>OU744317.1:27265028-27865028 GCA_916610145.1 Eristalis arbustorum
CCCGAGGTAAGGCATACTTGTCGTAGGAGGCGACTAAAATTTTGAGCTAAAAGCTAATGGCTTAGGAAATAACCAACTCCGTTACTTGTCAAAATGATGGTTTCAAGCTCTTATCCTTATCTTATTTCAGATACTGCACAATAACTCTTGGCTTTATAACAATGGCAGCCAGTCCCGGGAAGTTATGGCATCCTACTGGGAGCTTGACCAGAGGCTATAGTCTGGTGCCACGGGAGATCAGGCTTCCACCCGTGAGACCCGTATAGTCTCATCTTGATCGCTTGAGGTTGGCCCCCAAGTGGGAGCATCGTGGTGGCTGTGGTTTAAAACCCAAAGTCGCGGGGAGAAGTGGTGATATACCTGGATCTTGTCTATTAGGGATATGGGCATTTGCGACTCTCCGACGTGAAAGGTATTGATTCAAGTCTATGTGGAATTGCAGATAACAACCGGGTGCTACGTCCCAAAGAGTAACAGAGGTGTTAGATGGCCACCCTACCAAGGTGGAGATGGATAGTTGGATAGGTTCATAAGCTTATTTCAAAGTTTGGAACTTGAGATTCCTACTGAAGGCGTCTTGTCTAGTGTCGTAAAATGGTAGAAGGATTAAATGTCTTCGTGATATAAGCCTAGTGGCAGGTGATCACGTAAAACACTTATTTCTGTCTGTCTGTCTGTCTTGGAAGTGGTTAAAGGGTTGAGTAATGCCTAAAGTACAGCCTGGCAGTCACTACAAACACAGATACGTTGACCCGTCCACCTGTTCTTCCGAATATAGCTTGTTGCCAATAAAATCGCATATGTTTCCGCTTGAAAAACCGACGTAAATGTAGCTAATGATGTGTAGCGTCTAATGTTGTCGCCCTCAGTCCTGGTGTTCCCCTCATCGTTTGTTGTGCTTGAGTCCTGTCTGTTAAACGCACTTCAGCAAAACAACCAACCCGCTCTTCATCGTCCTATTTGGTGAACTGCGTATGTACCAGTCTCTTAAATTATTTCTAGCTTAAAAATTCAGTTTTGAAGTCGACTGCGATGTGTAACAATTTTATATTGATGGTTGACCAATAAGAAATTGAAACTGCCAGACTAAAAACCGTTTCGAATTTCATGACGTTCCATAAGAGTTTCTTGGATCGAGCTATGACCGCTTATCAAGCCGTCCAGGTACACTTCTTCTTTGAACCCGTGACGGCAGTCACCTTCGGACTGTTTTTAGCCAGAAAACTTTTATTTGTCCCGGCTTATTCCTTCAGACAGTCATTTCATAATTTGTGTCGAACTGCGACTACATCCGGTACATCTTATCGATGCATCACAACAGATGCCAGTGACATAAAATAGCAAATGATGATTTCAGATAGAGAGACGATGGATGGTAAATGCACAGCATCGATATTTCGGGCAGAGCGTCATAATGGGAAGCAGAAACTTCGAGGTAGTCATGGACTTCGTCTACCTCGGCTCTGCAGTAAACAGCGCACAATTGCTCTTGCCAATCGGTGCTAATTTGAGCTCAAGAGGCAATTGAGTTATCTCTCGAAACACTTAGTTGACTTTGTATAACACTCTGATCACCCGTGTCCTGATCTAGGGCGCAGAGACATGGACGCTATTGAAAACGGATGAAGAAGCTCTTGGTCGCTTTGACAGAAAAGTTCTTTGGCCATGTTTGCGTTTATGGCGTCTGGAAAGGAAGATTCAACCACAAACAGTATGGGCTGTACATCGGCATGCACCTAGTTAAGCGTCTTTGGATCCAACGCTAAGTCATGTAGAACGGGTGGACACCACAGCTCCGGCCCGAAGAGTTTTCGATATCAAACCATTGGGATAACACAATAGAGCACGTTCTCGAATGACCTGACGCACACAAGTGGAGAAGGATCTGAACCTAATTGGTGGGGGCAGCTGGTGAAAGGTTGTGCTGGCTGCAGAGGCATGTTGGTTAAGGCCTTGGTCCCAAAACAAAGAAGAAGCTGGACGTATTTTTCGGTATAAAAGGTCACGAAAATATATGGCGACATGAGAGATCTATCCAAGCTTCAGCCTAAAAACAATTAAAATCAGTTTAAACGGACTAAATTTTGCTATGATATTTTAAGTGTAGGTTGAATGAGGGAGTCTTTCATGTTTGCATCGTAGAATTGTTACCGACGAGGAAAGGAGCTTACGTGACTTGTGATGAGAATTATTTAGTCTTCTAAAAGGGTAGCGGGGTCAGACCACGCACTAGATATCGGGAATAACTTTATGTTACGCTATCGACTCTAGCTCATCAAGTTTTTGGACTTGGTCCAACCAACTCGTCCTGGGTCTGCCCAGAGGTCGCCTCGAAGAACAGCCCATTCCGTTTAAAGAAGCAGCGTTCCACCTGGTTGTGTTCTGTTCGAGATTTGAGCAAGTCTGAAAACTTCTCGTACTATCTGCGTAAAATGTCCAATTCATTTTAAAGCAACACACCATGGAACTTGTCAAAAACCTTAAAATCGCATATAGCGGAAGAGTAACTCGATAGAGAATTTGAACTATGTCAAGAAATGTGTCAGACTGCATGGAATTTAGTTTCAGAAGCTTTCGTTCTTACGCTCGTCCTCACAAGTCTGTGAAGCTTCTATTGGCTTCTATTATTTGTCTTCAGCTACATATTTAGTCTTTTGGCATGCACAACTGAGAAGAAGATTTTTACGTGGAATCTGATATTTGAAGAATGTATTCTTCTCACGAGTAGGACTCATTGTAGGTCCCAGTTTTATGCTGACTCCGAACAGCCAAATTTGAGAAGCTTTTTCTAGACAGTTACACTCTTTGAACATTGTCAGTGCCTCAAAAGAGGTGGGGCTGTGAAATTTTTGTTTGTACAGACCGGGGATCGAACCTAGACGTCGAGGTTCAAGTACATTGGGGTCGACGTATATACCCCGACGCCACGGGTCACAGTATTTTCGGACAGCACCACGAAAAAAGTGGTATTAGATGCTACGTCCATTTTAGAAGTCTAGTTTAAAGTACAACTTGTGCCATTTAAGACACATATGCACTTCTGTTGGAGGGACTCATAATCTGATCAGACTAATATGGGTGGCCAGGGCCTAGCTTCTCAGCACCCACTAGTGTTGTACGTGCTATTGTTCTCTCACGAGTGGAAGGGATCTACAGTTTAATGCCGTTCGGCTTTCTTTGAGAAGCTTTCTCTAGACAGGAAATACTCTTTGAGCATTGTCAAGAACTCGAAAGAGGTGGGGTCGTGAAAATTGTTTTCGTCGCAGAGAGCAGGATTTAGACTACAGACTTTTAACCACATTAATACAAGCTCGCCTTGTGAAAATTGTTTTACGCGGCTTGAAATCGGTTGTAAATGGCCTTGTTACCGAGCGACCTGCTTTCCTGTTGTCTTAAGATGTTATTTTAAACGAATGTCACGAAAATATTGTGACAAAATGTGATATCTCTTGAGTGGATTAAGTTGTTTCCAAAGTTCGTACATGCCTTTGAATGTGGAGACTTCTGGCCCTACCCAACTTCATGAACACTGTGTAACTCAGTTAGAAATCGATTTAAAAAGTCAATATTTACATACTGATTGTCTTTCATCAACACGTGTTACAATAATTGTCTGGACTCCTGTATACTCCTGGCAGATATAGACCTAGCCTCTGCAGAGAAAAAGCGTTGTCTGAGATGCTTCTTCTAGACAAAAACTGTCCTTCATCAATAGCTGCAGAGGAGGTGAATGAGAGATTGAACCCACAAAGTTTCAGCATAGGAATAGATACACCTAACTACGCAGTTAGCGTCGAGAAAATCACGTGACGGATGAAAACAGCCCACATTTCCAGGCCAACCCACTCACATCATCCCCCCATCCACACATCTTTTAACAACGGCATCACGAAACAGTTCATCCGGACCTGAATGAAAATCTCCTCAAATAAGTCTCCTCCTTCCACGTGGACAATACGGATGACGGATCTTGCCAACAGACCCGAGAGACACTTGCTTTACTTGACCACCTGAGAGCTTCCCTACCCAAGATTCCCGCATATCATGCGCCTGTCCTCTCTTCCCACACACCGTGCAGCGTAATAAATTCCAAACAAAAGGTTTCGATTAAGGACTCCCCAGCCCCGGGGGCAGCGTTAATCCCTTCGGGCAACAATAAACACAAACACGCACTTCATTAGAGCGGGGTCTGCGTGCGCCGTGCCTTTTGCGATTACAAAGGATAATGCCGTCTCACCGTTTCTGTCAATAACACGCCAACAGCCTGTGAGGAAAGGATCCCCATTTTCGTTCCGTAAACGATTCCCAATGAGCTGCCATTTCGCACACGGCTTATGAATGGCGTGGAAACTTCTCCACGAGATGGACCATGCGAAGGAGGGAGCCGGGGGAGAACTTTTCAAATGAAGTTATTTGGAAAAGGATTTCCGCGTTCCGTGTGTGCTTATGCAAAACTTTCCACCTTTTTTTGCGGGGGAAAGGCACACAGGAGGCCTGCCCTGTACCTAAGCAGTGATGGGATAACAGGGATTATGCTGTGCGGCGTGATCTGAGGGGCGGGCAATATGTAGCATGCCGTGTGTGTGGTATCAAATCAACCTTTTTTGCCCAAGCGGCGATGTTAAAATGTGAAACTGAGCTAAATTCTCGATGGGATTTGAGGACTCGTGGGAACACGGAGCGGTAACCAAGATTGGTTGCGCGACGTGAAATATGCCAGGGAGAGTGGGAGTGTGGGCAATTCACAGCGACGATGTGCATGCGGATGCTTCACTACTTCTGCTAATCCTCTCTCAGTCGCAATTCCCAACTCGAGAGTTGGCCTAGTTGTTCATTCAGCAAACCACTTCATGAACACGGAAAAACACCAAAAAAGCGATACACTCCCCCGAGTCATCGCCTCAAACTGGCACTCCCTCAATTGAGTGCCTCCCCGAGGAACAACATCACGTTCCACTTCTTTGCTCAGTCGACGATACGCCGGCAGTTCAACTCGTGGCTGGTGCTGATGAAGCGCCACCCGACCCAAGACGACACCTTCATCCGGCTCGAAGGACCAAACGGCATGTTCACAAGCTCGTGAGCAAACAAACAAAACGTGAGTGCATCCACCTCGGAGGGTGACGAAAAAGAAAGCCATCCAATCACAGCAGCACCCCACAACCGGTACGTGAGCAAGCTGGCTGGTGGTCGTCATTTAACGAACAAAATTCACAAGCAGCGACGACGACTCGTATGCACATCAGTTGCAAAATCCAGAGTGCAGAGTACGTCTCGGTAGTTGTTCGAGTTTTTCGCGAGCACCGGCATCCCATGCATAATAATCGACATCGCCCCGAACTTTTTCAATAAAAATTCTCCTCGCAATGAAACTGCATCTTCACGCTCGGCTGCGTCCTGTATCGCAGCAGGTGGGCGGAGGGTCGACCGCCCAGCGCAGTCGATACTTTATTGCCGAAACTTGAACTGCTACGCTTGGATTAGTCGCTCCACTTGCCCGTATCTTCGCATCCTGAATTGATTTAAGATTGCCTCCCCCAGCCAGTGGGCGAGGGATCTCTTGGTTCCCATTCGTCTGTGTGCCCAGTGCTGTGTCTTGTCTGCAGATAAATTGAAAAACTTTTTCGCTTATTACTCCCCCATGCAGCATGGCTTTAACTTACTTTCTGCAGTTAGCCATTTTTGCATGGGGGTTGCTGTGAATCGAAATGGTGCCCGCATATGGTCGCCCAAACGAAGCATTAGATATGAAACTTGGCCACCGACTGCAACTCCGAGATGTGTGGTCATGGACCGGATCCCAGCCGCTGGGCGACAATTAAAAGGAAGATATCACGAAAAACTTGGTGGATGGGTGGGGGAGCGTCAGCCTCCCAAAACCGCATGTGGTTGGGCGAAGGTGCACTTCATCAGTCGCTTACATGGGAACGGTGCATGCTCGGGGAATGTAAGGAGCTTGTGGGTTGTCTGTGAGATCTGGCTTTTGGTTCACGCTGCGGTGACTTTGACAGATTGTCCAGTCGGAACAGAGGATGCCGGCTTATGCGATGCGGGACTGCTGCTGCCTGGGAGCTTAAAGGGATGGAGACAAATGACCACATCGAGGTTCTTGCAAATGGAGTCACATGGACGTCTAATCTCATGCGAGCAGAGCGAGATTTTAAAGGGATTGCGGATTCAAATGAAAGGCAGATCTTGAAAATTGCACAGGAAGTTCATGAACAGGGGACATTCCACGTATTAGGAGCTGTAATCCGAATAGTTTGGGACTTGGGGAGCCTCTGCGTGAGTAAGAATTGTTGGAAATCCCATCGAGACACTGAGTGAGATGAAGGACACAACAAGGAATGGGGGGACGGACATACTTCCTGTAGGTGCATGTAGTGTCATCTGGAATTATATGCAGTGTTTTAATTTCTCTCTAGGCTATGTTGTCTGGTGCTTGTCTGGACAACGAACTTTGCGAAGGCACTACGTCTAGTGCCACAGTTAAGTAAGACGACCTTTTTGACATACACCCCTATCGTGGAAAACGGCGTATCTGAGATTTACTCACTCACTCGATTCACGTTCACTTGCCATATGAATCGTGAAAAACGGCGAGCACCTTACCGACGACTATTTTGAACTCGCAAAAAAGATGTGTCGTGATAAGTGGCAGAAATTAACGCTGGAAGAAATCTCAAATCTTAACCAAACAATCCAAAAACATAAGTGAAATAAGAAAAATGAGATTCTGTACTTGAATGCATTTGATAATGAGGACGACGTAGCTTCTAATAGAGACAGTCAAGCTACAAGAGTTTTTAAGTTAGTTTAGTAGAGTTTTTTAAAACTCAACATTTTTTTTACTATGCGTTTAAATTTTTCGGATTTGTGAAAACCTACGCCAACATTTTTATGTCGTTTGGATATCTTAAAAACGAAGATTAATCCAAGCTTAAAGTCAGGTTTCTCCACAACAAGCACCCAGATACGCAATGAATTTGCTGCGTTTGAAAAATGTCAATGTTTGTATGGCTTGTTTTAATTCGAACGTTTTCCACGATGGCCTCAAAACGCATTCACCTTACCGACAAGTGAATAATTCAATTCGAACGTATTCAACGATCGAACGTTGTGAATTTTAGTGAAATGTTCTACCCGGCGTTTTCCAAGACAGGGGTAATAGATCTCAGACACAGGACAACCGGACGGGAATGTGGAAGACTTAGAGCGCTTGTAGCGACTAATCTACTGGATCGGTGAAGAAGAAGTTTAGGTAAGAGTGGACGACTACGGAAGACAGGCATACTTAGGCCAAAGCAGACCCATTTTGGTACGAAACGTAGTGATTACTCCTAAAATTGGAACCCTGTTAGAGCTTGTTTCTTTTGACAAAGTAGCTTAGGTATCGTATGCTGACGGTATTTACTTCGATGGCATTACTATTATAGTAGGCTACTAGATGTGAGTTTATATGACTTGCTGACTGCCACTAGATGTGAGTTTTGCCGACTTGCTACTGTGTGCTGGGCATGTTTCCTTTGTTTAAATGCAGGTGGTGTCTTCTAGTGGTCTGCAAAAAAAGGAGACTCCTTTGACTGCGCCAATTACAAAGGGATAAATGTCCTTCACCTGCTGCTCTGTGCGACAAAAATAATGTTCAGGGCCCACCTCTTTCGAGTCACTGACAATGCTCAAAGGGTATTTCCTGTCTAGAAAAAGCTTCTCAAACTTGGCCGTTCGGAGTCGGCATAACACTGAAGGTCCCTTCCACTCGTGAGAGAACAATAGCAAGCACAACATGAGTGGTTGTTGAGAAGCAAGGCCTTGGGCCTCTACGGGCTGTAGCGCCACCCATATTATTATATTATTACAAAGATCCTTAACCTCGAGTACAAGATCTTGTCTGCGTTTTGTGTACTCACATGAAGCTGTTCATTAATTATATGATAGGTCAACGTCAGTTTTGCTTCAGGCCAGGGAAGTGCACAATAGACCAGATTTTCACACCACGGAAGAACCTGCAAACAGACTCAAGAAGTGCATGAAGTGCCGCCTCGTCGAGGGGCTGCGTATGGAGGTTACTGCATAGAGGCGAGCTATGAAGCACCTACTGTAGTTTTGACATTCCTGCCAAATTCGTTAGGTTGTGCAGAATGACTCTTGCTGCTCCATCAAGGTTGGTCACCAACTCACTGATACCTTCAATTTCAAAAAGGCTAGGTTTAGGCAAGGCGACGCGCTCTCATGTGATTTCTTCAGTCGTTCAAAACCCACTCGCCAATGCTAAAGTCACGTTCTTCTAAAAGTCCGTTCAACAACATGATGACGTGAAGCGATTGGGCGAACACATCTACCCGTCAATAAGGCGTTTGTTGACATTAAAGCTTATGCTGTAAAATAAGTCTTGGTAAATCAGGGCAAAACAAAGTATGTGACACGCAACACCGACGACAAAGCCAGAACTTCACCTTAAGCAGCTATAACTTCAACCATGGGCATGGACAAGAGACAAGAGACAAAAGATTTCAAAAGCGGATGAAGAAGTTCTTTGTCTCTTCACGAGAAAAGTTCTACGCGTTCATAGTTTCTAGAGGAGAAGACTCAGCCACGAACTGTGAAGGAACATCAGTCTAGGCAGGTGTCTACGGATCCAATGCTTGAGGTTGCTGAGCCATGTAGAGCGTATGGACATCTCAGCTTCGGTCTGAAGAGTCTTCGAATTCGAACTTGGGCCGCAGAGTACGCCCGCGTCTTAGTTGTCGCACCCAAGTGGAGAGTGGCAACATGGCGTGCGAAACTGGAAGCAGCTAGTCAGATATCGCGCTGGTTGGAGGGGCTTTTTGGTTGAGGCCCAGGTCCATTCCGGAGGGTTGCGCCGAAGAGAAAGGTGCCTTCTAACTACTTGTGGTTGGTTGGTCTAATTGTAACTCTCGGAAGAATATAGTATGCTGTAGTGATCCTAGCCTCATGCTTTCCAGACAAACTTTTCTCATTCTGATTAAGGTCCATCTAAGACGGATCGTATGTCCACTAATCGTAACAAAGTCTAGTGGATCCCTCAATATACACTCGAAGTGGACACTTTTTCTCTTCTGATTTCTTATTCTGCTGGGCCTTGTGGACAAAATGTCATGCAGTTCAGCGGTTTAAAGTACTAACTCGTGCAAAGAGAGTGAGTCAGAGCAGAATATCACAAATTAACTTGATTTGGCTGCGAAGCCGGCGCAGTTCTTTTGGGATGGGACCCACAAGCAAGATGGGAAAAAAGCCATAGCTTCGGATGGGCAATACTTTGAATAATACTCTTGTACATTTTTATAAACGTTAAAAAAACAGCACGAATTATATACCCAATATCGTACTATAAGCGGCACCCTATATTTTACTTGAAAGTCCCTACCTAAGTACCACGATAATGACTCGAGTAGTTATCAAGTCCTTTTAAGCATTTTCAAGTACCTGACAGTATTCAAGTGCTTGTGAGTACCTTTAATTAATGCAAATATTTACAAGCATGCAATTAATGGCAAATGCTAAAATTGCGAGGATTGGCTAATTGATCAGTGAGTGCATAAAAAGTTTTTTTTTCCGGAAAATAAGCGTTTTACTCTCCAACATTTACATAGTTCAACATTTTTTCATTCAATTTGTGTGTTCCCTCAAAAGATTACCTACTACCAGTCAGACACAGATCTGGTAGCTTAATAGGGTAGCAGTTATCTTTTTTTTTCTAGTTGTAGACTAATAGCTAACCATGTGCTAACTGTCTGTTCTTTGCGTGTGTGACTGCCGATGAAACAAGACTTTTATTCCTCAACTATCCTGGAAGTGGTGAAAGGGTTGAGCAGGGCCTGAAACTCAGCTTGGCTTGCGGGGGATTAAGCAGGATGAATGACTGACAAGTGCTGATCACAGACAGTAACCGAGCATCGAACCTTTTACAGAGCTCATCAAGGAAGTTAGTGTCTAGTTCTCGTAAGCTTTAAGGTGCTGGGAGTTACTCTATGTGATAGGCTGAAATGCCTTCCTTGAGCAGAAACGCGCGCGATTTTTCCCAACTTCAAGACTTCCGATGCACAAATAATGATTGAAAACAAATATATTTTATTTCTTGCATCAAAGACTTTTTTAAATCAAATATTTTGTTAAGTAAGGGGTGCCTTCTTACTTTTGTGACTGACTCTATGTCTTGAGTACGATTCCATCAGATAGGCGGCCAATTGGCAAAGCCAGATAGAGGTGTTGGACCAAGTCGGTTGGTTTAAGTGGCTACACGAGTTGACTTAAAGCGAGTACAAGTGGCTAAGTTTAGGGCCGTTTTGATGCCACACCTCGTAGACCAGGTTTGCTAGGATAAGCTAAATGCTGCCTCTGGAGTTTGGGAATTTGGTTATGTACGAAATACTTTGGTTTGCGAATTCGGAGACGCCACTAAGGAAGGGGTTCCCGAACGCGATATATCTTTGATTGGGTAGTGCGGATATTGGCAGAAAAAGTGGGGCTGAACTGTGAAAATACAGGTTGAACGGTCGAGCTAACAGCGTGGATGCCTATGGGCCAGTGTCCCTTCCTCACAGTCACGATTCTAGCTATGGTCCGAGTTCAAAAACTCTTCTGGTAGCACTAAGGAATAACTTCTGATGAGTTTGGCGTAGGATCGAGTGGACAGATCTCTGGTGGCTCCGGTACCCCTTCATTGGATCATGTGGGTCACTGATGATGGTTGTCTGACTATCGCTACCGTCAATTATCGCCTGTTGTTGTTCTTCCTCTTCTTTGCTAAAAAGAAGTACGACTTGCACCATGACCCCAATTGGTTCCAGAAACGCCGCGCATGTGGCAAATAGCACGGTAGTCGATGGATCGATTCTAGTATGAGTGTTGTGAATAATTTACCTTTCAGAGAGAGGTCTTGTGATTTGACGCTTTTTCACGGGTATACGTCAATCAATCCTATTATTATGTAACTGACTACGTTCTGTCTTGTCAAAAGGGATACGGGGGGATATCTGCAGTTCTCGATTTTTTGTCCACATCTCAATAAGTGTTTGTTGCAGTAACCTATGTAATATATATAATAATATGGGTGGCGCTACAGCCCATAGAGGGCCAGGGCCTAGCTTCTCAGCATCCACTAGTGTTGTGCGTGCTATTGTTCTTTCACGAGTGGAAGGGACCTACAGTTTTATGCCGACTCCGAACGGCCAAGTTTTGAGAAGCTTTTTCTAGACAGGAAATTCTCTTTGAGCATTGTCAGTGACTAGAAAGAGGTGAGGTCGTGAAACTTATTTTTGTCGCTCAGAGCTAGATTCGAACCTGCGACGTCGAGGTTGGGGTCGACGCACATGCCCACAACGCCACGGCCCCCTTTGCAGTTACCTGCCTGCCTTGATCTCCACGCCTCGATTATGGGCTCATGGGCGAATCTGCCGCTCATGGAGTTGTTCTGGTCTTGTTACAGCTCTCTTGATCTAGAACCCGTCGACTTGTAAGATCGTTGACACTTTGGCATCTCCTCTCTCTCGGCTAGGACGCAAAATTACTTCGTCCGCGAGAGTTCTGAAACCGCAAATAGCCTGTCCCCCGACAAGTGCTTCACCCTAGTATAGGCAGACTGAAGTAATGTGTGAAGTTATTGTGAGTATCAAGAAGACGGCTGTCTGCATTATGTACGTCTTCTTGCTCCCATGGTTGACGTACGCCGTAAAGCTGAGTCAATGTCTCGTTTAGGATTCGCTTGGAAAAGGCCATCAAGCAAACAATCCCTCCTCACAGCTGCACATGTGCCCTCTTTGAGGCATTGTTATTCAAACGTCACTCGGCCAAGAATAAATTATTTCGATCTGAAAGCAGGAGGAGAGCCCTTTGGAATGCAAATGTTGTTTTGACTTCGGACACATCGGATGGGGCATCGAATTCACATTCGTGCAAAACATGCACACGAGCGAAACAGATGTCACGACAACTGAAAAATCGTGTGGGAACCCCTTGTCTGAAAACTTTATTCATTCATCCCTTCGAAGGCCTTACCAGCACTTGTTGCCATTCGAATTTGCTTTGCTGTCTTGACGTAATTCAAATGAAAAATACACTTGATATCAAAATCAGGCCCCTCGATGTGACCCGGCAACCAGTGGAATTCTACCCCCGTTTTTCTGAGTCATTGTGGAGGAATGGCGTTGCAGTGGGCAGTTTTCTAGAAAGCCCTTGGGTCCTCAATTCTGTTCAAAATGTAAGTCAGTTGCCACATGGGCTTAAAGGGCGTGTCGGTTCTCCAAAAGGTGGGAAATTTTCCCACGTGACCACTCCAGCCTTGCAGCACAGGCCTCGCAAAATCCGTCACAGATTACCGGAGGAAAACATTGCATTTTTCACTCAGTTGCACGAACGCCGAGCATCCTCACGGGCACCCAGAGTCGACTCACAAACTGAACGCCCTCCATCGTCACACGACTCGCATCCTCAAAGGGATAGATATCCCCAGCACCCGCTGACACGGAAATAAGTTTTCTGTTTCGAAAATTTCCCACCATAATCCTGGGCTCATATCTAATTCCTCTCGCTCACAGCGCATCCAACAAACATCGAACCTGCATACAAAGTCAACGGAAACAAGGTCAATCGAAGCGTTCAAAGTAACTGGCAGTCGTCGGTTCATCGCTTACAAACAAGCAGATACGTGCCTCAGATTTAAACATATTATCCCCCCGTGCACATCCGACGGTAATGGTGTGTTTTCAATTTATTGAGTGCCTTCCAGATACGTTTTACGATCGCAAACAACGGCAGCTCCGACACCGCAAGACCGTGCGCAGAGTTGCATGTTAAGGAAGCACAGAGCGATGCTGAAGCCAAAGCCAAAGCCGAAGCCGAAGCCAACACCGGCAATTCAAGCAGTTAAACTGCACAGAAAGTATCTCTTTAAAATCGATTTTGTACGACTTTGTGTCGTGCACTGTCCGGGGGAATGGGGATGTGCTTGCAGTCCACACGAGGTAGCTGGAACGTGACGTATGCGTGCACCTATGTGTGTCTCGCCTCCCCACCCCCAGTTCGATTGACGAGATGGCTGACCCAAATTGACACGGTATCGTGTTCCCATTTTGAAATGGAAAGAGTGTGCGGTGGAGAGGGGGGCAAATGACTCATCAATCTTGCTTGATTTATGGCGAAGTTGGGTCAGTATGCCATGTTGATGGCGAACCGGATGTTCTCGGTTGCCATGTGCCATGTGCTGGCCGACATGACAATCTTCGCCAAGAGGTCACATTACGCGGTGCGACTTTAATCTATTTTTGATTGACTTCTGCGAGGATGTGCGGGGGTGGGGGAGTCGGTACTTATTTAAAGTCGCTTTAATTCGGGTGAGCAAATTTAAGGTGGATAATTTGTAATCAGTTGCAGTTCACATAAAGATGTGTGCTGGCCCGTGGCGTTGTGGGTATGTGCGTCGACCCCAACCTCGATGTCTTAGGTTCGATTCCTGCTCTGTGCGACGAAAACAATTTTCCGACCCCACCTCTTTCGGTCTATTCCAGGCGACGTGAAGCAGACGAATTTAGAATTCTTAAAATATTACTCGACAATTCCTTCTTCTTCTTCTTTGGCTGGCGTTACAGTCCGGGGTGGACCTGGGCCTCAGCCAACATGCCACACCATCTAGCTCGATCTTGTAATAGTTGCTTTCAGCCAAGCACGGTCAACTTATTCAGTTCCCATTCTAGCTGAGTGCTCCGCCGTAGGCGTGGTCTACCTTTACCGCGTTGCTCCTCGGGGTTGGAGTCGAAGATCTCTGGTGTTCATTTGCTCGACGTGACCTAGCCACCTGAGACGAGAGATTCGAACTCGTTTGACCAGCTCGATGTCGCTGTACAGCCGGCAAAGCTCGTCGTTCAGCCTCCTCCTCCAAACACCTTCCGTACCTACGGGCCGAAGATGATTCTAAGCCACCAAGAACATCCTCGTCCGCTCTAGTAAGTGTCCATGCTTCTATGCCATACAGCAGTCCTGGGACTACCAAGGTCTTATAAAGGGATATCTTGGTTCTTCGAGAGATGGCTTTATTTCTCAGTGGCCTACCGAATGCGAAAATGCAGCGGTTGGCCAACGTGTTCCTCCGTTTTATCTCCGCGGTGGTGTCATTGCTAGTATTAACTTCGGAGAATTGGTAGACAAAGTCTTTCACTACTTCAAAGTTGTAGCTGTCTATAGTGACGTTCTGTCCAAGAATCCGGTGTTGGTGGACCTTTCTCGTAGACAGCATATACTTTGTCTTAATTAAAATAAATTAATATTACCTTGCAATGCCCTTCTAAGAACTAAATCCTCCTGGGATTTGATGAACTACACGGGAAACCATGAACCACGCCGAGGTTTGAGATCCAGTGGTTATGAGATAGAAAACCAAGAGATAGTAGAAATGTTCGTTGGTAATTTGGTGCCGCCGATAAATGATGTTAACATATTTTTGCCAGTAAACCCGCCAAAGAATGCAGCTCAAACAAGCGACCTCAAGACTTCAAGCGAAGGACTCCTAATATTCTTGTTCTTGTTCTTATTGTAGCCATCGCCATCATTTGATACCAAAACCTTTTCCACACAATTCTGAAAAAAGTTGTCAAGCCATCATTGTCATCAGTCTCTTACCATTTAAGAGCCTATAAAGGACAAACAAACAAACATTGAGATCGGAATTAAGTAGGCAGTAAGTTCAACAACTGTGTGGACGTCTAAAGCCATTTTGGACCGTACTAATCGCCACGTACCAGTTGTTGGAGTTGTTGTACAGTACTTGACGATTGATCATGTCTTCTGTGTCGAATTAGGATGTGAAACGGAATGTAATTCATCAGATCCTTAAAGGTCTGCTCATCTTGACCTCAAATGGTCCACAACCCAGAAGACGAAGCACCATCAAGATCGTGGAGGCGTTTCCGGTGGAACTGGAGGAGCAAGCACACTCTGATCCGGAAATCCTCCGGACAAACTAAATAGTATGATCTTATTAGGGACATCTTAAAAGTACGTCCTGGATACAAACAATTCTTATTTCTTACTCAAATTAGGAATTTAAGCATGGGAGCTCGAGGTCATAGTGAGCTTGTCCGGTTGTTCATGAATAATGCTTGAACAAAATATTTTCTGAAAATTAAGGGTATTTTTGATAGGTTGACAGAAAGCTGGACGATAAGCAACAGAGCTCACACAGCTGGTTCTTAAACGGTCCAGAAGAAAGATTCTGTATTGAGAATATTGCCCTGTGTGTAAGGAAGGTAAAGAGAGCTTAAGAGCCAACTGCAAATCGTTCGAGCTGGACCGACCGGTTCGTTTGTATAAAGACGAAGTTATCGACGACCTTTAACGGCTTGATCTCGATGAGTGGCAGAGTCAAGGATGTGCCTCACATATAGTATATCTCAGGCTTTTGAGTGAGAAGCCTGGGGAGTAAGGATTAGGAGTAAGGAAGAGATAGCAATATGCCAAATGTCAGTGATTAAACCACATTTTCTACCAAATACCAAACAAGCTTGACATAGAAGTGCTAATTTGCCTTGGCATTAAACGGAAACGTATTTAAACTGCCTGAAGTCTGACGAAATTGGATGCTTAATAGGAATGAAAGAAGACGCTACACTCCCTGCAATCGTTCTTTCTGAGCAATATAGGAACACTTCAATGGAAGGTAGAGGGTTGCTTTCACATGAGGTTGATATTTTACGCAGATGCAGTCAGCAATTTTCGAAGCTACTCAATCGCGACCTGGGCACTGATACCCATTTTCGTGAGTAGAACGGAGAATAGTCCAACTACAACAGAATCGCTAAAAGTGGGTAATTCCGCTGGTTTGGACAAAATCCGGAAATAAATGCTTAAGGCAATGGGTAAAGTTGGATCTGTAAGGCGGGAGCGCGTCGAGACACCTAACAAACAGAGGTGACGGTTCCTCTTTTCTAAAAGGGTAGCAAATGATGTAGCTGCAACTACAGGGGCATATCTCTTGTAAGTCTTCCCGGAAATGTCTACGGTTAGCCTAAGGTATTACAGGCGCGCTGTAAAGCGGCGGTATGGCGGATGAACAGCAGAACCTTGGTCCCTGCAGAAGCACAACACTAGCTTGTCTATTTCAAGCAACTGGACAGCAACGTGGACACCAACAGACACAGCCGTCAGACAGGTGGTTGGTGGCGGCAGTGCTCAATCCAGCAAAAAGATTGGGTTCAGACTTCAGTACAGTGCTTATGAATTAGGACCCAGTGAAATGACGCATGATGCCAGTCCCTTTGCATGGTAGCTTCGTTCATGGTATCGTGGAAGAGAACGATTTCCGCTTAAGCAACTTTCAACACTCGGTTGCTTAGGTTCAAGCACTCGACTGGGTTCGGAAAGTTCACCTAAAACTTCAATACTCAGAGCGGTGAGTTCGCGGGAGCGTCCTTAAGATCCTCCATTCGGGCACCTCCAATCCGTGTCTTTCCTTTGCAACTCCTTCTGCAAATCATGAGCCACTTCATAATCCTGCACCATCATCCTCACCACTTCACCCTGATCAGCTGATGATGGCAACACGGCCCCAGAACGTCCCACCTCGACACGAGCTGCCTCCCTCGCCTTGCCATCAAATAAAATAAAATTAAAATTTGTTTTCGCATTACGCCGCGCCCTCTCGTAAAAATGCGTGTTCAATGTCACATAAAGCTCTATTAGCCGAACTAATGGGCGTGACACATTTTCCAGATCCGCATTGCCAATAAAAATAAATCACAGACTCGCTTCACATCTTCGCACTTCACAGCGGAGAGGTGGGGCCCCGTTCCTAATAGGACCCTCAAACAGCCATAATCCCCGATATGAGGCTCGGAATATGCAAATAAATCAGACGGGTGACGACGTTAAGGACGAATCTCAATCCGAGAATTGCACGCATAAAATATGCAAACACTTATCCAGAGGTCCTGCAGGCATTTAGATAATTTACTGACCCACTTCGGGGTGTTAAGCGTCGTCGTCGTCGACGTCGTAGACAGCGGGCCTTGACCATACACAAAGTGAATCTCTCTCTCGTGCCGTGGTGGACCATAAATTTGTGATATTTTGCGGAAACTCACCGATAAATCTCTGCGTCTGGAAATTAGGTTTCGTCTCGATGTAGGGCTACGCATGGGAGGGAGTCTTAAGCTTGATTGAACGTCGATTTGATTCATGCGACGCGGCGGAGTTGACAGGTGGCGGGTTAGCAAATGGAATGGCGGAATGGTGGGAGGGCATGTGGGCTTCCGCTGATGGGGAAGAGGATGCGAGTTTGAGGGGAGTCAAAGAAGATTCACGGGCGCTAGAAGCCTCTCTGACAAATGTCCTCCACTTTAAATGAGCAAAGACTCAGAAGAAGAGTTTATTGATCTCAGACATGGGGCACGTTCCAACGTCCGTTCCAAATAAGTTTTAGAAGTCCCTTGCTTAACACTCATCTTGGATCCTATGAGCGATGGCAGGCAATGTTTCGCGTATTTGGTGATCAGCAATTCCAAAAATTACACAACAAATTGGAACCAGTTTAAAACTACGATCGTTTAGAGCTAAAATAAGCACAGTTTCGTGCAGAATTTGCAGAACCCTCCTTAAAAAATTGTTAAAAGCTAATGTCGTTTATTACACCATTGTTGACCAGTTTCCACGAAATCCACAATTTTTAGCGCAATGTTTCATATTTTACGTTCGACATCGCGATGTAGCAAAATACGAAGCAGCAGTCGGCATTATGGAGTGAACGAGCAATGGTTGGGTCTGACAATGTGCTGCCTCTCTCAGGTCTCCGGTAAAACGTTGGGCCTCTCAAAGGTTTTAGAGAATTCTGGCGAAAAGCTTAGAATCTATATGATTTCTACGCATTCTGTCAAAATGTGTGGCCTCGGTTGTTACGGCAGAGAGTTCCATGTCTGGTTTCAGTAGATTTCGTCTAAAAATTGGGCCAACATCGGATATTTGTGAATTTTGAGAAGCCGGTGGGCGCCAATTATGTTTCAAAAGACTTACAAAAATAAGGACTCTCAGATTTCTGCCGATCCTTGGGCCTCCGTCTGGATTGAGTCATACAAGTTGGAGCACCTTGTAATGCCAGTTTTGGGTACGTCCGATTTCGTATCAACACACAAATTCACGTTTGATCTACCAACATTCTTCATCAGCCAGATGACAGATGACGATGCAGCCGAATGCTGTAAAGCCGATTCGTTGAATATACACCTTATTGGACATAGTCCGCTGTTTAGCAATCGTTGAGATCCGTCAATCAGACAGACAAAAACTAAGCCATTCCGAGAAATGGATCTTTGTCAACGAGAGAGAGAGCGTTACGATCGTCAGCAGAAAAAAAAGTTCGAAGACTCGAAAAATTACTCGAGATATTTTCATGAGAATTGGAAAAAGACGTATGACGGACCAGTTACTAATCTCAACCTACGCTTACGTCAGACAATGAATGATCCAATTGATCCCATCACTGTTAGCCGTGCGGTATACGGCATTGACTTGAGATAGCAAAACGTCGTGACAAGTTGAAGAGTAGGTTAGGTTATTGGGCTGCCAGCAAAATTGCAGTAGATTGGACCTCACCGGGTTTCATAGTTGGGCCACGTTTGTTTGACCACGACAAACGATCTGGCTTCTGCACGCAAGATGAGCAATGCAGGAAAAGCAATGTTTTATTGAAAGTTTGCTTGTGGTGAGTGGTATGCACGTCTTCCTTCAAATAGCAGTTGCACGCCCAGTCTAGTCTGATGAATGTGATTAAAGTGCCTAGTCACATCTTCAAAACACAGCACATTTTACCTAAAACAACAAAATAAAAATGAGTTCAGTTGGTTTGTGATTTGAGGACGATGAACAATCTTCAGTTTTTTTTTTAAAACTCTCCGGACTGGATGTCTGATAGGAAGACGTTGGGTGATGCTTGGCGTATTTTCACATATGGATCGAAGACTAAGGAAGGGGTGGGTGCGGATGTCTATTCTCAAGAGCTTAACTTACTATCTCCTTCGAGCTCCCTGATCACTGTAACGTTTTTCAGGCAGAAACCATAGCGATTAAAGAGGCGTTGTCATGGCTCAAAAACAAAGTGATATCTGTCAGGCCGCTATAAGATCGCTGGACAATGTCATGTTTTACTCAAAAACATCCCTTAATTGCAGGATGTCTCATAGCGAGATGGCTGAGTATTTTAACATTCACTTCATGTGGGTGCCGGCACACTGTGACATACCAAGAAACTGCAAGGTCGATGAACTCGCCAGGTGTGGTACAACCTCATCCCTTTCATTAGCAGGGGCACCACCTTCCTTGCCGATCGCTACAGCCTACCATCTTCTTAAGATTCAGACAATTTGACAAATGGCTAGGAGGCACCACCTGACTTAAAACGGTCACTAAATCTACTTAAACTCAGCAAGCACTCATTAAGGACCCTCATTGAAGTCATAACCAGGCACTGTGCAATTGGCACTCATCCTCGCAAGATGGGTGCCCCATATAATGATTTTTACAGAAGCTGCATGGATGAAGAGGAGGAAGAAAACAATCATCACCTACTCTGCTCTTGCAGCGCTCTGTCGTAGGTTCCTACACCTAGGGCCTACTACCTTGATCCAGCATAGGCCAGCTAAATCGCTTCAATATAAGCACCAGCTGGTTCCGATGTTCGGAGAAGTCACTCCGCGTGGTATCACAATGGGCCTACTCTTGCCTAAATGTGAGTAGCAGTCAGCCACTATAACCATGGATGTTGGATGTTTCCAAAGAATAAAAAATGTTTTTATAGTTCTCGAAGGTGGGTTCTCAAAAGACGTTGGACCGATGCTAGAAAAAAGTGCGTCTCTATCCCTCTGCACCTCCTATTCTTTGCAAGTGCCTTGTTGTCGTCTGTCGCCTTGTCAATGAAACTCGTAGTTCGTGACGAAGCATGAGAAAGATGATGATAGTGTCTAATGAGATGAATCCAAACTCTCTCTTGAAAGACATGACAATCGTGAAGCCCGCCCACGAAAAACCCAAGCCATGACCCATCCCTAGCTGCACCCAGGGAACTATGACTGACAGCTCATGGCTTGGCTTTTTCGTGGGCGGGCTTGACGTTTGTTGTGGCTTTGGTTCACGGCGTAGTACACCTTAAACACCCGGAGCACCACACATTTTAGTCGAACTCTGCCCTGAGAGTTGTATATAGAACTTCTTGCCAAAATGTTGATGCCTTCTGGTGGATAGCCGATTCTCAGTCTCTCGATGATTCCCCGGCAGTTTAGATCTAGTCTTACTTAGAATTCCGTCCCAATTACAATTCACCCACCTGCTCAGTCCAGGACCCATTGTCGAAATGCCCATAAAACCACAACCGACTTTCAGGTTGTCTCTTCGTCAAAAGTGACAACGGCACCCTCAATCGATCCACATCGAGTCATGTGCCGCGAACGTCACCGGAACCAACCAAACAAGTGAAGCTGAACACCTTAATTTCGCAAATTGAACCCAAGGCGGGCATCAGCCCGAGATTGCTGAGCAATCTTCCCGAGAAATTCATTTAATTTACGAGACAATTTTTCGTTCATTCCGTGTTTCATCAATTTCGACCACGCCCCCGTGTCGCGTCCCCATTTTATGCTTGATGGCGGCTTAAGACGAAATCCAATTTATCTTTTAAAACACACGAAAAGGAAGTCGCACACGGACACACACGAACAAGGCAACATTTTTGTGCTGTTCCCGGGAAGTGACTCTGTACACGGCTAGGGTACTAATAGCTCTAAGTGCTGCCGACGACGGAGAGACGGGGGCCATGGTGTAGGCACCCAGCAGTGGCATCGGCGCTGACACGCGGGGGCAGACAAGTGAGGACACAGCCCTTCCTGGAGTCTGCGGCGGCATTGTGCGCTGCCATCACGCACGAGTTATACGACATCCCTGCGGCGAAGCTCATTGCCGCTCCCCCGTCGAGGGGGCATAAGAAATTAAATTTCATGGCAAATTTGCCATCTACCACGACGCTCATTGCACACATATTCACTTGCAGATGGATGCCCCCGTGGTGGGTGGTTGAGGAGGGCTGCGCCCCCTGGGAGCTCTCTGTGCATGACGGCGTGTGTGGCTGGCGTTTAGGTAAATTTCTTTTATCTTTCTTCTCGCGAAAAGTTCACCCCGCTTGGTGGGAGTTTAACGCTTGAAAGGGTTTAGGATGCTTTGCACTTCTGTGGCGATGGCCAGATTAGCGTGGAGCCATGCCGCGGAGCTAAAAGGTGTCCTTTCGGGTGATGAGTGGAGGAAAGACTCCGTCGGTCTTAGAATGTGCAACAAACTGTGGTGGCTTGGTTGCGTCGACGCCAACCTCGACCCTAGGCAGAGTTGTGCTCAGGTTTCGTGCTTAAAGGCGTCGTCTTCGAGGTCATCTTCCAAAAGAGCCTTGCTCCCGTCCTTGACGCGCTAAATTGAAACACAATCGTGCGTCTTTAAGTTACGCTCGTGCGAAATTGAAGCAGATGTCCTTACAAGCGACTACGACTACCTCCTCCCTCCGACATCGGTAGCAGCAGTTCCAAATACCCTCACCGTATGCACGTCTCAAGCCCCCCGCTCCGCCGGATATTTACATAAATTGGAAAAGGATAAACAACATATGTTGCGCCGGTCCCCTCTCGGCTTGGATAAGATATTTAAATTTAATAACGTGCCTCTCAACCTGCCCCACCCCCCAACAGTCGGCACTGCTACCCGCCAGCTGAAGCATTCTTCGGGCACTCGTCTTGAATTGAAATCCAAATCCACTTCCCGGCGGCGGATGTTGTGCCCTGAATAATGCCTCCTAACAAGTTGCAACATTGAGCTAGATGCCTCGTGCGGGCGTCGTACGGGGCTGCGCTCCTTGAGTGAATACATAAACCAACCACTTATGCGTTGCAGGGGATAGCATATTGTCTTGGTTGAAAGCCCTCAGCGGTGAACTCCGAGGCTCTGCCGATGGGGAGGGCAAAGTTTTGCCTCCTCGACGTAGGTGGGCTGTGTCTTGTTGCACGTCGTTGCTTAATGGAGCGAACTGGAGGAGCACCCAGTAGGAGTCATCTCCAATCGATTAGTGTTTTTGTGGGCTCTACAGAGTTTCATCCGAATTTTGAGAGGGTTCGGGGCAGCCGATTAAATAGATCAAAGGCTTGAGATCGGGAGAGTGTCCAGCGGTGGACGAGGTCGGAGCAAAGTGCAGCAAAAATCGAACGACTTCCGATGGAAGATTGAAGGAGAACCTGGAACAGATCTGAGACGGGATGCCCGTCGTCGTTAGACCAATAAATGGTCTAAAAGCAGCAAAGGCATTCAAATTTGTCAAAAAGGAAGAGGCCAGAAAGCGAGGAAAAGGACCGACCTTCCATCAGAAGGAAAACGGAAGTCCAACGGACACTGATAACCGGAATGACCTATTTCCGATCCAGGAAACAATTTTGAGGAAAACCGACTTCCGGATGTTGACTATCCCAATGATTGCCGACGCCACGCCGGAAGTATAATCAACACCGGATGAACGACATAATCCGGGCAATATTGTGCAAGAGCTGATGATGCAACAAATTGTGATGGAAATCGCGGTTAACAAGTGGGACACCTTCCTCAGCTCCTTCCTTAATCTGTCTTATCACCGACGTTAATTTTCTCAGTTTGCCGAGCTTGTGGTGTGGTGCCAAGGGGGTCTGAACTCTACTCTGTGTTTCAGTGAAATAACTCTCTCCTTTTACCGCGTGAGGCAAATGTTTCTTTTCATAGGCTTCTGTTGGCTTAGGTTAGCCTGCAGATGTCATGGTTATGCCAGCGTAGGCCACTCGAAACTAGTCGATCCAGTTGACAAGGCGATTAAGATGACTGACACTGATGTTGCTTACTTTCATTAGATTGTTAAAGAAGCATGCCAATACGCGAGAGGGTGTTGCATGAATGGCCTTCCAAGTCATCGTCTCCACAAGTTTATTTTTGTTGTAGGTCATATCCAATCTTGAGGAATGTAACGATGCAAGCCGGTTTAAGAATCCCCATCACAACTGCTCGAGGACAGTATGTCAAAGAAGGTTTAAGACAAAGCGACACGCTGTCATGTGACTTCTTCAACATCATACTTTAGAAGATCGTTGCGAAACTCAAACGTAAGCACCCGAGGCACGATCTTCCAGAAGTCCGTTCAACTGCTAGCATACGCCGATGATATTGACGTGATTGGACGAACACAGAGAGCCGTCAATGAGGCGTTTGCTGGCATTGAAGCGGAAGCGGAAAAAATGGGTCTAGCGGTAAACCAGGGCAAAACAAAGTACATGCTGTCATCAGGGAAGGAAGCACAACATCGACGTCTCGCACAGAGCGTCATATTGGGCAGCAGAAACTTTGAGGTAGTCAAGGACTTCGTCTACCTGGGCTCCGGAGTAAATAGGGACAACAACACCAGTACCGAGATCAAGCGCAAAATTACTCTTGCCAATCGGTGCTTCTTTGGGCTCAAGAGGCAATTGAGTAACAGAGCCATCATTCGAAAAACCAAGTTCACTTTGTTTAAAACTCTGATCATCCTTACCCTGCTATATAGCGCAGAGACATAGACGCAATTGAAAGCGGATGAAGAAGCTCTTGGTTGTTTTGAGAGAAAAGTTCTGCGTACGATCTTTGGTTGCTAGCGTTTGGAGGAGAAGGTTCAACCACGAACTATACGGGCTGTATAGCGGCATGCACCTAGTTAAGCGTCTTGGGATCCAACGCTTAAAATGGCTGGGTCGTGTAGAGCGGATGGACATCACAGCTCCGGCCCGAAGAGTCTTCGACACCGAGCCATTGGGACAGCGCAAGAGGACTTCCTAGCACGAGATGGCGCACACAATAGGAAAAGGACCTCAATCAACTTGGTGGGCGCAGTTGCAAGCAGCTGGCGAAAGATCGTGGCAGCTGGAGCTGAGGCCCAGGTCCAGCCTGGACTGAAGAAGAAGACCAAGAATCGAGAAAACTGGGTCCCAGTCAAGCCCATAAGAAATAATCCTTAACTTAACGTCAGTAAGTGGCGATTAATCACATACCCCCGCCAACATCCCCCGCAAACACATAGAGAATATTTTCTCTGCAGTCCTGTCCGCCTCACCTTCACGCGACTTATGTGTGTGATCGTGAGCTCAACTTCAGTTCCCATATTTATGATACTTTAAGCAAATTCCGTGCTTGGCTTCGTCAAACGCTTGTCGAAAGAATTATCAAGTCCCTATGTCACAAAATCTTTATATATAACCTTCGTCAGAGACGTTCTTGAATATGCCAGCCAAGTATAGTCACCTTATTACGCGCTTCATATTCGTCGTGAGTTTGCGTCCTTTCTCTGATCGCCTTAAATTTTGCACATCGAGTCTCTCGAAAATCTCCCATTTGCTCGTCGTCCACCAGCTTATTGCTGGAAACACAAGCGGCCCGCACTTCTTGAATTGGTGTCTGTTAGCGCCAATAGTTACAATCTAAGGCCTTAAGTAGTGATGGGAACTATCGATTGAATTGCACTATCCATACCTATGACCAGTTTTTGGTGGACGGCGCGGGGAGGTTGGGGAGTTCACATTATCCATTTTTGTTTTTTGAGTTCGGAGGTACAGAGCGTTTTTTTTTCAAGGAAACCTAGTCCCCGGTAAATAAATACCACAAAAAAAATTACAAAAACCTAAAAACCTTTTTCCGTCACACAAACGAACAAACCATTCGAACTCGTTTCTCAACTGAGTCGAACTATCGACTCGAACCAAACCATATACGTGAATAATCTGTAATG
Organism: Eristalis arbustorum; assembly: GCA_916610145.1. Lineage (NCBI taxonomy): Eukaryota > Metazoa > Arthropoda > Insecta > Diptera > Syrphidae > Eristalis > Eristalis arbustorum. Next base: position 27,289,834 of record OU744317.1, read on the forward strand.
GAAATATATTACCAATGTGTGTATCCATACACAAAATTCTCTCTCAGAGCTTAATACATACAAATTCCCGCTCAGAGAAGCTACAAAAACCATTCTGCTTAGTTCAACCAGCCATACAAGTAAAAACAATTGAATATTTTTGTCATTCAATTGGATGAATGAATGATTTTCGACAATCGAATAAATGAATCGCTTGCAACTATCGAATAATTAGATAGTTTTGTTTAATAGTTCCCATAGTTAGACTTAAGCCCTTTTCTGCAAATTTTCTCAACTCACCGTTGTCAAGAATGTTTTGTTTGGCTAACTCCATGGAATACTCTTTTGATGTCCATCTCGAAAAAACAGTGGGTTGGCTTCTTATGTCGGGTTCAATTGCGAATCGTGGATTGTGTCGACAAAAAAGTGGGCGACAGTCAAAGTCTTATCTTCGTTGTTTGAAGGCAATCATTAATGCAAGGAGAGCTGCTCGGGCTTTGGCTGTCTAGAGTTCGGTTCGCCTATAGGAGGACGGGACAGACAGGATCTGCATTGACTTCCATGCACTTAACTTAAAGGCAAAATGTGGGCCTGAAAGACCAAGAGCCTTTGAGAGAAATTGGTCTTGAAAGCAGGCTTCATACTCCTTTTGAAAGCACTCCGGGGTGAATACTGCATGTTCTTAGGACTTAAAGCCTTGCTCCTTAAGGCTAAGATTTCACAATATCGATAGTACTATCAATGTTTACACGGGTGATAAGTGGATCGGTTTATTGCCTAAAACTCAACTTTAGTCGCTACAAGCCTACAGCTCCATCATTCTCTGCTTCATTGATCCACCAAATCATCGTCAAATCCGCTTTGCTCACTCTCTGACCATCACAGAACTGAGATCACCCTCAAAGTGCAAACATTCGCTTTTGGCACCAGGTTTAGCCGGCTAATCTGCCACCGCGACCTGACCACACCAGTTGTGTGCAAAAGCCTCTTAATCTAATTGAAAACCTCTAAAGGCCCGTCCCACAAAAATCATTTACTTTGTCACATCACACTGCACGGGGGACAGCGAGTGGTGCAAAATTAATGAGATCCAGGTGTGGTGCACCGAATGCGAGCAAATGCCTCAATTGTGTGTGCTTGTGCCCGACGAGGACCCGTCGCGCCGTGCCACAGCGTCAATGCACGTGGGAGCTATAATATCATTTAACGGACACCAAGTGCTTCATTATCCGTGTACCACCGCCAGCCAGGAGCGAGCGTTTCTATTATTAACAGTTTCACGGGGACAAGTGAACAGTCACTGGGGGCGAGCTCTGGGGATGGTTTTAATTTGCGGTTGAAGCCGGCCCTGGGGACGCCAAGGGGTCGGATGTGGATGTGGTCAGGTGTGTGGGAATGGTTGGTTTTTTTTTTCGGTGGGACTGATGGCGGCGTTTTGGGGAAAGTGGTGATGCGAGATTTAGGATGTTGTCGCATGGGGACGGAGAGGGTGAAGACTGCCACTTGTTGGGCCTATTTAAAGTTTGGGAAGGGGGAGTTGCTAGGGAAATTGAGTTGAATCACTTGAGAGAGGGTTTTGTTTTGGGAGACTGTTGATGTCATTTCTGCGAGGAAGGCGAATGGAGGAGAAGATATAAGTGTAATAGGCAAATATTCGTCGACTACGCAGACTTGGCCACATCGAGTGCATGGGCAACAACGCTGCGAGGGTTTTTGAATCTGAGCCTTCTGGTCCGCGAAGGAGAGGAAGACCGAATGTCCAGTAGAAATACCAAGAAGTCACCTGGTTTGGTTACTGGAGGCAGCGCGCACAGGCTTTTAATGACGTACGGCAGCACTTGATGTGGTGAGTCAGCAAGGATGACGAACTTGAAGGGGCATAAATTAATTTATCTGCAAACTGCAAGAAGTAGCTTAAGTCATACACGCCGGTACGGACGCACAAAGTCAAGAATTCCTTAATGTAAGCTCATATTTTCCTCGCAAGGTAGACTGCAAAGAGTTGTAGCAGTTGGAAGGTACTCTTCTCTCATACCAGTAAAGTTCGGAGTCCCACAAGAATCCAGTCCAAGGCCACTATTATGAAGTCCACTATTCACGGTGGTGGCCTGTGGCATTGTGGGTATGTGCATCGACCCCAACCTCGACGTCGTAGGTTAGGTCCCTGGTCTGTGCGACAAAAAAAATGTTCACGGCCCTAACTCTTTCGAGTTACTGACAGTGCTCAAAGAGTATTTCCTGTCTCGAAAAAGCTTCTTAAACTTTTCCGCTCGGAGTCGGCATATAAATGCAGATCCCGTGCACTAGTGGGAGAGGTGACTTTTATTGACCCTAGGCTAAGAGCCAATTTTGGAGAGCTGGACGGCAAACAGGTTGCCAGAGCCTACTAGGAAATTTTTGGGATCACAGCAACTAAGGGAGAATCACGGCAGACGCACAGTTTGGACAGACTCTGAGACTCCTGATAAGAGACGAATGAATACTTCACGATATACAACTAATGCCCGGTTTCAATTTTCAAAACAATTTTCGTTTACACTTCAGTTCAGCGATTTATTCGGTTTCGTTTCAAACTTGAACTGAACGCATGGCACTGCGTCGCCTTGCCTAAATCCTTTTCTGACATCAAAGGTCTCCGAGCAATCTTTACCGACCTTGACGGAGCATCAGGCGTTCTCTATAGCCATTCTGCTAGGACGGACGAATTTTGCAAGGATGCCAAAGCTAGACTTCTTCTTCTTCTTTGATTGGCACTACAGTGCCGGGTGAACCTGGGCCTCAACCAACATGCCTCTTCAGCCAGCACGATCTTTCGCCAGCTGCCTCCAGCTGCGCACACCAAGTTCGTTGAGGCCCTTTTCCACTTGTGTGCGCCATCTAGTGCGAGGACGTCCTCTGTTGCGCTGTCCCAATGGCTCGATGTCGAAGACTCTTCGCGGCGGAGCTGTGCTGCCCATCCACTCTACATGACCTAGCCATCTTAAGCGTTGGATCCGAAGACGCTTAACTAAGTGCAGGCCGCTGTACAGCCCGTACAGTTCGTGGTTGAATCTTCTCCTCCAGACGCCATCAACGCAAACAGAACCAAAGATCGCAAGCAGAATTTTTCTCGCAAAACGACCAAGAGCTTTTTCATCCACTTTCAACTGCGTCCATGTCGTGGTTTCGAGAGATGGCTCTGTTTGAGCCCTAAGAAGCAGCGATTGGCAAGAGTAATTCTGCGCTTGAACTGTGAATCAGTCCATATCCGATGCATATCGTCGGTTCATTACCACGGATTTTTTTACGTAGTGAATGACTTAACCTCACACACAACCTTCAACTGGTAGGCCATGTCCATTATTTGACCCTCGGGCTGCATAAATCAGTTCACCATAAAATGGTTGTTGTGATGGCTATCCAGAGGCGCCAAGTGGAGGCTGTATGTCAACTTGACTTATGCACAAGCAGGGATTGCGCTGGGATCCTACCAGGTTGTGTGCAGTCAGCAACTTTGTCCTGTGTACATAAGCCCATGCCAGATCCTTGGTCTGTACCACAGAAATAATTCCCACGGCCCCACCTCTTCTGAGTGACTGACAGTCCTCAAAGAGTATTTCCTGCTACTCAAACTTGGCTGTTCAGAGTCGGTGTAAAACTGTAGGTCCCCTCCACTCGTGAGAGAACGATAGCACGCACAAAACGAGGAGCTAGGCCCAGGGGCTCTAATAATTCTTTCTTGTATTCAAATTAATTTAACTATCGATTTTGTGGAGAGTCTACAGGCAAACATCGAAAGTATCGAAATGCTAAACTATCGGTGTTTAACGTTCCCTAACTAAATCCGCAAGTCTCGTGTGACAGATCAGCTTGATGCATACGATTGAAACTGAGGTGTCGAAGAAGTGGCTGAACCTGAGCCTTCGTTCATTTGCTACAGTTCATGTTCGTGTACACGTCAAGTGATACCGTGTTTCGTTCATTCATTGTTCTTCTCTGGGTACAACTCCGGGGGGTATCTGAGTTTCAGCCAATATATCAGTCCATCGGGTATGGTCTGTGGTAGTCCAGTTCAGGAGTCATTTTACAGCTGCTTCGGTGACTGTCGTTCATTGCCGCGAAGTAAAATCCAGCTTCAGTCTGATCCCTGAATCGTTAACCGCCTCCTCCTTGACCGATGAAGTTTTTAAGCTCCGAAAATCTGCTGATAATACGACTCTGGAAGCCACCACGGAATTTAACCATTTCATTGAAATGCCACCCAGGCAGCTGCTTCATCTCTCCCTCACTGACCGGGCTCAGCTGTCTGTCATTGCTACTTGCGTGGCATTATCCGCGATTAAGCGGTGCACCCATTCATTCACACTCGGACCACTGTCAAAACGGATTGGAAAACATTCGCCATTCGCATCTGACGGAAGTGCAGGCAGTTATGAAACGACTAACTGACGTGCTTTCAAGCGGCGCACTGATCGGCAAAACCACATGAAGGATTTCCCGTAATTATCCTCCTTGTACAGCGTGTGGTCCAATAGAGCGACGGGCGAATTAAAACTTATCCCGCCAAAGGTCAAGGGGGGAAACATTGAAATTATTCCCACGAGTCGAAGGGGGGCGAGAGTGGACCGTGAAGCATGTTTTAATTAAAAACGCGGTGGAAATTGCTGCGCATTTATCATTCACATGGAATGCATCAGGTAAAGCCACACCGACAGATGCCAGACGCAGAGATTCACGGCACGATGTAATCATCCAAATGTTTGGCGTTCCCCGTGGGGGCGGTGTTTAATAGGGAGTCCTTGTTCAAGGAGGAGGAGCGCGGTAAACAAATTTGCATTGCATTGCCGAAGTGTGTGTTTTTCGAGCGTGATAACCATCCGCTTGAGCAGTGAGCGAGCGTCAAAGTCAGAGATCTGCTTGCAACTGATGACGATTCGTTTGTATTTACCAAAGCAGCAAGTGAGAATAATCTCCCGACCGGGGCTGAGGATGCTAGTGATGTGCTCCATTTTAATGACTAGTGTTTGTGCAAAGTACACATCAATATTCGAAAAAGGGCTTGCAAAGGTCAGGGACATTTCTCGCGCAGTAGCTTACACTAAAATACAGCACTGCACCGCTGTCATATATTCAAACATACTGTCAAGTTTTCAGCCAACTGCGTCAAACAACTTGAATTTGGTGACCATTGACAGCTAGTAACCTCGTGACGTAAAAGGAAAACGGAAATGAAGTTCGTATGTTGGCTATGCACATTTTTTGAAATCGGGAACAGCTCAGTAAGCACAATTGAGGCTCTGCACCGTAAATTGGAATGGCTTCTGTCAAGTGGCTTACTAGCATCCATTGTAATCGTGCCAGTACAAATGACGACGAACATTAACTTCGTCAAGGGGAAGTCGACAAGGGAGAAATCGTCAACAAGATGCATCATTTCATTTTAATACATTTTTATTAATAATTCATAATTCATTCAATAAACTTAACTACTAGACAAAAAAATGCTCAAGACTAGTTGGACGTAAAATTTTTACTATTTCTAACTTACTGGCCCTCAACAGGCACTCTAAGCTAAACTTACACCAACAAGATGCATTGAATGCATTGAATTATATTGGACATTGGGACAATTCACTTAGCATTTTGCTTTTTTATTTGGACAACAAAAATTGGGTAACGAAACTACATATGCCCCATCGAGCGCCCTTTCTGGAAATCTCCCAGTTTACGTGCTTCCTTCTCAACTGTTCTGCGCCACGTATTCCTACGAACGCCGCTCGTCCTAAGCGAGTTCCATTGAATCGCTGGGATAGCTATGGACCACAACTACTTTCGTCGTCGTATGATTGTGCCTATAGGTACGTTGTCCGTTCTCTAAAAAAAATCAATCTTCTTTAAACATACGGCTTGGCCAGAATATCTTTAATTGTGATTAAACGTGACTGATAATTTGACTAAGCTTCAGAGAGCTCTCTGTCTCGACTGTATACCAGGTATACCGGTATAAAGATACAAATGTTTCAATAGGGAAGGTTTGTTGTGAACTAGCCCTTATTTTTTTGTTAGTATGACATGTATGAAAAATATTTAGTATACATCATTGTATAGTCATTGAACAGACAAAATCATATTATTTCATCGTTTTAAAAATGTCGAATTTTGTACCAGAAAGTGATGACTTGCGGCAATCATTCATTTTTTGTTTTCATTTGAAGAAAAGTGCTGCAGAGTCGCATCGAATGCTTGTCGAGGCATATGGTGATCATGCTCTATCAGAAGCAACATGCAGAAGCTGGTTTTAACGGTTCAGAAATAATGATTTTGATGTGAAAAATGAAGAACGTCGAAGACCACCAAAAAAGTTTGAAGACGCGGAATTGCAAACGATATTGGATGGAGATGACACATTGAGTCAAAAGCAAATGGCAGCAATGTTAAATGTTGCGAAACAAACAATTTCTGACCGTTCAAAAGCTATGGGAAAGATCCAAAAGTGTCGAAAATGGGTGCCACATGAATTGAATGAAAGACAGATGGAAAACCGAAAAAACACTTGTGAAATTTAGCTTCAAAGACACGTAAGAAAATCGGTTTTGCATCGGATTGTTACTGGCGATGAAAAATGGATTTATTTTAAGAATTCAAAACGGAAAAAATCATGGGTTAATCCGGGACAACCATCAACATCGACTGCAAAACCAGATCGATTCGGCAAGAAGACAATGATGTGTGTTTGGTGGGACCAGAAATGTGTGGTGTACCACGAGCTCCTAAACCCTGGTGAAACCGTTAATACTGATCGCTACCGACAACAAATGATCAATTTGAACCATGACCATAATTGGCCAGAAGACACGGCAAGGTAATTTTGCTCCATGACTATGCACCTGCACACAAAGCAAAACCGGTTCAGAATACAATCAAAACACTTGGCTGGGAGCAGCTACCCCACCCGCCGTATTCACCAGACTTGGCTCCTTCCGACTACCATTTGTTTTCATCGATGGGACGCGCATTGGCTGGGCAGCACTTCGATTCCTACGAAGAAGTCGAAAATTGGGTGTCTGATTGGTTTGCTTTAAAAGACGAAAAAATTTAATTGGCGTGGTATTCACAAATTGCCAGAAAGGTGGTCAAAATGTGTAGAAAACAATGGCCAATAGTTTGAATAAAATGTTTTTACTTTCCCATTAATAATTTGTGTTTTATTTTCAAGAAAAACTCATTTCATACCGGTATACCTGGTAGAGCTGGGTCTTCTGACTCCTCCACCTTGATAGAAACTTCATTGAGTGCACTCTTAAATGCCGAATAACAGTGAGTGGCCTTTGGTTCCACTCGAATTTTGATTGCATGGTCATGATGATGCACGTACACCAGAAATCCAGCATCACATACGGATCCTGAATTGAGGACTCTTAATGGCCCTTCGCATATGAGCAAGGATATAACTGTAGTCGAATCTTCACGCACGACTCCAAGACCAATGATGAGTCTGACGCTGGAGCCTTTTTAGAGGACAACAACATTATGTATACTTCACTCCTCATTTAGTAAACTTACGTTTGTTTTCCAAGCTGTTGTAAGACGGTGGCCCGTGGCGTTGTGGGTACGTGCGTCGACCTCAACCTCGACGTAATAGGTTCGATTCCAGCTCTGAGCGACGAAAATACTTTTCACGGCCCCACCTATTTCGAGTTACTGACAATGCTAAAAGAGTATTTCCTGAAAAAGAAGAAAAAGCTTCTCAAACTTGGCCGTTCGGAGTCGGCATAAAACTGTACGTCCCTTCCACTCGTGAGAGAACAATAGCATGCACAACATTAGTGGTTGCTGAGAAGCTATGCCCTGGCCCTCTACGGGCTGTAGCGCCACCCATATTATTATTATTATTATATTGACAGAAAGGCCTGCAGAAGGCTAACCAGCGTCGGTTTACCTAGCCAATGTGCCACCTTTTATTGGATCGGTTGGCATGGGGTTGTGATCAGGGCTATGACATAGGCTCCCCATGACAGAAGCGCCCATTGATATCCCTCATGGAAGACCATGATATTTTAGCAAATGTCTGTTGCTGCCTGGCAGTGCAATGTACCAGCTATTTAGACTAACACTGGAGCAGTGAGAGTGTTAAAAACATCACAGACAAAAATTCGCCTGCCTTCGCGAAGAAAAAGAAACAGTTCCTAGAAAAGCACTTCTTCACAGAGCTGGAGAAATTGAGCGGTTTTGAGCTGAAAAACCTCCTCAAATTCACACATTAATCTCAGTATCTTAAAACAGACTAAATGTAGGACTCACTGTAGTAAACCATCAACCATCTCCACCAACCTACTCAATCGTATACCCGCGAGCGTATGTAAGTTAATACAAGCAATGACACCACCGCGGAGATAAAACGGAGGATCACGCTGCTCAATCGCTGTACTTTCGCACTTGGAAGGCCACTGAGGAATAAAGCCATCTCTAGAAGAACCAAGATATCTCTATATAAGATCTTGATAGTCCCAGTCCTGCTGTATGGCGCAGAATCATTGACACTAACTAAAGCGGACGAGGGTATTCTTGGTCGCTTCCAAAGAAAAGTCCTTCGATCCTTTCGATGGTGTTTGGAGGAAGAGACTGAACGACGAACTGTACGGGCTGTGCGACATTGACATTGTCAAACGAGTTCGAATCTCTGGTCTCAGATGGCTAGGTCACGTAGAGCAAATGGACACCAATGCTCAGTTGCGGAAAGTCTTCGAATGATTGACAGCGCCATAGAGGATACCAACACAACCGATGGCACACACAAGTTGAAAGGGACCTCAATCAACTATGCGTGTGAATTTTGGGACAGCTAACTAAAGAGGTAGCTAGAGTTAGCTAGATCGAGATTTCAAGTGGCGTAAAGAATTTTTGGCAAGTTCTGGGGTCTGTCACCGAACACATCCATTTGGATCTACACGGTCATCGTCCGAATGTTGATATCCACATTATGGAGTGCACTCTTAAAGTCATCTTCCGCTTAACATTTGTGTTTTCTGGTTCAACTTCCGTGGTGATCAACATGCGCACCATGGATAAAGAAACAAGCAAAGAACATGTCCGGCGCATTTACGTTCACTCTTGTCTCTGGTTTAGAGGACTAGAAGTGGGTAGGTTTGCCTAAGGGAGTCGCAGCCATAAGACCGTCAAAGCACTCATCTGTCTACCTACTAAGCCATCTAAGGCACACCTTCATCTAACAATGTGCCTACGCACCTTCATCTTCTTCTTTATGTGGCGCTACAGTCCGGGGTGGACCTGGGCCTCAACCAACATGCATCTCCAACTAGCGCGATCTCTGGCTAGCTGTTTCCAGTTTCGTATACCAAGTTGGTTGAGATTCTTTTCCACTTGGTTGCGCCACCTTATAGGCGGGCGTCGTCTGTTGCGTTGCCCGACAGGTTCGGATTCGAAGGCCTATGCACATTTGTAGAAACAAAAATCGCTCTCCATTGGTTCTCGACATCCCAGTGATTAGAGCTGACTGAATGACCCAACTATACTCTGTCACAAACTGTCCACACAATTCAATTCCCACTAATAAATTAATTCTATCATATCTTACTAACCGAGTTCAAGCCGTTTGCCATAATTCCAGACTTTCATCTTTTTGTGATGTACATTGTGGTGTCCCTCAAGGTTCTATTCTCGGTCCATTGTTATTCTCAATGTTTATAAATGACCTTCCAACGGTGTTGTCCTACTGTAACTTCCACATCTATGCAGACAATATTCACATCTACCTGAGCTTCCCACTAAGTATGGTTGAAGACTCAGTTGCAAAAATAAATGAGGATCTGAGCTCTATAGCAAATTTTGCTACCTACAACTGTCTAATGCTTCCCGCCAATAGAACTCAACTCCACGATTGTAGAATATTTTACATGTGTAAAAAACCTTGGAATAGTGTTGAATAGTGAATTGACATGGACTGACCACATCGATAGCTTAGTTTCCAAGATATATATGTCCCTAAGAGGCCTATCTATCAGCAAATATATTCTCCCTCTCAATGTGAAACTTAAACTTGCCAGAGCACTCATAGTGCCAATATTGACATATGCATCCGATTTTTCGCTGACTGTGATTACTCTTCTTCCCAAAAGTTGACAAGAGCAATCAATGCCATTACAAGGTATGTTTTTAACCTACGCAGGTATAAACATGTCTCGGAAAAACGTCGCATTCTCCTAGGTTGCGAATTAGAAGCATTGTTAAGCTAAAGATCTTGCATATTACTCTTCAAAAGTATTCACAAGAAACAGCCAAACTATCTTTTTGAAAAGATCACTTTCTGTCGATCGAGTCGTAACATTACCTTAAGGCCCTCCATTCATACTTGTTTAATGTCACGCAGGAACTTCTTCATTCACGCCCTCCATCTCTGGAATCACCTACCTTCACAGGTACGCTCAAAGACCGAGTACAGACAATTTTGTAACGCTTGTTTCTCCCATTTCTCTCATCCGAACTGAAAATAATTCCCCAAAATTCTGTTTTTGTTCTTTTTTGTATGCATTTGTGCGCAGTCATTTAAAATAATTTTTGCAAACATACACTTTTCCAACATATTAATAATAATTGTATAGAATTTAAAACATGTCATTTAAGATCGTATGCTTAACTCAATTATTCCTGTACTATCAAAAGAATACATGTATTATTCTTAAGGTACAGCGATATAAAATCAGTAAATAAATGAAAAAATGACATGTACAAAAAAGAAAAAGCGTAGGGTATCCACAAAGAAGTAAGCCTTCTGAACTGAGCAAACTATAGAGGCATCAGTCCTCTGAACATCGAATATAAGATCTTTTCCGCCGTGCTGTGTGAACCATTCTCCAAGAACCTGGTTGGTCCATATGAGTGTGGCTTCTTACTTACTTACTTGAGGTGGCGCTACAGTCCGGCGTGGACCTGGGCCTCAACCAACATGCCTCTCCAACTAGCGCGATCTCTGGCTAGCTGCATTATGATGTGCTAGATGTGCCACCTTAAACGCGGGCGTCCTCTTTTGCGTTGCCCGACAGGTTCGGATTCGAAGGCCTATGCACCTTTGTAGAATCAAAAATCGCTCTCCATTGGTCCTCGACATCCCAGTGATTAGAACTGACTGAAATGCTTTGCCATAATTGAGGTGATCACAAAAGTAATGCAGTTCCTTCCAGCAGCTCCAGCAAACCTTAAAACTCAGTATCCTTATCTAAACTGCAGTTCCTCACAAAATTAAAGCTCAAATTGCCGCCATCAAAGGTACGAATTGAGGAAACACAATGAATGCAACTTCCCCCGCCGCACAATTTCCCATCAAACTCCTTGCCGCAGCCTCAATCTAGGACCCATCCCCCCGTTTCCAAGGAAACAAACAGCATTTCTGTTTACTTTAACAAGCCTCAGCGTCTGCTTTTGCAGCCCACTCATGCTGCAATTGCCTTTCAGATATTTCCCATTGTTTCTCTCCGCATGCAAGGAGAAAAGTAACAACCAGCCGAGGGAAAGGTCCGAATACTTGGCAAATGAAAAGTTTAAACTGCCTTGAGGGCGCATCACAACAATACCTACGACGCACGATACCCTGCACACTGCACACTGCACACACAGGTCTGGCATTGTCCTTGATGTTGGCTTGTTTTTGCGTTCAATGACGAAGGTATTCCCATTTCTGGAGAACGTCTGAAGGATCTGCATCAGACTGGGGTTTTTTTTTCTAAGATCTCCCTCGAGGTGTACTTGCACACAGCCAGTGCATATGCAGAGCAGCTGTGCTCGAGTGCACTCGTAAGTGATGTGTCGTTGGCAGGAGAGGACCGGCGAAGGATGATGTCAATGATTTATTGGTCGGAGAGGAGGAAATTCCACCGAGAGGGCGGTATTTTCTTTCAAATTACATCCGCCCAGCCCCATCGGTGGGTTTTATGAATTCGTCTGGAGGTTGGTTTGAGTTTCTGAGGTAAAACGTGGAATTTTCGATGCGAAATTGCAGGCATTCACTTGCTACTGTCGGCCCTTTCGCAGTCGACGTCTGAAGAGGAAGGGGAAATGAGAAATTCCGCATTTCCGGCAAACGAAATTCGGTTCTGTGGTAGGTCCACCGGACCTTCTGTTCTGATGAAGCCGACAGTAGTAGACGATGGAAGGATTCTGGTGATTTAAAAATTGCGCCATCAAGTCTACATGGAGTTACTCGGCGTTAAGCGACAACTATCGCGCTCTTCCTTCTCCTTTTTGCACACTTGGTGTCCTTTTCAATGAACGCTGTCCACCGCCACCAGCCTTGGCTGACTAACTGAAGTCACTTTCCACCAAATTCCTTGAACTCCCAAAAACAAACAAAGTCCCCACCTCGTCGCCACACACTCCCACTCCGGCAATTGATTTCCACACCAGCAGCCGGATCAAGGGCATTCAATTGTTCAATATTTAGTCCCTAATTGAAGTGAAACACACGCACAATCCGTGCTTCAAATGCGAACACGTGTAAAGTCCGCCCCCCGTCCGGCGGCCGAGGAAGTAATCGGGTTACATCGTAATTAGTCCAAATGACAACTAAATTAATTCGTGGAAATCGAGTGTTTTTCTTGTTTTTTTGCAGACTGAATGAATTTACAAATGTCATCGGATCACAATCATAAATTATGCACGCGCTGTGCTCGCAGTGACGACAGACGTTCCTTTGTCAACAGGCACAGTGGACTGTTGCTCTGTTTGACTTGACAGGTTCACTCGTCGATGCGGATTTAATGGCAAATGTTGACATTGTTTTTGCTCCATGTTGGAGCTTCAATTGATTGCGGAGTGAAATGGCTCACCGGTGGCACAAGTGATGTAATCCGATTTTTTGTGAAGTTAAGGGGTAAGTTGGGTTTGCTTTAACAGCGGAGGGTAATGACATGCACGCAGATTGATCGCGAAAGGTAAAGCACTGCAATTTTGTGCGGAAGTGCTGGCTTTGCCTTCAAGTGGTGAAAATCGGAAGCTATTCATGCTAACCGAACAGATTTGGAACCGTGGCGCGGGATTGAAAGTAGATTGCTCGTTTAAAGATTTCTTGTTGACACTTTGGCCATGTCGATGGCTACGCAGGCTCGGCCATTTGTTCCTTTCGCTCCAATATTGAATCATGCAGAGACGGCACTTGCACCAGATAAAATTTCGCCTCCAGATAAGCACCAAATGGCAACATTAAAGGACATCAATGCCAACGTATGAAACAATGATGAAGAGGTCAAGCATGGTACAAGAAATCAAGTATTCAACAACCGCCATGACTATGATGACAAGATTGTGGATGCTTGTCACAGGTTGCACGATGTTTGAACGCAAAGGGTGTCACTAAGTCAGTTGGGTCTCGAAAGTTGGTATTAAATAGGCCATTGATTAATGTTGGCATTGCAGTCACCGCAGTTTCAGTTAGATGTGACCTAGGGCCATTTCCTGATTACTTACGCATCAGGTCGGCGACCCATGAAGGGTCCGAGCCTGAGCCAACAAGACCAAGCCGTCTTATATCAACTAGGTCTCTATTCCGAAGGTTCGGTCCCCCTTTCCTTCTGAACCAGCAGTCTCTTATTCGATGACCCTATTAGTTGGAGTGTTTCGTTCGATGTGGCCGAGCCGGAGTAGACGGATTTTTCCCCCCAGGACATCCACATCCTGGTAGAGGACACACACTGGCCCCTCGCAGACGAGACCTTATATCCGACGCAGAATTTTTCTTTCGAAGGCACCAAGAATCTGCTCTGCAGTTTTGCTGATCGTCCATTTTTGTAGAGCATGATTTTGCTCCTTCGAGTCAGGAGTTCTGATCCCAGTTGTTTCGACAGAAATAGAATTCGTTGTCAAGGGCGGCTGTACGTCAGATCTCCGCTGTGATGCCATTTGTGGAGTTTGTCCCGAGGTGTACCAGGTTGAAGAAATCACACGGCAAATCTGCTTGCCGGCCATCTTTGGTGCTGGTTTCAAACGGCGCAGAGGTCCTCGAGCCTAACTGCGTGGTGAATCGCGAATGTGTTGGCACAACTATAGGCGTGTTTTTTTTACTACTCAGTATTCAGTTCAGCAAGATTTTACACGTGAAGCAACAACAAAACAATTCATAGATGGCGCAAGAGGAAATAATTTGTTTATTAAAGGTTGCGTATCAATAGATTATTTGACACTTGTAAGTGTCTACTTGGTGATGTTACTTACATTTTTAAAATATCAAATCATTAATTTTATTTGTTTGGCTATACATTATGTGTGTATTTTTTGTTTGCTTTTGAGTAGTTCTTAGAGTATTTTGACATCTAATGCAATGGACGTGAACATATGTACCAATTTTCGGGAGAAAGACTCAGTAAAAGAGCGTTTTATTGAAAATCATTACTGAGCTGAGTACTGAGTAGTCAAAAAAACACACCTCATATCAATTTTATTGGGATCCCGAGTTCGATCACTGCCTCGCCCAGTTCTTTGCTATGAATGCTATGGTATGCCGCTTTAAAATCGACAAAAAATAGTAAGTAATTTACCTCAGTGTGAAGATTTAGTCTATAGTCGATATACCGGGCCGGAAGTCGCACGGGTGTCTGCCGATTAGAGCGGGGTAAACTGAATTTAGACGTTCACACAGTACGCTGGATAGGATCTTGTATGCGACGTTGAGTAGATAAGTACCTCCGTAGTTGTTTAAAGAGGTGGGATCGTGTTTTGGGTGGGGCATACAGAGCTGATATTCCAGTCGCCTATCATGCTCCCTACCATAATGAGTATTGTAACGTAATTCCTAAGGTGCCTGTTAAAGTGTAAGTGTCCTACACTGTGTTAGCTCAGATTTTTAATCTGATTAGCTCATCATTCGCTATGACCTCCGTTGGCCATACTAGGGTATGCCCCACATTCTCATTGATGGACGAGGACTCCTCTGCATCCAGTGTGTCTCTTAAGTGGTGCCCCCTTTTCCGGTGCAGGTCTTTTGCAATCTTTTCCCTTGTTTTGGGGTTTCAGGAAGCACCTTCGTCTGGTTCTTGTAATGGATACTCCAGTTTCATAGAGTTCTCCTCCTGACAGCTATCATTATGTCAGAAGTTCACTGTCCGCATCAGGGTGTGGTAGTTGTCCTAATTTCTTTTGTTCTGCCATTGTTTACTTGAAGAATTTAGTTGCACGACTGGGCTGGAAAGCAGTTTCTTCCACCCACGCAGAGCCGCCTTGCACGAATATGGTTGGTACAACAGACCTCCGGCAAGGCGTCTGAGGAAGCTGGTTCAATTAATTCTGAAGCACGGTTTCCTTTCCGCACGCAACCACCAGCTTTCAGCTTGACTACCTCTTAGTTTTTCTTCGATCGCGCGCTTCTCATGCTCCTTCTTATTCTTTTTGAGAAGCCGGTGCTCTTCCCTTCTTTTAAGTTGGTAGAGCTCACGAACTGCTCTCGTCCTTCTATCCAGCGTCGGCTTATAGGCTGCTAGCTTCGCTGATTTTTTCTAGGTGGCGGTCAACACATCAGAGGCAGCTTCTCTGATGGCGTTTTGACAACGGTTCCACTGTTCGTCGATTGTTTCGCCGGTCAGGGTTGGACTCTCTGGGAGATTCAGGGAGACTCCATCGGAAAAGTTCCCAGCGGTCGATTGCGATTGTAGCCTTCCGACTTCAAACTGTTTTGGTCTTGCTCTACTCCGTTGTACAATCGACATCCGAGTTCTGACTTTGGCTACAACAAGGTTATGATCCGAGCCGACGTTAGCACCTTGGAACGTTCGGACATCGATGACACTGGAGGAGTGTTTGACGTCGATCGCAATGTGATAAATCTGGTTGACGGCTGATTGATTAGGAGACCGCCAGGTCCCTTTGTGAATGTTGAGGTGAGGGAACCGCGTGCAAATCAGGTTGATGTTGCCGAATGTAGCCTTGATGCGGATTGTTATGAGGCGTTCGCTTTTACAGTCAAGGCTTAAGACTTTTTGCCTAAGTCTGCCTCGAACAACAAATCCATATCCAAATAAGCGCCTCTCTCTGCTGCAATCACCGTAGTAGATGTCGCAGTTTTTCATCCTCTTCTTGCCCGGCCCATCCCATTGCACCTTCTAAATGGCGGTGATGTCAGCCTTATAGGCTTCTAGGGCATCCACAAGTTCATCGGCTGCACGTGGTCTGTTAAGTGACCTCACATTCCACGTGCAGAACCGAAAATCGTTGTCCTTCTTTCGTTGTATCCGAGGCTTGTTGCCGTCTCTGAACACGTGTGTGTTTTACACGGTGGGGAAGTTAACCCCACGCGAAACCCCCGAACCAGGGGGACCGGGTCCTGGCTTAAGCCCCCGGACAAGGGGTCGCTGCATACATTGGTTCACCTCTTAGCGGTTGCAGTAGAGGCTATCCAGAGGACGCTGCGAGGAGGCTGTATGTCAACTGGACTTGTGCATTAACAGGGATCGTTGCTGGCATCTCGCCAAGTTGAGAGCAATCAAGAACTTTGCCCTGGATGCACAGGCAAATGCCCTCCGTCAGGATGTGTTAAGATCCATATATTTCCGCTGGCCAAACCCTGAGTATGACTTCGGTTTGTGCTAAAAGTTTTCTTTAGGAGCGCAACTCTAGTGTGTTTAAAAAAACAAAAAGAATGTGTCGTCCAGTAGAGAGGCCCTATACCTCTCAAGAGGGTGCACGTCATAAAGAAGGCAGGAGGATTGTTTGATTACAGATCACTCGTTCGTCATGCTCTTCCCTGTTAACAAATATTTGATTCCAAACATCTTAAAATGCCGTTCCATCGTCGTGAAGATGGTTTTGTAGACTCGTGCGGAATGTGAATAGTCCCCCAAACCACCGAATTGAGTTCAATGTCTTCCAGCTGTGTCCGCCTTTCCCATTCCTAGACATTCTCTGCAACTGACTTGCGACAAGACCACTCAGCCGAGAGTTCAACCAGACCCTTCAACCGAACAGTCTCCGACAATTTCCTCCTTGACACACTGCCGAGACCTTTAAGTCCACTAAGCCCGCAACCTGAATCGGTGATATCTGTTTTTCAGGTCACAGCCATAACTTACAATGAGTGCATTTCATTGTCGAGTTTGAGGAGGAAATTTTCATAAAGCTCCCCCCTCGGGCGGTGGTGGTGGCGGCTAAGGACGAAGGGCCTCTCTCTCCCACTCGGCATCATAAATTATCATACGCATTCAAAGGGCGGACTTGCATTGCATAAATACGACTGACAAAACATTTTTCCATGGAAACACAAATTCCTTTGCGGCACAAAAAGGTCCCCAGCTCAACGTTCCGGTTTCGAGGCAGCACGAGGGGACTACCACTGGTGCTGCATTGCTGTTGGGTGAGAGACCGCACACACAGCACACAGTGAACGGGGGAATGTTCAAGTTGGGCGCTGTGCAGTGTGGTGGCTGTTGCGGTGAGAGGGTGAGTGCAAGGGGTTGGAGTCAGGGAATGCTACACTCGTAGATCTCTGCCCGGAGAAAAGGCAGAATTCTCCTTCTAACTGCAATGTTGGGGGCTGGGCACACACTTGGAATGGGCCGGGCGAGTTTGAATTGATAGCCTCGCAGGCTTTAAATTTAAATTTGCCTTCGGAGGCGATGAGAGTAACAGTTCAAAGTTGCTCCTTGGACACATTTGACATTGATATGGGCACTTGTGTTGTTTCACTGTCCCCTTGCATTCGGTGGGAAGTTGGCAGCCTTGTGCGAAGTTTTTTTTCTTGTTTTGAGGGGGATACGATGCTCCTTCTCCTCATTTCCCCCATCGTCAAGGTTGTCAGTGCTGTGCGCTGAAAATTTGCCCTCAAATGTAAGGGACATCTCCCCTTGGTCCGTCCTCCACATTTAGATAAAGAACCCTGAGATTAAAGTTCTTGCCACTATTTCCCCATCCAATTCCAAATTGAGCACTAAAAGATGATTAAAACCGATTACACCGTGTCCAAAGGTAACCACCGCAACAGACCCTCTTTTCCAGCGGTATTCCCTACCCAGATAAGAGCGAGCAAGCTTACATGCAGATATCCATTTTAGTTAATCCCAATTTCAGCAGAGAGTGTCGCTCCATGAGCCACCCCCGGGCACCACGGTTCGCCATGCTCCCTCGCAATGACGCCAGCAACGTGAAGCGGATTGGAGTGTAGAGTATCAAAGCCGAAATCTCGTTTATTATTCGTTGCAATGCAACGACCTCCCGCGTTCACGTTGCAGCAGATGCCACCCCACGGTGCTTCACAATGTAATTAATTTCTCAATTTCGCAGGACATTGCGTCCTTTGTTGCACAACGTACCAGGGATCCCTTGTCTACTCCACTTCATAAAATGAATTTTTAAAAAAAACTAACAAAGTTCATTGATACTTCTACCTTCTGGGAAGCACTTGAGAAAAGGGTGGAAAATGTCTTAGATGCTGCATTTGAGTCAGAGTCAGAGATTGGTCTCCGGACATTTCAAACCCACTCTCAGCCTCCATTTTAAACATGAAGAGACAGTTTCTGGCGTCCAAGTCCAAGTCCAAGTCCAAGTCCAAGTCCAAGTCCAAGTCCAAGTCCAAGTCCAAGTCCAAGTCCAAGTCCAAGTCCAAGTCCAAGTCCAAGTCCAAGTCCAAGTCCAAGTCCAAGTCCAAGTCCAAGTCCAAGTCCAAGTCCAAGTCCAAGTCCAAGTCCAAGTCCAAGTCCAAGTCCAAGCGTCCAAGTCCAAGTCCAAGTCCAAGTCCAAGTCCAAGTCCAAGTCCAAGTCCAAGTCCAAGTCCAAGTCCAAGTCCAAGTCCAAGTCCAAGTCCAAGTCCAAGTCCAAGTCCAAGTCCAAGTCCAAGTCCAAGTCCAAGTCCAAGTCCAAGTCCAAGTCCAAGTCCAAGTCCAAGTCCAAGTCCAAGTCCAAGTCCAAGTCCAAGTCCAAGTCCAAGTCCAAGTCCAAGTCCAAGTCCAAGTCCAAGTCCAAGTCCAAGTCCAAGTCCAAGTCCAAGTCCAAGTCCAAGTCCAAGTCCAAGTCCAAGTCCAAGTCCAAGTCCAAGTCCAAGTCCAAGTCCAAGTCCAAGTCCAAGTCCAAGTCCAAGTCCAAGTCCAAGTCCAAGTCCAAGTCCAAGTCCAAGTCCAAGTCCAAGTCCAAGTCCAAGTCCAAGTCCAAGTCCAAGTCCAAGTCCAAGTCCAAGTCCAAGTCCAAGTCCAAGTCCAAGTCCAAGTCCAAATCGGGCGTCCAATCCAAGCGTCCAAGTCCAAGTCCAAGTCCAAGTCCAAGTCCAAGTCCAAGTCCAAGTCCAAGTCCAAGTCCAAGTCCAAGTCCAAGTCCAAGTCCAAGTCCAAGTCCAAGTCCAAGTCCAAGTCCAAGTCCAAGTCCAAGTCCAAGTCCAAGTCCAAGTCCAAGTCCAAGTCCAAGTCCAAGTCCAAGTCCAAGTCCAAGTCCAAGTCCAAGTCCAAGTCCAAGTCCAAGTCCAAGTCCAAGTCCAAGTCCAAGTCCAAGTCCAAGTCCAAGTCCAAGTCCAAGTCCAAGTCCAAGTCCAAGTCCAAGTCCAAGTCCAAGTCCAAGTCCAAGTCCAAGTCCAAGTCCAAGTCCAAGTCCAAGTCCAAGTCCAAGTCCAAGTCCAAGTCCAAGTCCAAGTCCAAGTCCAAATCGGGCGTCCAATCCAAGCGTCCAAGTCCAAGTCCAAGTCCAAGTCCAAGTCCAAGTCCAAGTCCAAGTCCAAGTCCAAGTCCAAGTCCAAGTCCAAGTCCAAGTCCAAGTCCAAGTCCAAGTCCAAGTCCAAGTCCAAGTCCAAGTCCAAGTCCAAGTCCAAGTCCAAGTCCAAGTCCAAGTCCAAGTCCAAGTCCAAGTCCAAGTCCAAGTCCAAGTCCAAGTCCAAGTCCAAGTCCAAGTCCAAGTCCAAGTCCAAGTCCAAGTCCAAGTCCAAGTCCAAGTCCAAGTCCAAGTCCAAGTCCAAGTCCAAGTCCAAGTCCAAGTCCAAGTCCAAGTCCAAGTCCAAGTCCAAGTCCAAGTCCAAGCCCAAGTCCAAGTCCAAGTCCAAGTCCAAGTCCAAGTCCAAGTCCAAGTCCAAGTCCAAGTCCAAGTCCAAGTCCAAGTCCAAGTCCAAGTCCAAGTCCAAGTCCAAGTCCAAGTCCAAGTCCAAGTCCAAGTCCAAGTCCAAGTCCAAGTCCAAGTCCAAGTCCAAGTCCAAGTCCAAGTCCAAGTCCAAGTCCAAGTCCAAGTCCAAGTCCAAGTCCAAGTCCAAGTCCAAGTCCAAGTCCAAGTCCAAGTCCAAGTCCAAGTCCAAGTCCAAGTCCAAGTCCAAGTCCAAGTCCAAGTCCAAGTCCAAGTCCAAGTCCAAGTCCAAGTCCAAGTCCAAGTCCAAGTCCAAGTCCAAGTCCAAGTCCAAGTCCAAGTCCAAGTCCAAGTCCAAGTCCAAGTCCAAGTCCAAGTCCAAGTCCAAGTCCAAGTCCAAGTCCAAGTCCAAGTCCAAGTCCAAGTCCAAGTCCAAGTCCAAGTCCAAGTCCAAGTCCAAGTCCAAGTCCAAGTCCAAGTCCAAGTCCAAGTCCAAGTCCAAGTCCAAGTCCAAGTCCAAGTCCAAGTCCAAGTCCAAGTCCAAGTCCAAGTCCAAGTCCAAGTCCAAGTCCAAGCGTCCTGCTCCCTTTTCGCCCAGAATTGACGTGGCATCCGGTGGTCGAGTCATAAATCCCGACGAAAACCACAAAAGGGACGAAGTTCCTACCACCGCGCCTCCCGGCAGAAAGGCATCGCCAGCCCTGCGGCCAATGATCCCACGTCTACGTGCCCGGCTGCTGGAAGGTCGCATTCCCCAAAAAGGCACACAAAGACCGCACCGGATTCATTTGCTTTCTCCGGCCGAGTCATGAATCATTCCCTTTCATCAATCAGGGGGTCCTGCGGCGGACCGCACCGCGTTAAGGTAAACAGACCCGCCCCGGCCCCGCACTCGGGAGTAAATATTTCAAAAGATTGCGGTCCACAAAGGGTCCGCACGCACCCCCGCCGCTCACCCACCTGGCGATGGACAAACAGTGCTGACTCTAACGAAGCCCAATTTGACGGCAGGACATGACGGCCTTCCATTCGTCACTTCGTTCGGGAGCCGTGGCGAAAGGGATTCGTGCGAAGATTTGTGTTCATTTGCTCGACACCTCGGCCGGATCCTGCCGGATGATTAGGCAGCTTTCGCAACGCCTGGTGCCCTGGCCGAGGACTCCTTCGTCTGTCGAGGTGAGCAGTCCTTTCATCGTCTTGGCGGCGAACGGACTGTAATCAGTGTCAAGGTGGAAGTGAGTCGCCCAAGTGGGTTAATTGAAGGATATCAAAGCTCGAGCTGGAAAATGACAAAAAATGGAACCCCCCTGGGAGCGACGGCGCGTGAGGCAGATGGGGTGCCTCATGGCAATCAATTCAAAAGTGGAGGTGTGTCCTTGGTCCTTGAGGCGGATGTGCCTCCGCTCACATGGACTGCCAAAAATAGATGTCCCGTCAAGGGGACGTGCGAAGGTGCTTTGTTGCTGTTTGCAGAAAATGAAAAGGACACTTTTCAACACATTCTTTGGGTTCATTGGAATTGTTGTGACGATGGGTGGTGAATGGGGGAAGATTCTGAGGATGTCCAAGGGTGGGTCGGAGAAGGACAATAGAGGTCATTGGTCTCCCCTGAGGTGGGTTACTGATTTGAAGTGCAGAGGACTTCTGACAGATGACGGTGCAATGTCTGTTGTAAGACCAAGTGAAGTGTTTATTTGCCACAAGACTAGTTGCTTTTCATGACAGGGGCCTGTTGAACTTCTTTCCCAAGGCCCGACGACGCCTAGAATCGATAAAAGAAGCTGACTGTAATCAGTCTTGGGGGATCTTAGATTTTTTCGGGGTCTGATCTGAAACCGACAAGCCCTGGATAGTGGAAGGGGTAGAAGTTCATTGCCTGCTTGTTAGTTGGTTATAGACCTATGGTCCGGGACCCATCATAAAGTTAGTATAGTGCTGAAACCTTAAGCTCCTAGTGACGACCAGCTTGTCAATGAATATGGTGGTATCCGCGAACTATATTTCCAAAGTTGCTAACATTCTGACAGCCTCTTTGACTGGACAGGACATCTGTTAGGTATTTTGACAGGGCACTGCATGTTTAAAAATTGCCTGATATTTGCCCCCTCTGTGAACTGTGATCAAATTATTAATGGGGAAGTGGACTAGTACCACTCCTTCATGGTTGGGAAGTAACACTGGAAGGGTTGACATTGATAACTGACCGAATGTGTTCAGTTGGCTTGGATGTCGTCAATTAGAGTAGTAATCTGCCTAGTGTACTAGCATACTTGCTAATTGTCCAAGTGGCGCCCAGGCATGCAAGTATCTGAATCCTAGTCCTGGCCTTTAAATTGATTGTTTTCTGGCTTTCAATCTCAGAAGGAGTAATTCGAGGTATTCCTTGTGTGAGGCTACAATCTACGCTGGAGTTTGGCCTTATTTCAAAAACAATCAATCGTTTGGTGCATACTTTTGTGATTAAGCTCGACGCATGACGCTTGCGTGTCTTGAGAGTTGATCAATCGGCTTAAATGCGTTTGTGACCGACAACGTGGAAGTAACAATTGTATGTTTCCTAGCTAAGAGCATCGTAGTCAACAGCTCATTTAGTTAATTAAGAGGAGTTTGGTGCTTTCAAAAGGACGGAACCTTATCTTGTTAAGCCTGGAGGCTACAGATTACATAGACGTTTCCCTAGACTCCGAACAGAATTTGTTACCATCTATGTATATGGTACAGTTGGTGACGTAGTGTTAGGGCACTAGTTTTGGATTGGTCTCATGCTAGTGGTGGTTCTAAGTCTGTAGTCTGTCCTAGCGCTAGCTCGGATATCGCTAATTTTTGAATTCGGTACCAGTACTGCTTCTAATTTTTTTTAGTTTTGCTCTTAGTTTTTTGTTGGTTACGTCAGAGGATGTGCCAATTTTCGAAAGAAACTAAAAGCTCTACATATTAGCAAAACACAAGTACTCGATTTTAGGAACGCGCCTACGTACCAACCTACACTCTACATTATTATAACACTCGTCCCGCGGGACCGGTCATTAGGTATTACTTCGCGGGGCTGTTTATAAATAATAATAATAGAGTAGAGGACCAGGCCATCTTCTCGCCAACTAATCGTGTGGTACGTGTTATTGCTATTTCACTAGTGGAAGGGAGCTACAGTTTTATGCCTACTCCGAACGGCGAAGTTTGAGAAGCTTTTTCTAGACAGGAATACTCTATGAGCATTCAGTGACGAAAGAGGTGGGCCCGTGAAAATTAATTTTGGTCATGCCACTGATCGAACATAAGCACGTAGGTCATAGTACGTTGGGGTCGACGCTCATACCCACAACGCCACGGGCCAACAGCAATAACTATCTATTATTCAAGGAGATTGTCCTTCTTTGTGGTTCTGGTCTTCGAAATTGTTCCTGAACAGTAGTTTCTGAGAAGTGACAACAGACTGCTCCGCATCCTCGCCTACATTTAGACATTTCGGGCAAAAGGGTCGGGTCAGCTATTGTCTTCAGGCCCAAATTTGAGCAGATGCTTACCTAAATTAACCTAAATGCCCGGTCAAGAACTTCGATATGTGATAATTGTAGTTCTTCGTCGACGCCAGGTAACAATGTCGGGGATGAGCTTGTACGTCCATCTAACTTTCGTGGAGTTATTCCACAGAGCTATTGATTTAGCTCTTTATTCTTCTTTTTTGATCTTAGTTGTTTCTTGTGAAACAATTTTTCAAGCTCGTCTGCCTTGATGTCAATGGGTTACATTTTGGCTAGGACACACGCAGCATCCTTCGAGATTGCCCTGAAACCGCACTGATGTTAGTATCCTTTTATTTTTCCGATTTTCAAAGCTTTTGACCAAATCGGAGCAGTGCATAGGAGGACTGAACACTTGAGAGTAATACTTTACGTAACCAGGTCCACCGATGTATGGAAGCATTGGGGACAGCCTTCCTTGCGTCATCAAAGCCTTCTTGCTTGCGTACTTGTAGTGCGTTTTCCAAGACAGCCTGTTGTCTTACATAACATCGAGATTTTTCAATGACTCCTACACGGAAAGTTGCATGTTCCAACCTCTTACGACTGGTTATGATGCCGGTTTTAGAAGCGTTCTTGACGTCCAGAGTAAGTACTGCGAAATACTTCTATGTTCCCCATCGTCATCTATTCCTTGGATGGCCTCTGTTGTCAAGTCTGCTACGCGTCAACGGTCGATTGCTTGTCTGAGTCTGTGCTGGTGATTCGACTGTGTTCCATTCGTCTCTGCCACCGCCAGCGATCTGCAAGTATTTTCAAAAATAGAACTAGAACTTTTGACTTGATTCGTGATTAGCAACCCATCTTCGGATATACTTGGGCAACCCTATTTTTGTCCATGTAATAGACGCTCATCATGTGACAGAGGAAAATGCTGCGAAGTGTGTGAGTAAATGAAGTGAGTGTATTTGACTTTGAGTGCATCACAGTAAGTTCCTCGCTTCCTCTTTAAGCCAATAATCCTCTGATGTCATCACTGAAGATATTTTTCTTGAAAAATTCCCTTTAAAGTGCCACCCTCAGAGAAATGAACCATCAAGCAATGTAGCTCAGCGATTCGCATCGACGGAACTGCCCATAACGAAGCCAAACCCAATCACCCAAGTCCAGCCCATCGCCAGATCATTGCACAACACAGCGGAACACCCATTTGTCTTAAGTCAATGGTCCCGTCACGAGTTGTCAGCTCATCCCTCCGAACGCCGCATCAGGGGAGGCGACTGAAAACATCGTTAAGCTCGTTCTTGACTGCTGGATTATTGCCTTTATTGCGCAGTCTAACGATTGCCATTTCTTCCGGGCTCCCCTCAAACGAACGACTCATCTCTTATCGTCGACACAACATCATTTCACGGGGCGCGCTTCATCCCCCTGTAAGTCGAAAGCAATGGAGAAGCGGAAAATTACCACCAGCGTCCATCTTCGCCAATTGGAGGGATCCTGCAGGAACATGCGAAACAAACACCGAAACCATGTAATGAGGGGAAATTCGCCGGCATCGCTACCATCCGGAGGCACTCAGCCAAGACGCAACCCCTCCTGTCAGCTCGGATGGAAATTAAATATCCTTTCAGTGATTCGCCTGGCAATGATGTGGCGGACGGCATGACGGCATCGGGAAGACAGAACAGGACGACTAAGGGGACATGAAGCAATTTCCTTGACCGACCGGGAATCAAATTGGGTTTTGCTGGTGGAGGTAGTTGTAAGCGGTCAATTGACGACAACAGTGTGGCGGGCGGGTGGTTGACCATGGAGCACTTGGCGTGTACTCGGTGAATGGGTGATTCTCGTTGCACGACGTCTTAAATTTGATGTGGTCACGTTAAGCGAGATTTGACACCACCGTCTGTGTCGAGGATGGACGAGAGGAGTGGCTTACGGCTTGCATCCCGGAAGGACTCATAACGTGCTTCACTAACACTAAGAGCCCCTTTTAAGTTTTTCGTCGTCGATGGTCGATTTTTCATTATTCTTGTTATTTGAAGAAGGCATCGCTTAGACGCTTAGAACCTTGGGAAGGTGGCTGAAGTGCTAATGGTTCCAAAGGACTGAACAAATCTAAAAAGAATTTGTAATACATCAATTGCAACGTACGAAAGCAGTCTTAGAAGAAAAATGACTTGTGCATGACACAACTTTGTGTTCCGAAAGTAGTACTGGCAAGCGGCTCTTGATAGTTAATACCTGGATTGATGAAAAGACTTGAACAAGGTGCGGCACTGTGTGGTACGCGCTGGAAACACGAGCTTGGTTGGAGCCTTCCAAAAAGACTAATGAACTCGGCAGTTCCGTGAATCTTACTGTCGAAGCAGAAGCCAATCCCTTAATTTAAGAAAATTCCTACCGGCACGGTTTCCAGCAAATGAGTGCACTCCCAAGCACCTCTTCGAGAAGGATTTGTTGGATCCCCTGGGTCATACTGGGCGTCTGAAAACCAGGCTCTGGATGATCCTCTGCAATCTTCACAAATGGGTACAAGATAGGTGAAGGCTTAGGAGTTGTTGTCCGCTCTAAGGATCTAAGTATTCAAAACTCACTCGGACTGCCAAATCACAGCAGCGTCCACCAGTCGGATGTGAGTACTGAGTACTCTCCTCTAACGGACACTCCTCAGCGCAGCCTTTGTACACTCTTCGGATAGAGATCCGTCAAACATGCACTCGGCACAGCAAAATGGCTACTGAAGCTTGAAACGTCTGTCCGTACGAATCATCTCATTGCCTACCTTCGATCCGATGCTCACTCGTCGAGATTAGTATGAGTAGGCCGAATGTCAGAGCCTTATAGGCGTTGTAACCGGGCACTGCGCCAGTGGAACACGACTTTAGAGCACTTCCCTACTGTGACTTCTCCAGAAGATACAGAGGCGAGGAGGAGGATGGTAGCTTGTTTTTTGTACGGGTGAACGGCTGGGTGGCGCAGTTGGTACAGTGCCTGCCCTTGGCAAATCTTCTTTTCGTATACGAATCTGCCTGTACATCTTTTCAATGTCGGCTGTAAATGTGTATTTATATCGCCTCCATTTCAAGACGATATCGATGATGTCCGTCTGCGTCTTCGGTCCCGTCATCAAGTGTTGGTTTAAGGACGTCCCATCCATAGTCTTGGCTGCCGCATCAAAGACCACTCTTAGTTTGGTAGTGGAGCTGGATTCCTTGAATACGGCATGGTGTGGTAGCACGTAGTGGTATGGTGTCCTTAAAACTTCATCGTCTGCCATGACTTCTTCCATAACCGCCAAAGTGATCATACGCAATAAAAGTATTTAGATTATAACGTTTAAATCGTTGTTTGAATTATTCCCTTTGTCTCAGTACAGTGGTGACCATCTCTACCCCAAATCTATATATATATGCATATATTAACAACTCTTGCACTAATCCCAGTAAAAGCAAAAGTTAATATGCTTTATTTCAAATGAACGGCACTGGGTTTCACAATGGTTTAAATGTGTTGGCAAATATCGCTAGCAGCCCAATAACCTAACCAAACCTAGTTATATGGGTGACCTTATGTCTCTGCGTGGCTCACTTAGACCAACATGTTTACGTCAGTATACCCTTAATAAGTGTGAAGATTGTCTACCGCGAAACCTTCTTTTATTTCTAAAACAATCCCTATTCCTGAATGTAACTCTGAGAAAGACGCACAGGTCTTCCTGCTATACGAAGAAGGAACTTTACCACGAATTGCTTTCTTTTCTTTATTTGGGCTGTGTGACAGTCCCAGTTCTGTTTTATGGCGCCGAAGCATGGACGATGTAGAACGATTGACGAAGAGATTATTGTCGCTTCATTCGAATTACATTCGGTGTCGTTTGCGAAGGAGGAGTTTGGAGGAAACGATTGAACGACTTTGACCTTGTCAAATGAATTCGATTGTCTCGACGTCTAAGTCATGTAGAGAGAATAGACACTAACGTTCCGATTCGAAAATTCTTCGATGACAACTCTGAGGGACAACGCGATAGAGGAAGTCCTCGCCTCCGATGGCGTTACCAACTGGAAACAGACCTTAATCAGCTGGGTGTACGAAACCAGTGGCGTCTAGCCCAAGACCGTGATAGTTGGTGGGGCATGTTGACTGAGACCCAGGTCCACACCGGATTGTAGCGCCAGCCAAAGAAGAGAGGCGTGTATGCGTATACATCATAGTTTCCTGCTTACTCAACTAGAATAGACCTTCGACACGTTCGACTCATGTACAATCTGAATCGGTGGAATTCGGTCGAAATATCAACGCATTTAGAGATCGTTCGTTAGTAGAAAGCTTAAAGTGCTGCAAGTGCAAACTTGTCCCAGATCTCCATCGCATCCATCCTTTGATGCGCGCGCAAAATGGATCAGGTCGGATCACAAAGCTGGTGCCCTACAGATAACAACAAATAAGGACCTCACAGTATGGCACCCCATTTCTAAGACCAAAAACAACAAGCTCGAATATGCATCGATCTCAAATTCGACAGACACCGTCGAAAGCATCGCAATAACAAGGATCTTGAAGACAAACAACGCATAGTCAACGTACATCAGTTGGGCCCCTAAATAATTTTTGTTCACAAGATATGCTCGAAATCATCTCAGCTGTGATCTAATTCCTTTTAGCGAGGCTGTCCATCTTTTCCCTTTTCTTTGATTCTAGTATGACCCACTAGCGCATATTAAAATATATATAATAAAATATACGTCCTCTCAAGCGATGACGAACTTAATTATCATTTGCAGGCGAAAAACAAGCAGAAATGTGATAGAAGGGAGTGTCACTGGCAGCCGGTCTGTATCACCTGACCAATTTTTATTTCAGAGTGTCTGATGCCATATCCATTACTGATGCCTGGCTGTAGAAAATTGGAGATCCACTTGTATTATATCTTGTGTTTTCTCGGCAAGCCACTTCGGCTTAAAAATCGGTTCAGCAGTCTATTAGTGCCAGGGGTTTTTCGGAAGGGTCCACAAAGGACTTCTGATTCTGTACCCACACTTGATTTTGATTCATCAGTGTAAAGGCAGATTTCCCCCTCTGGCACTACTAGTAGTTCTTCCTATTGTTTTCGGTCTGGAAAACGTATGTGGAACTTGAGGCTGATGTGGGTAGTAGGCAGTCCATTCGATTATTGCACTGCGCTGCGGTTCAACTTTTTGTTTTCCAATATGGGAGCGCGACAATCTTGCTTATCCCTCCCGCCTCTTCTGTACATCTTCGTTCTAATTGCAGCAGCAGAGCCAGCAGAGCCAACTAGAAATCCAAAACTTTAAGAACCTTGACAAGCTACTTGCATCATTTTCTGTCGTCTTCCTTAATTTATCACTGGTTAGTGATTTGCGGAATAGTCTCATATGGATCCGCCTGGTAACACAATGATCCTAAGCTGGTCTAAGTGCGACTGCAGTAAGCCACTTCAAACTAATCTTACCACCATCATTCTTTGCTGAATTTGAGTTTTTATGACGTGATTTCTTATAATCCACCAACTTTTCCTCATCAAACCACTTTCGACAAAAGGGAGTTCATTATTTAGTTAATCTCCCTCCTTGTGCAGTGAAGCAGAAGTCAGATGTTACAGACGCCAAGTGCAGATTTGAACGCATTCCCAAGTGTCATCTACAAGCGATCCAATTACAAGACCTGAACAGAACTGACGACTGAGGCTCCAACGTTCCTGACCACCGGGTGTATGACCACCAAACTAAAACTAATTCATAGCTCCACGGAAAATTGCAAAGTTATTTGACGACCACAGCTCGGACAGAGCAGTTCCTGACGATCAGCTTTGTTCCTCGCTGCACTGCACCCACACGAGAGGCTCGCCCGAATCTGATGTCCAGCCGCTCCCCGTTCACTGCCACCGCACACAAGTGTGTGTACCGTGGTCCGTGGCCCCCAATTAGTCGAGTTTCCTCCAAAAAGGACATCAGTTGCATAACTTTGTGGTCAAACTCGATTTCAACTCCATATCCTCCGGGTCCCATTTGAACGTGTTTCCAATTGTGTCTAGTCTGCCGCTCCCCGGCAATAAAACTCACGAACCAGTTCCAGCCGAGAGCGACCACCTCTCCGACGGCCCAGCTCTACGTTCGCCTCCATTCACCGGCAAGATAGTGCCGACAATTACCGCACTGCACACCGAACTGAATTCGCATGGCTCAGCTGAAAACCCCCCAAACCCAGGCCGCACACGGGCCGTTTGCGAAGTGAAAGGTGCTGACGCCGATGCGGGCCACCATCCGCATCCCCGGCTGCAGCTCCGACTGCTGGTCAGCTCCGGTCGTGAGCAAATAAAATTTTCAAACGATACTCCTTGCGGCCGAGTCGCACAGACGTTCAACTAGACCATGCACTCGCCCTGCCAGCGACACCTTTGGCACAGCGGATCAGCCACTCGATGCTGTAATGACCTCATTTCACAGATGAACGATGCACCCGGGCCATCCGCGGCGCACGTGGGCAATGGACAGCGCTTCGATGGCTCCTTTCGAGAATCACTTGCGTGCGGACGGTCGCGGGAGGTTACCCTCCGTGCAGCTGGGTGGGATCATCGGTTAATGTACTGTAAACCGGTTCGACGGGAGACATACTGCTCCGCCTGGGACCTGCTCTATTTATAGCATCGACTGCGAATGGACGTCGCTACGAGGAGCGCTCATTAAAATTGCAGATTTCACTCAATAGCGCCTCGCAGGACATCACGGGTCGTGTTGCCAAGGACGAAATATGAAATTCATTCGACAGTAGTCACGGTGACGCAGACAGCAAGTTACGATCATCATTCTTTTCACTTATTCAAATGGAAGTCCGGCGGACTTGAAAGGGAATTTCTAAGCGATGAAAATGTGTTCCGTTTTGGGGAGTGCGCTGATGTGGGCCGCGGTGGGCGGGGGTGTTCCGATGGGTGGTCATTTCACTGTGAAGTCATTTCATCTCACTGGACACGGTCTGATGGTGCATAGTGAACCTTATTTGCATGCAGACGTGCCGAGTCTATTTTCGCAACGATGTCTTTGCTGCAAGGCCGAGTGAGTGGCGAGGGGATGGGCGAGTCGGTGGAGGTGAATTTGTTTTGCACGTTAATGATGTGATGAAACTTTTAATTGCACGAAGCGTGTTTCTAAACGATGCTCTTGACCACTTAAGCAAGCACTGTTGCAAGACACTTCACTCTGACGTCTGTTAAGCCATGAGCTTGCAGAAGTCTACGTCTCGGTGGAACAGGGCCGATGGAGTTGACAGCTCAGGGATAATGTGTTGCAGGAAAGTAGGTGCGGCGGTCATTGCATTAATGAATTTCAGAATTTTCCAAAATAACTCAGCACCGAAAAAATGGTCAATAAACTAGCGGCCATGAAGTAGTCGGCTGGTACAACGACTGCTGGTGGTTCGGTGAGATTTGATGCCATAACTCTGTTTTTCTTTTTTCTTCTTTGATTGGAGCTACAGTCCGGGATGGACCTGGGCCTCAACAACCCTGTTACCTTATTTAAAAAGTGTATTTCTGAGAGACTCAATATCGAGCAGTTGCTTTAAACGAAAAGGAGCATGCTTCGATGATAAAAGTTCCCACCATCTTGAATTCAGTATGTACACCTTGGGAATAACGCCTGATGACCTTACAATGGCCTCGAGATGTGTCGTGAGTAAATTAGTTCTTTATTATAATTCGCAGGAATCTCATCAATTGAGTTGAAACTCTTTGGTCTTCTGGCCAGCTCTAGCAAGTGCAAGTGAAATGGGCTCTCTTTCAGTTGTGTTATTGGAGAAGTGATAATACGTGTTGTGTGGGATTTGACGACATGATCTTCCTACAGTCGGTGTGGCATACAATCTAGCGATGTGGTGACGAGCTCGCCGAAGGGGGAAACAGTTTGTCCATCTGGAGTTCCATAGAGGCATAGAAGGCATTCTAGTGCAGATTCGAGGATGCCAGGCTCAGTCCTTGAACTCTTACTACTGCGGCTATACCTCTTTCTATAATAGTAATAATATGAGTGGCGCTACAGGCCGTAGAGAGCCAGGACCTAGCTTCTCAGCAACCACTTGTGTTGTGCGTGCTATTGATCTCTCACGACTGGAAGAGACCTACAGTTTTTTAGCGACCACTCTCGAGATGTATTAGATGCTCTATTCGTGTGGTTACCGTAAAATGGGCGAGGCGCACGGTGTCTTGTCCAAAAAGAACTCGTATTTTCATTAATCAAGTGTCAAACTACAGAAGCCACTGTTAGAACCCATTAGATTCCCATCGGGTCCATATCTAAAGGAAATCAGAAGAAATTACATTGACTAACATACACTACATACACTACAGGAGCAGAGTAGGTGATGAGTGTTTTCTTCCTCCTCGTTCCTCCTCGCCCGGTTATGACTCCAATGAGGGTTCTTAATGAGTGCTTGCTGAGTCTAAGTAGACTGAGTGACCGTTTTAGGCTAAGTGATGGCCAGAATTCTTTTGTTTTAAGGCAGGTGGTGCCTTCCAGTCATTTTGATTGTGTGAATCTTTAAAAGATGGTAGGCTGTAGCGATCGGCATGGAAGATGGTGCCCCTGCTACTGAAAGGGTTGAGGTTGTACCACACCGCCGAGTTCATCGGCTTTGCAGTTTCCTGGTATGTCACAGTTTGCCGGCACCCACATAAGGTGAATGTTAAAATACTCAGCCATCTCACTATGAGACAGCCTGCAATTAAGGGAAAAACATCCCTGAGCGAAACATGACACTGTCCAGGTATTTTATGGCGGCCTGACTATCGGAACAGATGGTGATATCCCTCTTTGATATCACGTTGATTTCGAGTGGCAACGCCTCTTTAATCGCTTTGATTTCTGCCTGAAAAACGCTACAGTGATCAGGGAGCTTCACGGAGATAGCAATGTTGAGATCTTAGGAATAAACACCCGCACCCACCCCTTAGCTTGTCTTCGATTGCCTTGTTTATTGCTGTCCACCAAACTGAGACTCCATACAGAAGAGTCGGTCTGACAATAGATGTGAAAATCCAGTCAGCGATGCGTTCGCACCACCTTGTTGTTTTCAGAATTTCTAAGGATTTTAACATGATTTCAGTCGCTTCTTCCTGTATATTAGTGGCCCGTGCCTCGACCCCAACACACTTCAACCACGACGTCGTAAGTTCGATCCATGGTCTGAGCGACAAAATAAATAATTTTTCACCGCCCCACCTATTGAGTCACTGACAATGTTCAAAGTGTATTTGCTAGAAAAGGCTTCTCAAACTTGGCCTTTCGGATTCGGCGTAAAACTGTAGCTCTCTTCCACTCGTGAGAGATCAATAGCACGCACAACACGAGTGGTTGCTGAGAAGCTAGGCCCTGTCCTCATACGGCTCCTGAGGCACCACCAAGTCCACTCTCATTCTGCCGTACTTTGCCACTGGAAGAGCAGGGGCATGGCAGGCTCTCCTCCTGTCTGGTCAATTCAATTGTATGTTTCGTGGAAGCGCGCAACGTATTGAACTTCGACTTTTCCTGGAATGGCTGGAATGCATGACAGAAGTTAGGAATCGGTGTGAAATAGATATTTTTGGGATCTTGCAATGGTCTCACTGCCTCATCTTTCTTCTAATCCCCAACCGCCTGAAACCGAGTCAGTCATTCAGTCATCGCTTTGTGAAATTGTGTTATAAAATTCAATGATTTGTTGGCGTTGTTCAGGTTTTCAAAATGCAATGGCAATGCCGACTGAGCATGTTTGACTTTTACACGTTTCATTGATGACGTAAGACGTCTAAAATATATGAAACAATTTTTTTTGCAAATTTCAAAACCCAGTTCATCACCCAGATGACTACAGCTTCGTATGGTTTTTTCCCATTTGACTTGACCCCGTTTCTATGTCACATGCTTGCGCAACATACCATCCAACAACACGATCAGATGAAGCCCAAATGCAGTTGCCAGTGCATTCCCCATCAATCCGGATAGCAAAACAAAAAGAACCACGGCCAAACCAAATTGAGTGCATGCACGTCGAGGCCCACCAGATGGGGATCGTAAATAAAGAACACCGTCAACTCGAATGCCCATTGTTCCAATTCGTGGACACAACGCTGCGACCCCCCACTGAGGTCGGGTCGAATGAAAAGCCACCGCCAAGGCCGTATAACTTCCGCCCGTCGATTCTTCACACACAACCGCCCGAATTGGATTTATCGCATTCATCTGTGTGCTTTATGGCCGTTTCCGCTCCCCATTCGTTCAAACTCGAATCTAATGGCGGCGCCGGGCTCGGCATCGGGTGCGAATTGCCCTCTCGTCGGCGGGGAGCGCATTCATAATGCGGCTCATTAACGGGGCCCACAAACAATCAATTATTTTGGCCACAAACTGTTGAATGCCCATCGGGCGGTTAGTGTGTTTTGCAATGAATCCATCGGCTTCGGCGGGGCATCAATCAATTCTGGATTTGAAGAGCAGTGGCGGACGGTGTATATTTGTGAAACGACGCAAATGACCGTGCAATGACGGTGATGAGATGAGTGATGGCGTCGAGCGGTGGATGAGTCAATGTCAGACTTACTGAGGCAAGGCCGAGTTTGCGGGGCTTATGCGCTCGACTTTGGGTCAAGTTTGCGGCAATTAACGCTCAGATCGATTTGAAAGGCACCTCCTGGCGATGCGATATGGATTCTGGACTACTGGCCGCTTTAGACAGCTTGGCGCATACTTCAAAATGCAGTTCCAGCTGTCAGCAGCTTCCGTACAAGTCGTTGAGGTGTGCATTGATTTCGCGCTAGCCCCTACCAACCATCTGCTTTACAGAGAGAAGCAACTGCAATGGTCGCAAGAAATTAGGAAACCTCGGAGCAGGAGAACGAACACTATGCATGTTGCTCCCCAACTATGTTCCCTGCGGCTACGAAAAGAACAGCAATTACTTACAGACATGCTTCCTAACACAATCTTTCTCCGTTTAAAATGCAACCGACATGACTCAACAAACAATCCACTCGCCTCAGCCTCTGGCAATCGGAACATTTAAATAGTTCTCGGTCCACTGAGTTCCTTCCCGGAATGCCCTCGCGCGCCGTGACACTCGAGTGCGTCCTCCTCCCTCCCAATTTGTGCAAGTGCAACGAAGAATTCCTTCATTAGGCCATTGGCGGCAATTTGAATCGAAACTTGTCGAGCCGCGGTCTCTTCGGTTGGCTTGGCTCCAATTACACACCGCCTTGCAGAGGAGAGTCAGATCGATGCTTAGAATGTGCCCACCAGACCGTGAACATCGACTTGTCAACGTCGTCACTGCGCACCGAAACAGCCTTGAACTTGTGTGCTGCCACCGCGTCACCGAGCCCTCGGGGCCCAATGCAGGAACCCTCGTCGCCGGATCCATCTGGGAATCGAATCATAAATCCGTCACGTCTGCCATTGTGTGCGCAGATGTCAGGCCGCCTCCACCCAGTCTGAAATCAAATTAACGAGGGACTTCTTCGATAAATAGAAATCGTTGCCAGCGCGGCGAACACCAGCGAATCCCGGCAAGCGCATGCAAAGGATGTCGGCCAACACGCGCTGCCGGGAATTCACATTGAAACGCCGAAAAGTGGCACTTTGTATGCTCGCTCATAACTCGTCCTTGTTGCGTGGCCGAAAAGGGGCACATTCCGTCGAGTCCTCGCGCACAAAGCCCTGTCCGCCGGGTAATGAGTAAAGTTTTTCAATTTTTCAGCGTTGCCAAGCGCGCTCGCTGCTGCCATGGCTGCCGATGTACCTTGATGCGGCTGCAGAACTGTCACTTGTCATGGGGGTCGCTGCTGCAGGTGTTAGCGACGGTCGCTGGGGGCGGTTTTGTTGCTTTTTTTTGCAAGAAATCCTTGTGGACTCGTGCGGATCACGTGGAGTTGTCACGATGGCGGTGGATGTGTCTTTTGTGGGACACACATCGTGGCGGTGGCCGAGTTCAACACGGGAAATTGCTTTGACAGCGAAATGGGATTCGCTTGTGTGTACCGCCGCTTTGATGGGGGTCAAATTACGTTTTTGATTAAACTCCGTGTTACATCGGATGGGTTTTTGATATTTAATGCGACAGCTACGTAATGGACTCGACTGTCGCTCTCCCTCTGTCTCAGTTTCTGGGTGGAGGTGGCCCATCAAGCTGACAGTTGGGGCGTTGCAGATGTCCTTTAAGTCGTTTGTTTTTCGATGTTCCCCTTGTGACAGTGTAAATTGCGAACTGGGAGGAGATGTGTCTTTCGTGCGATAAATCAGGCGGGGAGGCGACATCGCTTTCACTCAGGCTGTTTTTTGGGGCTCACGATATTGTCTCTGTCTCCCATACCCGGCCGACTTCTGATGGCTAGCTGCCAGAGAATTTCTATTGGACAACACTGAGCACATTAATAGTTCATCTTACACTTCTTCTTCGAATGGTACTATTAGATCTGGGTCCGGACAAGAGATTTCTTACGATTTCTTGTTCAGTTTCTTCTCTCCTCCTCGTCATCAACAAAATGTCAAATTCCATGCAGACAATATTAAAATTTTCCTAAATCCAAATGACCGTCATGTGCGGTTGGTTCGAAGTCTGCAAATTTGCAACGAAGATCTGGAATTACTGCCGAAAGCTCCCGGACCAGACGGTATCCCAAATAAAGCGGTCAACGCGGCAATCATGGCTAGACTAGAAGCCTATCAGTACAGAAATGTCTACAAGAGACCGTCCTTGTATCGCCCAATTTGTCAGTTGGACACAATAGGTAAGGTACTAGAACGGGTTACATTCGGCAGCAGGTCAAACTTATGAAGATGGAAGAACTGGCAGCTTCAGAAACAATGTGGCAAAGTAGATGAGACGTCTCCACAAAAGGAAGATGGACGCAAAGGCTCATTCCCGTTAGTCAGCTATCACACCACACAGTTTCTGTCTGGACACGGCGGCTATCGAAAGTATCTACACAAGTGTGGACAGTTCGCCGCTGTGTCCACGTTGTTCAAATGCGGTGGAGCATGCCGAACACGCAGTCGATAGGCAGTCGGTAAATCTGGCCCGTGGCATTATGGGCGGACCCCAACCTCGACGTCGTAGGTTCGATTCCTCCGCGACAAAAATGATTTTCACGGCCTCACCTCTTTCGAGTCACTTTCAATGCTCAAAGAGAATTTCTGTCTGGTTTTGGATGTAAATATCAAGTAGTCTCGCCATTATCTTGAGTGAAGAATCTTGTTAGATTTTTAGCCCAACTCATGAGCACAAGGTCCTTGGCCCTCTGCACCTTCCATGTTATTGCGTTAAGGCACAACACTTGCAAGAACAATTCAATTTTGTTCCAATTCAATTGATGGAAGATTGATGTTGATGTGGATTGGAGTACAAAGCTTAATAGAAAAAACTCTCAGAATGTGTGGGATTCCTTAAAAAATACTTCTATTTC
Organism: Eristalis arbustorum; assembly: GCA_916610145.1. Classification (NCBI taxonomy): domain Eukaryota; kingdom Metazoa; phylum Arthropoda; class Insecta; order Diptera; family Syrphidae; genus Eristalis; species Eristalis arbustorum. The sequence goes on from OU744317.1 coordinate 27,326,728, forward strand.
CAGTGACACAGTCAGTCCAGTCTTCGCTTTGATTGCAGAGTTTCTCCTTATCCACTCAGCATTAGCACTGCCTGCTGCCGAACGGCAAATTTCCTCAGGTCGTTAGATACGTCAGTAGGCTGTCTCCTGAATAAGAAGCCTGTAGACAGACGTTCGTTATACAAGTCCTTGGGATGAGGCCCAAACGGACGACATTAGCCACTTGAACTACTAGTTGGCTCCTTAGAATAATCAGCAAAATCCGAACGGACTGCTTTAAAATTCGGATATTCTACAAAACCAGCGAAGACTGAAAATTTAAGCATTTTATGGATTGCAATGCTTCTAAACCTCAGGATTTAAAAGGTATAATTAATTTGTGTGAAAATTAAGATGTTATGAGAACACGGCATAGCCTGTAATTTTGGACACTGTGCAAATTGAGATTTTTCCAAAACTCGGATGCCTTTACAAATTTGCTCATTCGAATGTATTGAAAACAAATAATTGGATAGTTAAGCATCACATACACAATTCAATTCGATTGTAAACTGAGTTGTCAACTAAATTGTTGACCTTTTTGAAAGACTTCTTCTACTCTCAAAAATATTAGTATACTTTTTTGCTAGAATGTTGGAGAATAATTCCCTTAATATTCTAAATGAAGACGAACTTATTAGGCGGCGAAAGCTGCCGTATGTTTTGGCATTGGATGACCTTTTTGGGCTGAAGGATGATGAAGCCATATTCAACACCAAAATATTTCCACAGGAGTTAAAATTTAACAAGTGCTTGAGTTCTGCTAGAAAATGCTTTTGGCATTCTCGCACACCGCTTTAAAGTATTACATAAAGCAATAAATTTGACAAAAGTTAATAATAAATAAAAGTAAACAAAAAATAAGAAAAAAAGGACTCTATCATTTGAATTGCTTGCCATTGAATAGTTCTATAATACTAGAATAAGACTCTTCCTTACTCTGATCGCTTCTATTTATATTGCTTATATTTCCATCAGGTTCGTCTCTTAAAATTTGTGCGGAAGCTGTTCCCACGCCTGGCTGGATTTTGCTTAAGCAGAACAAACAACTCTTTCCCCAATTGCGTATTTCCAGTTTGTGTAATATTTGTGTATAATTTGCTATTTAAGCACGAATAAAACACAACCACCGCAGGTAGAGATGATTTCATAATGAATGGATACTACAAATTCTTAAATTTGACAGCTTGTCAATCGACAAAACTCGGGTGGTGTGCAAATTGATAAACTTGAAACTTGATCTTTTTTCAAAACTTGTCTTGGAATTGTAAAAATTGGGATGAACAGCCTCCAAATTCAGACTGTGTAACTTCGGGTTTCCTAAATTTCGAATTCTGTAAGAACTCGTATGCTTTCAAAATGGGGATGTTCTGGAATCACGAAGAGCTTGCACTTCAGAATCGATTTTCAAAACCGCGCAACTCGGTAAGCTTCAAAGTTCAGTTTCAAAAGTTCAACCAACGGTTCATCTATCCCAGATGTCTATTGCGTCTCTATAAGAATCGTGAAGCGCGAATGTGATTGATAAGGCTGTTCAGCTTGTGATGGCTGACAGGTTGCCTTGAGCTGCTCTTAAATATGACTGTCGTCACCTGGACTTAACACGATCTGAGGAAGTGTTTGTGGTGTCACTTCTTTTAAAAGCCCTCGTTTATAGGACACTATCCGCTTCTAATCTCCAGACTGCCCCGGGCCTCTGCTCTCCTTGGGCAGAGAAACCTCGTTTGATTCATCGTTCAGTTGAACTGAGCTGATCACATTCTGCAATGAACGAAAATAGGTAATCTGATTCAAAAACATCGGCTGGCAAATTGACTTTCAATTGAACCGCCTCCTCCCACGCGCTTGAGCATTGCTTCTCAGTTACCCAACAGTTGGCAAATCAAAAGCAAATCATTACCCAACGACGACCAGGGCTCTGCCTTCTCCGGCGCTTGATGGCACAGCAGCCACCCAAAGCATCGCAGCTCATGCATCATTTTGTGACGCCATACGTCAAAATTCGCTGCCCTCATCACGACTCTGACGTAACCGCTGGCTTCGAACAATAAATTCAACTTTTACTTCCCCTCTGAAGCGAACGTCGTGGTCGCGTTGTTCAAGCTCACGGCACAGACGAACAGTGGAACTCGTTGCCTCAGCCCGGTGCGCCAACTTCCGCTGGCCACCTTTGCCACTTGGCGGCGGCGGCGGGTTCCTCCATTCACCTTTCACAAGAAGCCCACAAGCACATCACTCTCTCCTTCTCTGTCTGTCTCTGCACGGCTTGTTACGCCTTGAACTGCAGTCAAACGATTTTTTCCTCATCTTGAAACTTTTTTCGCGCAGAGATCACGTAATTATCGTGATCTGTCATGAGGAGTTAAGCGTGGTTGATGGGGAGGGAAAGCGAATGCGAATTAGCCCCGTGACGCCGTGACGGCTGCGATTGGTTTCGTGTGCGACCCCGCGGCCGAAGAGTGGTTCAATGGGGCAGAAGCAGCGCTCTTCATCTGCATGTCAAATTGGTGAGGATCGATTAAGAAATCCATTGGCACATGACGGAACTGAAGGAAAATGATGCCAGCTGCGAGGGAGAGTTGCTGCAGTGTCTCGTGAGTTGTGGGGGGAGGGTGTCGGAATTTAGTGGGTGCCTGAAGGTTGGATTGTGGATCGTGCGAGTCTTGAGTTAATGATGGAAGAATTGTTTGTTGTTCAGTTGCGGAGGCCGTGCTCTATGTTCTTGCTGTTGCATCAATTGTGACCCACTGCATGTCGAAAAAGCAGCGAATATAATCTCATGGTGTTACGACATCCGAGTAGTGGCTGTTCTGAGAACCTAAATAGCACTCAGTGCCGATTGAAGGCCACAGCTCTGATGCTGAAAGCGAGGTCTATTATTGAGACGTCTCTAAATCCAAACTGAGGAATTTAGGATGGACCTACTATCCTTTGCAGAGATCTCATTAAGTGCAGAAGGGTCTTTTAAGCGTTCGCTGCTTGGCTCTAGCAAGTGACGTATAGTTGCAGATGAAATGTGGTAATTTCTCCCACTAGACAGTCTGGTTGCAACAGCGACAGTGGGAGTTGTGTGGCATGCCTAGTTTCGCGGCATAACATTCTAACGACCAGTGTCATGTGCTAGCCATCACTAATCCAGCGATGTCAAGTTGCGTTCGCCGAAGGAGATCGTTTGCTTTGGGTCGGCTATATTTGGCCCATATTTTCTTGAAGTGGCTCAGTTTTGTTTTCCCTCTTATGCAAACCATGCAGTGAAGGCAACAGGCAACGACACCCCGACCAGGATAAGTCTATTGTATCGAATTGCTGGAGTTTAATCAAAAGACTGCTGCTTTCCTCATGTGGGCGGCTGTGACCTGCCAACTTTACGTTCAGGCTCTCCTTCTCGGTGCCATTTACGGTGACCAGGTACATCTTGTCGACGAGTATCGTGATGGTTGCGATACCGACGCGCAGGACTGCCTCCAGCTCCTCCAAGTGCTCTGCCAAGCCGCGCCTGATCAAGTTTTGCTCGAGGTGGATCTTGAGCTTCATGATCAGCGAAGTCGACTGCCGGAGTTGGAAGCGGGCCTTCTCCAGGGATGCAAATGTGCCGAGGATGGCGACGTGGTGGCTGCTCGACTGGTCCGCCTTGTCGAGGTGTCTGTGGACTTCATTATCTCGTGAATGTTGCATCCGCGGCGGCCGATGATTTGCGGGTGGTCCAGTATGTAGATGTAGACTTTGAGGCGGAGCGGAGGTTGCGAGGACGTTCAGGACGGACCTCTTGGCCCAGGCAATGTTCGCATGCAGTCCGTGGACTATCACAATGGGGTTATTTTCGTACTTGCCATTCAGCTTCAACTTGCGTGGCCACTCCACCGTGGTAGACGTCTCATTTATGACACTAACAAGATGGCGGCATTAATTTCCAAGACTTTGGTTCTGGCTCCATGCAGTTCTTCCAGCTTGCGGCGAGGCCGTACGACGACTTCCGTGTCGGATGAGTTTGAAGTGGGGACAGTGATGGTCTAGTGGAGTTTTAAAGTTCCACTGAAGTGACTGAGATTACTGATTGACCAGATTAGTGCCGGGCGCTCACACAAGACGCGCTCAAAAGCTTCATCCTCTTCGTTTGTGGACAAACCTTGTCTTGGCATAGATTTAATTTGTTAAGAAGAAATTTCAGACCGCCGTGGCTAAGAAAGCTCGGTAGCCTTCTCGTGCTATTCTTTTTAAGAATAAGGCCTGAGTTGACTAAGACCATGACCACATATCCACTTGTTTGGACTAAGTTTATTTTCCCATTGGTTAATCAGATTTGTACCTGCTGTCCAATTGGCACAGCACCACGGTTCAGGACCGATAAACATAAATTCCGAGCCAGCTCTTGCAAGCTCATCTGTTGATTCGTTGCCTGCAATCCCTCTGTGTGTGAGGGCCCAACCAAGCTTCACTTTGTTGTGCACGGCAGGGGATTCTAGCCTACTTTGAACTCCATTATGTTGGACGAAAGTGCCTTTAGTGCTGCTTGACTGCCAGAAAATATCCGGAAAATGACGCCCTTAACCATTCTGTCGATAAGTAGGTCTGGCCAGATCTTTTCCATTTTCAAATATTTCTATCTTTACTAACTTTCCTGACCTTGTCAGTGTTTGTATTTATTTTTATACCTTACACTACGTAGGTAATTAATTGAAGAATCTGAGGAAATCAGAAAAAAAAGTTTTCCTACAACAACATCTAGAGTCAATCGAATGGCTACACTGGGTCACAATAGGCCACATTTCAACGAGTTCCTTAAACCTACATATGTTAGTTGGCCACTATGGTCATAGCGATTCATGAAGAAAAGCTAGCGGCGGCGGGGACTGGTTTTAGTGTAACCACCAGCAAATTTACTGGTCAGCTTTGGTGGCTAACTCTCTCCTGTATCGAACAGAGATCGCTCTACTCAACCGGAGGAGATCCTCGTGACTGCGAGCTGCATCCCGTTCGTATTGAAGTCGCCTGTCCACTATTCGGCGTTCGACATGAACGATTACAGGATATCCATATGGATCCTGTGTTAGGCCAAAAATGTGTAGTGAGAGAGAGTAACGCCTCGAGAGGAATAAAGCCGGTAAGGCGAACTCTGTCGTGATACATAACGTTGGGGTAGTAAGCCCCAAAAATCAAACTGTTGGAAGAAGTCAAAGCTAGCGCAATATGCCTTTTAGTCAATTATCTATCCTGTTGAGGTTTGCCGGTGGTTCAGGACCTGGTTGGAATACTAATTCTTGTAGTCAGACTTGGGTGTACGATACAACCGGACACAAGACCGAAGACGTCGTCTCTCGAACCGGCATTCCTCTACAAGTGTGTGCAGAGTGTCTGTTGAATGAGGCAATGGATTTGATGACTGCATGGCTGACTATACATATGCCAACTGTCTGTTTTGTTTTTTTAACTTGGCGACAAGCTTCCCGGATTGCAAATAGCTTCGCCGGTAAAATATTGCAATTTTCCGCCAGAAGAATTCTGAGATTCTGAGGAGCCGTCAGTCTAAAGTGCACATAAATTACGTGAACAGCTGTCCGCCCTGCCATTCCGTTCTTTCGAGGATCAAGATATCTAAGCCGTTTGATAATTTCAGTTTAGAGACATGCAGAGACTATGGTAGAAGATCCTCGGTAGAAGATCTAAGATGGTTCAATGACCGTAAGGTTTTAATGTCCAGGACCTAGATTTTCTGACTAAGATGGCGCTGTATGCAGAAGTGTTTCTGATAAGTCCAGCGGCGTCAAAGCGTCTGTTTGCGTCGACTGCCTGTGGTGCCTATGCAAAAAAAAAAAGAAAATCTTAAGGATGGCCCCCTTACAAGTGATCAATATGTTGGGGTGTACATCCATAGGATCCGATGTGGTTGGTATAACTTCGTTGATTGTAAAAACCTATTATTCTACGCAATTGCCCTTCCTTGGGTCTTTTTGTCATAATCTGGCTGTGAAAACACTTCATTCCCGCCAAGAAACACAGTCCAACACATCGGAAAACAAACCCAAGTGACTTAATTTCCCCAAATCAACAAACACCTCCTCCTTTCACTCCAATGCTCCTCATGTGCTTAAAGTTATCTCCCAGTAAAATTCCGTCATCGCATTTCGCATGAATTCCCCCAAAGACTGCGACGTTCTTCCGTTTAAATTATTCACTCCTCCACCGTCAGTTGATGCAAAAATGCGAGTGCGTACATGCTGTTTGCTTTCACAGTAATCCTCCTTCCTTTGCCTCATATCCAATTAGGCGGGGTTACTTACAACAAACTTCCTCCTCTGATTTGCTCCGCCGTGTGTGCGATTGGATTATAAGCCAACTTCTTCAAACTTTTAATAGGCGACGCGGCGTGCCTTCAGTTGGATGCTTCCTTTGCGCGTTCCTTTGCCAGATCTCAGATTACGCCTTGAAGTAGTTCGTGGAAGGAACTGCGCGAGAACATTCAAACTTCAGTTTCACAATGAGAAACCGCAAGGACAAAAGCATGCGGACAATTATGAGATGTAGTCGCGTTTTTAAGGGTTCCATGCCATTAATCAGGAACTGCACCTGGATTTTAATTTTATTTTTACTTCAGTTAACTTCGTCGGTGTTGATTTTCAACATTTCTGACAGTATTCTCGGAATTTCTATTTTTCAGTACTTTTCAAGAGGAGGTAGAATAAATGGATCACCTGACCCAGCCGATTGTACACTTTTTTATGTACGATTCGGCTGAGAAGCACCTTAGTGAATGGATGACGTGACGTGAAATGCCATATTAAAGGAAGAAGACCACCTTGGCTGAGCAAACTACCGAGGAACTGGCAGGTAGGCTGAGGTGGTTGAGGTTCATGTTAGCCCAGCCGATATATTTTGCTGCAATAGGAATGAAGCGAAGTCTAGGAATGGCATCACGCACTTAACATTGACATCAAGACCGAGACGAGACGAGACGAGAGTTAGTTGCGATTTGCAAAGGATTCGTGGGTTGCTTTCTATCCCCTAGCCCAATCAGCCACTGCTGACATTTTGAGTGATGCCGGTAAACAAGGGCCAGAAAATAGGCCTATTCGGAAAACAGAAATTTTGCAAAGCAACAGCCACAGTTGAAATGTAAAGGAAACAATCGAAAATGATTTTGACATTTTTTTGACAGAACTGACTGCTTATGCATTACCAATTGATATACTTCGCATAATTTGCACAAAATTTGCATTTTTGAATAGCCCCGATGGCTTCAAGAATCGAACCAGAACACGCGATCAAACGCAGAATAATTCTTGCCAAGTTGGCTTAGGTAGTCATTCATCGTGGGCCTCGTCCTGAGAAACACTCTGCGTCTTGTTTCTGATAGCATCTGCTGAATTCAAAAACAGCAGTGACATTCAGGACTTGTTAGACCCATTAGTGCAACTATGTTCTACGACATGACATTTAAGATAGACACACAAGAGGAGATCGACTTCAACAGACTGGTTGGACGGATGTGGAGAGCTAGGCACACATGAACTGTCGGAACGCACAAGGGAAAGAAATTGAGTGCGCTTTTGGTTGATCATATCGATAGCAGAAGTACTTACTTACTTAAGGTGGCGCTACAGTCCGGAGTGAACCTGGACCTCAATTAGCGTCTCCTGCCAGCTTGATCTTTAGCTAGCTGTCTCCAGTTTCGCGCGCATAGTTGGTTGAGATCCCTTTCCACTTGCCTGCGCCACCTGAGTCGCGATCTTCCTCTACTGCGCCGTCCCTCAGGGGTGGATTCGAAGACTGTTCGAGCCGGAGCATTGGTTTCCATCCGCTCTACATGACCTAGCCATCTCAATCGTTGGATCTTCACTCTTCTGGCTAAGTCGATGTCGCTGAACAACCCGTAGACTTCGTCGTTGTATCTTCTCCTCCACTCCACGAAAATCACCCGAAGAATTTTCCTCTCGAAGCAACCAAGAGCTGCTTCATCCGCTTTTGACAGAGTCCATGCCTCCGCGCCATATAGCAGGACTGGGACGATTAATGTCTTGTAAAGCGCTACCTTGGTTGTTCGAGAGAGGGCTTTGTTTACCAATTGCTTTCTTAGCCCAAAGAAGCACCGATTGACAAGAGTTATTCTTCGTTTGATTTCAGCGCTGGTGTCGTTGTCTGAGTTGATAGCGGTTCCTAGGTAGACAAAGTTTTAAACTACCTTAAAGTTATATCTATCTGCCGCGACGTTCTGACCGAGACGTCGGGGTTGGGTGTCCTTTCTCGTTGACAGCATATATTTGGTCTTACCCTCGTTTACCGCTAAACCCATCTTCGCAGCCTCCGTTGCAATACTCACAAAAGCGCCATTGACATCACGCTGCGTTCTTCCGATAATGTCAATATCGTCGGCATCTGCAAGTAGTTGGACGGACTTTTAAAAGATTGTTCCTCTGGCGTTGGCGTTCGAGTTTTGAACAATTCTTTCGAGAACGATGTTGAAAAAGTTGCGTGACAGCACGTTGTCTGAATCCTTTTTTAACATCAAAGGTCTCGGTTAGGTCTTTACCGACCTTGATGGAGCAGCGTGCATTCTCCATCGTCATCCTACACAAACGGACGAGTTTGGTAGGGATGCCAAAACTAGACATTGCTCTGTACAGCTCGTCTCTATAAATGCTATCATACGCGGCCTTAAAATCGATGAACAGGTGGTGGGTATCGATTTGTTGCTCCTGGGTTTTCTCCAAAATCTGCCGAAGTGTGAGTATTTGGTCGATGGTGGATTTTCCTGGCCTAAAGCCACACTGGTATGGACTGACCACGTTGTTGGCGAATGGCTTTAGGCGTTCACACAGTACGGCAGATAATATCTTATAGGCGATGTTAAGGAGACTTATCCCCCGATAGTTGGCGCAGTCAAAGGGGTCTCCTTTCTTGTGGATCGGGCAAACCATGCTGAGGTTCCATTCATCGGGCATGTTTTCCGCCGACCATATTTTACAGATGAGTTGGTGCATGCTCCTTACCAAATCATCGCCTGCGGCTTTAAAAAGCTCGGCGGGTAGGCCGTCAGCTCCAGCAGCCTTGTTGGATTTCAGTTTAGATATAGCAATCCTCACTTCATCCGGGTCGGGCGGACGGAATTGTTGATCTTCATCGTCCCTTTCATTGGGGTTCAATGGTTCGTTCTGCCTGACAGCGGAATTTGGTTCTTCGTCGCCGTTATACAGTCTGCAGAAATGGTTTCTCCATATCCTCAGCATCGACTGTGACTCTACTACGATGTTCCCTTGATCATCCTTACAGGCTTCGGTTCGGAGTTTATAACCTTGACTGGTTGACTTTACCCTTTGGTAAAACTTCCTTACCTCATTCCTGCAGTAGTATCCCTCTATTCTCCCGATCGCGCGCTTCTCATGCTCCTTCTTTTTTCTCCTGAGAAGCCGGTGTTCGTCTCTCCTCTTCTGCTCGTAGAGCTCCCGAGCAGCTCTTGTCCTTCTTTGCAGTGCCGCTTTGTATGCTTCTTGCTTGGCTGCATTCGCCTGCCGACACTCATTGTCAAACCAGGGGTTTCGTTGTGGTGGCGGATTGAAACCCAGCACATCAGAGGCGGCATCTCTGATGGCTTTTTGGCAATGCTGCCACTGGTCTTCAATACTTGATGTTGGCGGCGTAAGATTTCTTAAGAGGTTGAGGGAGACACGATCGGAAAAGGATTTTGCAATCTCTTGCGATTGTAGCCGGCCGACGTTGAACTTCCTCACAGTATTTCTTTGTCTTCGCGGTGTTCGGGATATCCGAAACCTTACCTTGGCTACTACAAGGTGGTGGTCCGAGTCAATGTTGGCACCTCGGAACGTTCGGACATCTATAATACTGGAGGAGTGCCTTGCGTCGATCGCAATGTGATCAATCTGATTGATGGTTGATTGATCAGGAGATCGCCATGTCCCTTTGTGAATGTCGAGATGTGGGAATTTTGTACTGGCTACTACAACATTTCGCCCCGCAGCAAAGTCGATCAGCCTAAATCCGTTATCGGATGTGGTGTCGTGTAGGCTGTGCTTCCCGACCGTACTACCAAAGATGTTCTCTCTTCCTAGCTTTGCGTTAAAATCGCCAAGAACAATTTTAATGTCGTAGCTAGGGCATTGCTCATACGTTTTGTCCAGAAGCTCATAGAACCTGTCTTTGGTGTCGTCATCTTTCTCCTCTGTGGGGGCATGTGCGCATATAAGGCTTATGTTGGCAAATTTAGCCTGGATGCGAATTGTCGTGAGGCGCTCGTTCACTGACCTGAACGATAAGACTTCTTGCCTAAGACTGCCTCTAACGACAAATCCACATCCAAATAGGCGCTGTTTTTGTTGCTTGTAGCAATCACCGTAATATATATCACAGTTTTTCATCCTTCTTTTGCCCGGTCCATCCCATCGCACTTCTTGGATGGCGGTTATGTCTGCTTTGCAGCAGTCTAGGGCTTCCGCTAATTGTTCGGCTGCACGTGGTCTATAAAGGGACCTTACATTCCACGTACAGATCCGAAGGTCGTTGTCCGTATATCGTTTGCAGGGTTCGTCATCAGTAAAGTCATCCGTTTCCGAGGCTTGTTGTTGCTTCGTAACTGTTGTTGTTTGTGTGGCCGGGCAGTTACCCCGACGGCACAACCCCCAACCTGGAGGGCCAGTTCCTTTTTTGCAACCCCTAGGGCAAGAGGTCGCACTTATATGTTTAGCGAGTTGAGCTCGGGTGAACTACAACCAGTACCACTTGAAGGTAAAATAAGCACAATTGGTGTGTAGAAAACGTTGCAACACTGGGCATCGCCAAGTTGACGCCATTCAGTGCCTACCCGATTCCCACAGCCAGCCGTTTTGTGGGTATCAGGGGCATATATTGTTCCATTGATCATCTTCCCTGGAATTTCGTCAAAGACTCATCTATGCTTTGGAAAGCGCTTGACGAAAATGATACACTGTCACCGTCACCAATATAATAGGTCTTACCGCTATTCAAAACTTTGTCTAGTAGTGCACAATACTAAAGAATGCATCCTTGATACACTCGTTTTCAACTGACAGTTGCGTTGAACAATAAAGACTCATTGCTGGAATATGACAAGATAGGGGCTTTATTCTGCCCAACACGCTGTTTCGACGTCAAATATAAGGTGTTTCCAATCAGTCCCTGTGACTGTCAAACACCAACTCAAAAAACAGTCATTCAAGCCAAAATGATGGTCGAACAAAACCGGCCTTCAACATAAAGAGTAGGCCGAAAGCCTGTAAAAGCTTGCGGATGGCACGGCATTTGGCCTGTACATCTTTTCTACCGCGTGTTGTTTGCTGAACAAAATTTTAAAGTTCTAAAACACCACCAGTGGTTACTGGAAAATCGGAGCTTCCACATCTACAGGCACGAGCGTCTGGACCCAGACCCCAAGCACATGGCACTTCAGTGACACGTCATCAACAATTTTCAGTCGACCGAATTTCTCAGACATTTTCTAAGAAACATGACAGTTTTGAAAGAATTTTCTGAAAATGAATTTGAATTTCTTGCAAATTTCGAACATTTTTTTTCAGAAAATCAGGTCCGAAAAGTTCAAGAATCTAAAGCGTAGACAAAATGGCACTGACTACAATCTCATTGAATTATCGCTCACTCCGAACATCGATTTTTATTCAAAAAACCCAAACGAGTCCCTCGGAGTGTTCAAAAATTGACTCCTCGCACATGCAGACTCCAGCGGTTCAGCTCAAAATGCAGCGCCATCAGCAGCGCCTGACAATGAGATCCCGGATGAACTAAGCTCTTCGGGGCCATCTAACACGTTCGGCTGCACGTAATGAGAACACCGCCCGCCCCCATCAAACCATCAATAGATTGCAATTTGCCTCGAAAGCTGATGCGACTCTTTCCGCACAAGGCGATAATCACTTCGGAATTTGCGGCCAAAATGTCACCGTAAAGGCGAGCGCTTTTCTCACTGGGATTGCGCACGTTGCCCCATGCAGACCTCGGTGGGTTCACATGTGAAAACGAGGAGCAGGGCACCGCGCGGCAGCCAGCTTGAGTGCTTTCGGGGGATAATTGAATTCTGTCCAATCTCTCGCTGGGGCTGTGTGCACAGATTCCATCTAATTGCTTTCAGAGTGTAATTATTCCGACCGCTGATTCTGAAATCTTGCCGCGCCGGGACGGGGGTTGCCACTTGCAGCAGTGAATGCGCCCGAAACCGACTGTGGGAACTTGTTTATCGGAGCGAGTTCTAATCACGAACATGGCTGATGAAAGGACGCCCCGTGTCGTCCGCGTGGGTGTCTTTAAATCCGTCTCGTCTCGTTTTCCACTTGAGGCGATACCTTTCTGATGTCTCCACCGTTCGCCGGGGTCGTGGTCCTCGCTTGAGAGGAGATCAAGTTCTGCAATTGACTTCTGCACATGTGAGCCCGTGCTTTGTGCCCGTCTCGTGTCCTTTCTTGCCGTCACAACCGACCTGTGGAGCATGCAAACGTCCAAGGGGACACACAGCCGCGCCGTCTGCTGAGGTCGGCACTATCGGGTCGCAGGCGAAATCGCTTCGGTTTCAATCTCCAAGGCGACCATTCATCTGACTGAGTGCTGAAAATCGATTCCCATGACGTCGGCGATTTCGGCACCAGATTGGGGGTTTTTCTTTTGAAAACGACCCTCGCCGGGGGAGACTAGAACGTATGTCATCGCGGGGGGTCAGAGCACACATTTCCATCTCGAGGGGGGGTTGGCAAGCAAATAAAGTCACTCGTGGGGTGGAACAACCGGCCTTAATCAATTGTCATCACAGGGGGTCGGCTGTGGGGGAATAATTATAATTCAATCAAGGCATGGATACGTGTAGCGAACGGTGTTCCCCGCACTGAGTGCGTGTCGTGCGGAGGGGTGTGTGCGCACACATTCTCGTGTTAATTTAGACCCACGAGAGGCGTGTTGATTACTAATGGCTGCCCTCTGTGGTGACATTTGGAGCAGAAGGCCCTCAATTATGCTCCGGGAACCTTCGAGGGTGCAATTATTGTTTTGGGAATTGGAGGCATTTGTCATGTACACCACGACCTTGGTGAGCGTTGCTTAATTACGGTGGGATTTCCGTGGGAATTTACGGCAAATCATACGAGTTTGATGATGACTTCTGAACACAATCGAACGTGTGAGCCCATAAATTCGAATCTTTCCCTGAAGTAAAACATTGGCTTTATTGAAATGGGCAGCAGTGAAAGACATCACGTGCCGCAAAGGTGTGTCCTTAAGGAGGCAAGTAACAGCAGACCAGTCTGAGGGAGAGTGCGTCTTGTCACCCCAGTTGCCTTTGACTCAATCCTACGGAGGTACTATCTCATTCTCGTACTTACTTACTTATCAGGCAGACGAACCATGAAGGGTGTGAGCCTGAGCAATTGCTGCCTTCCATCGGTGACGGTCCTGGGCACGCTGCTTCCAGTTATCAAGGCCAAGCTGTCTTACTTCCGCTGTGACTTGGTCTTTGTACCGGAGGTTCGGTCTTCCTCTCCTTCTTGAAGCAGGAGGCTCGGATTCGAAGACTCTCTTTGCTGGAGCATTGTTGTCCATTCGCTCGATGTGGCCGAGCCAGTGTAGTCGACGGATTTTTGCCTTCCGGACTACATCCACATCCTTGTATAGCTCGTACCATTCGCCTTCCTCGCAGACGGAACCATATATCCGACGTAGAATTTTTCTTTCGAAGGCACCAAGAATCTCTGCTCTGCAGCCTTATTTAATGTCCAGCTTTCGGCTCCATAAAGTAGGACTGGCAGAATAAGGGTTTTGTAGAGCATGACTTTGGTCCTTCGAGTCAGGAGTTTCGAGCCCAGTTGTCTTGACAGACCGAAGTAGCATCGGTTGCCAAGGGCGATTTTACGTCGGATCTCCACTACGATGTCATTCGTGGAGTTTACATTCGCCCCGAGGAAGACAAGCTCCTGTACTACCTCGAAATTGTAGCTGTCGATTGTGACGTTTTGGCCTAGGTGGTGCGCTGCGGATCGTTGTTTGCTCGACAGCATATATTTTGTTTTGTCCTCGTTGACCTTAAGACCAGCTCGTTTCGCCTGTTCCTCAATTGCCGTGAAAGCTTCCACGATGGCACGTTGGGACCGCGCGACAATGTCGATGTCATCCGTGTATCCCAACAGCTGGACTGACTTGTAGAAGATAGTGCCTTCCGCGTTGACTTTTGCCCGCCACACTATCTTCTCCAGTACCAAATTGAAGAAATCACACGACAGCGCATCTCCTTGCCGAAATCCGGTGCAGGTTTCGAACGGTTCAGAGGTTTTTGAACCGAACTGCACGGTACATCGCGTATGTGTTAGCGTGGTGCGACACAACCGGATCAGTTTTCCCGGGATCCCGAATTCGGCCATCGCTTCGAATAGCTCCTTGCAATGAATGCTGTCGTATGCGGCTTTAAAATCGACGAACAGATGGTGAGTATCGATTTGAAACTCGCTGGCCTTCACCAGGATCTGCCTTAGGGTGAAGATTTGGTCTATAGTCGACTTGCCGGGCCGGAAGCCGCATTGGTACTCGCCAATTGGTGCGGTGCATAACAGCTTTAGACGTTCACACAGTACGCTGGCTAGGATCTTGTAGGCGACATTGAGCAGGGATATACCTCTGTAGTTCTTGCAGGAGGTAGGATCGCGTTTTTTGTGGATGGGGCATAGCTGATATTCCAGTCGTCGGGCATGCTTTCATCTTCCCAAATTCGGCAAATGATTTGGTGCATGCTCCCTACCATTACATTGCCCCCAGCTTTGAAAAGCTCCGATGGTAAGCCATCTGAGCCTGCGGCTTTGTTGTTCTTCAGCCTTTTAATGGCTGTACCGACTTCTTCAAAGCTAGGTGGGAGGAGTACTTCGTCGACTGGAGTTGGGATTTCCTGGTTCCCTATCACTCTCTCCTGGTCAGGCCCGCTAAGCAGCTGTTGGAAGTGTTGCTTAAACACATCCACTATTCCCTGTGGGTCCGTAACCCTCGCAATTTCGAAGAGCCTGGGTGCCTTTCCAGGCTTTTGGCTTTCTTGTAAAAGGCCCGTATGTTTTGCTTGTCCCTAGACTCTTCGATATCCTTGAGCTGGGAGGTCGCGAGAGACCTTTTCTTCAGACGTAGACGCATTTTCTCCTCCTGTCTTCTAGCTCGGTACTCCTATTGCGCTGCTCTTGTTTTCCGTTTTTTTGTATGCCTCGTCGGTTGCACGTTTTTTCAGCTCACACTCCCCACGATACCACGGGTTTCTTGTCGGAGGTGGTAGGCAGCCTAAGGTAGTTTCCGCTACCTCTTTGATGGCCGAGCGGCAATGCAACCACATCTCGTTGGCACTTGACGTAGGCATACCGGAGAGTCTCTCACTTAATTGCTCTTCGTAGGCAATCTCCAGTGTGCCTATGCGTCCAATGTCAAAAGTTCTCTTTGTCTTCTCATCCTCGTATTACCGACTTTGAATTGCTGAAAAAATGTTGCGTGTTATCTGGCGATTAATGTTATTTAAAAGATTGTCTCAAGTCCTATCCAATTCAAGCCGTTTGATAGGAATTATTCAATTCTTCGTGAGTTCCTTCCCGGGATCGAACCATATCGGGTTGAACGTCCAGGTCAACGAAATAGCAGACGGCCTTCGTATGCTCGTCACTTGTATCAATGGCTATGGAGGTGTGGTGTCAACTCAGGTAAAACAGGTTTTATATTTAATTACGCTGTGACCGTTTGACGGACTGCATTTAAGCGCAGACAGTAGGAATCGATGGAAGTAAATATTAAGTCGTCCGAGGCCGACTAAGATCTCCTATTTTTCACCCACTCGCTTGGTCTACTTTCACTAAAGTGTTCCAAAAGTGAAACCTGCCGGTTGTGCTACACTTGGAGCAAACCTATGCTTCTGTTTACAAAAAAGAGCAACAAAGGTGTGTGTGTTATTCCAGGCTGCGATTGTGAAGAAATAACATCTTATCCGTATCGGCGATTTTAAACTGCGATTTTGACTGTGAAAAGTAGCAGTGTAGATTAAAATCGCTGATTAAATCCTAATTGGAAGCATGTACCCACCAAGGATGTATCACAGCTCAAGTAAAAGCTCAGAAATAAAGTTATTACACCAAATTTGATATTTGACTTCAGATTTGACATACTTCCTCCATTGATGTCCACTGTGTGAAAGTCGGTCATTTTGAAGAATAATCGGAAAATATTTGCCCATCTAGGTCGGTAACAGACTCGCCAAGACGTTTGATTTAAAAAACAAGGATTTAGACAAGGCAATGCGCTTTTATATGATCTTTTCAACAAAGTTGCTCATTGCTGACAGACTGGAAGGAGTTTGACGAGATTGATCGATGCCAGCGAGTCATCAACGAGGCGTTTGTTGGCAATGGAGGAGGCGGTTCACATGGGCTTAGCGGTGAATGAGGGCATAACGAAGAATAGTCTGCTTCCAAGGAAAGACACATCATTTACATCCACCCGACGGCTGTATAGACTCAGGTTACACCTCTAGTTGGTTGGTTGGTGAGATTTTTATTGAAATCGTCATCTTTTTGAAATTTGTGTATTTAAGAATTTCATTCGATTCGCTGTAGATTCCAAAACAACCTCTCGCCGGACGTGACTTCGACAAATACGGTAAAAACAGGGTATCTCATAGAACTCATATACTGTGATCTTAAGAGCTCATTCCTTGTCCCAAAAGAGCAAGCTAACGTATTATAGGATGACGAACGCAAGGACGTAAGCCTCGAAGGATATCACTTTACTTTTACTTTACCAGACCGACAACCCATGGAGGGTCGGACCCTGAACAATTGCTGCCTTCCATTGCTCACCTTTCTGGGCATGCTGCTTCCAGTCATCAAGACCAAGCTGCCCTGCGTCCGCGGTGACTTGGTCCTTGTATCGGAAGTTCGGTCTTCCTCTCCTTCTCTAGCCATGAGGCTCGGATTCGAAGGCCGTCTTAGCTGGTGCATTGGTGTTCATGCGCTGGATGTGGCCGAGCCAGTGAATTCTACGGATTTTTGCTTTTCGGACTATATCCACACCTTATGGATGCGCTTAAATGGCCGCATAAACGTATTGGCAAACCCTGTCATCCTGTTGTCCAGCCCTTAGTGTCGCACAGAAGTGTCGAATTGCCCCAAGGGATCCATTCGTTTCGCACATTTTACACTGCCCCGTAAAATTTTAAATTCTCTTTTCGATACACGCCCGATGCAAGTACGAGTGCAATTAAATCACACGCTATTCTTATTCGGATTCCGCAGAATGCATTTTTTATGAGACAGTTTCCCTTGGAGCTCCGGTAATTCGTTCGCTTCTAGCAGTGATGCATTAATAGCACGCTTGGACGGGTTCCCCTCCGAATCCGGAATGAATTTCACGACCGAATGCAGTAATCAGTCCTGCGCTGCACTGGCCCTTCTATCTCTCGCTGCTCAGTCTTTCGCATTCCACGTCGTCGTTTCCAGTTGTGCATTTGGGGGGTGTTTGTTTTTTGTTGTTTCTGTTTTTATTTGTTCTTAATTCAACGATGAGAAGTGGTATCACCAGAGTTGCCAAGATGTTGTCAAGCTGGTGAAATGGAGTATGAACAAATATTTGTTTGGATGACAAATCGTAATCCTTGCTAGAATTTTGTTTATACAGCAACATGTCGTGATGTAAGTGATTTTGTTCACCCACTAATGGGAAAACTGATTTTGAAGATGAGCGACTTTGGCTGGAAAGTTTGAGTGAACAGGGAAGAACCGTCGTCGTACTTAACTTTATGGTGATGTAAGCGGGTTCATTAGAAAAATAAGGTCAATAAAGACGCGTTGGCATCAAGCAAAGGTGTCAGACTTCAAGTGTATATAATTGATGGATAGACGAGCATGAGTCACGTTTCTCTCGGGTCCTGCTGGACCCTTTGTGATGCTGGACGAAAGGCTTCCTCTTAACACCTTCATCGTAGCCGTCACGTTAGTCTGTTGCACAGCCATCCTAAAATTCGTATGCACCTGAAAATACATTTCAAATACATTTCTTCTTCAAGTTGGAAGAAATCATTTACCAGTGTTCCATGCCTCGACTAGACTGGGGCAGTGGCAATGGTAGTGAAGAGTGGCATCCTTTTCTTCTTCTGCACAACAGACTCTGTTTATGATTTCAAACCCATTTTTATTATGACCAGTTAGTGCTCCACGTACAACCGCCAGCAACACATATTTTCTTCCACTTTTGACCGAAAACATTCCGATTGGTCTCACTGAGGGTAGAGACTAGAGAGTTCGTCACTTCTATTTGGCATCTCTATCCAATTCCAATTTTTTACTTCGCTTCACTACAAGAGGTTAGTTTGATAGCCAGAAACTTTTTTGAATTATCCTTTGAGACTGTTTGGAACGCGTACATAGATAGAGTCGGTGAAGTGACTGAACAAAGCAACTTTTAGACAACCACAGATGATGCCATGAGATAAATACAGAAAAGTGATCTAAATCATATCAATATGTCATTTTCCTCCCTGGAAACGTACACTTGGAACAGCCAAGCTAGGCGCTGGTGCAGGCAGTTAGACATTCCCTAACGCACTCTTTAAAGCAGCTGGAGATTAGTTGGTACGGTTCTTGCAATATCTAGTCTGTATGACTTGGTCGATGTATGGTATGCTTGATCAGTGGAATCTTAGTATCGTTTGCCGAATCCTAAGGAACGGAAACCACTTGGACTATCCTCATTTTCGAGGGACACGTCTACGCTGTGATAACTGCGGTTTTGTGTGACAGTTTGCAGGCACTCGTGATGGTGAATGATTTTAAGGCGGGGAAACGAATCTATTCACTATTCATTGTCTTCTAAGAACCCCAAAAATGCGGAACGAAACTCGCCATTAACTCCTCGAAGTCGCCGCCGTATATGAAGAGCTATACCAAGACTAGTTTCGACATTCGTATAAAACTCGGAAATTATTCTTGCTCCGTCAATGCTTTGAAATGCCAAGAAAGAATCACCCGCGACCTTTCTGATTCGTCAAACAGCGTGTCGTCAACGAGGCATTTGTGGGTCATGAAGTAGATTAGAAATAGAACAAGGAAGGACCAACCTCTTCGACGACTTGGTCATAGAAACACCAGCGGCAGATATACTTCTGAGCTTGCCAATGGTTTCTTCTGCCTCGGGTGGCAATTAAACAACATGAATGCTACAGAACCAAGGTTAAATGCAGAATACCCCTTTTCAATCGCTGATCGTTTCGACTCAAGAAGCAATTGAGTAATAGCGTTGTCACTCGAAGTATCAAGAAACTGATCAGCCCAGAATTGGTGGAAGGGATGAAGTATTTGTGTCTGCAGCAACAGTCAAGCCGTGCTTAAGGTATTGCCCATTTTCAGGAATCTTCTCTGAGTCTATGGCCGCTTGGAACGATTTGTGTATGTGCGCCGAAAATAATGTTTACGGCCCCACCTCTTTTGAGTTACTGACAATGCTCAAAGTGGATTTGCTAGAAAAAGCTTCTCAAACTTGACCGTTCGGAGTCGTCATTAAACTGTAGGTCCCTTAAACACGTGAGAGAACAATAGCATACACAACACCGAGTGATTTCTGAGAACCTAGGCCCTGGCCAGGATCAGAGGAGGCACGCAGAGGATTTGGACATAGAGAGGTGAGGAGAGGTCACCAGGATGTAGAAAGACAAAGCACATGCACAATGATCTCTGTAAGACAAATCCTTGTCACCTTTGTTAAACACATAAACGTGCTTAGCTTAATCAAACGCCTGTGACCGACCACACTGTAGAGTACTTAATCTGCCACTGTGGTCTCATTTGCTGCTGAGAAAAGGCGGCTCTGACTTATTTGTTTTTGAGGTAAGAGCTGATGTGCGAGCAGTGCGACCTCTTCGGATGCAACGCAGGGCCAAGTTGACCGCGTGGGTAGTAGTTTTAATCCAGCCTTCGACTTTGAATCTGTGCTCTCCTCTCGTTATCATGTCTTGATACTGAAACCACTGCTTTGAATAAGCAATCTCAAGTACCACTTTGGGTTTATCCTTCTGAGCATTCCCTCCAACTTGGTGAAGGGTGTGGCAATCTAAAACCTCATCTGGTCTTAGGCTCACAGCACTCGGTTGCGTTGGCGAGTTCACAATGATATCACATGCTATACACGTCTCGGAGTTTCACACGCTATCCCTCATTACTCGTGAGAGCATCTTAGACATGGTTGTTTAATCTTCACTTCTCAGTCAAATTTGCGTCGTAAACCTCAACTGATGGAGCTTTTACGAGCTAATGACACGATCGGGCCTTGATCAAAAAATCCATTGTTTGTGAGCTTGCAACCACAATAACGAGCCGTATTCCAAACTAGTGACTCTAGTTCAGTCACTTTGGAAGGGAATGCCTTACATCGGGTGTTAGAAAGCCCAAGCTTGTCGAGAGCTGTCGCAAAGAACTCAAGGTCCATGGCTCACAGCATTCGTTCACTCTGGGCCAGGGTCCCGGGTCATAATGGTATAAACAGCAATGGGGTAGCAGATGAAATTTATAGGCAAGAGGCAGAATCCGACCTATCTCAAGTTACCACAAGTTTCCATCCACCCCTTGCTGATGTCAGCAAAAGAATCGTGGAAAATGGGACTCTCTTCCCACATGAGACCACTCTGACATTATGACCTAGATATAGTAGTGACAAGACGGACATCCGTCTTCAATGTAGCAAAAACCTGCTGTGGATGGTAGTCGGAGCGCTAACTGGCCAATCACGTCTGCGATACTGTGAACAAAAATGGGACTTACCCAAGACACCATATGCAGAGGCTGTGGGAACGAAGAAGAGATTGAGGGAACTTCCCACTACATTTGTCATTTACCCAGTCTCTGCATAGTGGGTGGAGATCACTGAGAGATTTCATCTTCCAGACCCTCCAAGTCATAGCAAATATCCCATTAATGGCACATCTATAATTCAAAGCTTCCACGACTATAAACGAGTAGCACAGAAGGTTTCCATCCCCATGGGCATCGCAATGGGTCCGATAGGACCTAAGTGAGACGCGGTAAAACTAACCTAACCAATCTCGGCAATCTTTTTGCCCCAACCGACGGGGTACTGGGACAGTGCAACAGACGTCACCCATGTCTAAGGTGACGCATACAATTGAAGAACGACCTCATCCAAGTTGGCGTGCAAAATTGGAGGCAAATGACAAAAATCGAACTGCAGCACCAGCAGAAGAAACAGTCGAAAAAAAAGTGCAAACTTGGCAACCCTGCCAGCGCTCTGACCATTCACATCAGAGACGACGAAGAGAGTGATTTTCAATGCCACACTCGATTCGAAAGCTGTTTGAACGTGAAATTTGATTTTTCTTAACCCTGCCCCCGGGACGCCGCCGATTCGAAGTAGATCGCCGGACAAGTCGCTGGAGGAGAAGGAATCAAATTTTAATGATTGCCACTGAAGTGAACAAGCGCCCGTAATGGCTCGACTGACTGTCTCCTTCCCCGCCTCTCCCCGGATGCACGGATGTAGAGGAACGGATGTGCAGTAAAAAATCGTCGACGACAGGAAACCCATGCACGACTGTGTGCTTTTTGTTCGGCCGAGGGGGAAGATGTCGCGTCGTGTGGAGGAAGTGTGCATCTGTTGGGGAAATTCATGAATTTCCTGACGACAGGATGCAAGCAGTTTACTCGACTTCCCTGTCGTGCTTCGATAAGGGAGAAGAGCACTAAGCAGTGACCCCCAGTCGTTATCACCCATCTTAACAGCTTCCCCGCTCTCGGTGGAGGCCAATTAAAGTCTCCGTGGCCGTTTGAGGCCACAAATCATCAATTGACACTAAACCATTTGGCAGAAATCATAGGCAAGCAGGGCGACCAGAGGTGATTGCCAACCGCCAGCCATCGAGCCTCCGCCAGTCGTCGCTCGCTTTACAGCGCAATTATCATTCGAAGGGGAGAACCATTAAGGGAGACATTACGCAGATTTACGATCGCGCCTAACAGATGTCTCTCGGCTTTAATGACGTCATTAAAAATTATAATTACAACGCCGCTGAACTATGCTGCCCCGTGCTGTGCCGCCCCGCCACTGAGATGAGGCATCGTTTTTTTTGGAGAGGAGCGACTGCCCTTGGTGTCGTCTTTCCCACGGCACCGGCGGTGGTGGGATAATCCACTCCTCGACCGGCGTGGGGGGACTTTTTACGATTCGTAAAACAATTCGAAAATGATTCCAGGACCTGACACACTTCCGCAGGTACACTTCGGACACGTGTAACGGCTGCGCCAGCTGTGGCGTGTGATCGCGTTCGGGGTGTCATTTGAGTTGTTTCGCTGACGTGCTTGGAGCTTGTAACGCAATCAAAATCGGGATAAACACATTCTTTCGACGGGATGCGCGGCTAATCGATTTTGGAAGGCGTCAGGGGGCGACGTGTTTACGACTGGTGCTGTAAATGGATGCGAAAAAGAAATGTTATTGCGAAAGTTTTCGCTCTTTGACAGCTGTAAGAGGTGTTGTGACAACTGTTCGACCAGTCCATCGTGGGGGAAGGAGATGTTGTCCACGCAGTTGCTTGACTTGACGGAGAGAGCTTGGAATCTGTTCTTTGATGGAAATATGCTTGCGCAGACCTCTGTTGGCAGCTGTCATTGCTAGTGGGGTAAGGCGTATGAGCGATTCGCCTTTATCTGCTGAAAAGATACGCCTTTGTGGCTCTTTTATTTGCAGTTTATCTTCGTCCAAGAGGCCTCATTTTAACTTTTTTTTTATTCTGAAAGGAGGCGGGACAAAGATAGACATCTGCCACCGTTCAAGGTAAAGTGCCTTTCCCCGAGAAAGCAGCGTTTCTAATTCAATTGTAAAAAAATGTTTTAGTTCATTGGTTCGTTTTGTACATGTTGAGAGGAAACAAAATGTAATTTGCGTTAGTATTCAACAACATATGGTCGTACTCAGACGATACAGTTTTGATTAAAATGACAGAGTAGTGGGTGGAACTCGTCTGGGGAACATTTCCCTAAAATTCAAAACTTCAGATCGTTGAATACCTTCTCGATTTGATATAAATACAAGCAGAATGCAGTTTTAGCTCACTTCTCTTCGTCGCTAAATAAATATAACACCGCCTGTCAAACAAGTGTTTAATTTGTTTGCGCCCACCCCCACCCACTCTGTTTCTTGTGAAGAAGACAGTTAAAATGTCTTTGAGCGCGGATTGATTTTCGTTTTGAAGACATCCAAGCTAGATGTCTTACTTACATGCTAGACAAAAATGCTTAAAACTAGCTTAACTAACTTAAGAACTGTTCTTACTCCTAACCTACTGACCCTATACGGGTACTCTAAGCTATTTTAATCGTAAATTTGTCCATGCCTTTCGCCTGGTAAGAAAAACTTGGCTATATATATGTAATTTAACCTAACTTAAACTAACTAGAACTAAAAGTAACCTAACATTAAAACTTAAGGCTATCTTAAGTATGTCCGTAACAGTACGGACGCGTACACCAGGGCATATATGCTGTGTATATGCCTGAAATATATAATTTATACGCCGCGGTGCACCTTTTTTTATTTTTTATTTTTATTTTTTATATTTGTTTTATTTATAAAACGCGCCAGTGGCGGCGGGGACTGGTTTTGGTGTAACCACCAGTAAAATTGCCGTTCTTTGGCAGACTCTCTCCTGTCTCGAGCAGAGATCGCTCTATTGAACCGGAGGAGATCCTCGTGACTGCGAGCGACATCGCGTTCATAATGAAGTCGCCTGTCCACTGTTCGGCGTACGACGTGGAAGATTACAGGGCATCCGTGTGGATCCTGTATTAGGCCAATTGTATCGGAACGCCTCGGGAGGAATAAAGCTGGTAAGGAGCACTCTGTCATGGTATATAACGTTGGGGTAGTAAGCCCCAGAGATCAGAATGTTGGAAGAAGTCATAGCTCGTGCAATATGCCTTCTGGTCAGCTTAATAATAAAATTATCTATCCTGTTAAGGTTTGCCTCGTTGTACAGGACCTCATTGGGATAGTACTTCTTGTACTCAGACTCGGGTGTACGATACAAACGGAGACAAGTCCGAAGACATTGTCTCCCGAACAACCTCATCTTTTCCATCTGGGAAGGACTCACGTTGAACCACAATGGACAACCGTACGCCATAATTGGCCGGATGAGGGCCATGTAGCAGATTACCCACCCTGGTATCAAGTTGGCTGCTGTAAAACAACCTCCTTGCCACAGCAAAGGCCTTTTTAGCTTTGGCCAGAGCTATATCTATATGTTTGTCAAAGTACAGATATTGATCCAAGCAAATGGCAAGATACCTAAGTACACTTTTCAGATCTAAAGGGCGTCCCTGTGGGTCAACAATGCCGAACTTACGCCAGTTTGAGCGCGTATCCCATGATGCCATGTACAACGGTGTTCTGAAAAGGATAGTTTCACACTTTCGGAAGTTGATAATCAACTTCCAGTCGTCACAAAATCGCTGAATTTGATCGAAGTCACCTTGCAACAAGATATTTATTTCTTCGACCTTCGGGCTTGATCTATACGCCACTAAATCGTCGGCGTACGCAATTAAGTGCGGCATTGAACCTATCAGATCTGCAGTGAATATTGAAAACAGGATCGGCGAACCAACCGCTCCTTGTTGCAGACCGTTTTTGATGTCAAAGACCGTGGCAGAAGTTACATCGCCACTTTTCACGACGAACTTTCTACCTGTTATCAGTCATAGATCATGTATAGCAATGGTTTACTTACGCCGAGCCTGACCAGCTTGAGGAAGAGGCCCTCCAACCAAACGGTGTCGAACGCTTTCTCCAAGTCAATCAGACAAGCACCTGTGCATTGTTTTTTGTCTTTATTCCATTGAATGTCGGACACCAGCTTCCACGCGGCATGTATGGTATGTATGTATGTATGGATAAATCAGCTATCGGCAACGAAACATGCTTTACTATTTACTTTCGTTTTTCTTGGTGTGTGCAGTCTCATAAGGAACAATGTTATCTTGTTTCACGACAGAAAATGTACCAAACTTTGACTTAACTAAATACCAAGGACTAAACTAGAACTAGAGAAATACAATAAGAGCTAAGTTCATGACTTTCGGGAAGCGCATGGAAAATTGGTCTAATCACCATTGGTTGGTTAGGTTATGGTGGCTAAATGCAGAGTGCAACAGTGACACTTGTGTGACATCACGAAACTAGTCCACATGCCTGACACTAACGGCTGAGAAGTGATTGTGATCGTCTCGGGTTGACATTAGGTTAGCTTATTGGACTGCCAGCGAAATTGCCAACACACTTTGACCAAAGTTGGTAGAAATACTGCTCAACTTTTCCTGTGGGATTGGCCAACCTGGAATTACATTCACAGCTTCCCATATCTGCAACCACCAAGGTCGAGCTTGGTGTCAAGGCCAAGTTATCAGTTTCCAACTCAGTATTTGTTCCAGCTCTCCCCTATGATCATGAAATTTGGTTAGTGACTGAAAGAAAAAGTTCGCGAACACAAGCGGCCAAGATGAGGTTCCTTAACGATGTTAACATGATCTACCGAGCGGTGCCTTAAATGCAACTCCATCAGGAAGGGATCCCCTTGGCAGAACCAGGATGTGGTGATGGGACCAACTCTAAGAACTTGCGCCTTGGCATAAATTCTGATGAGTTACAGTCGATGTTGGAGGATGGAGTGCCCTGGAGAGTGCGTGCTTTACCTTTACCCCGCGCCCCCAGTAGTGAATGATGTTGATGAGACGCTTTCTGAGCAACCTTGAGCTTGGAAGTTACATGTCCTCTCCTGTCCTTGAGCTGCTCTTATTTTTTCATACAGCACCTTTTGGTGTATTTCACCGATTGCATGGTTTTGCCATTTCACCCTCACCATCGCACTTCGGGTTTCTTTTCAGTGTCGAGAAGTAACTACATATCGTTGTAATTTTGGTGTGAAGAAGGTGTGTTTTTGTGTTTTTATACAATTTCTCCCTTACTGTGTACTCTCTCCCTAAGTCGAATTTCTCTCTTGATTTTTTTCTTTTTGAATACTCTCCTAAACTTTGCATACAAATAATTGTTTAGACCTAACTGGAACTAATTTTGATATCCCGGAGACTTCCTCTTAAAAGGGCGTTCACTGTAGTCGCCTCTGACCATTTCCGGTCAAGCGTCCAAAGCCAACATCTCCTCTCTTTGGCTCTTGCCCCTGTCTGACGTTGGACAGTCGAGTACTGGTCAGAGTCAAAGTTTGAATGTTCGCACATTCATTGGTTGGCGGTTCGTTCGTCACGCTGATGTGTGTATTGTTTTGTAGAGGAATCTCGTGCTGTCGCAAAGTCACTCAGTCGGAAGCTGTTGTCCATGTCGTTTGAGCTGTCCTAAGTCTCTGACAACAATGACAAATGTTATCATACTCCGGACAAGCTACCCGAGCGCATCCTAAGAGGGCACAGCAGTTCCCTTTGATAGAAGCGTCCACAAGAGAACAGATAACACAGTCGTTCAGTGTACCAAGCGTCAACCAAAGTCAATTTAAGTTTAAACTCCTTCGCTTCTGTTCCCCTCGAGTACTTCTCGTTTGACAAGCAACCGGCCGTCATAGACGCACACGTCACAGTAGACCAGTGATGTTTGTTCCCTCATTTCCCGACTTTCACACCGCCTCAAACGACATTCAGGACAAGCAGCTCGTCAAAGCTATGCAAACGGACTGGACTTCGCACACTCGTTAGAAAAACAGGGCTGCCTCCCACCTGTCCGTGCACCTCGCCTGCTACACCTTATCATGCACCGTCTCGGGCCTGTCATCCCCCTGCCACAGGGCAATGCACTCTCCCGAGGTCACCGCCAGAGTAACACGAAATCGTGTCCGGAAGCTGCGTATCTGCGGTCTCTCTGTGTCAGTGTTTCTCGTGAGACCGCATTCGAATCTGCATCGCCTACGGTCGCACGGCGGAATTCTCACGCTGCACCGCCAGCTTCTGTTTGCAAAACCTCCCGCCGCCGCGCAGCCAGTTCCAATAAACAATCCCGCATCGCACACCCAAAGAGCTGTGCTGCTTTGATCAAGAAGCAAACACAAACACACAGCAGAGGTATCGCAAGCGCTCTGCGTGCAATTACGAGCCTCTTAACCCAGTTCGGCAGTCGGGCAGCCGGCTGAAGTGACTAATCACGCGAGCGGCGGCGACGCGCACACGTAACGCCTCTTAACCCGCTCTGACACCTATCCACGGATGGTAATTGTTTCTAACAATTACGGCTCCAATCTCCCCCGCCGCTCCGACGGATTGTGTCCAAGTGGCCGCCCAGTCAAGTGCGGGACACTAGCCCGCGGCGGCGGAGTCATCCCTCGGCGTTGTGTAAGCGACGAATGGCTTGCGGATTTCTTGCCGACTCGTCGTGCGCCGGATGGAGATGGGCTTTCGTGGGCTCATCCGTCAGTTAAGGCACCGCAGCACCGTGATGGGTTAAGCGCCGATAATTGTGCGCTAAATGTGAGGTGCACCTTGACAGGCACTCGTGTGGCAATAAGTGCGTTATGGATGGAGAGCTCATTACACGATGTTTTGTGTTTTTCTCCGCGTTCGTCGGTCGGTCGTTTTTGCAATCGCCTTGAGGGCCGCCAAGACGATGGAATTGAATGCGGATCGGTAATCGATCGCTCGAAGTTTGCACAATTGGCTGGGGTGAGGGTTAACTGGAAGCGGAAAGGCGGGAAGTTGGAGATGGAGGTATGAACGGCGATATGATGGTGTGCGATCATGAACTGCGAGCTGGGAATAATCGCAGTTTAAAGGGCGAAAATCAGTTTCACACGCAAGCTTCGTTCATTCGATCGGACATTCTTGTCGATTGTGACCCCTATAGTGGCAGACTGAGTCTCACAGTGGTTGCCAATGATAAATAAGGTGAGGTCACGATAACGACTTTGATTGATGTACAAAGCGACCAGATAAGAACGATAGGAAAATATATTCAAATTAAACAGCAGCGATGTGAGGTATACGACTGGATCTAGTTTTATTTTGAAGCTAGAATTATGGAATTATATGAGAAAGGGTATATCATCATGCTAAAGCAGTTGGTCTACTTTGTTATCACTCGGTGCAATATGTGCACTTTATTCCGGCAATAGCGGCTCGATTGTTGCCCTCTAAAGAGCTTGCTTTGCGTAGGCTATGCACTTGACTTGACCATCGAGTAGTCTCAAGTCACAAGATCAGCGCTGCAGCTTGGATATTTACATATTTTCAGGCTCGGCTCACATATGGGACTAAATTGCTCAAGACTATACATCTTTAAGGGTAAGCGTGTTCCCTCTATCATATCACAGATTAAGTCTCCATGTCATGGACCACCCCAAGGGGTAAGTCATTGTGGATCTATTCGTGCTTGGTCTATGACTTGTGGCTCGTGTTGCCTCCAAGAACTGAATTTTGCTGATTGACATAGCCACTGACCCTGTGAATACACTCGACAAAAGCCAACAGCCAATAGCTGTGGCAAAGAATAGCGTATCAATTTTTCGTCGGTATAGTCGATGACTGTGAGATGAGTCCGTACTGAAAACTGGAAACTGGGATGTAGCAGTCTCAAGTGTTGAAACACACAGTCCGTCGTGATCTTACATCAACTGTTCAAAAGGAAAATACGGCCAAGACCAGACCAGATCAGACCTCCCCAGAGGTATAACGTATGGGAAGTGCATAGCAGTGAGAAGCAACCGAGTACAACCCGAGTATCATTCCTTACCTCAGAATGTGTCCTGTTGGCCTGGTTGAATTATATAATTATATAAATATAAATTATAACGTTAACGGATTCTATTGCTGATGTTAGTAAAACAGCTCTGCGTGGTGCCTCTGGCGTTATGGTCGACCTCAGCGCACTACAGCCTCAACGTAGTAGGTTCGATCCCTGATCTGTACGACAAACTTTCCAGTTACCGACTATGCTCAAAGAGTACTTCTGTCTAGAAAAAGCTTCTCAAACTTGACTGTTCGGAGTCGACATAAAACTGTAGGTCCCTTCCGCACGTGAGAGAACAATAGCACGCACAATACGAGTGGTTGCTGAGATGATAGGCTCTGGTCTATCTGGTTCTGGCAGGGCTGTAGCGCCATTATTATTGTTATTAGAATAACCCCGCGTTAAGTCTACTCTCTAACTTGGCAGTTCCAACATGCGGTCTGTTTTCGTTGCCTGTTGTACATCCCGTCGAGCTTATCTGGTCGAAACTCAGAGCGCCGTACCCTCTGGTAAGGCCATACACTTCTATACAGATGGATCCAAAACGGAAGATGGCATAGGAAGCGGAGTTTTCGCAGAACGTGTAATCCTGAACAAATCTGTTCGTGTCCCCGATCATTGCAGTGTCTTCCAAGCGGATTGAATGGCGATTAGCGAAGCTCTGCGCTGGCTAAGTTCGAAAGTGATATTCGCCGGAGATGTCTTCACCTTTTCATGCTCATCTTCTTCGTTGATTAGCGCTACAGTCCGGGGTGGAACTGGGCATCAACCAACAAACCTGTCCAACTAGCGCCATCTCCGGCTAGTTGTCTCCAGTTTCGGACATCAAGTTGGTTCAGGTCTTTCTCGCTTAATCTCTGTATTTTCATTCGTACAATTCACTCCGGAGCCGAGGTAAGTGAAGTCCTTGACTACCTTGAAGTTATAGCTACCCATTGTGATGCTCTGTCCAAGACGTCGATGTTGTATGTCCTTTCTTGAGGACAGCATAAACTTCGTTTTGCCCTCATTCAAGTCTAGAGGTCATTTTATCCGCTTCCGTCTCCATGTTAGCAAATGCCTCATTGACGGCTCGACGAGTTCTGCCAATCATGTCAATGTCATCAGCGCATGCTAACAATTGCACGGACTTCTGGAAGATCGACAAAGACTGCCAATTGATGGAATCTTTTGTAACTTAGGCACCTCTTTAACCACTTTTGAGTTACAGCTCAATAATCTCTGTACTCGAAAAATACATGTCAGATGGCTGACATGCAACAATGCAACAACAAAACAAATCTAGCCTTATCGCGCTCCAAAAAGATCAAGTAAGTTCATCTCTTTAAAACAATCAAGAAAATAGCACTTCAGTAGGAATAATCACAGGACACTGCCTAAAAATCACACTGGCGACAAGGCCTTCACTCAAAAAGACTAGGCCTTTTGTCCAATGACTACTGTGGGAGCTGCCTAGAAGAGGATGAAAAATAAAGCGTCAAGCTTCTTCTCTGCGAATGTAATGCGGTCGCCCCAACTAGGAAAGCCACTAAAGGGTCACACTTTCACTACAGCCTTGATTTCAGCAATGCAGCAGTAGGTTTAGCTTACTAGTTGCTGACAAAGCTGGCTGACTATCATAAACACCTATATACGCCTACCGACAATGGCCCTACTATGGCCTAAGTGGCAGAGCGCCACTACTTATTTACGAATCTGTTCGAAAGAGGCAGACCACAGCGCCCATAGCAAGGAACTACTCGATGAAACGTCCGTTTTTGAGATCCAGGAAGAGTTTAATCGATTCTGTCGTATTCCGCTATGCGCTGTGGAATTCGGTTCAAGGCGCCTGCTTTGGGCGGGCCGATGCGCTGTTGAGGACATAAAGCAGCGAGATAAGTGCAAGCAGCGTGCTCGCATTAACTCAGTCTCATCACAACTTCCATGGCTCATCGGTCTTAAAATGACTGAAGGACATCTGAAGGACACCTTGACGTAGCTCGGGAGTGCACTTACAGCAAACTAGCACCGAAGTGATCCCTCCCACTCCACCCATTGCCCCCTTAAGTACGCTCCTTCTCACGTCTAGATGTCCAATAGCAACCACGTTTGTCAATCGTTAAGCCAAAGGACTCCGCGTTCCCGGCCTAAGTGAAAGGGCAAAGAAAAAAAAACGAGCATCCGACTTGACGTCAATTTGACCCATTCACCCGTTGGACGCCAATAAAGTGTGCGAACCATCGAAAGCCAGCACATGAACCAATCTACATAATAAATAAGGATTTCCCTCTCAGACGGAACTCGGTTACTGTGCTCCTTGCCGCTGACAGGGCAACTCGGTCAAAGGGACTTATTTATTCAATACACTGCCCATAACACAGCGCCCCACTCCTTCAACCCTCCAGTCAAGCGTGTGCAAGCATCTCAATCGAATCGCACAACAAACAGTGAAATCAACTCATGCACCGACTGAGCCGTGAGTCAACAGAGCAACCCTGACACGACCTTACGCCGCGTTTCCAATAAAGTCATCACGGAGAACTGTGCACTCTCGACACGAACACGAACTGGACACGAGGCTGCATTCGCAGCTCCCACCCCAGGCGGAAGGAAATACACCCCAAGCGGACCGTCCACAGCGCATGTCCTGCCAGTCTGACAGCGAGACACTCTCTGTTTACAAATATTCCGGAGAAAGCCATTTCTCTCGCGGGGTGACCACTCTCCCGAGGAAAGCCACCCCCAGTCGTCACGGCCACTTCCTGCAAGGCTCTCTGACGTCTCGCTCTCTTTGGCGGACAAAATCTCAGCCACAGCCGCAGTGAAGGGCTGCGAAGTGGTTTCCTTGGGAGGCTTCCTCTTCAGAGTCGCGACGCAGTCAGTCTGTCAAACGTCGCCTTTGCCCGTGTCACCGTGTCCGTGTGTCGTCATCGCTGTCGTGTCATTCTTTCTTTAATTTTTCTAATTTCATTTTTTTTCGCTCCCCGACAGCTGTTTTCCCCCCGACACACAGTGCGAAGTGCAATTCGTAGCTCTAATCGTGAATCCGCCGCAGCCTAGTTAATGGACGTGTACAACAAGCAATAACACACGACATAACCTCAACAACTTGTTCGGCGATGACAATAAAAAAATCGACCATAACCTCGTAATTTGTTTGCCTTGCGACGTTTACTGCGCGAACCAGTGGAGCTAATAAACGCGATTTTTTTAAGTGTTCTGCGACCAAAGTGCAGTGAGTTTTTGTGGAAAAATCGACAAAAATTAAACAAAATCTGACGGACGGAATGTGGGGCTGGGTTTTTGGGGTGATTGCCGTGCTCTGACAGTTCGCTCTTTGTTTTACGATGGCAGTGCGCGCTCTTCTGGCGACTTTCTCTTTCGGCGGCGGGGGGAGGCGTCATTCTCACTCGCTGGGTGGGGGCCCGTGACGAAAAGAGTTTGCATTTCGATTTGGTCTTCGCGGTGGTTATGTGAAAATAATTTCCCCTAATCGCATGACATTTGTCACGTTCACTTGTTTGACTTACCGCTACGAGCTACGCGGGTGTGGGGCTTAATTGAGGGAGGCGGCGATTGATTCCGATGTGGGGTTTCGGAAGTGATTTCTGATCGAACGCTGTCACATGGCAGACGACTGTCAACAGGGCTTGGAATGGCATAAGGTGTCTACGGTGGAAGACAGAAATGTGGCACAGGCGTGTGATCTCTGCGTGACACTTGTGGAATCAACGAAACTTAACGAAACTTTTCAATTGAGCCCATTAACTAAAACCCTCGTCAACCACGGACTATGGTGACATACGAACCCGGTAAAAGGGAGACATCATAGACAGATCATTTGGCAGTTAATGCATAAGAAGGACTGTGTCAAGTTCTGTCTAGACTTGAATGTCGATCTTCTCGGAAAGTCTGTCTAGCGTGGAGTCCACAGATCCAATTCCAGATCTGTCTGTTGGTCAGTTTCGTCAAATGTGGTTCTTGTAGCCCACAGAGCTTAAATCATGTTACTTTACCATTACTCTGCCTTTAGTTCCTGATAACATCCCTTGCCTTAATATTCGGCGGCTACTTAGCTAAGAGCTCATAGTGGACGTGTATTCTTTTCAGCCTACATCGGTTGATGTATAGAACGCCTTGTGCCGTCTTCCAGCAAGTCGACTAAGTCCCTCTTTATTACTCTTCTAGTTTAAGGTGACTTAGTCGGTTTGGAGGTCCGTCGGCGGACCGAAGCTTACACAGAAGTCTGGAAAGCTCTAATTGAGTCCGGAGATCTTCGTTTCATTCCGAAAGGTTTTTAATGTTCTCTCCAAGCGATCCTATGGTTACCTATTGAAGCAGTGAATCCATGCCAGGGCTTACATAGATTCCTATAGAGCCTTTTCGGTGCTAAACAATTAACCTTGTCAACTAAATGGCGACGTAACATTGATTGCTCTTTGAGTCTTGCAAAAGTTTTATGGAGTAAGGGGTGTGTGTAGCATTAGCCTGAGAGCCCGTTTCACGTTTATTTGGACAGACGAATACAAAGGTCAGGCCTCGCAGCTTCCAAACATTCTAATCGCTGGTTCCATTATAATATTGGGTCTATAACTTAATTCGTTCTTCAAAATTTTAACTTTTGTGTAAGAAGAACATGTAATATAATCATATCCGTGGCCCTACAGCCCGTAGAGAGCCAGGTCTTAGTTTGGCCAAGTTTGAGAAGCTTTTTTTAGGCACAAGTACTCTTTGAGCATTGGGGCCGTGAACATTATTTTTGACGCACAGAGCAAGAAAACCATGTACAATAGTATTATTCAAAGCATGGCCTATCTGAAGCTTTGTCTTTTTCAATGACAACTTTGACAACATTGACCATAACTTTCCAACGCATGTTCCAATGGAATAATACAAGTTACGCCATCTATTAGCACGAACTAATTATAGTTATGAACCGACTAGATTTGGTCTTAATGCCTACGACTTTGATCCTGGGGCGAATTTTTGGAGCCACTAGCCTTCAAGGCTACGGCATCGAAGCAATTCGTCTTTGTCCGGCGCAACAGTCCGGGATGGACCTGTTCTTAGCCAACATGGCTCTTCATCTAGCACGGTCTTGCAAGAATTTCTGTTATTGAATTGAATTTCTGCTAATCCGTTAACAGGTGCTTACGCCACTGGATGTGTGATTTTACTCTACCCCTTTTGTCCCTCGGGGTCGGAGATTTTTGTGGGTCATTGTTTTCCATTCGCTCTACATGATCTAGCCATCTGAGATGAGAGACTCGAACTCGTTTGACTAGACTGAGATCGCTGTCATGTCATACAGTTCGTCGTTCGGTCTTCTAGTTCAAATGCCATCAGTACATATGGGACCAAAGATAATACGAAGGCTTTTCTCTGGATGCGAACAAGAATGTCTTTGTTATTGTTCATATTCCGCTCCATACAGCAGTAGTGAGGCTATCAAGGTCTTATAGGTGGTAAACATGATTCTTCGAGAGAGGGCGTTAATGGCCTTCCAAGTTCAGAGACACAGTGATTGGTGCCAGTTATCTTTCCGCGTTGGTGTCATTACTTGCGTCATGGAACTTAACCCTTGGCAGACAATGTCTTTCACTACTTCGAAGTTATGGCTGTCTATAGCAACCTTTTTGTTCAAGACGTCGGTTTTGGTGGACCCTTTTTTGCAGACAGTATACACTTTGTTTCAACCTCATTTGCCTCAAGACCCATCTTTGCCGTGTCCATCTTGATGCTCATGGACGCATAGACATCCGGTCATCGGCATATGCGCGCTGTTGCACAGATTTGTGAAATGTCGCGCCTCTGGTGTTGACGTTTGGGATACTCAGGATCTTCTTTGGAATTGTGTTAAAGAATGCGTCGCCATGTGTAAATCCTTGGCAGTGGGTCTACCACCGAACGTGGTTAAGGTTGGAGGTTCTAACGCCCTTACTCGGTCAACAGAGTCTCGTTAGTCTGACGCAAAGACCATGTGGAGTTGAGAATCGTGTTTTGTGCTCTGTAGTCCTGGCTCTTGGCGTTGGTACTTAAACTCCTCATTGCAAGCAAAAAGACACGGACCAAGTGCTCAGACCTGCGTAGTTTGCTACGAATTGCCTAGATTAATCTACTCCATCTAGGACAGAACACATGGGGTTGTTTAGGATGAGTTTGTCGGTGGATGAGCTAGGCAAGCACAAAGACAACTAACTACGAGAGCCACTCTACGACTCTCTCAGTAGATAATATAATATAATAATAATATGGGTGGCTCTACAGCCCATAAAGGGCCAGGGCCTAGCTTCTCAGCAACCACTCGTGTTGTGCGTGCTATTGTTCTCTCACGAGTGGAAGTGACCTACAGTTTAATGCTGACTCCGAACGGCCAAGTTTGAGAAGCTTTTTCTAGACAGGAAATACTCTTTGAGCATTGTCAGTGACTCGAAAGAGGTGGGATCGTGAAAATTATTTTTGTCGCTCAGAGCTGGAATCGAACCTACGACGTCGAGGTTGGGGTCGACGCACATACCCACAACGCCACGGGCCACCACAAGTAGATAGTGCGTGTTATAACACAAACTACTGTACGAACGTAAGGTGTACTGACATCAGCTTCTAGGGCCTTCCACTAGGGCCAGATCACCTTGGAAGTCGGGCACCTTGATCTAGCATAACAACATAACAATTATTTATAATTATCCAAGGAATTCCCATTAGATTCGTGCTCAGAAAGAGGAAGAGGCAGAGCATGACAAGCACGCCCATCCAAAGTTTGCTGTCCCCAAAGGCCAGTACGAATATATTCTTCACCTCTAGAAATCTTTGACAGCTGGCTACCAACCAGCTTCGCGGATCACGACTACAATGATCGGCGAAGGCTCGACAAAGACAACCAAACACGTCCCCTTTCGTTTTAAAATACTTCGAGAAATGTGGGAGTACCTCTGCATATAAAGAAGTAGTCCTGATCGCCCCGTGAAGGTACACAGCAATGGCTCTTGATGGGCTTCACGACAGCTTGCACTGAACGCATTTCAGTAATGCTTCAGAATCAAAGAAAATAATTGCTTATCCTTGACCAAGGTTAGGCTAAGCAGATATGTCTCCAGTCCACTTTGTGCCAGTTGTTCAAATCTGAAACACAACAATTTCCCCGACACGTCGTCGTTGCGTCCTGCGTCAAGGTAAACTTGAAAACACGCACATTGTGCTTCCCAAGAAAAGTGGAGTGCAAGAGTCGCACTCATCACCGCTAGTCTCCCCTGGCCAAATCGAACCCAATAAAAGTCATGTTACTCACAGAATGAAAATCAATCGTCAATCTTCATTAACACCGCGAAACCAGGCGCCACGGCGAAGCTAATGAACATCTGTCAGCGAAAACTGTCTGTTTGCAGGGTGCGCCCGCTAATATCCGAACTCAACACGAACCGGCCGATTAACATCAGTCGCACAGGTGGATGGCGTCGGCCATCACTCGTGATCGTACCAAGGGACTGGGAATAGTAGCTAAAAATAGCACCAAGCACACATTGCACATCAGAGTGGTGCAACGCACAAGTGATGCGTTCGTATTTAATGTTGGCACGCGTTCCTTCTTTTTCGCGAGATTCGATCGAGCAGACAGTGGGATGATTTACTCAAAATTTGATCGACATTCAGAAATCGTTGAGTAATCTTCCGTCGGAACCTAGAGTTTGTGGATTAAAGTGTATTCCAATGAGACTTTCCTCTTCTTCTTATGAAATGGCTCACCAGCAAGCAATAGATAATTTTATTCTGCAATCGGCACTGGAGTTCAAAGCCAAAGATCTTTAAGATGATTTACTCCTACAAGGACCGGCGGCCTCAAGTCCGATTACCAAGAAACGGAAGAGGGTCCTGCCGTGTCTTGTCCAAAAAAAATTGTGCTTTTGCAGATCGCAATTGGCATTACGAACGCAGAGCTACAAACTGGCGAGATGAGCGTTTCCATTAAAACGATAAGGGCTTTGGTACTTTCTTGGGCTGTTTGATATCGATCACCACTTTTCTTGCTTCAAGTGAAGATCGATTGTCGAATGTGAAAGTAGACAATCATCGTCGTAGCGTAGGTGCTTACGGTAGCACGCCACAATGCATCGAACATCGCTGATAACCACCAGAATAGTGGTGACAGTATGCAACTTTGACGAACTTTTCACTTAAGCTGTCAGGTCCGGTGCTAGTTCGGGGATATGTTGCCATAGTCATCCAAGCTTAGGCAGTCCGTATATTTTTACAAAAACCTTTCACATTGGTGGCCATTCATTCACGACTTATGCGAAGAGCACTATGGCGGTGTTTATTCACATGACTTCAGTTTCGGCTCCAAGGAGTGCTTCCAGTTTGTGAACGTCGTTTGTAAACTGCTTCTTTTAATCTTGGAACTTTGCCGAGAATCGATTCGACAACCTCTGATCGACATCTTCACTGCTCAGCTAAACATATTAACTTTGCTTGGAATTCGAATCGGGGACCCTCTAACCAGTGCCATCCAGCCCACAGCACATCATGTCGCCTTGGCACTAACTTACTCACTTCCCAGGCCGATGATCAATGGACTGTCTGAGCCTAAGCAATAGCAAACTTTCGTCGATGACTTTCTAGCGCACGCTACTTCCAGTCTTCAAGACCAAGCTGTCTGGTGTCGGCGATGACATGGTCCCTATATCACAGATTCGGTCTTCCTCTTCTCTAACCATCAGCTTCTGATTTGAAGATCCTCTTGTTGTCCATGTGCTCGATGTAGCCGAGCCAATGTAATCGACGGGCATTCGCCTCCCGAACTACATTCACATCTCTTGGTGCAGCTAGGAGAGTTCGTGGTTTTGTCTTCTAGTCCATTCTTCATACTGGACAATATTCCCGCCGACCAATTTTTCCTTCGGACGTACTAAGAGTTAGCTCTGCTTATCGTCCAGCTTTCGGCTCGCTTAAGTAGGGCGGCCAATATAGGTGTTTTGTGGAGCATGAACCTTTGAGTCAAGTTGTTTCGACAAACCGAAGCGACAGCGGTTCTCAAGGGCTATTCTAGGTCCATGTTTGCCCTATGTAGACAAACCTAGACCTTCATTATCTCAAAGTCGAAAGATATGATCGTAATGTCCCGTCCCAGGTGGCGTGTGGCGGATCGATTAACCTTACGCCCAGCATAGAGCCGTGTTACAGAAACCGATCGTTTGTACTGAGATCCTGCTACTTCTCGCTGTCAGCTAGTGGGGTTATCTGTAGGCACGGCTTGGAGTCTGATCCGTGGGCACTGTACGCATTATCGGTAGTGGCGAATGATACGAATGTTTCAGAATCTGCCCTGAATGCGGATCTCAGCCAGGCAATTATTTGTCGGCTTAATGACGGTGACCTTCGAACCGACGTGCTTTGTATGCCGTGGTATAGGTATAGGTTAGGTTATTGTGCAGCTAGCGAAATTGCCATCACGCTTCGACCATTGTTGGTTCATTGCGATACCCAGTACCATTAATTTGATCCCAACGGCAAATTGTGACTGGACTAGATTTGAAAACCTGATAAAAGCCTATTAACTTTGCTTTTACTGGTATTTGAACTTGGGACCTCTATAACCAAGGGCAGGCACTCAACCAAGTGCGCCATCCATGAAGACCGTGCAGCAACGTAGGTATGAGTATGACGATGTCTCATGCCATCTCACGCAAAACGCGAGTATATTGTACTCCTCTTCAAGATCACAATAGACACACGCTCCAAACTAGAAAAAAATTAAGATCTGTAACTATTCACAGCAATGGAGGCAGGCAACGAAACTGATAGCAACGATTGCGGAGTAACGTTTCGTTACTCAGTAACTAATACACATGATTTGATTCAAGACTTCGTTGGATTAGGGTGATAAGTTAACGGGGGTAGACAGCACTTCTCATGAGTGCATCCGCTGAGCCATTATGATCCCCCTCCATTTTTCCTTATAATATAATATATGGGTGGCGCTCCAGCCCATAGAGGGCCAGGGCCTAGCTTCTCAGCAACCACTCGTGTTGTGCGTGCTATTGTTTTCACACGAGTGGACTCGAAAGAGGTGGGGTCGTGAAAATTATTTTTGTCGCTCAGAGCTGGAATCGAACCTACGACGTCGATGTTGGGGTTGACGCACATACCCACAACGCCACGGGCCACCACCCATTTTCCTTAGCCCTTGTTTAATTTAGCTTATTTTCTGTACCGTAGTTATACCAGCGAGAGTCCTTTCCAGTAGTTAACCGACTTCCCGAGTGGAGAATGTCCTTACAACTCTTCTTCTTCTTCTCTTCTTTGGCGATACAGTCCGAGGTGATCTTGGGTCTCAACTAACAAGCTTGTCCAGCCAGCACGGTCTTTCGACAGCGCTCCAGTTGCGCGCACCAAGTTGTGGCCCTTCTCCACTTGTGCGCGCAATCTCGATCGATGACGTCCTTTTTTCTTACTCGGAATTGAAGAGTTCGTACAACTCGTCTTAAGAAAAAAACTGATCAATATCGCTCACTCGTCATGTGATTCCCGATCCAATTCTGCTTCATTTCCTGAGATCGCCATCATAAATTAACTCCGAAACTCATCAAAATACATGCCCACACATCGCATATTGCGCAGTCCTCTCGCAATCAGTCAGCCAACCTTCGCTGATAAGGCCCCTCGAACACGGTTCAATTAACTAATCAATTAGCTCTTGTCGCCGCGACGCTGGCACAGTTTCACAAAAAAGAAACACCGCTCATAAATTGCTTGCCAACTGTCATCTCCAAATTGACAAGGAAATACTTATCACGGGCGTGACGAGTTCGGAGAAAACTTACGAACATGATGCGCGATAAGGGTTCTCCCACTGAAGTTGAACCCTCGGGGTGACATTCACTCGAACTGCCAGATAGGGCACCCAAAGCTCATGTCAGAGATCATTTTCGTAAACATCTTGCTCCACGTAGTGGTTGCAGTTGCGTCAGCATCGGCAACACCGCCATTTCTCTTCGCGAACCCTCCACTCTCTTTGAAGCCCGACTGTCAACAGTCAACTCCCATGCGACGTGGCGACTAGCGTAGTCTCTCGCATGCGAGCCAGCCAAACACTCTCTTACTCTCTCAGCGCCCCCCATTCTGGGGAAAGCGCACTTCTCCCGCTGACCAGTCAAGCAACCGAGCAGCCAGCCAACTCTCGCAGCAGACCCCCACAAATGGCATGGCGCTCGGCAACATTGCTCAGTTGCAAACTATCAGCCCGTTCGTGCGGTTACGTTGGATTCAGTTCGCTGAGTGAGGCGCTTGCTCGTTCGCCGGACTTTCTGAGTGCTTTGTGTCTTCTCTTTCACGCCGTCTGCGGTGGCGACAGGTAAAGCGTGTGTTTCCGTGTCTGTGTGCGGTTGCAGCAGCGTGTCTCGCGTTAGGTGGTTCCTCGTCCTCTTTGATCGGTTTGTTCACCCTCCGCAGTCGCCGCCAACGCCCGAAGGCCGTCAGATTTGTGTTTACACTCGAATAAACCGCCTCGAATCCGTGTCATTTCCGTGACTAGGGGTGGAGTGCAGCCTGCACAGTGAAGTGCTCCCCGTTACTTGCGCCTTGTTATCTCGGGGAACCAAAGTGAAATTATTCCGACGCGTGAGTCTGGAAACAGAAAGTGATTCGTTGTCTGAGTGAGTCTCGTTATCAGCGCGCGCTACAAGCGATAAACAGAAGTGTCTCTCGATCAAAATGCGACGAAACGTCAAACTGATTGTGTTCGTCACCGTCATCTGGATGTTCGCCATGGTTTACTATCTGCAATCAAACACTGGCAAGGTGAGTACGACGCGCCCAATCTTATCTCATTCTCGAGGACGAAGGAACGCTAAGACTCTTATTCCTAATCTTGGATTTGTGGGGGGAAAGAGGGGATCATTAAATAACAAGAGGATTAGTGGATGGCAGCTGAGCGACGCATTGTGATGATTCATCGGGCTGGGGACCGGTTGCTGTGGATGCACGGGCGAGTGGCTCGGCAAGGATCCACCACCCCCGCCAAACGTGGATAAGCTGAGTTGTTCTTGTGTTTACCGGAGGGATGACGACAGTAGATGTTCATGAACCTCAAGCCGTTTGGCTGTGTCTGTGTACTTGGGCCGGAAGGTCGTCTCTCCGCCTTCTGATGCGAGATGGAGTGGTGTCCTTTTTTGAGCTCACGAGGTGAATGACTCCTGAAGTGAATTGAAGGTGAATCGAGTGGGGTCGAGATTTCGGAAGGAATTCAGTTGTGATGCGTGGGTTCAGTGGGACGAGAGAACGCCAACGTTTTGCCATTCGATGACACAAGAGGTTGACAATGACGATATTGAGCAAATAAGCACAGCCTTTGGACTTACTCCCACAGAGTGGCTGGAATAATTTTGTTGGGCTCCTTTTTAACCGACTTCATTGCTCCTCATCCATTGGAAGGATGGATGACAGCGATTGGATTGACTCAATGGAGTAGACGCACCTATCCACTATGCCACTGGTGGTACAAGCTGGTTGATACAAAGTTTCGCAGTGCCAGCCCTCGATGTTTGACAGACCAGAGAGCCCGCGGATCAGCCCAAAGTTTGTACATTTCAACGTCAACAACGTCAACAAACCAAGGGGATACAGAGTAGAGCTTAAGAAACCGCACAAGCATTCACTTGTTACTAGTTACTTTCGTTACTTTGGTTGCAACCTGTGTTTCGTGGTATTTAACTTCTACAGTGTCTTTACTCTTTACGTTCAGAACAGATGTGAAGACCGTGCAGCGACGTAGGTACGGGTATGACGATGCCTCATGCCATCTCAGGCAAAACGCGAGTATATCATACTCCTCCTCAAGATCACAATAGACACACGCGCCAAACTCGAAAAAAAAAATGAAGACCTGCAACTAATCACAGCAATGTAGGCAGGCAACGAAACTGTGATAGCAACGATTTTTATTGCGGAGTAACGTTTCGTTACTCAGTAACTAATACACATGATTTGATTCAAGACTTCGTTGGATTAGGGTGATGAATAAGTTAACGGGGGTAGACAGCACTTCTCATGAGTGCATCCGCATGAGCTGTTATGATCCCCATCTGAGGAAGATGTCCTCTTGGTCTCTCTTGTACTATTATGCCGACGGTTGGCTAGTAATGCAGATGTTTTGATGGATCTGTGAAAGCTTAACATAAGAGGTGTTTGTTATTTCCTGCTAATTTCTGAAGATACTGGGTCAGTATTCTTTGTCTGACATAGGCTAAACGAAATATTAACACATGGCATTCTTCAGTCTTTGCCAGGCACTATAGCATCGTTGTGTGAACTGAAATTCGAAGTCAAATGTAAGCAAATGCCTGATCTCGTCGATTATAAACAGAGCTCTCTGTCTCTCCCACATTTGACGAACCGAAGAGTTTTCCTTCACAGTGAAACACTCCAAGTTGGGGACTCAAAGGCATTTTTTTAGAGGTCTGCAATCAACTTAGCTTGTAATTTCTTTTCCGTTGATCCTCGTCAACCTGCAAATGGTGATTTTCTGGCCACAAATAAAAAGACTTGTTTTCTCCTTTCATGCCAAGGGAATGCAGTCGACTTGAAGAATTCTTAACACCATCGGTGTCACCGAGAATCAACAGGATTAAATTTGACACATGCCGTCGATGTCAAGCAACCAGCACAACCTACGCAACGCTATTGCAACTTTCATATATACTTTCCAACTCGTAGTGCATGGACCATTTCCCAGAATTTTTTTCCACACTGAACTGCATCCTACACAAGTTGCAAAGGGTGTCCTTCGTTTCCTGGAATTCTTAATCACTGTTGAGTGGAGCTTTTGATAGTGGCTGATTGGTTGATGCAATCGTTCCACGTTTACGTTCCATTGGACTTTTTTGACTGCATTAAAAACTGGGACTCACTTTTATCACACTCGAATTCTTCGTATTGTACAAGATCAATAAAGATGTCAATTGGCAAATGTCCTCTGTCCTCTTTGTAACAGGAATGAGAAAATGTTTTTCTGAGCTTTTGTCTGCCACAAGACATTGGAAACTGAAAAGTAGTGCAATGGCTCATGGGATGTCCAGAGGTGAGACCTTTTTGGGGAACTTCTTAAATCTCCAGAAATGTAGCTCACCAAACTGATGAAGTGATGCTATTCAGACCGAAAACCCCGAGACTGTTTTTCGTCACCAAACATAAGCAAATGTCAATTCAAGATTGAAGAAGACAAGAGCATGTATTGATCAAACTTTGATAAGCAAGCAGCCATTTAAAGCAATATTTAGTTGTGAATAACTTTATACTAAAGCCCAAACGACTGCATGAGTGCCTGCTCTTGGTTATAAGAGATCCCCGGTTCGAATCCCAGTGAAAGCAAAGGTTAATGTGCTTTTATCTGGTTTTTAAATCTGGTTCAGTCACCATTTGCCGTTGGGATCGAATTGACGGCCCTGGGTATCACAATGGACCAACAATGGTCTAAGTGTGTTCATAATTTCACTGGCAGCCCAATAACCTAACCTATACCTGGCACCCAACGAATAGCTCCAGAGACTTATTCTATTTTAAAATAGTCACTTAATCGACCTCAATTACGTGTACTGTAGGAATGGATTTGGAGTGGAATGTGATTTCGTCGGTTTCTGAAGAACTTAACCGATTTATTAGAACCGAGACTGTTGAAGGCCAGAATACAATTCAAATTTACCGCCGAAGTGCCACCACCAGGAATTTGATACAAATTTGAAAATAACTGAGCTATATGAAGCTAGATTGTTGAGATTTGGTTTTGGTTGCAGACAAGTTCGAGTACGACTGGGTACACTTTTGCACACGTGGGCGTCTCGATCTACACTCTGTAATCTTCTCCAATCGTCATCAACACAACGCTGGACCATTATTCTCATGCAGAACTGTTGTCTCGAAAAGGACTTGTTCTGTCACTTTCAATATAAACCATGCCTCTGAGCGACAGAATTTATTCGTAAGCAAAAACTGCTTGTGAGTCTTAACCCAAGGAAAATTTTGATTAAAAATCAATAATTTGAAAAGCTATTGGAAATCCCAAGTCAGTACGGTACCTATTTAGAACCCTGTGTTGACACATGCTTTAAGGCGGGACTGGGATGATCGAGGACGTGGCGACAGTCAGTGTGGTCTTGCAATTATGGGACAGGGCTGCAGTGGCCAGTCCTCACTTTAGTCAAGGTTTACACTTTACTCTAAATAAATCCTGAAACGTTTATAGACATGATTGAGGTTACTCCGCAGGCCCTAGTTCCTGCAATTGAGTATATACCAACTTTTGGAATCACTAACGACCTCTTCTCCTGAGGAAACGAACACTTCCATACTGATAAGTTGTATTTTAGAATGTCCACCGGGCAGGATTCTGAAGCTGCAACCTCCTCTAAATTCTCTTAGACTTGGGCTTCAACTTTACTTTTGTAAGAACTTAGACCTCTTTAGTTACAGGGTCCAAAATGTCGATCTCTCTGGACGGATCTAGTGTAGCCACAATTATGTATCGTTTGCATCATTATAGGATGGGCTTTGGTGATTTACTTTCACAAATTGCCCATATTGTAGAAGATCAGTAAACTGACAACTTTCTAACTCTTCTTCAAACTCCACAAGATATCGAAGTTTTCTTCATCCAAGCCAGCATTGTTAAGCCTTAAAACCTGGACCTTCCTGCTTTTCGACATATGAGTCGCTCTGACGACGATAAGATTTCGGGTTGCCTCCCAGCTGAGGTCGATAATATAATACGAGTGACGCTAAAGCCCGCAGTCGGCCAGGGCCTAGCTGCTCAGCAATCATTCGTGTTGTGCGTGCTATTGTTCTGTCACGAGTGGATGGGATTTATAGTTGTATGCCGACTCCGAATGGCCAAGTTTGAGCAGATTTTTCTATACAGGCTTTTTTCTATAAAGAAACTACTAAACTCAACTACGGCCCAGCAT
This sequence comes from Eristalis arbustorum, assembly GCA_916610145.1. Classification (NCBI taxonomy): domain Eukaryota; kingdom Metazoa; phylum Arthropoda; class Insecta; order Diptera; family Syrphidae; genus Eristalis; species Eristalis arbustorum. The sequence goes on from OU744317.1 coordinate 27,371,433, forward strand.
TGACAGTGACTCGAAAGGGACCAGGCATCGAACCTAGATGTCGAGTTTCAAGTGCTCTAGGGTCGACGCACATACCCACAACCCCACGGGCAACAGGCCACGTCGATTAGTAGCCTTTAAACTCATGCTGATGACTGTGTGGCATATTTGGTCGAAATTTCGTCAAGAAATTGGCTTCTTCTTCCGATCTGTACAACACTCCAGGCCATACGTCTCATCAACTAGCATGATCTCTGGCCATTTTTCTCCAGTTGCACACACCAACTTATGGCTGTTCGTCTACCAAAAACTTGACAGAGGCTACGTCACTTTTAAATTGTTAAAACAAATGGTTCTTTGTCCGAATTTGATCGCATTTACCTTCTTCCTTCGACCATTTCGTGGTTATGCGAGTCAGGACAGCCTGAGTTCCACTGATCCGCCTGAAATCTCAAATTTTGTTCAAAAAGTGCTGCTTCTCCTCATTTATCACTTATTTCTTCGAATTCTTCAGCAATCCCTCAAGGGATTCAGTTGCTTCCATTCCACCTCAAGTCGATGACAAACCACGTCGGAGCAGTTGTCTTCCTCCTCGACACTTCACGCCAGTCTCCGACATTTCTCCTCAAGCCACAAACAATCACCAACTGTCGCCGGAACAAACAACGCAAAGCCTTCAATCGACACAATTGGGGCTACCGCCGCACACTTCATCATCGTCTTAAGCCCGTGCTTCCACACTTTCCGATTCTAGAACCGCTACACAATCTCCACCCGTTCTGCAAATCTGATTACAGTCACAAGCCGTCACCACTCCATCGTCGGACACATCCTCGTCAACAATCGAACACCACTTCTCAGCACAGCCCGCCGCGGGCGAGATGCGTTCACTTTCGAGACGATTCCGAAATCAAGTGACATAACCTAACTTTCGAAAAAGTTCCTCAAGTGCCATCGCTGTCGTCGTCGCTTGAATAGCCCTGCAGTCAAAGTTTCACTTGCGCTCTCGGTCGAGTGGAAGTGCTCCAATTGCTTGCAAGTGTGCGCAGTCATTCACGTTTGACAGATGAACTTGTGACGGCTTGTGTCGCTTGTTGCATGCAACGGCGTGATGCTTGAGTTTTCGACTGGACCCCACTTCACTGAAAATCTGCTTTCCATTTGTGGTCATTCACAAACAAAAAGGAGCGCGATAAAATTTGACTAACGACGTGTAGTTGCTCAGGTCGACTATTAGGAACTTTCCAGATCTAGATTTTATCCTTATCTCACCCTTTTGGTGATGACTCCATTATCCCAAGTTTAGATCCGGGGGGAGGAATGACTTCAAAACAAAGTCACTCGGCCCGACTGCCCCACATTGTGCGCCGTTAGAGCAGAGGGCACGTACGAGCCGTAAAAATAAATAGGAAACCATTTTTATTGCCCTCATATCTTAACGGCGTAACATTAAACCTCAAAAACACTTCGGGGCGCACACCACACATTAATTAATCAACTCTCTGAATTATGTGACCATGGTCGGGATTTGTACCGGAAGGGGTAAGTCTGACCGGGCTCTTTCAAAAATCAACTTCCTCTCACCTTTGTTTACAGTTCAAAGATGAATTCGAGAAAAGTGACTTGAAGTTGGGACGGATTTGTGGTTACAGGAAGTGGAAGTTCTTGTTTGCGGCATGATCCAGATCCGCTCTCGCTCTGTACGATCTATGGTGATGCCCTAGGGGAAGAATATCGTAGTCCGTTGTGCCGTTTAGTCGGGAAGGATGTTCGCTCATTCCGATGCTTTGACGAATCTGAAAAGTCAGAGCAAAGGAAGTTTCCTACGTGTTAATGGTCATTCAAACAGTTGTCTTCCAGTGATCACATCTGGCAGCTAATCTGGAGCAGTGACATTGCAGTTAACTGCCTGGAGGCCTCATTTTACAAATGAACAATGAGGGTACCTGCGCTCAATGGCACACTCATATTTTTACTCGGAGCATCTAGCAATTACCACAACGTCATCGACTAAGGTTATTGCTTTATTTCACAAGTGGGACTTTGCTGAAAATACTAGTGGGGTCCAATGTCTCCGCCTTGTGGGATGCCTCTTGGGGTTTGGCTTAGCCGACCGAGTTGAGTTTTTCAACGACGGCCCATGGAGAGCCTGAGCCTGAACAGTAGTTTCCTTCCATCTACGGTCCTTGACACACTACTTCTAGGCATCTAGACCAATCCGTCTTACGTCCTCGATGACTTGGTCTTTGTACCGGAGGTTCGGTCTTCCTCGGACGGCTCGGAGGCTCGGAGTAAAGTTGGCCTTGCGCTCGATGTGACCAAGCCACTGCTGTCGACGGATTTTTCGCTGACTGCGTCTACGTGTGTGTACACCTCGTCTCCTAAATTCACCATCCTCGCAAACGGGCCCATATGTAGTTCCGACATAGAATTTGTCCTTCGAATGAATAAAGAATCACCACCGCTTTGCTTAACGTCCAACTCTTAGCGCCTTATGTTCTTGGGTAATATTGGGCGGTTTTGGTGCTTCGAAGACGGAGATTTGAGCCCTTTTGTTTCGACAGACCGAAATAGCATCAGTTTCCAAATGCGATTCTACGTTGGATCTCCACTGTGATGCCATTGGTGGAATTTACGTCAGCCTCGAGATAGATAAACTCATTCACTAACTCGAAATGTGAGTTGAACAGGTCAGTCTCCTTTACACATGCGTTGCTACGCTTCTTAAGCCTTGAAATGCGACACGATGCAGGCGTCAATACAGTGACAGTGCCCCCTAAACGAAAATAATTTGAACTCTTCTATTTTGGTTTTATTTTATAAATAATATTTGTATTCGTTGTTCCGTTGACGAAGAGGATGGCAGCTCGCTTGCGTTTCGTGTTAGCTTGCTGCAACACTACCTCTACCTCTTCTGACTAATGGGTCCGCTTTTTTCGTCATATGTGACAGTCATTGCTCACTGGCTTCTCAGCTGTCGAACAGCTTGAATCAAATGATTTATTTTGTTGATGTTGAATGAAAACGTTGGTGGCTCAACAGCCTTCCAACATGGTGTCCATACAGCAGCATGATTTTGCACTTCTTCTACTCCACGACTCCTTGATGCAACAGCTCTTGAGATGTGGCAGTTTCAAAAAAGTCATTGCATGGTACATCACCTGACTAAGCACGCTGGCCACAAAGGCCTTGTTGACAAATTGGGGCACAACATAGCACATACGACGTGTGCTGAGTCCTCTGATTAGCTTGTCACGCAAATATTCAGTCTGGTGAATGGCGCGAACTGGAAGGATGTCTAGAACACAGCGGTCGATCCACCAACGCAACTTCCCTTTTCTCTCAAGAGCTCTTGGGATTTCTGGCCGTAGTGATGACCTCTGTATTGGATGGGGTAAAATGGACCTCAACACCACAGAAGCCTCCTTCCGCGAGTAAGGGACTAAAAGGCCAAGAAAAATCGGCTTTATCACGAATGATTGACAAACTATACCTAAGTCGTTGGTGCCTTTTGGACGAGCTTGAATGAGTCTCATGAGTTGGCTGGATCAAGAGGAAGCGGAAAGCCTTCTTCACCTTCTCTCTACCATTCCGGCCCTCTCCTTTCTCACAGATGTCACTATCTACGAGCGAGCTCCTTCGACTTCGAATAGGTATCCATCGGCACTTACTACGTTTCATTGAAAGTTCTCATTAGTTTCCAGCTGGTACACAAGTTGATTGTTTCGTTTTCGTAGTCTGATCCCTGTGCATTCTTAAGTCCCATCACCAGAAACCAGTAGACTACAGTTGCTGTGTTGAACTTAAACCTAAGACGGAGTAATGAATCACTAATGCACGGCGCTGTGGTCAACCAACCAATGTAAGCTGGAAAAAAGCCACACTACCTCTTGTCTGGCAACTTGTTTTTTATTTCGTCTCGCCCTCGTGGTCTCGTGGAACTCAAATGGGTATGACTTTATACACGTGTAATTGTCATTTGCTCCATCCAGAAGAGTCTTCGACTCCGAACCAGTGGGACAACGCAATAGAGGACGACCACGAAACCGATGGCGCACTCAAGTGGAAAAGGACCTCAACCAACTTGGAGTACGAAATGGGAGGCAGCTGGCTAAGGATCGTGCCAGCTGGAGAGGATTGTTGACCGAGGCTCCATATAAAATTTCCGTTGCATTCGTCTCACTGTTCTGGTGCTCTAGTGAATTTCTTTCACAACTCACAGAATCTGCTAGTAGTCCGACGTGGTCTTGAATCCTTAACCAAGCACTTCCAGATGTCTATCAGAGCCACCACCACCTTGGATTCCCCGAAAGTTGTCCTTGGGATTCCTGGCAAAACTGTCGCTCGTTGGTCCCTCATAGAGGTGAACTCCTACACCGCGTGGAATAAGTCCCATCGGTAGGGGCGCACTGAATCCATTCTTAAGGAATCTCACGTCGCCTTCCGATGCTTCCCAAAGCAGTTAAAACTTCACATCCACCACTCTACCAGTTTTCTCTTGTTCACCGCTCCCTAAGAACACCTACTCCAAAATCACTCAAATTCTAGTGAGAGTAGAATCAGAAATTCGTGGGAAACACAGAAGCTCAGCTCGGTGTCACGACGAAACTCACCAAAAAACCCCTCGATGTCTCGATGAGTTGAGTTACGTCACTCGAAACCCAGTGCGATCTTTGGCCCAAGAACCTCTCGACGTCGCGCTGGGCATCGCATCGCCGCTATGAGATGTGTAACTTTCAACTTTCAACCTTCGAGTGGCTTTGAAAGGGAAACTGCCATGTGAACGCCTCTTCGGAAGCCTCTGCTTAATCTTCTGATTTGGAGGTACTTACGCAAGTGCACTTAGCTCCTCACAAATTGCTCCAAATTCCCCGCACTCAAGTGCCACCGCTGGTCGTTTGTTTTCTTTAATTAAGTCGATGCGCTGGCGCACGGTCCTCATCAAACTCTCCCGCTTACACATCTCTCCCAGCCTCACTCACTTTCGGTGTTCTTCGCGTGGTGTTGTCAAGAGAATGCGCCCTCCTCTGAATCTGAAGTTGTTTGCCTCTGCCGACACTTCTCGTTGTTTGCTCTCGAAAGTAAAAGTTATGTGTCTCACGGTTACATGGCTGCTGGGTGCTGACTGCCGTCTTATGACACAATTTATTCATCGAATGCATCCCGAGATTGTTCCTCGAAACGAGATACACGCCTCGAACGGAACGCAAGCTGTTGCGCATACGATTTAAATGCGATTTGAATTGAATTTCGTCGGTTTCGCTTTTGCTGTGTATTTTTGGCAGAGTAACAAAAGGTGACTGATTGCGGCTGGCTGCGATTGTGGATCGGGAGCGATCGAAAACGGAAGTCGACGTGAGTTACGACCGATCGGAGTTGGAGATTGCTTTTGATTCGGGCGATGTTTTTGTTTGTGGGTTGCATTGGGGGTCCGGAAGTGTGGAGTGTTTGCATGACAAGGGGAAGATGATCACCTCCAGGTGTTCTGGGGGAATTGTTCCGAGGTCGTCGAATGAAACAAGAAAAAGTTGCAGCGGGCTGAATGTGGAGAATGTGATGAATGGAAAAAGCAGCAGTTCCTAGCATAATTTATTGATATTTATTTTGGTGTCTCAATAGGTGTGTACCCGTTTTGGAGGAACAGCACTCTTGTCTTCTTGTGTTCAGGAACTGTAAATAAGATGCAGTATATCTGTATGCTGTCAATGGCAATCCAGGCATTTTACGGTTTCCGTAACAAGCGGCTCTCAGTAACGCTTCTTGTTTGCAAAAATTACCTAGTCCAGAACTAAGACTGTAGACAATCTCGCTCTCACAATATTTCATACATACTACAATCATAAGTGCTTATAAATGTAGTTGCCCGGGGACCACTATGAGGAGGTTAGTAAGCACAATCACCCAATTCAGTAACCGCAACGCAACCCTAAGCCGATAGCTCCATAGCTTACGCTTGATAAATGAATACTCGTCTTCCCTAGAAACAAGTCCCATTTGACAACAGTACGATACTCGTGACGTTATCCGGGACGCAGCCGACTGACTGCGAAAACTGCCCGAGAGATTAGAGTTAATCACACGGCTACTTTCCGTCTCAACTCAACTCACATCTCCAACCTTTAACGCTTTAACCAGGCTGCTCCTTTAAGCTGCAGAGATATAAGACTTCCTTGCATCTTGCCCCTTGATTTCGTTTGACAGCGTTTTTCATAAAATTTCACAGACCTAGTATAACAAACAAACAAAATTTGGCGCGGGCCCAAACTTTGTAACAATGAGCGTGAGTTCAGGTCCATTACTCCAGTTTTTGCGGTGGGATAGGTGTATTCCAGCCTGGATAGACGAATATCTCCATAATCTCTTGTCTTTGCTCTAAATAACACATATGTATCTAGTGTGGCACTGTCCAAAGTCGGGATATGTAAAGCTAGACTTAACTGATGGGCCCGATACTCCCGTGCCCATTGAAAAGAATGGGGACTAACTATGCAGTCCCATTGAACTCGACCACTATTGATCTTCTTCTTTCGCTGTTTGGCGCTAGAGTAAGGGGTGGACCAAGGGCTCAGCCAACATGACTCCATCTAGCCCGTTCTTGTGCTAGTTGCTTCCAGCCACGTACGTTCAACTTATTCAGGTACCCTGCTAGCTGCGTGCGCCACCGGAAGCGTAGTCTTCCTTTACCGCGTTGGCGCTCGGGTTGGAGGCGAAGACTTCCCGGGCCGGAGCATTGGTATCCATTTGTTCGACGTGATCAAGCCATCTGAGACGAGAGATTCGAACTCATTTGACAAGGTCGATGTCGCTGTACAGGTCGTACAGCTCGTCGTTCAGTCTCCTCTGCCAAACACCATCCGTACATACGAGTCCGAAGATAATTCGAAGGACTTTTCTCTCAAAGCAACCAAGAACATCCTCGCCCGCTTTAGTTAGTGTCCATGCTTCTGCGCCATACAACAGGACTGGGACAATCAAGGTCTATTATACGTTCTTCGAGAGATGGCTGACAATTGATCTATAATAATAACATATTTTGGGTGGCGCTACAGCTCGTTGGCCCTCTACGAGACCTAGCTTCTCAGCAACCACTCGTGTTGTGCGTGCTATTGTTCTCTCACGAGTGGAAGGGACCTACAGTTTTGTACCGAATCCGAACGGCCAAGTTTGAGAAGCTTTATCTAGACAGAAGTACTCTTTGAGCATTGTCGGTGACTGGAAAGAGGTGGGGCCGTGAAATTATGTTTTGTCGCTCAGACCAGGGATCGAGGTTAGGTTCGACGCACATAGACACAACGCCGCAGTCCACCACACTGGGCCATTCTTCTTTATCTAGGACGAGCTACCTTGCAGCTACTTTTAGACGGATCGCATTTACAACAACAGAGTATCCGGGCTCTGCTGTTGTTAATGTGATTTTCTACCTGGTGTCAAATTTCGACACTTGACTGGTAGGACTTCCACGGTCTCCTTTGATTGTTCTCAGTGGCTACAGTGGGGGTAATTTGTACAACAAATGACCATACTTAGTAGTCCTCTAAGGCCAGTCTTGCTTGGACTTAGAACTTCTTTGGCTCTTCTAGGATCAATCCTTCGGATGGTTTCAGAATCAGATTCGGCATTTATATCTCCAGTTGTCTACATATATGTTGTTGTATGCTTAATGAAATCAGTTTCAGCCACTTTCTTCCATGGATGCCTCCTTTTTAATTGCCCTGGAACACATATCAATTTTAACCTTGTTTTTGTCCCTCCCAGAGTGTTGAAAATCTTGTGAGATTCTGAGACTGCTCTGGAGTTGAATATGTAGCTGTTTAGGGCTTTGTGCACATGCCGTGCCTAACTAACTAACTCACTTAACAGCTTGCTCACCAGTCAATCCGTCAATAGAATGAGAAGTGTAGATTATCTTCATTTGTTCCGTCCCAGGCACTTCGTTCGCAACGTGGTACATCGCCCTGGTAACCGAAATTCACTTTATTTTGTATTTTCTCCATTTTCACTGCTCGATCAATTTTTGTCTTCCCTCTCATCGATCTACCACACTGAACGTCGCATCGTACTTTCCGTACTTGCCGTCCTGCCTTCAGAGGCACTTACGCCCACCGTACCTAAACCAGAGAATCCAACCAGAAGGTTACTTCCGGTTTTCTTTTTTCTTTCGTCTCATGATGATTTTACAATTTTGGTTACGAAGAGGCTATAGACTCACACGTTAGCTCATCTTCAGTGCAGATTTCGAACGATTGGGATGTCGTTGAACTTGAACTGCACCACTCTGAAACTCGAATGTTTTGTTCCGGTTCGAAACACTGTACAAATACTGTAAAAGCATTATAAGTTCTTGTAGGGGACGTTGATAAGAGGTATATCTCGGTAGACTGGAGGTAGGTAGCTTATTTTATTGAATGCGAAGCTCCTTCAGTGTGAAGCTGATATTGCTATTTCCGACCATACGCTCCTCCTTCTCAAGTTAGAAGCAAGCGTAAGATCTTCAAGCACACTGTCTTAAAGTGCTGTGATGTAACACCTTCCGAGTTTGCAGCGTTTCTGGTTGATGCTTATGCCGAATGCTGCGCTGGAGCACTGATTCATCCGATGTCTCTTCCCGAAGCTCCTCTTTACAAATTTATAGATCCGTGGAACCAGTCTATTGGACTCTATTCCTTGTTCTTGGTCGTTTATTCTGCGTATAAACTACATCCAATTCCTTTTTTTCTTGTATCTACCGTGTAAAATAGTATTTTTATTATATGACGCAAGTCACAGTTTTGAGGTTGTTGTCACAGTTGGTTGAGGCCCAGGTCCACCCCGGACTGTCACAGTTTTAAATCTAACCACTCTTCAATTTTAATTAATTCCTTTTTGTTCCTCTTGTGGAAACTGCTCGCCACTACCACCTCTCGATCAGGAATACCGTCGTCTACCCTCCATCGGGAATATTTTTGGGAAAGAATACTTCCGGTGGTGTGCAATGTCCGGATTTGGTCGTTACAATTGTGTACTAAATTCAAGTCGATGCTCTTTCCCTGCTTCATGTTATAGGACAGCTTCGGCTCTTGATGTAAATTCCTCCGATACAACAATTCGTCGTTAACTAAATACATCCGCAAATTCTGGCATTCCTCCGACTAACTCAAGTCGACCACAAGCACAAGCAGTCACCACCACCACCATTCCTACCAACCTGGCAACCCCGCCCATTAAGAACCCTCTTCGCGGCAATTACAGCATCCCTCGGATGAATGCAACCACATGTTAGACACGACGACAGGCGTCACCGGCATCCTCGCTGACGCCGTGTCACCGTGTTTGATTTCCCTTGTGCTCCGCCCGTTTGACACGAGAAAAAGCCACAAGAACACGGCGACGAAAAAATTTAATTATCTCCACACCTCGGCGGCTTGTTGAAAACTGAAAAAATGCAAATCCAGTTTGTGGTTCGCAAACAAACCAACCCTCACCGCCATCAACCCGTCCGTGTTGACGCTCAGCCAACAGCGCCCGCAAAGGGGACATGCGACAAGCGCCGATTTTACTTGAAAATTACCCCCTTTTCACGGCGTGACAGCGACGAGGGTCCGTGTAGCGGTGAATTATTATTTTCACGAAGGCACTCGTACCGTCGACCTCTTGCCGCACACTTCGGCCGCCTCTCGCCGACGCCGTATTCAGCGGGCGTCCGCACCGACTTTGAATTCAATTCACTCAAAATCGGGCGCAAAGTGAAAGGCGCTTTGATTAGATTTCGTCTCGCTCGTATCCAAGAAGTACCACGTTCCGTTGGCCGCCGAGGCGAATTGCGTAACAGATGCTCGGTGGCGGCTGAAAACCGATTGTCGCGCCAGTGAAAGGCGCGCCACGACGATTGACCGACAGACACAGAGACCGCGGCGGGAGAGAGTGTGTCTACAAATGAGCCACGTTTCGCCCGACCAATTACCCGACACACCTCCAACGCGGCACCAATTACCCGCCATCGAGCGCATTTAGGTGATATCAATGAGCGCAGCATTCCAATGGCTGGGATGAGCGATGGGCGATGCACGGTGCATGGCATCCCAGCCGTTCCAACCAATGAACGCTGCAATCGGTGCATGCATTCGGATCGGATTCAATGGACTCGCTCGCGTTTATTAATCACCATCGCCGTGTTTTCATTTTGCGCCGATTGCATCTGGTCGTCACGCGTTGACGGTGGCTGCCGTGCGATATGGAAAGTGCAACCGACTGAAACGGATGCCGCTGCTGACGCGGAGTAGCGTTCGCTTATCTGCCACGGATTCGCTACCGTTGCGGCAACCGTTGCGCTAATAATCGCATTTCATAGAAAGCCGAGAAATGCACCTGAAATAGGCACTTTCGGAGTCAGCGGTCAGAATAATTGCACACACCGGTGGGGGACTGAATGCGAACAATTGTAAATGGAGTGTGATGCACAAGTGCACTTCCATGGCGCTTGTGGTTCACGGGCATCGATGGAGTTGCGAGTGGATTTGGCACATCGAACAGAGATTGGCGTTCAAACGTTTCTCCGGTGGCTCCATTCATGGGGAGTGTGAAGTGAACGTGGGAGCTTGGTTCCTCTCAAGGAACAACAGTTGACCCATTGCAATGGCAACAGGCAACAGATTGACATTTTCAAAGAACGTGTTATCCACGTCACTCGAAGCAAACAAGTCTTGCGCTTGTTAAGTGCCAATAACTTCGCCTCGAATGTGAACATCTGACAGGCAAACGTTTCCAAGGAATTGTTGATTTTTTTGTCATAATTGGACGTGCTTCACACACAACCCTCGGAGCAATTCACAACCTTGTCAAAAACCCGATTTTTGTACAGAGGCTGACAGCAGCACAATCTATGGATCGTAAATTCAGTCGATTTGGCGTAAATGCTGATCGAGGGTCTTGTTAAACTTGTACGCAAATAAATTACTGGCTTATTTGTCTTACCATCGAATGGGTCCGGTAAATTTTCATTTGTGGTTTCTGAGTGCCGTTTTCGAAATATCGATCGTTAGAGGTGAACACACCGAACAAACTTAGGGTCCCGTACCGTAAATAAATGATGAACGAAACTATTTCGATGAATCGAATTTGGCAAATACACGATGATCCGCAGAGAGACAGAAAACGAAGGTTAAACTTGATGCTGGCTTTATTTTGAAACCACATTCATGGCATGCAGGCCCATGACATTGTAGGTATGTGCGTCGACCCCAATGCACTTGAACCTCGACGTCGTAGTTTCGTTCACTGGTCTGAGCGACAAGAAAAAATATTTTCACCACCTCTCTCGAATCACTGACAATGCTCAAAGAGTACGTATGTCTAGAAAAAGCTTCTCAAACTTTGGCCGGATCGGCAGAAAACGGTAGGTCCCTCACAATCGTGAAAGAACAATAGCACGCACAAAACGATTGGCTAAGAAGCTATACCCTGGTCCTCTATTATTTTTCATGTCATTATGGCTTCGCTTACAGTGCTTCAAGTGCGTTGGCTTCGGGCTCGCAGCATTGGCGTCTAGCCTAAGAAAATCTTGTCCGTGGCAAACCGACGACTTTGTCTGATCGTCACACCTTCGCATCCGATCTGCACTAGTGATGGGCATAATGGAATGATTTTAAGATTCCAGACTTTAGTAATCGAAATATTTTAATAATCGAATGATCATTCGAATGACTACCAACCACTCGAGTGACTACCAATCACTCCAGTGACTATTAACTAATTACAAACGACTAACACAAGATAACTCGATAAATGTCTTACTTCAGCGCAAGAACAAGTACCAAATAGTTCTCGTCGATAAATACTCATCAGGGACATAGAATGAACATCAGAATTAAAGAAAAACACGTCTTATGCGATTCGATTAGTAGTCATTCGAGTGATTGAACGAGAATCGAGATGTTGTAATAATCGGTTTTCACTCGCGATATCATTCGAATGCGCCCATCACTATTATTAAGTATCAGTTTTCTAAGCGGAGGCCTATGTACAATAAACTATATTTAAAAAACAGGTGGAAGGGTGATGGTTGGATCTCTCGACAGCACTATCGTAGAGCATAACTGCCGAGGATGTAGATGGGCCAAGTATTTGCTGCCAATTCCACGGCTTTCTTGTTGTTGCTTGACAGAAAAGACTGCAGACGACTTAGCGGCTACCTTTCGGCACCTTTGCTAAGCACTGGGCTTAAGCGAAGATACTCTCTGCGATGCCTGTGGAGAGGACGGCTACACGGCAGAGCACTTCCTCTGGCACTGTCCCGTCATTGTTTGGATCAGGTGGCAAGTGCTAATGTGGTTAGAGCTGATTCTGTAGGCCCGTCACCACAGAAGCGCCTGCTGATCTTCCTCCTGGTAGTACAATGGACCAGTCTTGAGTCCAAATACTCCAGTGTAGTAATCAAAACCTCAAAATCGTCATATTGGTTTCTTTTGTGTTTTCTTAGCTCTCAAATAAGGAGTGTTGTCAAAAACCTTTGTTGGGACTCATTTATTTTCAAAATTACTCGTTTTTAAAGATTCTGGGACTCATATATAATTTATCCTGCGGTAACACTGGCCAACACTGTAGAAATGTTGCCAGTACAATACACGGATATTGACCAATACCCAAAGCGACATAAACTAGGTTATCAGTCTGGTGATACCTACATAATTCAGCTGATCTGTGTCGAATCGACTACCAAATCGACTACCAAATACTGCCTCCACTGTGCCTTAATCTTAGTCTGGTTGGTGGCTTCATGTCAGAAGGATTATTCGATGGTGCGACGAATTGTCTGCATATCTGCATTGATATCATGCCGACGTGTTAGAGTGTAAGCCTACTAGAGTGTGTCTAAGTATGCCTGAGTATGTACAAGTTTGAGTCTAAGTTGACTGCTTAGGAACCAGAAGTCAGACCTCAGATGTGAACGAATTTTTTCAGACCTCCTACAACTAATTTTTAACATGTGACCGGATGCTTGTATTGACAACTGGATTTCATTCATTTTAATCTTTGACAGCTGTTGAACCATGAGAATAAAACAAAATTGTCATTACTACGTGATCACCCTTAATGTAGGTGAAAACTTCACTGGCAGCCCAATAACCTAAACTAAACTTATGTAGCACTTTATTTTCGAATGACTTGTAGCTTCTAGAATAAAGATGGTTGCCTTTGTGGACATTACTCCAAAACCTTTACATGCGTATAACGAAATGGATTGTTCTCTGTAAAGGAAGGTGGAAATGAGATTTAAGCCTTGTCACAAGGACTGAAACCAATTCCAAGTTTAAAAGTAGTCAATCCGTGTGGTATTGCAATGAGCCTACTTTGGTGTAAGTACCACTGCCTTCTACAATCAGCCAATGACCCAATCAAACCTCTGTTCAAGCCAAGTCTCCAACGCAGCAGACAGTGTACTGCAGTCCTAATGCAAGAGCATGACCACCACTCTTGATCTAAGTCTATCCACTTTTCAGTTTTATTAGAATTGGTCAAACCAGACCTAAGGGAGTCGCGTCTCGTGTCCCTTTTCCCACCAGATACCCGATCTGAAAGCTGACATTTTAATGGGTATGTCGTTATACCATTCCCGCGAAAGCCATCTTCAATACTGGCGAACAAATAAGCGAGTCTTGTTTCACAAGCGAGTTCTGAGCTGAACACAATTCTCCCAAGGAGCGGCACTTCTGAGCGATTGTTTTCTTCAGACAGTCCAATTGTTGACACTACCAGATCCGCTCAGATGAATTCTTGCCGTTCCAACCTTACATACAGCAAGACCTCCTCCGCTTGCGTCGAAACGCCGCGATACGACCACGACAGTTTTAGCTTGACGTTGTTGCAAGAGATCCTCTTCAAAAATAGGTCGACGTTGTTACGATTCAGCAATGGATCACTGATGGGAATTCGGTCCAGTTTTGTTTGTCTTAAATATATAGCTACTCTTCGTATTCAATCTTGTTTACTTGGTTTCTTGTGTCTGGATGCTGGCGATTGAATTAGTCTGATACCAGGGTTGGCTACGTGCTTTTATTGAAGAAAAACTGGCAAATATTGCGTTTTATTTTCGCGGGTGTGTATCTTTGACGCGCACTTGAGCAAAACTGTGTCAATCGCAGAACTATCAGTAAAAAATTCGGTGTCACCCCTCGTCATAAACAATGTCATGCACAACACGAGGAGTTCTTCATGTCCACCTTCGACTATAAGGCCACCTAAAGCATGAAAGAATCGGGTACTCCCCCGAGAGGCAGTCGACGTACCAATGCACCAAAGAGACGATAGACGTGTTTTTTGACTGGTCAGTACTCAGCTTAGTAAGATTGTACACGAGAAGCAAAAATAAAACAACTCACTGAGTTAAAATTACTAAGTGAAATTTCATTGACATTACTGACTAGGACACGTTGAAAAATCTCATTCATATATGGGGCCAGAGATTTGTTTATGATATGATTCTATTAACTTGTTGATGTTACTTGTACAAATATATAACGAATCATTCACATTATTTATTTTATAACAAATTTTCTTTGCTTTTGAGAATTAGATTTCACTTATTTTTGACTTTTGACTTCACATCTAATGCAATCTAAACACTCGTACCAACTTCCGGAAGAAAAACTTAACTCAGAAAAAAGCGTTTTATTGGGAATCATTACTAAGCTGAGTACTAATTAGTCAAAAAAACACGGCTACTGTAACTCGGTCACTGGTGAGTAGGTGTTGGATTGTTTGTTTCCTGATGCTGTTGAAATTTTCTTCACCTTTGTCACACTGTTTGCAAGGACCAACGAACATGCTGTGTAGACATTGTTCCTTATCTGTGATTCAAACTTCAGGTTACTTCCTCCATATGGCGATGATCATCGACGAAATGAGAGGTTTACTGAAAAACTCGATTCCCTTAATTGATATAGATTCGATTCCTCTGTTGCCGGACAGTCTATAAATTGAAAAATATTCTGCCACTCAGCTGTGAATGACAGCTTTTCCGACGAGCTGCCTCCTTCTTTCATGCCATGTTCAGATTCCAGGTCCTCCTCAGCCAACTCCCGCTGAAGCACCAGTCAATGAACCCGCATTCAATCATCATTCATGCAGTCCACCCGCTCTCTCTGTCAAGTCCGATCAAACAGCTCCCGTGTTGAAATCGATTAAAATTCGTTTAATTGACCGTTCCCATTTCACAAGCGCCACTGCCACTGGCACTCATCTCGACCACTGAAGGACTACGCCGATTGTCCATCGAGCATGAAATCAAATGAAAACCACCCAGCCACCGCCCGGCGAGGCGCTTTATTAATTTTCGCATTTTAATCGAGACCAAACGACACTGATGAACACGTCGCTCATCTCGCAACAGTCGGCGCAAAAATATGTCCGAATTGATGCCGACAACAGTTGGCATGTCAGCTCCCGCCTGTCGTCGTAAAGCCATCAGCCATCAGCACCGCCCCAGCCGGACACACGCACACTCGCACGGTCCAAGTGTAATTAAGAGTCCATTAACTAATTAATTGCCTGAATGATGGAATGGCCCCCGTCCCCGGATTTATGGCGCAGACACATTTTTTCCCACGTCGTCATCGACCTGTCAGAATGGCCACAGTACGCCACACACAACCGCCACCGCCACCCCCACGCCGACCCTTATTCAAATCAAGTGCTCGCCATTTGCGGGGCTTACGGCCCACTCCGCGGCCCAGAATTGGCACATGCCACAGAATTTCTGAGTAAATTCATGCAAAAAACGAAACGGTCTACAAATCCGTCAGATAATCTAATGCCTGCGGACAAGCCCATGAATAAGGGATCAGCGGTGCGGCGCGGCGTGGGGTTGCGGGGCCTTTGAGCTTCTCCAAGGAAATGGAAAAATTATGTAAAGCGGTGTGCTTGTGCTCGGTCGGCCTTGTGTCATCGGCCGGGCTGCAGCTGCTGCTTCCCTCTCGAGCACGCTCCAGCAACGCATTAACCTCCAATTTGTTTCATGATTCTGAAAATGCAAATCTTTTGTTTCGTTTTTATTTTATTTTCAATTTCAAGACGCTTCGTTGGGTCTGACTGTGTGTTTGCCGGTGTGTGTGCGTGCGCGTTTGTTGCCGGAACCAACGCCACGCCGCGCCGGGGGAGCGAATGTTGGTCAAGTTCAGTTCGGAAATTAACAAGTCGGACAGCTTTTGGCGAGCGCTGGCGTGACACCTAATTACGAGCGAAGGCTGTGTTTTGGTCCATTTGACTTTCAGTCACGGCGCGGTGTTCGGACGGTGTGCATGCGTTTGAAGAATGCTAATTTGAGCGACGACGACGATGGAGTGAACTGGTTCTGGGGAGATGCGCGAGTGATGGTGGGTGACGGGTGACGGGTGACAGATGACCGTGGTCTTGTTTTGATAAGAGCTGCCACTTGGAACGCAGAGCTTTGAAATCGATTGTTGGAGGCCTTCTGCCGTCGAATTAATTGAGTTGGCTGACGACGGAGTTCGCTCGTAGGTATGGCCTTTGATGACGAGGTCTGTCATGTGCTGGTTCGTCTATCGCTTGAATGAATGCTGGGCCATCTGACAGCTTTACCACATCTCGGTGCATCATCTCTATGGCTTTTCTGGTGAGACTGATGTCGAGGGGGAACAAAGAGAGTAGGCAAAACACTGGATCCACTGATAGCCACCAGGCAGTCAAAGCCTGTTTGACTAGATGCAAGTGTGTATCGTTTCAACGAAGATGAGCGCAAGTTAAAACGAAAGGGATTGCATCACTGGCTGCGGAAGCTTGACACACGTCCATTACGTGATCTATTGCTTGTGGGAACAACAGTGAGGATATAGCATTTGAACCGAGCTGCCAAGATGTTGCCCTTGTCATATCGACTTGAGTAGTCCTCAAAAATAGGCAATCTCCTACCACTCGCGTTCCATTTGTGGTTGCAAGGGCACGAGCTCCCAGTGACAAGCTGAAATAGGCACACGTCCCCGTTCCCCTACTGACTTCCATCAAAAGTGTCCCTCAAATTGCGAGGAAGGGATGCATATCTTCGAATACTTCTGCAGGCTCCATTCAGGCCCTATTCCGTCCCTAAATAACCACTCTCCTTTCACCAGCTGAAGACGACGCCAAACACCCGATTAAGCTTCCCTCAGTCCCGTGATCTTTTGCAAAATGCTCACCAAGTTGGCCATGGTCACACGTGAAAGGCATCAAGTTATTGATGTCAACAGAAGAACCATTCTGAACTGGTTTTGATGGACTGCCAATGATAGTCATGTGACTGCGGTCAGAGAGTGTCACACGATCTGGCGAGCCGGTGCTAATTTTTCGCCAAAGAGTTCATCACACTTTGAGACACTTCTCGGGGAATTCCGCAAGTTCCGCGATTTGTTTGGTCACAAAACAAAGAGACGGACAAGAGCATGATTCATGAGCCACCATTCGCCACATCATTCGGAATTCATCGTCGGCCAGTGCAAGCTGTAGAAAATTCAAGGAGTATGCAATTATCTTGAATTTGAATACCTGAGCCTGCTATGAAGGTTTTAACTATGTCGAACCAGCCTACGAATTGAGTGCCGGCGACGACCTACCAATGTTTCCTTCACAGTACTTTTTCTATCATGTTTCACGCTTATAAAACCAACTACACTGGACGTCCAACATAAATAATTAAGCGCAAACACGTAAATGATGCACTGCATACATAATAACACTTTCGTTCAGTTTCGTTAAGTTTCGTTGAGTTTCGTTAAGTTTGTCATACTCTTCCTTTCTTAAGTGGCACCAAACTCCCATCAGTTACGTTCACCTGATGTGATGTTCTACCACAAAATAAGCAGTTTTGAAATTATTCCTCTGTCTGAAGACGCTAGTCCAGCTCCACAATGATTAGTAGTGCTTATGGAATCAAAGACACATCAAATGTTGGGCTATACCTGAGGCCATGTCAACATTTGTCAAACTAACCACTCACTACGCACCTATTCCTGCGCGCCCAGGACCGACTTGAGCTTCAACTCTGGATTAACACAAACTCGAGCAAAATCAATTGAGTTCATCGTCAGGGGCTTTCAATCGTGCGACTCTATCATGAGTGGCAAAAAATTAGTCTAATCCCAGTCTTCAAGCCATCAAGGACAAGCTGTCACTCCCCTCAAATCTAGCCAGCTTCGCTGAGTTTCACGGTAGTCACATCGGTTCTGTTTCGCAGTCACACACCAAGCCCCCCCTTGAGCTGTTGCTCTCCGCCCGCTCTCATAACTCCACATCGTCAGCCATGTGGACCAGGAATTCACGCCAATCTACTCGCCGCTCCTTCCGTATTCGCACAACCAACCCCACCGAAATTCCAGCCAAGCCACAAAAGCACTTGAATATCCATCACGTCGACACCACAAGGTTTCCGCCTCCACCACTGACACCACACCACCCACAGCGGCCCAGACTCGCTGCCAGCCAGCCACCACACGGTACACGGTAGCGGCTGCCATCAACCAGGTAACATGAGATAACAAGAGTCTCTGCCATTTTTCATCAAATTGAACGTGAATGCAATAAATTGCACGGAAAATGAAAAACCTTCAACCGAGCTTACCCAACCCGACGGATGTGTGCTCGTATCTGTTGGATGCACGGACTCATTTCCAAGTTTTAGTCGCCGCCGCCGCCGTCGTACCATCTCCCTCTTGGCAACAATCGAGCGCTCAAGTTTATGCCTCGGGCTTGTGTTCGTCTCCAGCTTCACCCCGGCAGACGCCACGCCGCCGCCGCTGGATGATGTCTAAGTACGCTCGCTTGTGATGTGTATCTTCAGAAGATTCCAGATGCATCGTCATTGATGCGCAGCTTACAGTTGCAGCGGTTACTGCAAGAGTATCGCACTCTCTTGTCCTTCCAAGCCCCTTGCCCCATGCCACGTCTCGGGGGTGCACTGCCATTCGTCACAGTCGGATGCACATTCACTTTGGTTACTCTCAGCCGTTTGAATTTGAAGTTCCGAAGTCATCTGTACTCATACGGAGTCGCTGCCAGCAGCCGCCGCTGTCGTGCGATAAAAGTTTGTTGCCCCAGTTGGTCTCCGCAGTAATGACCGGGAGGTGGAGGGGGAGCGCGGGCGGACCGAGGGAGTCAGTCAGCCCGGGGAGATAAACTTTCGATGACAATGCTAAGTGGAGCAGCAGCGGACACTTCCAGTGCAGCCAGATGCCCCGGTGGACGGTGGATGGTAGGCCGTCGCTACGCAGTGGAGGCCACCTTAAGTGGGTCCATTCGACCGGACCGCCGACTGTCCTGGCCGTTCGATTGGACGGGCATTAATTATGAACATGCGAGCCAGTGCATGCATCCCAGTGCGCCAGAAAACGGACGCAGAAGCACCGAATTTAGGGGCGAGTCGCTGTATCTGCATCTGGGCGCTGTAACGAGGACACTGCGTACATGTGGTGACACCCTTGATGCTGGCCAGATGCCAAGTGGAACGCAAGAACCAACGCCCCGAGGGATTTCCAATTTTCTCCTCCGCCGCTGCTGCTGTCGCAATCGATGCCAATCCGAACCGATGTGTGGACACTGTGGCGGCGCGGCTTTGGCGTCGGTGGCGACGGGTTATTTATCGAGTGTCGGCTCCGATAATGATACGCAAATGATGAAATACTGCTGGTTGACTGAAGGCTAATTATTCGACGCCACTTTGTGTGCTCAGCCGTAATCGCATCGCATGCACTCGGCTGATGTGCTCCGCCGCAAGAGTGGCCGTCGGACAGGGGTGGTTGCTGTTGGCGCGCTCTGGTTCAGTTGAATAGTTTATCAGTTCGAAGTGGGTTCACGGTTGCACTCTCGGTTATGAGTCGGTGGTGCTTGGTTGCGAGAGACGCTCCAAATGGATTGATTGATGATGGCGGCGTACGGAGGTTGGGCGGGGAACAGCCCTTGCGGTGGTGTTTGTCTTGTGCAAAGGTGCTGTGGCTGGAGTGTCGGGTGATTGGTTGCAAATTTGAGTGGATTGTGAACAAGTTCATTTGATAGCTCTCGGGCATGGGTTGGGAAGGGCCCGTTTAGCACTGAACACCGCGCTGTTTATGGCCACTTGCCTTGAGCTGAAGGGGTGGTTGGCTCAAGTCCCTGTTGTCTGGCGGCGTTATGTCTACACGCTCAAATGGTCAGCAACACCTGTTGACGTGCGGCTGGTGTCTCCTGCGTTCCTTCGAGACTTTCAGATGTTTTCCCAAAAAGCGTCTTCCCTCAAATTCCCATCTTCTAGACCACTCCTCAAACCTCCACCACTCCGCCATGGCACCCAATTCGTTGAAAAAAGGCCCGTCGGTAAGCCGCTTCATTCACAAAGTCAATAAGTTGTTTACCGCGGCATTCGTGTCACACAGACACAAAGCCACACTCCACCAATCAGTCGATTCGCTATGAAAATTATTCGTTAATTGGATTTCACGGTCGTCTTCGTTTCGAGAAGACAAGATAAACGCAGAAGTATGCCGCAAGTCAGTCGATTCCGAGTATTTGACAAAAGAAAACTTTTCTCTTTCGACCGAAATGCGAGCGGGCAAGGTGTCGGGCTGGCATACGAATGGACGCGATGAGAACGATCAGAATTCGTAAAGTAAACAGAAAAGTTCTATTGGTTGCGGTGGGGGAGAGAATACTCGTCTCATTTAGTGTGTTTTGAAGTTCAGAGATTCAGAGAATTTCATGCTTTGAGCGACGTCTGCTGAGCGCGCAGAACTGCGAAATGACATTTGAGGGCATAAGCAATGCAATTCCCTCTTATGTTCCAAACTTCACAGCGGATGATTTATTATCTTCTTCGTCTTCTTGTGGCAAAAACTTCAACTGTGTCTATCCACAGTACCTACCTACGATTCCATAGAATGCTCCAACTTAAATAACACTTTCGTTCAGTCTCGTTAAGTTTCGTTAAGTTTCCTATACTTTTTCCGCTCTTAAGTGGCAGCAAAATCAGTTGAATTTGAATCGGCTTTTCTTATGTTTTACCACAAATTTAGCAGTTGTGCAACAATTTCTTAGTCAGCTGGAATCACAGAGACACATACCAAAGGCAGCACAACACCTGAAGCTGTGAACAATTGTCTGTATTCCCTGACTAACTCATTATGCACCTATTCCTCCAGAGATTCACAGAATTCCATACGATGACTAGCATCTGCTAGCCTCAAGGGAGTGTAAAGACTTGCGAAAAGTTTGTCTTAATTTTTGCGAATGACGAGTATAATCAATGCGTTTGCTCATCGTAGGGTCCAAACTTCACAGCGGGGCGCTCATCACTTTAAACGCAGGACCATGTTGTTTGAGCTCTGAGATGGAGACTATTCGGGCACCAGAATAGTCTGCAGACGTCTCGCTAGACTCGCTGTTGCCACAAACCTCATGTAGTATGAAGTTGAGTCTGCTCCAGATGCCATTAACACAGGTTAGGTTAGGTTATAGTGGCTGACTGCTAGAGGGCAGTCACACTTAGGCCATTGTAGGCCCATTGTGATACCACGCGGATTGACTTCTCCTAACACTGGAACCAATTGGTGCTTCTAATGAAGCCATTTAGCTGGCCAATGCTGGCACTGTTTAGTTCGTTACGGCCGCTGAAGAAGTAGCCTCCTAGGTGTAAGCACCTACGACTAGCAAGAGCGCAACAGGAGCAGAGTAGGTGATGAGTGTTTTCTTCCTCCTCTTCAGCTTCCGCAAAAATCATTATATCCTGCGAGCATGAATACCAATTGCACAGTACCCGGTTATGACTCCAATGAGGGTCGTTAATGAGTGCTTGCTAGGTTAAGTGATGGCCAGATTTCTTTTGTTTTAAGTCAGATGGTGCCTTCTAGCCATTTGTCATTGGTGGTTTTCATTGTCTGATTCTTCAAAAGATGATAGGCTGTAGCGATCGGCATGGAAAGTGGTATCCCTGCTATTGATAGGGATGAGGTTGTACCACACCAGGCGAGTTCATCGGCCACTAACACAACACGGGAGCGAGCATCTCTCAAAGGGTTTTCGCACGGTCGCTTTGATCTGATTTTACTTGATTTTATCACGCAACATTTAACAGTCGACTGCGGACAGGGTCGTCATCGTTAAAACCTAAGATAGACGCCCCGTGCAATGTTGCCACAAAACGAAACTTTCAGTTGCCTCAAGGTTGGGGCTGTCAACTGCGACGATCTTGTCAAGATCTTTTTCGAAGACAGAAAATATTTCCTTTTTTCCTCGCTTGGTGCCAGCCACTTTCGTGTCTTCACTTGACGTTTTGCTGCATTTCGACAATCATGTCACGATCATCGACATGTGCTAATAGCTAGGTGGTCTTCTGAGAGATAGGGCCATCTAGTGTTGGTATGATTATCTTAAGGATGCTGAAGAAGTAGCGTCATGACAGCACACCACCTTGTTTCTGTGACATGATTACCAAACAGCATCGACCAGCGAGAGCTCTCCGTCGTCACACTGCATCGCATGATAAGTTTGCCATGAATGTCCATAACTCGACGGGTGGTGTATTGTTAGTTTCCTTGCACGCCTTAGTACGCAACCCTAAGATGATGCTGATCTGCACTTCTTGGGTCATTTTAGGAGCTGTCGCTGTTTGGTTTTGCCTCTATTATGGATAATCTGACCTGAACTTCAATTGTTAACAAACGTGTTCGAGGCAGAGAAGATCTTGATGAAGCTGAGGGACTTAGCTGCAGATAGACAACGATTTGAGTGCATCTTGAGCTTATGCACTAAAAATACAATTACTTGAAGCGTCTCTTTCGCAAGTCCACGAACAGTAAGTGTAGACATGGAAGTCACTTTTAAAGATGCACATCCACTGCAGCTGTGGTTCAGTACGGTCTATATGAACGACGCATGACGTTAAGAATCTGTTCGGTTCGGCCACGATCATTGCACGAGCGGCTATCAAGCTATTGGAACCATGACTTCAAGCGAAACCCCACGAAGATCCCAACCGTCTTGAGTGACCGAGCGGAAGTGACTACGACAGACGTTGTGCCGCCGATGGTAGAAAATTCATTTAAAAATAACGATGAACATCGCTTTAAATTTTCGAAAAATCTCCAACAGCCTTCACGTTTTCAGCTCTCCTGCCGCCTGCCCCAGTGCCGTAATGAGACTCTATATTTACCTTGCATTCGACTGGCGGGCGATATTCTCTTCTATCGTCGTCCAGATTGAGTCAAACATTCCGTCGGTATTTGAGCGGTCTTAGAGTCGCAGAAATGTCGCACAAGCAGATGTGTCATGTCACATGTGTTGTGTTGAAGGCAGTGACCTTGACGACTCTGGCAATGACGTCCTCTTTACCCAGCTGTGTTGGGTTCTCCGAGAAGGATTTTTGTCGCGTTATCGCGTGACCTTTCTGCGTTGAACTTATTCACATTGTTTGTGGGCTAAGGCGAAATTAGTCTTTTTACTGATGAGACTTGACTTGACAAAAAATCAACATCAAATATAGTGTCGCAGTCTGCGTTGTCTTTGGTCCTGTTTGCGTTGATGGCGTTTGCAGGAGAAGATTCAACCACGAACTGTACGAACTGTACAGCGGCATGCACCTAGTTAAGCGTCTTCGGGTCCAACGCTTACAATGGCTAGGTCATGTAGAGCGGATGGACACCACCACCGGCTCCGGCCCGAAGAGTCTTCGATACCGAGCCATTGGGGCAGCGCAACAGAGAACGTCCTCGTACGAGATGGCGCACACAAGTGAAAAAGGACCTCAACCAACTTGGTGTGGGCAGCTGGGGAAAGATCGTGCTGGCTGGAGAGGCATGTTGGTTGAGGCCCAGGTCCACCCCGGACTGTAGCGCCAGTCAAAGAAGAAGAAGCCTGCGTTGTCCTCGTGTTATGCGGCCCAAGCCTCTTCACTTACTGGATTGCTGAGATTTCTGCTTTAAGTCGGAGTTGAAACTAACGCAGGCCTCCTGGCCACCACTACAGCACTTCCTCATTTCTAGTCAATAGAGATATGATGGCCTCTTGTCCAGTGTCTAATTGGCTGAATATCCACCCGAACACGAACCCCTTTGGACACATTTTGACAGTCCACAGCAAAGTTGGTTCCTTCCAACAAAGTCCACCGAATTGTCTGGCGAGTTCGTTCCTTTCACTTGTCTAAACGCCGATCAGTTGGAAGGAGCAACCTAACATCCGGACACCTGACCACCCGGCAAGCGCAAAAGTTCACCGAAACAGAACGTCATCGCTGAGGCGGAAGGCGAGCCGTTTGACGTCACTGCAAAGAATGACGGGTCACGTGAAATTGAAACTTTCCGTTGTCGTCACGAAGAAATGCTTGCCGACGCTTCAGCGCTTCGGTGGTCTCGTTTGGCGGGCCTATTTGCATGGAACTCGATACGATGCGGGTGACTTCACTTGGGGGTCTGCCGCGGCATGTCGTCGATATGGGATGCGCTTTGTGTTTCGTGTTGAATGGCGAATTATGGTGGCGACTGGCGCAACAAAGTGGGACACAGTTCAGTTGAGCTGGCGGCCGATTGGGTGTGTGTACGATGAAAGTGGGTTCATTATGTTTGATACAATCAATTGAACCGGCCGGCGATAGATGCACGCTCGGCGGGAAGGAGATTATGGCTGTTTTGTGGGGTCGCTGGACACTGGCTGAGGGCCCGCGGCTAATGAGTGTGTTTTTGCGCAGAAAAAGCTGGTGGGGGGCCATTTCATAACAAATAACAAACGGTCAGGATATGAAGTTGACGTTGTCAACAATTCGTCATTTTCGAGGAATTCCCTCCATTATCCAAGGAGAATGAAATCAATTCGTCAGGAGAAAGGAGTCTGTTTTGTTGTAAGAATGGAGTCTGTTTTGTTGTTCTTATTCTTCAAGACCGGCCAGAGGTCCGTGGCGGCCTTTTAGCATTCCACTACAACTGTATGTTGGGAGTAGTGCGCCGAAAGATAAATTCGTTGCTTGGGGGTCGGAAGGATTCAAAGCTTGAGGCACTGTTCTAGACATACCATACACTAACCAACGGCTTCAAAGATGAGTAGACACAAGCAAGCCTCCCCAAGTTGTACGTATGGTTTGAGGGACATTTCCATCCATACAAGCCTATTGACGCCGATTCCGTAAAAATATTGAGCGTCGTCTTAACATTTCTAAGCAGTCGCCTGCGGCATCGAATGTCTCCAACAGAAATTTATAAATGACTTACATTATTTAACTGCCTTGGTACGTCTTATACGTCAAACGCCGTCAAACTGTTGGGTAAGTTTTCACAAGTCTTCTGGAGACCACAAACACTGCAAGACACATGCAGACTTTAGCAGAATTTAACAGACACCGATAGACTTTTGCCAATCCTTCCTATAGAAATATCAAACGGGCATCCTTCTCTGGCGAGTTCAATCCACTGCAGTGATGAAAGCAGGTACGATGTATTGATTCAGTGCATTGTCCTCTTGGGTACATTCCTGCAAAGAATGAATAAAGACTAAAGCAGAGTTTACATCAACTCATTTAGAAAAACAGAAACGAAATATGTGGAATTGACTGACTCTTCTCTTCCGAGACGACTACGAGTTTCATTCCCAAACTAGGAAGAACCAACACCCATCAATCAACGCCGAACAGTAGACGCCGTCTTGGTGTCTGTTGACATCTAATAGTACCAATAGACTGCAAGACACCAAGCGACAAAGGGACAGACGTCCCGTCGCCGTCAATCCGACGAAGAATAAACGCTAACAGCAGACACAGACTGCTTACTGCAGTCACCTCCAGGTAAGGCTAGATTAAAGTGGCTGACCTCTGTGCGAGTAGTGGTCCACACACCTACGGTCAACGTAGGCCCATTGTGCTACCACGCCAACCAGTCCTATTGCTCAAAAAATGTTTGCGTTTTGAAGGAAAAGGAGCAATTTAGGTTTACCTCGCTTAGTTAGGCACTTAGTTCAGCACAACAGCTGCACAACAGGTGCACAAATTGTTTTCTTCCTCATTCTCGTCTCTGCAATTTTTGCAGAGGTCATTGTAACTGAGGCCTATCCCAGAGACGTGAATACCAACGGTGCAATACCCACTTATGGCGCTACAGTCTGTGGACAACCTGGGCATCAACCAACATGCCTATGCAGCCAACACGACGTATATCCTGCTGGCTCCAGTTGCGCACACCAGTTGTGTACACCGTCTCGATCAACGACGTCCTCTGTGCACCCACAGCTTTCTTGTCCCAATGACTTTTGATGGAAGACTCTTCTTGCCGGAACATAAGTGTTCATCCGCTCTACATGACCTAACCATCTTAAGCGTTGGATCCGAAGACGTTTAGCTAGGTGGATGCCTCTGTACAGCCCCGTAGTTACTGATCGAATCTTCTTCTCCAGACATTCGCAAAAACATAGAAATCACCGATGAATTGTAGAGGATCATAGCAAAGACCCGCATGTTTCCGCAGATTCCTACAGACAGGCGCGACAAAACAATCCAGGACAGTCACAGCCATCTATGGATGTCAGCAGACACACGCAGACTTCAACAGACACAGACAGCGACAGACATCCGCATATCGATCGACGTTGTCAATTAATTGCCCTATTTTCATTCCGGGATAGCAATTTTTTTTATCAATTCAGAGCGGAACTCATTCTTTGTCCTCTGAGACAACTGGAGACTCCTCATTGACTTGACTTTTTCTACGTCTGTGTGGGAATCGAAGACGCTTTCTGTCAGAATCGAGAAGGTGATTACCTTTACATGGAAAGCTACCATCATTCGATGGCGGAATGCTCCCCTGTTTGGGCGTGCTGCACGTGGCAACTTTTCGCCCTATCCTCATGAAATTTTGACATCGTCTTGGGATCGTTTGGTTATACAGACCATACCCGAATACGCATCTGGGTTGGTGCCCGCACTTAGACCATTTACCGATCCGCATGATATCTTGTCATGGTACTAGGATCGATCAATAATAGTTTATAGACAACCTTTGTGGAAAGAATGGGCAGCGTACTCGCTCCTCACCGAATGGGAAACAGTCTCCATCACCGTCCTGCACAATCAAGCGTGTTTTGGAAAATATATGAAACAATAACTCACCCAGCAGTTGACTGAAGCCAAAGAGTCGAACAAAATGATTCAGAAATTCTATTTACCAATCAATGCACTTTCCTCTCGATGCCAAAATTCTGGTTACACCCTCTGGGCCGTAGAGGCAATCAACGATGTCTTCGCAAACAGTCCAACCATGCTGTGGTCTTCCAGTCAATCGACTGTGCAGCCACAGCCCACATAGCTACACAAACAGCAAACCAATCAGAAAATCCCTCCAATTAGACTAGAAATAGTCCGTGCCCACCTCCCTCTCTCGCTCGGCACGTCCAGATGTGCAGTGAATTGATTAAAATGTCCTAATTGCCCTAGAATTCATAAATATGCACAGCATTCGACGTGCCATCGATGGACTCGAATTGACATTCATCCCCGCGGCGCTGGGGGAAAAAACCAAACAAACTCAATTGCGAACCCGAGGGTCCTTGTTTTTCATTGATTTCCATTAGCGACCACCACTCGTGGGAGTGTGGAGAAAAACCGTCGTCCTTGAGCTGGGCGCAAGCCAGTAACTTGGCATCGTCGCCGAAACCCATAAATCAATCAAAGACAATACCCACGGAATCAGGTTTTCATCCAACACTCCTCGCGACAGCAAATGGGGAACCCATTCGTCAACCCACTCGTCCGTGCCCATACGCGTCGCGTATCGTATCTCGTGAAGAGGTCGGCGGCATTAAGACCTACTCCAATTCACGGCGGGACAAGCTGTGGCCACGTTCGCACAAATAAGGCCAGTTGCGAGGAATTCCCGTAATTTATGCTCAAACTTCCAGCAGAACAGGAGTGCGGCCGGTCCGTCCTACGTGCCGTGATGCATTAAGCACCCATTACACGCCCGCAGATAGCGCCGGGCGTGTAATTACCCGAACTTCACCGTAATCATGATGAATATCTCTGAAATGAGGGGGACTTAGATACATTTTGCGAAGCGAATAAAAATTTAATATCTCCTGTGGAAATTGACTTCCTCATGATCTGGTAATGATAGCCGTCGGCGCGGCGATGCCATAAGTTACGTTGCCTTTCCCGCGCCGTTGCGGATGTGTAACTGAGCATCTGTGACAGCCATCTGGCCGGCGAATGCCCGAACTTTTACTTTCATCCACCGAGAGTGGCCAGGCAGCCAGAGATGCCAGATGAGAGTCTAATTAAGCCACCGATCGTGCCGACACCGTGGATGGCGTCTTTCTGAATCCGGACGCATACCTGCGGGCAGATGGTTTTCCTTTCACACAGAAACTCGTCCCAGACTCGCTTGCCAGCGACGGGTACGTGTTGCTGTTGTCATCGTCTGCGGTTACGAGATGCACAGCACATCGTTGCGTTGCGTGCACTGAAAGCGAATTACGATCGACTGCCGCTGATCTTCGGACGATCTCTTGCGGCGATCTCTGGTCGATCTCTGGCTGGTCTCTGGCCTCTTCTAGGGTTCGCTAGAGTCGACTGTGGAGCAGTTCTGGTTTTCTGTTGTTGTTGACAGCGCGCTGTGGGTGCCATCCAGTTTTGCTGTGTGCGAGGGTAAACTGGTTTGGCTGAGATTCCGGTGACCTTCTCGATCCGCCGACTGCCGTGGACTGAGCTGACTGAGTGACAAAGGC
Source organism: Eristalis arbustorum (assembly GCA_916610145.1). Classification (NCBI taxonomy): domain Eukaryota; kingdom Metazoa; phylum Arthropoda; class Insecta; order Diptera; family Syrphidae; genus Eristalis; species Eristalis arbustorum. The sequence continues at coordinate 27,400,098 of OU744317.1, forward strand.
ACCAGAAACGAATGAAAACAAAAGTCAAACGGATACTTTCACCGGTTCGTCGTGAAGATTCAAGAGGGAGAATCCTAAGTGGAGCGACACGATTGAACTCGAGGAAAGTGCAAATTTTTGCCTTGTGCATCCAATCACCGTGAGAATGGCCACTTGTTCGTAGGAGAGTGATCGACGTTTGGCGGTCCACCGAGTGCTCATTTGGCTTGCTGATCCGGTGAAGGGAACAACCTCGGCTGCACTCGTCCAAATACATAAATTCGATCGGTTCCCTAGAGAGTCTTTCAAAATTCTGCTGAGAACTCGTTTGGCGAAACGAAAGCGTCTGCTTTTGATTCCGTTGATGCGACCAAACATGTGGGCTATCGATGAAACAGTTGGCAGCCGAGAGAGCGAGAAAGGCCTCGCCAAAGGCTCATTAATTCTGAATGCGTCTCGACTGAGTTCGGAAAACAAATTACTTTCGATTTTTTCCGCCGATTGGCACTGCAAAAGCTGCAAGAGATGTGCGACATCGATTTAAGTGATTTCTATTTTTTATTTCAGCGAATTCGTGTGAGGTCAACGACCTGATCATGGATCGCTTCAAGATCGGAGGAGATAGGAAAAGTGTGTAAAGCATTTGGAAGATCTGTGATTTTGAGTGAAGATCGCTGGGAAGTGATGAAAGAAAACGGAAAGAGTGAAGATCAGTGCTTGATCAAGACAAGTAGCGGGAAGACGATCGATCATGGCAAGTGACCGCAGATGTTTCGGGGATGATCTGTGATCACTGAGCATTCAGAAGGCTTACTGACTGATCCGGAATGAGTTGGACGATTGCTGGAAAATGATCAAGTCACTGATGCGACTTGGGTAAAGATCAGCAAGCGTAAATGTTGCCAGATCGCTGGGGATCATACCTAGCACTGCACTAGACGTACTCCTTTACTCTCTTCTGAAGGTTTATTCGGAACAGAAGTGGAGACTTGAATTGTTGTAAAACTTAGGGCACATCAGTTGTTGACCGATGCCGTTTCCGTACGCAATTTAGATGCCTTGCTCCTAGTCTTCTAAGATTTCCTGTACATCTGACTGGAACGTCATACCAATGGATGGTCCCCCTCCTCAATAAGAAGGAGCGAGGAAAGATAAGAGCTTGGGAGTTAGAGAATCTAGAAAAAATCCAGTCTCTTCGCCTCTTATAAAGTCGCTATGCCTGCATTATAACAAGTCTCAGAACTCTCATATGCCGGACGTGTCCACAGGATCGCCCATACTGGTTTCTAAAGAGACATGGACGACAATGAATGTTGAACATCTTCTTAAATGGAATCCCTTTTAAAAAAGCAGTTTAGCTGAGTTTTTCGAAGTAGCTGGTCTTCACCTCACGGAAAGATCGTCGTCTGTCGTAGGGAACCATTGCAAATGGCAAATGGGTCAATGTGAATTCATTCCAATACAATCATTAACGCCGAACGTGGCAACTGACTCGCTGACTCCGTAGAGGCCCTTCGAGGAGATTGTTGTATCAAGGCGAGGAGTCTAGTTGTGGTCTGAGGTGGAACGTTTCACCCTACCTTCACTCCTAGTCACAATATGTCATACAAAGCTCGGTCCAAAGTGCAGCTCGCTGAAAAGAAATCAAAGAAGCCGCCACAATTATTTGAGTCAAGATTAGTTTAAAGACTAAATTTATTTTCCAAAGTTCTGTCTATTTATACAACAATTCTTACTACTTAACATTCTATTCTTAAAATAAGACCACATGGCCCGCATAATCAACTTCAACTTAACTGCCCTCTAGGTAGCATGAATCAGAGTTCACACCGATCGGATACCACTTGACACTTTTGGGCATCTGAAGCGAAGCATTGAATCACACTACAGAGAGAATCAACAGGACTATGGCAATAGTCAGCATGTTCCTTGCTCAGAGAGGAAGATGAAACGTCCACGAAAACAACTTCAATAGTCAGCACCTTTCATCTCTTACTGACGGACATTTTTACGGGTGTAGACGGTACACATTATAGGCGTCCAGGGCAACGATTTATGATGCGGTCTAATCTAGGCTCAATAATTCGGTGCCCGTTAAATTCTCCAATCTGACGAGTATGGTCCATCTGCCATTCAATACAGTGAAACTGAAACCACTCCTGTTGTGACCTTGGCAGGACTGACCAAATTCGAAGGATGTACACTTCCAGGGTACATCCTTGGTACGTGGCTGCGATTGTGGTAGAAAAGGGATAAGTCGGAGGATCAGGGAAGTCCCACAGCTCTGCAGCAATGGACACTCAGCTGGCTACAGAGTTACGCGAATTTGTCGGTAATGGTGGGCTTCTGTGCCAACACTAGGCACTCAGGAGCTTGCCCTGACTCAGCTCTGAAGTCGATTGGAACATATTGTTGGTCTCACCTCCAAATGACATACCATCTTTCCTTGAGATCACAGAATGGAGATCTACTCAAAAATCCACGGCTAACATTAAATTTGCCGCAATTTCGGTTGAAAGGCATGCTTCAACGAATGACTTTCCAGAATGGATCTGGGCCTAACCATGCAGGCTAAGACTGTTCAATTCATCTTTTACAAACCAACAAATGGCCATAAAACACAACCCTGTGGTACCCCGTTTTGCATTTATTTTCTCTTCTTCCACAAAAGACCACATGAATGCCTTTTGACTCTTTGACGATATCAAAGAGGATTACGAAATTTTAAAAAAGAAGCGGTCTTAACACTGTGCCTTGATAGAAAGCAATCCCTCGACATGATCTCCCATCGAGGCACACAATGGGAACTGATTTTCGCTACAATGTGGGACTTATAATTAAATTTTGAAAATTTCAAAAGTTAGTGGCCTCCTGATTGGGACGTCCCTGACAACAGTTCACCGATGTTTCTTTGATTCGATGCAAAGCCGTGGGAATGGCACTTTTATTTTGAACCCAATTCTAAAGAACTCAGTAGAGGCAGACAAAATAGCAAAACTCTAGAACAAACCGATCTGTAGGCTGAACATTCAAGAGCATGTCAACAATGCCCGCACGGACTTGTCCGATTTTGGTGCGAATGGTGAAAAGCGATTGAAAACGCTGCCAACTGCATCCCAGTCAATCGTGTGCATCGCCTGGACTCTGTATGAATGAGTGACGTGCCAAAGGGAAGCACCCGCAGTCGCTTGAGCAAAGACTGTATAGATTTGGGCCTCATTTGACTGAACTGCCCGCCGTTCTCTGTTTCACTCATTACCTAAGAACTTTTCTTCGTCCCTAAGTAACCTAATTTCCATAACAAACAGAAGCAACGTGTGTTGAAATTTAGACGCTCTCGCCTTTTGATTGCCTAGAGTTAGCATAGCTTGTGATGGCACTATGGATCCACTCTAGTCAATCACTGAGACCACCCATTCGATGCCACATTCCAAGACTCTACATCGCGTCGCAAGTCAAATTACCAACTTTTCCTTTCACGTTGTCAAACCAGAAACATAACGAATGGTGTATCACATGGCTACCTCCTGTGCCCCCTACTAGTCCCCACATTTTCACCATTTTCCTAGCAAAATAAAATCTTTAATTGCCAGACGGCTTGTAAGCACAAAACACTGTTTAAAGCACATTTAGATCACCGGCCACTCCCGCCCCCACTGCCTTCAAATTGATTCACGATACCCTTATTAGCAGTGCATTCGGAGAGAAAATTTGAAAATTTCAATCCCGCCGCCACCGTCGGTATCCGTTTAATTAGATCGGGCCCCAAGCCAACGCGACCGCTTGCACGAATTCGCAAATTTGCATTCACGCCAACTCTACCTATGAAATGGCGTTTCCGCCGCACGCTCCCCCTCACAGCTAGAGGGAGGCCATCCCATTTAATCACGTGAGCTGGGGTGCGGGAAAAAAAAGCGAAGGAAAAACCGGCGATTCAAATACCATCCATGCACGATTGTGGTCAGATACCTCATGCAGTCGTAAATGCATCCCTATTTGCATGGGCCGCCATGCCCAGCGTTATCGATCCAACCCGAGTCTGCTGCGGTCCGACTAGAGAGTGCATCGCGCCCGTACTTGGGCCAGAGCCTGGCATGTTAATCAGACACCGCTCCCGCGTCGCCAGCGGCGATGTTCGACGAGGTACAAGAGTGCGACCTGCGAGCACTAAAGCCGCACAGACACGCGTTCGGTTTGCCAAGCGACGACGCTGTATCGGTGTGTGCTCCCGTACCTAGCCGGGCTATTGTTTCATTCGCCTCCCCAGCGGCAGTGGTTTCTGTATCTGCGGCCTGCTGCGACACACCAATGCGAGTGCCCCTTGCGCGAATGCATAAATTAATAACGAGACTAGAAGAGATTCGGCTAATGGCTCTCGTCTGGATTGTACGCATCTGTTAAATGGAAATCCGATAAACGTCGGTTCCTGGTCGCTCGCCCCGGTCTCCAGTGGTCGCCAAATTCCGTGCGGATGATGGGTGAGAGTGTCGCTGTTCCAGTGAACGATTTGATGGCCGTGTGGGCCCACGGCCGAGAGTGAGAGTGACTCGGCGTTGGTTTGCAAAATAAAATCTGCTTTGTGCGGCGCGGCGTGGGTGTTGGCGGTAGTTAACTCCATTCTAACAAAGCCCCAGTGGGGTGTGGCGGAGGGGAGGGATTTTTTTTATCTAAAATTACCATCTAGACGCTGTGCCATTTGTTACTGGTGGCATTTGCAGAGGTAGTCCGTCCAGCGACACGGCCATCTGGGTAAATTTGAACAAACACCGCGGCCCTTGGAGAGTCGCTGCTTATGGTATTTGCGAGTTGCCGGCCAGAGGGCAGGGTTATTTGCGTTATTTAATTAAAAATATTACGAAGAGCGACGTAGTTTGGGAGAAAGTTTCGTTGCGACGCGACGGAATGATTGCCGCGGGAATTGCCAAATGAAACGCGCTGCACTAAGGAAATTTAAGCGCCTTTCTGTGATGGCTGGGGGTGTAGTGTCGCCTTGAAGATAAGAATGATACTGTGGTAGACATGAAATTGGTTGGTGGTTTAAACATAGTCTAATCAATCCTAGCCCCAGACAGAAGCCATGCAGACTCAAACATATTAGTGCATCATTCACGCGGGGAGCAGACATAACCCTCAGGTGCACCATTTTCTCAATTCTGTTCTCTTTCAAAAAATACCAAAAGGAATGCCAACTCCTTCCACGGCTTTCAAAGTCAATTTCAAATTTTTAAAAAGAAGCGGTCAAAATACGCAAGCTTTAGGGACACGAGTCTGGCGACCTGATTTATTGTCCTGTTAGGCAGGGTGGCCCTAATTTTTTTCGACCATTTAGGAATTCAAAATCAATTTCAAAAATGTAATCTTTAAGAGGTCCTTTCGCACTTCCTAGCCTTGTGGTACACCATTTTGGCAACATTATTGACCTTAGTTTTTGAGAGGCAGCCAAAGCTTCAGTGCGATATCCTTGACGAAAACTATGTCTCTGTGTTGGGTACCTAACTTCAAGGATGGATGCGAGCTTGCGTTTACGTAGCTTTGCTATATATAAAGTAGAATGGAAGATGGAGCTCTAGCTAGAGTAAAAGCTCAATGGCTCAGTCTGGAAATTAGAGCTATTCCAAGGGCTTTGATCACTGAACAGTCTTAGTCGCAATAAGGTGGGAACACGTATAGAAGTCCTCACCAGACACTAAACCATAGGCACACATGCATCACGACTGAACATTCCCCACAGCGATATTCGCAAAAGCTGCAAGGATGGGGGAGATATTGAATCTATGCAACATCTGCTCTGCGAATGCCCAGCCCTTGCAAAGAATGGAAGCAGAACTTGGGTAAACACTACCTTGCGAAGCTGGTGGACTTGTGCGATGAAGAGCTATGGTTCCAGTTGAACAAAGATCTCATGGTAGTAGCATGTAAGGAAAGTCACAGGCACAATGGATCCAACCTGTTGTTCTACGAGAGCCGCGGTCACCAATTTATCCACCTACCTATCTGCCTCCGGGCAAGTTAGCAGGGATATCACTTTGATCACTTGGCCCGTCTTGTTGTGCGTCGACTCCAACCTCGACGTCGTAGGCTCGATTTCTGCAAATTTGTACGGCCCCACCTCTATCGAGTTACTGACAATGCTCAAAGAGTATTTCCTTTCTAGAAAAAGCTTTTCAAACTTGGCCGTTCGGAGTAGGCATAGAACTACCTTCCACTTGTGAGGGAACAATAGCAACATCACGGATGGTTGCTGATAAGCTAGGCCCTGGCCTTCTACGAGCTGTAGCGCCATCCATTAATAAAATGCCGAAGAACTGAACATTCAAGAGCATGTCACCAAAGTCCAATTAAGCTGAAAGGGGAGCTCCATGTCAAATACCATTACTGAAAGCGCTTGAAAAGTTTGTAAAATTACACCTCACTCAACAGTGTGCATCGGATGGCAAGGACGCCAGGTACAGACCACCCAAGACTCCGATCGACCAACACAAGGATTAGACTGAAATCACTAGAAATGTGGAGGGAACTCCTTTCTGGTTGCTCCACTAGTCTCGACAGATTAAGAATACTTCTTTGGGACAAAGACATCTTGCTACGTCTCCGAGCAGAACTTCTCATCCTATCTGTGTTTAAGACGGCCTAGGTGTGCCTGCCATACGTAGTAGGAGTTCTGAATCTAATCCAAGCACACATGAACGTCATGAAAGCAATGAATGAACGCTTTCAATGCCAACAGTTTCTAAGGCAGAAGTCAAAGCACACACCCTTGAGGTACACCATTTCTCTGATATGACTTTTCTTCGCTTCCAAGTAAGGCCATATGAGCACCACATCCCCTTCAAACAGCCTCTCCAGCCAGTAGCCCACGGATACCCAGGAGTCTCAAGAGCACGTTCAAGAGGTCCGCTACGGCTTTTGAATAAAACGAGAAATACGCCTTTATTGTCATTGTTGTACAGTTGAATGTTGGAAGGGGTCCGCCGAGAGATAAATTCATTACTGGGGTCTGCACAGGCTCACAGGTTGAAGTTATGCTCTAAAATATTCAAAGACAATGTTGATCTTTTTCTTAAAAAAGGTGTGTCCTAATCCGCTTCCCTGAGGTACACCATTCTGACGACTTGGTTTGTTTTTCACTAAAATTTTAAAAATAAGCAGCACAACAGGCAGCCTTCAGTTTCAACAATTTGCTTCATGTAAAGTCCCACAAAATACCCATTCCCATTCGTTCCTCTACCAAATTATGTATTTCGTTCCTGCCAGCTGCCCCAAGTTGCCCACGATCGCTGCCCAGAAACGACTTTCAATCCCCGTGAGACGTTAAGATCTGAATTACTGCGCTCGCTCCTCCCCCTAGACACCGAATAGGTAGTCCCACATTATCGATAACGACACAAAAATAAATGTAAAGCCCTCGCCCGGAAGGACGCTCGTAAAAAGTTGTCTCAACCAGCATCCACCTACACAGCGCTCATCATAAATTCATTCTGATTTCGACGCAATTCAGAAGTCGGTAATGTCCGCCAGTCCACCACTGGACGGGCCATAAAGCTCTCATAACTCACCGAACCGGAATCCCAAATCGATTTGCACGAGCCCATAACTCCGTGAGGAGCGGAATTTACGGGCCGTTCGGTGGCCCAGCTGTGATAAGGCGCTCGTCTGCGATTAGAGCCGGGAGGCGACACCCACGGCCGTCGACGTGCACGCTGCATATACTTTGATGGGCATTATCTGGCCGAGGAGAAAGTTTCGATGTGCCTTGGCTTTAGGGAGATTCGAAGTGTGCCTGGAATTGATGTCTTCACGCTGATTTCGGGGACATTCATCTTCATCAGGGCACCGTCGTCGATGGGGTTTTCATGGTATTTTTAGACCAGATCGGCAGAAGTGCATCCCATCCTCTGGGGATTGGCGACTGGGACGTCTTATCCATTATGGATTGTGACACGCGCGGGCGGTCCTTGTGGGTGTCCTGTGATTGATTTGCTATGTGAGGACACTTTCCGGTGCAATTTTGTAGCCATTTAAGTTGGTGCCGGAAGTAATGCGTCTTGGTGTGTCATCGTTCGTCATGGCGTTTGACGTGTTTCCGCTGTCATGAGCGTGGATTCTGGGGAAAGAGGGAGAATTGAAATGACTTCTGTGTCTATGACGAGATGCGTTCAACAAGTTGAACTTGGGTATCAATCAATTGATCCCGTGAAAGCGATGCAATCAATTGTGACTTGTTGAGCTAGGTTTGGTGGAACTTTCCAATCGGACTTAACAACCTTAAAATGCTGAGTTGATGGTCATCAACTGGAGGGGAATATCCGTTCATGAGCAATCCGCTTATTGAAGCCTATCTTAAGTCTCCATATGCTCATCTCCGCTGGAACTATTTAAGCCGCCTGTGTATAAATGCTCGATATTCAGTCTCCGCGTAGTAACTTTGCTACCACGATTCAAAGATCAGTAACAGGTTGAGGCCCTTGTGCAATACATTTTGGTTGGGATTAAATGATAAACCTTGTGGACCTTCACCTTGTTCGACTTTTCAACGCCGCTGCCCTCACATTGACTCATATTGACTTCATATGCAGCATTGACATCGCGATTTGGAAGATGTGTGTCGGCTTATACCCATTGATTCCCAAACACGGTGAACCATTGTTTGAGCACAAGCTCGATAGTGGGATATCATGTATTATGATCTACATACACCAACAGACAGAGTTGACTGAAAATAGGGTAAGGACTGTGAACTGTGTTCTCTTTGGTGTACTGGGCTTGTGCACTCGACTCCTTCACAAAAAGTACATGGTCCGATGCCAATCCCCTCGAGTTTGTGCCAAAGCTTATGGAGTGGGTTCACAGAGTCGTTACCCTAAGAGAGGCCTCGACACTACCTGAGGAAGAAGAACAATAGAAAACGCCCATGTGATCCACTCCTAAGGACAAACTGCAGCAAACAGAAATGAGACTCCGGGGGAAGACGTTAATATCAGCCTTTGGTAGCGCCGTACACTTCTTCATAGACGGATCCAAGACAGAAGGATTTGGAACATCTCAATCATATCGAATCAATTCAACTACCTAATCACTGCAGTGTTTGCCAAGCGAAAATAATGGCTATCTGCGAAGACCTGTCCTGACTAAGGTGGAACATGATATAAGCCCGTGATATTTGCATCGATACGGATTGCAAGCCAGCAATTGAGTTCCTGACATCGTTCCCTTCTTCTTCTTTGATTGGCGCTACGGTCCAGGGTGGACCTGGGCCTCGGTCAACAATCCTCTCCAGCCAGCACGATCTTTTCCCAGCTGCGCACACGAAGTTGGTTGAGGTCTGTCTCCACTTGTGTGCGCCATCTCGTGAGAGGGCGTCCTCTTGCGCTCTCCCAATGGCTCGGTATCGAACACTTTTCAGGCCGGAGCTGTGTTATACATCCGCTCTACATGATCTACCCATCCTAAGCGTTGGAGGCGAAGACGCTTAACTGGGCGCATGTCGCTGTACAGCCCGTACAGTTCGTGGTTGAACCTTCTCCTCCAGACGCCATCAACGCAACCAGGACCAAATATCGCACGCAGAACTTTTCTCTCAAAATAACCAAGAGCTTCTTCATCCGCTTTCATATGCGTCCATGTCTCTGTGCCATAGAGCAGGACTGGGATGATCAGGGTTTTATGCAAAGTCAACTTGGTGTTTCGAGAGATGACTCTGTTACTCAATTGCCTCTTGAGCCCAAAGAAGCAGCGATGGCAGGAGTATTTCTGCGCTGACTCTCGGTGAGCGTCGTTAAGTCAAAGCCGAGTCAAATTCTGATGGAACAGACACTAGATCAATCCTGGATCGCTATGCTCCAACCCCTATGTGCTAACCTACGTTGCAGCACAACGGGCCTACTTTGACCTAAGTGCACCCCGCCACCTATTGCCTGGTTACCAAGCTTATTCAGAATCAGTCTCCTTGAATGGCTCATCGCTGATGTCCACTATAAGGCTGTTTTGTACCAACACAAGTGGTGCCTAATTAGGTTCTCTATGAACCACCACTAATACCTACCTACCAACATAAGCTCTCTCTTCCAAATTTGCACGTCTGTGCGGCGACAATCATTACCTCATGCATCAAGATACTTCTACTTCCCACCTTAACAAAAACGGCCCTAGTATGCAACGCTACTGCATTCCATAAGCTGTAGTACGGCGATGAATTCAATTTTGAGCAAAGCACACCTATGATACCAAGTAGAAAAATAGTCAGCTGGGCAAACAAACGTCAGCTATGCCACCTCCATTTGACAACGGTCAAAATTGGGATCTTCTTCGCATTGAAAAAATCTTTTTAAGTTTGTAAAACTAGCTATCACTGAATTCCCTTCTTTTTGAGTTCAAACCCTTTGTCGAACAACAGCCCCTCGTCTTAAAATCAGAGTCTCCAATATCAAACCTTGATGCATTCCACATTTGTTTCAATGGCCGTGTGGTGTATGAGAAGGATTGATTTTCTTTGCACCCAAATTCTCCTATCAATCATATCAAAAAGGCTCGGTCCTACTATGCAAGCATGAGGTACTCCACTTCTCCTGGAGTGCACAAGTGTTGTGCCACGACAATCGTTTTCTCTTCCTTCAAGGGATCCCCGCAGGTTACTTTAAAAAGTAGACCCAGCATGAAAAAAGAGCCTGCCCTTATTACTTTGTTTTCAAACAGGGTCCACTCACCATTGGTGGTAGTAGTTCGGATTATAGGTATCGATGGACAAATATTGGTCGGAATGTGCTCTCTATTTCGCTGCTAAATCCCTTACTTAACCTAATCTATGTGGTGGCCCGTGGCATTGTGGGTATGTGCGTCGACCATAACCTCGACGTCGTATGTTCAATTGCAGCTCTGAGCGACGAAACAATTTTCACGACCCCACCTCTTTCGAGTCACTGACAATGCTCAAAGAGTATTTAATGTCTAGAAAATGCTTCTCAAACTTGGCCGTTCGGAGTCGGCATAAAACTGTAGGTCCCTTCCGTTCGTGAAAGAACAATAGCACGCACAACAGGAGTGGTTGCTGAGAAGCTAGGCCCTGGCCCTCTATGGGCTGTAGCGCCACCCATATTATTATTATAACCTAATCTATGCAAGCTTGATACATGCCATAGTTGTGATGCAGGATGACGATGCCTGTTCTTGTCCATGAAATCATTCGAAAAAGATGCGGTCCTAGTGTGCAAGCGTGAGGTATTCCATTTTTTTCTTGATTTAGGCGCCTTGTTTGACGACCATGGCACAGGAAACGCCTTTCCTTCATTTCTTCTAGTGACCATATGAAATTCGACTTGGAATCTTCCACAAACTTGGTAACCAACGATGAATGGGGTAGCGCATCCACTCCCTAGACACAAATAAACATCATCACTCCCATTGCTGTCCTCTGTCGTATAAGACACTGAGAGGAGTATCCCCCATCATCGCCATCCCGCAAGTGTCATGTCGACTACCCTCAAGACCATCTGTCGCGTCCAGCCTGACTTATCCCCTGTAAGTCGCCCAACTAATCCTCTGTCGAGCAGTCACCTGCTCAATCCAGAGAACCGCACAAAATGTTTAACACTGCCCCCAGCCACTGCCCACAAAAAGGGTATCACCGACTCCTGGGCAGCTTAGGTATTGTTAAACACATTCCACGGGCATCCTGTTTACCTCCGAATTTATAAGTAGGCACCGGTACCCAGCGGCACTCAATCTGATAAAGCACTCATGCTTATTCCAAGTAAACAGCCCCCGAGCACCCGCCGCCCACCCACTCTTCCACCCTAATTACCATCCAACCATCATGTGGTTACTTTGAACCGCTTTCCTTCTTTTTTTTCCTGCGGTTCCTGCGTGTGCCTGTGTGTGCGCGCTGCTCCTGCGATGGTTGTCATGTTTTAAAAATGTTCCGTCATAAAGTTGTGCTAACAGTTTTCCTAACAATGTAAGCCGTTATCCAAACAGCAAAACACACACACACACACTCAACCCCCCAGTGTCTCGTTGGGTGCAGGCAGAGAGCCCATGCCGCCGCCGCCGCCGCCGCTCCGTAAACTGGGTCAGTTGTGTGCCGGCATGGGCACAACTCCCCCTGCTGCCAGCCTGTTTGCGGAGCACTATTTGTGTACACATCCCGCATGCAGAGGGTGGGCGGTTGTATGTGACGCAGTGGATTACTCTTGGGAAGTTCACGGCACCTAATGACCTCGTCGGTGTGTACCGGTGATATAATTAATCGCAAACAAGTCAGAGATACTTTGCCGAAGAGAGGGTGTACATATGATCACGTACACACAGCCCTCCCCTGCATCCAGGGGTTGCCTCTGACTCATGGGGTGGCAGCGGCGGTGTGAATGTTATTTTTGGGAACATAATGCGGGCGCTTATGCCAAAAACTACACGGAACACGAAACTACTTGACGACGACGACGAGGAACACGACAAAGGGTAAACTTCCGTCAGGACGCTTGGTGAGTGCGACACCCACTCGCTCGCTCTGCGCCCGCATTGGGTTACAATGAAGTGTTCCTGGTTAATAAGCCGCACTGATGGCAGTGTATGCTGCTGCGGCCGCTGTGCAGACGGGAGGTGTTGCCGGCTGGTGTCCTGGTTTGGGTGTGAAAACGATGGCGGTCGTGGTGGGCGGGGGGTTGTGGGCTTGCATGGGGACTGTGTGTGAATCGCCTTTGTTTCCAGCGCCGAGAATGTCTTTTGAGAAAGTTTTGTGGGTCACTTGCGATACGCAGATAGTTTTGGTTGAGTTTTAAATGTTTCCTAATGCATGTTCTCTTTTGTCTTGCAGGTAAGGACGAGCGACGAGCCGCCGGAATGGAGAGTGAAGCTTCATCTGAGTGCGAAGCGTTTATATGGTATTTATGAAAATCGTGTGAGTTGTGGAGACGGTTTTCAATTGTTCTTTGGATGGCTTGAGACAGCTGGCCAGAGTGGTGATTGTCTGGGGAGACGACCGAGTAAGTGGGTCGAGAGGCGAAAGCGCTTGCAATGGAGACTGTGATGCTCACTAGGGGAGCCAGCCACATTGACTCCCTTTGTGTGCTTCTCCTTCTGTGTCCCTCTCAGAAACGAAATCGCTGCTAATTCTCAACATTTCTTATCGGTTTGCCACTCCCCCTCCCATGGCATGTCCAATGTACACCACCCCCTCGTCAGATTCCATGTGTTCCACATCCCCCGTAGGTCCACTCAACACCATACTCAGACCCCCTCCGTCCCAATTTAATTGCGTTACGCCCCCTCATCAGGAATCATGGAAAAGTACAAATCTCATCGTGAACTCCCGCCACTCCCTGCAATCCTCGTTTCCCAGGCAAAACCTCAACAATTCAGTCGGATATCCCACATGAATCCATCGATTCGAGTGCCTTTCTCCGGTTTCAGTGAAAAAACACAGAACCCCGTTGCACATCGTCAAGTGTCAACTTGAAGTGACCAAAAACCCAGCTCTTGGTCCGAGGCCATGCACCACCTGCATGCATCGCTGACCACTGAGGGGACGGCTCTCCACAGAAGCCATCGACGCCACCCGCCGGAGTCATGTGAAAATCCTGATTTATATCGATTTCGTTACGTGCCATGGAATTGCACCAACTCACAGGCGCTGTCTGAAATTCGAGCACTTTTGGTAGGAAGCCGAATGCCGAATGGCTAAAAGCAAATCCCCGCTTATGAGAGGGGAGCTTCCCCTCTCACAGCCGGCAATCCGGCAATGGGGGCCCCAATTGAAAAATGAACGGTCGGAGCACTGTGAGCATACGAAATCCGTCTAAGCATCCGGAGAGCTCATTAATAATTTACGAGCATCGATTGGGGACAGCTGCGGTGGCGCCCAACGTTGGTGTGCCTTGAATTTTTCATCTCCTCCAGTTCTGCCCGAATCCCGGCACCTGGTCGTGGGCGGTGCGCGCGAGTTTATCTCTCGCTCTCTCTGGAAATGGAAGAGCTCTTTAATTGATGATGTTCGGCGTTAGAGGGAATGTTAGTTACAAATACCCGGCCACGCTCCAGCCGTGTGCATTCATAAATATCCTCGATGGGCTTTTTCGAATTCATTCGTTATACCGAGCGGAAATGGGCCGGAGGACCCGAACAGACGGGGAGCACTTGTTTACGAGTGGTGAGCTGTTAACGAGGGGGATTGTTGTCCAGGGACGAGTATCCATTGTCCGCGGTGGGTTCGTTGGTGCTCCCGGTGGGGCTTTGAACCATGAAGTGATGGAATCTAATTTAGGCCAAATGAACTACACTGGTTTCTAATTCAATTGTGCACACGGTGTGGTGAAGATTTCGGGGGAGCTGGCTAATGTTGTACTTTTGGGAGAATGGGAGCTCATGTGATAACAATAATTATATGGGTGGCGCTACAGCCCGTAGAGGGCCAGGGCCTAGCGTTTCAGCAACCACTCGTGTTATGCGTGCTACTGTTCTCTCACGAGTGGAAGGGACCTACAGTTGTATGCCTACGCCGAACGGCCAAGATTCCTCTAGACAGAAATTCTTTCTGAGCTTTGTCAGTGGCTCGAAAGAGGTGGGGCTGTGAAAATTATTTTTGTCGCTCAGAGCAGTGATAGAAGATAGATAGTTAGGGTGTCGACTCACATACCCACAACGCTACGGGCCACCACGTGTTCAGGTATGGTCTCTTAAATTTAGCCTAGGGCACTGAGGCAATTCACAGTAACTTCCAGTGATTCCAGCGATTCCAGGGAATATTTCGACTATTTACACCACAAGCAGATTATACTGCAATCAAAGATCTCCATTTCTATTCATTCTCTCTCTGAACCTGATCTTCAGCCAAGACGCCTCTCCAGATGGAACGATTCAGTTGCCTCAAATTTCGTTCGCCAAGTTGGTTATCGTCTAGTGCGTTGTCCCAATAGTGCGGAGTCGAAGGCTCGCCGTGATGGAGCAGTGTTGCTCAAGCACTTTACGTGGCCCAGCGTTGGAAGCGAATACACCTAATTCTGTTTTTACACGGTACATTGTTTCCAGAAAAAACCGTGTAAAAAAAGTCATTGGGAATTTCCCTAAATTTGTGCTATTTAAATTTACTTTGACCAGTAAATTTGCTTGTACGCGCAAAAAATGAATTCGCTTAAATTTGTGATATGAACATACTTCGCAAAAATTAAATTTGACAAAAAAAAATTCAAGCACAAAAAGTTTTAAATTTAAAAAAAATTAAAAGTTTTTTATTTTCAAACCGTGTTATGTCAAAACCGTGTAAAAACAGAATTAGGTGTACATACTGTTTGACTCATGTCGCTTCGTGCCCCGTGGTTGTACCAACATCAATAGGTCCTTTCAAAGTCACCAGTGATTTCATTTCACCAGACATCCGCGCATAGACTAAAATCAGTTCCTTCGAGAGACGGTCTTAGTGTTCAATTTCCTTCGGAGCGACAGAAATAACTGCGAAGGGTTATTCTGCGTTTAATCTCGGTATTGGTGCTAGAAGCACTGTTTAATCTGGGTGCCGAGATAGATAAGATCCTTAACTTTGGGCCCAGTTGGGCAATGGTATATGTCTTTTCTTGAACTCAGGATATACATCGTTTTGCCGTCATTCACGGCGGAACTTATATTTGCCACCTCCGATTCAATGCCATCATGCGCCAACCCCAACCTCAACGTCGTAGGTCCGATTCTTGCTCTGTGCGACACAAATAATTTTCACGACCACACCTTTTTCGAGTCACTGATAATGCTCAAAGAGTACTTCTGTCTAGCCAGCTATATATATTATTATTATTCTGTAACACAACATAAGAGTTCTTAGACTCAGCCTACGAGTAATGATTTGGTTCCGTGGAAGATGTGACTCAACCGCATGCAATAATTGTTTTGTGATGAGGCCTGTAGGTCATCTACAATTTGTGTCGAGTGAGTGTTTCAAGCTTAAATAGATGTCTCGCAGAAGCTATGGGCACGGGTGACCGATCTCCACCTGGAATGTGGATCTAGTTCTCCATCTGTAATGCGCATCCAGTCTCCATTTTGGCTAATTTGTCTGGTTCACATTTCTTTGGCATGTTCCGGCACGCACATAAATTATGTTAAGTTCTTGAGTGCAAGGTGACTGTGTCTGTCAGTGGCAGCCTAACATTTTATATGGTTTGAAAGTGCTTATGGCCGAGATAAATTTGTTGGTCGTTTTAATAAAGTCAACACCACATGACCTTCAGGGAAGTCGTTTACGAGGGGTTCTACATTTTGAAGATTTTTTTCCCTACTCTAGTTCCGTGTGGGTCAGGGATTAAATTCTATGATCAACCGGACACGTCCCCAGATCTGGCATTTCTAGTCAGAACCGTCATATCAATACACATAGTTCAACTCGAGCTTATAAGCCAGGTCAAATCAAGCTCCATCTATAAACCGTGCTAAACCGGGTTAAACTTATGTATGTCAAATTGAGTTGCCCAAATTAAGACAAAATTAATGTGAAAACTTAAATCGAACTTGCCAACCGTCTACAAGAAGCAGTTTTTGGAGTATGGCTACATGTCCGTCTTAACAAGCCCAAGTTCTTGGGCTTTTTTCTCGGAACTGGAAAAGGGTACTGGCAGTGAATTTGCCATTGGAGGCCTCGAGCACTTCTCGACAGCAGTTGCCATCGAATAGTTTTGTGAATGTAAGCACCAACAGTCTAAGTGGGCATGATTACCCTTATAACCATGTGGTTACCCTACCTAAGCACCAACTTTTCGTTGATGTCCGAGTTGCCGGGTTGGTTTGCCCAGCTGATGGAACTTCTGGGCGTCTTTGCCAGGGGTGGACGCAGTTTTTCGCATGAGTTGACCAATTCGGGCCTTTGTCTGTCTCAGCCAATGGCTTGGAGTTCTCAGTAGTTGGTATCTTAACCTGAGACACGCTGTAAAGTCTTCGGGGCTTAGTATGGACGGCAACGACTAGATGGCGCAGTTGGTTCAGTGTGTGCACTTCGTTATTGGGGTCTCAGGTTCGAATCCCATTGAAAGCAAGAATCTAAAAGATTTGGTTTTCAAATCTGGTAAAGTCACGATTTGCCGTTGGGATCGAATTATCGGCACTGCATATCACAATGGACCAACAATGGTTTAAGTGTACTGGCAATTTCGCCGTCAGCCCTATAACCTTACTTAACCTAAGGCGGACCGTAACAAACAGCACGGGAGCCACCTGCTCTTCTCTCGTTGTCTTGCTGCCAACTCGGTTCGCTTCAAATTTCAATTCAGGTTAACTCGGTTCAAGAAATATTCGGTTTGGCACACCACTACTCCTAGTGAACACATTTTGACATTTCTGAACATTTTTTCGTCTTTCTTAACGTTTCTCGCGGTCCCTGGGGATCGGAGATCGGTTAAAAGATCAGCCTTCATTATGGACGGAAGCACGGATTCACGTTCACCCATCATTCACCAACAAGTGTCACTCATTGAGTATTTTCTTCGAACATTCTGGAACATTTTGTCGCTTCATCTGATCAGAACTCCGACCATGCCGCCCCCATTTGTCCTTGAAAGTGGTCGCAATACCCACCATGCTCACCCGCTCTTTTATGACTCTCATTGCTAATCTAAATTTTACACAAGATCCGTCGTAAATCATTGACAACTTGAAGCCTTCACAGCCGATGTGGACAAATGAGAAGACACTCTACATGCAAAACCACTTCGCGCGCACTCAAATCACCCATCAAATGGGCCATCGCTGCTAGGCCTCTGGAATGTCAAGACAAGAACCGGATCATGCGCAAATCAGCGCGAAACCGACTCATCTCGTTTACGACGTCGATTTGCATGAACCGAGTCGCCAATCGACACGCAGAAACCGTAATTTTTTGGCAATCACTGTCAGGCCTAGTGCGGTCGTAAAAGAAAATCATCATCATCAGCATCGGCAAATTTGAATGAATTGCCGTCATCGCTGAACGCATCCCCAGCGCGAGTGACATCTGTCACAAGTTCGCCCGTTTCACCGTTCGCTCCACTTGAACGCGCACCGTTTCACTTTCGTTAGACACGTCCGCGATGTGAAATACGTTGGAATGCCAAAAGCCCACCGGTGGCTCTCTAATGAGGAGCTCAACACTCTCGAGGGGTTACACAATATCGGCGTCGAAGATGAAAGTAACACGAGTCGTCTTCGTTTGGGGCGACTTCCGTCTAGCCTCGCCATCTAGGCACACAGCCGATGTCATTAATTAGTTTTACAGAAATAGACTTGAAGCGACGCGGTGAGCGGTGTGTGCGCGGTTTGGCGTGGCTTGGTGTAGCTTCGTCGTCGTCGTCGTTGAGCCGGAGACAGGTTCGTTGTGCAACCGGAATCTCGGCATCTGAGTCAAGTTCAAAATCGCTTTTGATTGCTATCCGCGGCCGCGCCGCTGGAAGAGTAGCGAAGTCTATTTGAGGCCACGACTGGATTGACCGGATATCTTCCATCGATTGATAACGACGCTCTCGGGAGGCAATGGCTGTGCTGTGCACGGGCGATGCGACGTCGGGATTAGATTATGCTCCAGTTAAGAGCTGCAAGCGATTGCGTCGCATTAATGAAGCACACCACGGCGGCGGTGGCGGAGTGAAATGAAGATAGCGCCCGCTCTCCATGGTCGTGTCGAGCGGGTTGACATGCAACGAGGGTGAGCCCGATGCTCTTCACTGCCTTGCCGATGCAGTCATCATAACCGTCGCTGTGTCGTCGTCCCCTCCGCAATTGCGGGGCCACTTCATGAATTTCAAATGAGGGACGACACAATGGATGGCACCTGAACGAGCAGTGACTTGGCACTTCGCTCCAACCGGGACACGGAGACGTTACATTGTTACACCTCATTGGCTGTGGCGCATTCGCTGCTGATCACGTTCCCCTTAGAAGCCCATTTCCAGTTGAACAGTGGTTACAATTCATCACGTCATAAGCAATTGAGTGCGACGCGGTGGTAGTTAAAGTGGGACACGAAGTGGGGCGGAGACTTGGAGTGAAGTGGATTTCGGTGGCTGGTGACAGATTTTCAATTTGACAGCTGTCGACGGAAATTGATGAAGTGCTCGTAAAATTTGACTGTCGTGAGAGGTGACAGGTGAGGAACGGCCGCAAGAGTTGAGAGTTCAGATGACAGTGGAGACTTTTTGACATGTGCCAAAATTGACGTTTTATGGCGACGCTTGCACAACTGCTGTCGAACTGGTGATCAGCTTGAGACCATCGCCAGGAAATCGACTGCGAAACGTCAAGTAATGACATCTCCCCTCCTGTCACTTCCTTTACTCCTTCCACCCGCTGTCACATCAAATTTCGAGATGAACCCCAAAGTGAGTCACGACGTGCCAAAGGAAACTAGGCCCCCCACCACCACGTGTCCAGGTGTACACGTCTCGTCTCGATCACAAACTCCGGACACGGTGACATGTGACAGATTCCACGCGACACACACACACACACGCGCGTTAAAACTAAACTAGATTTATGGGTGAAAAGCACACGAACACGGCCCGAGGCGATTTGGGTTAAAAACGTCGCAGCGCTGCCCAGCCGAAGCGCCTAACCTCTGCTTGGCTTCATTTCGTATTCCCGGGATGTGTCCAGAGAGGATGGCAACCTCATCGTTTCTCGTTTTTCTCCCACCTCTCTGCGTCTCGTTCTCCTTTGAGTCCAAGTGATGTCGGAAAGGTTTCCCCAAAAAGCCCACGTCGTCGGTCGGTCTGCCTCACCTTCTTTGAGTTTCTCCGGCCGGCGCGGTGCCTTATTTATATTCGTTCACTGATTCTGCTCCAGTTCTCGACCGATTCCCTATTCAGTTCGAATACAGCTTGGCTTTGGGCGATTTTCGAAAGCTTTCTCCTTCTCCGCTCCCTCTCCCTCGACGACTGCTTTCATTGGCTTTTCCGCATTGTTTGACGTGCGATGTGGCGACGGTTTCATTAATTGGCTGCGGTCAATGGAGTCGGTGGGAGATGTGATTAGCATTCAATTAGACGACAACGACGATGTCTAACTGTGGGACAATGACTCGATGGCGACGACGGTGGATGAATGGGTTTTAAGGCGCCTCACCCCCCGGGATGTGTTCAAAAAGTTCGAAGGTAATTCAAGGAATCCGAATTTGTCTTACAAATGACTTGTGTCGGCGAGGGTGAGTTGATTTCTCTTTTGTTGTCGGTTGTGGTAGTCGAGGGGGGAGATGGGGAGGGGATTTAGGCCAACAAATGAGGCAAAGAACACATCAATCTCTGGTCGGTGGCCATCGGCATATGAAGGGCACTGATGGGGAATGTTAATTACGAGACAAAAAGGCCATTGCAGGCGCTTGTGTGGCTGGATGTGAAGACATTTCAGTGCACTAAGAGCAGACAGATGGGATCTTGAAAGCGGTGATGGTAATTAACACGTCAGTAAGTCGGGCAATTGCAGTGGTTGCACCGATAGATTAGGTGTTTTTTGGAATGCTCATTGTACAAGGTAAATTGAAGGTGATCGGGAGAAGCATTTTCCATTCAAAAGCCATGGAACTAACTAGAGAACATCCCCCCACAAACATTCAAGCGTTTGACTTCGAACATGTGGTTAAAATCCTAATCCAACCTGGTCCTTATACAAAACTATAAAAAACGTTATTCATTAAAGTTATTGGATCAAGGTACATGCAGCACTTTAGGTGCAAGTGCTTTATAAACGTCCAATTAGCCGTACTTTTTTATGTGAACTTTAAGCATGCTTTTTTATTCCATTGGCATTCTTGCCGGTCATTATGAAGGACCAAAACGAGAAACCTTTGAGCAATTAATCGAACCATTTCGCCTCATAATATGGCATATCGACTTTGACTGCGAATGCAAAATTTCCTACGTCGTAACATTGCCAACAAATTGAACTAGGCACCCAACATCCGGGAGCATGTGAATGTGGGGTACAGCCACCTACTGCACATTAATGTATGTACGCAGTTACATCATGGTGAACAGATCTTGAGATGGCTTCTTTTTCTTCCTTGGCTGGTGCTACAGCCAACATTCCTCTCCATCTAGTCCGGTCTAGTACTAGTTGCTTCCAGCCACTTTCACGTTCAACTAATGCAGGTCCCCTTTTAGTTGCGCGCGCAACCGTTGGCGTGGTCTTCCTTTACCGCGTTGCCCCTCGGGGTTGAAATCGAAGACTTTCCGGGCCGTAGCATTAGTGTCCATTCGCTCGACGTGAACTAGCCAACAGAGGCGAGCGATTCAAATTCGATTGACCAGGTCGATGTCGCTGTACAAGCCGCATCTTGGCCGCTTCCTTCTCGATGCTCACAAACGCTCCACTGACAGCCCGTTGTGTTCTTCCGATGATGTCAATGTCATCGGCGTATGCGAGCAGTTGCACAGATTTGTGAAAAAATCCTGCCTCTGGTGTTGACATTTGATTTCCGCACGATCTTCTCGAGAATGATATTAAAAAAGTCGATTGACAGTGCGTCGCCTTGTCTATATCCTTTGCTGACATCAACGTTCTCGGTACAATCTTCACCATCCTTGACGGAGCATCGGGCGTACTCCATCGTCATTCTGCAAAGACGGACGAGTTGTGGCAGGGATGCCATAACTAGACAGGCCGCTGTATAACTTGTCTCTATAAATACTGTCATATGCGGCCTTAAAGGCGATGAATAGGTGAAGGGTATCAACTTGAAGCTCCTGGGTCTTTTCCAAGATCTGCCGCAAAGTGAATATTTGGTCAATAGTGGATTTCGTTGACATGCACCCGCACTCATAATGACCCATCAGGCTGTTAACGTAGGGTTTCAGGCCTTTACACATAACCGCAGAAAAGATCTTATAGGATATACTTAGGAGACTTATTCCAGTATAATTGGCAAAGCTTAGAGAGTCTCCTTTCTTTAGGATCGGGCAACCGATGCTGAGACTCCATTCATCGTGCATACTTTCATCCAGACCAGATCCTACAGATGAGTTGGTGTATGCACCTTTCCAAATCATCACCAGCTGCTTTGAAGAGCTCGGCAGGCAGTCCATCGGCACCAGCAGCCTTAATGGACTTCGGTTTCGCGATTGCTGCGGTCACTTCACTCAGGTCTTCTTCTTCTTCTTGTGGCGCTACAGTCCGGGTGGACCTGGGTCTCAACCAACATGCCTCTCCAGCCAGCACGATCTTTCGCCAGCTGCCTCCAGTTGCGCACACCAAGTTGGTTGAGGTCCTTTTCCACTTGTGCGCGCCATATCGTGCGAGGACGTCCTCGGTTGCGCTGTCCCAATGGCTCTGTGTCGATGACTCTTCGGGCCGGAGCTGTGGTGTCCATCCGCTCTACATGACCTAGCCATCTTAAGCGTTGTGTCCCAAATAGTTCGTGGTTGAACCTTCTCCTCCAATCGTCATCAACGCAAACAGGACCAAAGACCTTACGCAAACTTTTCTCTCAAAACAACCAAGAGCTTCTTCATCCGCTTTCAAGATTGTCCATGCCTCCGCGCCGTTAGCAGGACTGGGATGATCAGAGTTCTATACAAAGTCAACTTGGTTTTCGAGAGTTGGCTCTGTTACTTAATTGCCCCTTATGAGCCCAAAGAAGCAGCGATTGGCAAGAGTAACTCTGCGCTTGATCTCGGTACTGGTGTTGTTTCCCTATTTACTCCAGAGCCTAGGTAGACGAAGTCCTTGACTACCGCAAAGTTTCTGCTGCCCATTATGACGCTCTGTCCGAGACGTCGATGTTGTGCGTCCTTCCGTGATGACAGCATGTACTTTGCTTTGCCCTGGCTTACCGCTAGACCCATTGTAGCCGCTTCCGCTTCATTGCCAGCAAACGCCTCATTGACAGCCCGTTGTGTTTGTCCAATCACGTCAATGTCGTCCGCGTAAGCAAGCTGTTGAACGGACTTTTGGAAGATCGTGCCTCGAGTGTTTACGTTTGTTCTCAAGTGTGATGTTGAAGAAGTCACATGACAGCGTGTCGCCTTGCCTAAAAAACATCACTCAGGTCGAAAGGGTGGAATTCTTGTCCATCGTTGCCTATATTGGATATGTTATGCTGCCTGGCAGCGGTGATTCGGTCGTCCTCGGCGTTATACAGTCTGCCTACCTAGAATCAACTCTGCAATCTTGCTTAGTGTCTAGCTTTCGGCTCCATAGAGCAGAACTGGCAGGATAAGAGTTTTGTAGAGCATGACTTTGGTCCTTCGAGTCAGTTGTTTCGAGCCCAGTTGTTTTGACAAACCGCAGTAGCATCGGTCGCCAAGGACGATTCTACGTCTCCACTACGATTCGTGGAGTTTACGTCTACCTCGAGGTAGACAAACTCCTATACTACCTCGAAATGCTTATTTTGCTATCTCTGAAATTATGAGCACTTCACTCTGTCTGCTCAGACAGGCCAGCACTGAGGACACTTATTAGCGTCAAATCAATATTAACGTTTCACCATGTTTGCTTAGAAGCTTCAGCCCTTCCACACCTTATCAGTGCATGAAGCCTCCTACGGTTTGGGACCAAACATTGCCCCTCCTCTACTCATATTAGCCCACCAATATGTGGTATCGAATTATATCTCACGTGTTTGTTTTGGAAGTAACATAAAGCATTACTATTGGAGGAAACTTGGCAGTAACTGTTAATAGCAAGGATATAGGTATATGAGTGCCCTGACGGCCATATCCGGAGTAGACCTGGACCTCAAACAACAAGTTTCTCCAACTAGCACGATCTATGAGTAGTTTCTTCCAGTTTCACAACCCAAGTTGTTTGAGTCCTTCTCCGCTTGGGTGTGCAACCTGACACACGGATGCACCCTATTACACGTTCGGAGCCGAAGATGCTTCGATCCTGGGTTGTGTTGCTCCTACATGGCTCCACATTGCCCAGCAACCTTCAACGTTGGATCAGTAGATGCTAGACTCATGGATACACTCATGTCGCTATATAGCTCATATTTCATTTTCTCCTCCGAGAGCAAGGACTTCTTCTTCCCTGTGAAACAAACTGGGATGTTGGAAAAGGTCATATCGAGTGAGTGGTGCTTGTCAGTGTTTGGGGCAGTCTCGCCTTATGCTGGTAACATTTTTTCCTGCCATGTTTCTGGTTCGGAAGTTCTTATGATGCAAGATTGCAGGCTCAGCGTTGGTTAGGATGCCTTTAAGATGGATCCACAAACATTTGTACGAGCTATCCAAGAACGAGTACGAGTATGAAGTCAGTCATCACCCGTCGGGGCTAACTACTCCGACAATTTGACTAAACGAACAATGTCATCAACTCAAACCAATTTTAGGGTCTGGAGGCGTCCATTCCGTGTGGTTTCACAATCTTCCGACGCCGACCTAAGTTTGACTACTCCCTGCAGTCACTTAAACCAAGTGTAGATCCTGCACAACTCGGAGCGACTCAACTGCACTGGAAGTTCCCTGCATGACCGCGTCAGTGCCCCACCCCGGGCCAATGTTTCATTTCACAAAACTCGATAGTCTCTGCAGTTCCCTCGTGTTTGTCCGATAATCCCTATCATCCGAGATAGTGACACTAACCGACGCCGCATTACACCGACAAACTCGAATGTCACTCGAAGGAAGGATTTTCCAGGAAATTCAATCTCCCCTCCGCCGTGACACCCGATCCGGCCGGCCCGCCCGAAAGCACATCCGGCATCAAATTCACATGTTGTGTGGTAGCATTGTCAAACTTCAATTACACTGCCTTCGACTGCCAAGTGTTCGCCACCACCACCACCGCCACGCCGACACCCTATCCACCCGGCAGATTGTCTTGTCATCACGCCACAGAGTGTCTTTTCTTCCCGAACGTCTCTAGCTCATTCAAAATTTATCCGAAACCAACAAGCCAAGTGGCAAGAGGCGAAGGAAAAAAAATCACAATCTACGAATGGGGGTGCTAATAACACTCGACTCCATCCAGGCCCGCTCCAGAAACCGAATAAGTTGCTTTTTATTGACTTTTCCCTCCACTCTCTCGCTGAATGGGAATTGCCACAAAATGAGCACGAATTGAGAGAGCTGGTAGAGTACCCAACCGAAACCAAGTGGAAAACGATAGCCCTCCGCCGTGGCAGCACTCGAGCACGCCCAGCACCGCCGAGACCGACACTCGCACACACAAGGCCCCGCGCTCCATCCGTCCGTGATAATTCGATACTGGCATCGAATTGCGATACACCACCACACAATGGATGCCATTAATTCACTTAAAATGAGTTTCATTCGGGTTTGCATTCGTGTGTGCCTCTCAACCCGTTCCCCTGCGCACTCCATGCCACCGCAACGACCAGATGATCGATACTTGTATCTGATGCCTCCTCACTCCGTGCCCGCCCGCCCCGGGGCTTGTGTATCTCTTCGAGCGCGGCGCCGTTGCCTTGGAGTTTCCCTTCCGAAGCGAGTTGAACACTGCACAGGAAGCGATAAATCCGTATCGCAGGGCATGTATCTTTCTTTCATTGCCTGGCCGTGCATAAAATCTTCACCCCCCCACTACCCCACCCGCCGAGTGAGTAGTTCTCCAAAAACCCGTTTACGTGCCGGCCGCGGTGGTTGCGTTGGTTACGATGGCTCCGTTGGCTCAGTTGGCACCGTTGGCGCCTGACCTCGGCCAGGCCGGAGGCGCGTGCAGGTTTATGGCCCGAAATGCGTGGGGTCAAGATTCCCCTTTCGCTTTTAATGAGTGCGTCATAGAGGGGGCGCCACTATCGCGCGGAATAGCTGTCGAAAAGGAAGCCCACCACCACCGCCACCGGTGGGCAGAGTAATTAAAGTGCTGTTGGTGCTCACTTCTTTTTTGTTCGCCCCTTCTCTGGCTTGTAATTAATTTCGAGGAGCCCGCTCGGCGAACCCCTTTTTCGGGGCTGTCCTGGGGCACGCGAAACTAAAATCGAAGAGGGCTTCGCCGAGCCGAGTCGTGCTTATCCTGAAGTCAAGCACGTTGTTCGGCGCATATTAAGCAGATATCCTCGGGTGGGATTTGCGGGAATATCATTCATCTAAAGTGGGTCCTGAAGGTCGTTTGCCTGCGCTTACGTACGGGGCACGTGATTCGGTGGTTCGGCGGAGCTGTGGCAACCGAGAGAAGGGATAAGTTCGCCGTGGCGTTTTGAGAAGTTTTCGGGGTGATTGTTGCGGAAGGGGAGCGTGTTTGGAGAGGAAATCACGAGCGCGCCCGAGGCTGGCACTTCAAGAGTGTGTCTTCACGGCACTCCTCCAAAATGTGTCAACCAGTGCGAGGAGCTTCTGTGGTTGTTGGAGATGCAGGACGGGGAGTCAGTTGATGGATATTTGGCAGAGTTGTTGTGGTTGAGAGGAGGGGACCTCCGCATGCCATCGTTTGGTGATGTGGGTGGACTTGGAGAATTGTGGAGGAATCGGATTTAAGTTTCGCATACTTTGGGTGGCATGGAATTCGTCACAGAGTTTCTGCCTGACCTGTCCTCACAACTAACAACCTTCAGGGAGGCTATTAGTTTCTCTCGTGTTTCCTTGTGCAAATTGAGCGAATTGCGTTGCTGAACAGACCCACGGCAAGGGTGATCTTTACCGACCGAGCAGCGTAAGTGTCTCAGTCTGTCGCAGAAGAGTGCCTCGTTCATCTTCTCCTGATGGCCCACAGACCGTGATGGACCTGATTCTCAACCAAAGAACTCCTCTAGCAAACATGGCCCTCGAGCCAGTTGCATTGAATGACACATGCCTAGTTGGCTGAGGTTGGTTTTTTGAGGCCAGTGAGGCTGTAGGGCCCTCTAGTGTGTTATCCCACTGACGCGGACTCGAAGACTGGTTCTGCTCAAGAAGATTCTCTACCCGATCTCAGTTTGACACCATTTCGCTTCTCACCGTCGTGAGTGTGAGTGTGAAGTAGACAAGACCGATCGCATCGGCTGTGAGGCTAAATGGCAAATACTGCATAGCATTTTCCAATCAGGAGTGATCTGCAGATCATCCACCGTCTTCAAGATCAAAGGCCGTCGCTTCCATTCGAACTAGAATCGGTTCCTGTTGGCGGATAGGGGACTCGTTGTCTGATCGAAAATGAAGGATGCATCTTAAGACATCGTCGCTACCGTGCATCTCTTAACGATACATCCTTCGTCTGTAGTAGGTGTCAGGCCTTATAGGCAACTGTTTAACTGCAAGGCTGAACTTGCTTACTACACCACCAGACTACCAGCTGAAGATATAGCCTGTAACATATAACATACCCATATAGCTACCTTTAAGCTACAGCTCAAGGCACTAGTGATGAGCCACTTTAACCCTTGTTGAAAACTTGGGCCTGGGATAGCCTAGGTATGATTGGTGGCCGATCACTTGCACTTTTACCCTACCTCTGGACACACGAAATCGATGCAAGAACGACTGGTACCACTTGCCCAACTTCAAAGCAATGTGGCCTGATTTCAAAAAAAGAGATCTAAGATTACTACTGCAGTGTGGATAATTACCGGACACAGTCACTGTCTATGCCACAAGAAAGGAGACTCCCTCGACTGTGCCAATTACAGAGCCATCATTCGACAACCTGATTGTACTTTCAGGCAAGCAAAGCCCACCATAGGCCAAATTTTCACTGTAGATCCTGCAAAAAAACCCAAAAAGTCCAAATCGATGCCTAGACCCGCCGATTTGAAAGTCGCCTTATGACAGTGTGCTTAGAGATGAAAAGCGAGGCCTAGTTTTGAGTTTCCTGCCAAACTCGTCAGGTTGTGCAGGATGACAGTGAAGAACCTTCGCTGCTCCATCAAGGTTGGCAACGAACTCAGCAGACCTTTTAAGTCAAAAGAGGACCTAGGTAACGCGCTGTCCATGTAATACTTGAAAAGACCGTGCGAAACTCAAACGTCAACACCAGATGCACGATCTTCCAAAAGTTCGTTTAACTGCTTGCTTACGCTGAAGAACGAACTTAATTATTGAACCCACAGCTAGCCGTCAATGAAGCGATTGTGGAAGAAGAAGCGGAGAGTGTCAAAATTGGTCTGGCGGTAAATGAGGGCAAAACGAAGTACATGCTGTAATCGAGAAAGGAGGCACAACATTAAAGTCTCGGACAGAGCGTCACAGTGGACAGCAAAAACTCTGAGGTGGTCAAGGACATCGTCTACCTCGGCACTCCAGTGAATAGGAACAGCAACATCAGTACCGAGATCAAGACTTACTCACCCTTGGCAAACGCTGTTTCTTTGGGCTCAAGAAGTAACTGAGTAATACAGCCCTCTCTCGAAGGAATGAGTTGAGAACATTATATAAGACCTTGATCAGCTGTGTCGTGTTATATGGCACGGAAGCCCGGACTATCTCAAGAGCGGGTGAAGAAACCTTTGGTGCTGTCTGCGTTGATGGCGTCTGGAGGAGACGATTTAACGAAGAATTTTTATAAGGAGTACAGCGGCATCTTCATAGTCAGGCTTCTACAGAAGATCGCTAGGCGACGTAGAGTGTATGGCCATCACAGCTTCGGCCTGAAAAAACTTCGAATCTGAACCATTGGGACGACGGAACAGAGGACCCCCACGAAACAGATGGCGCAATCAGGTGGAGAAGGACCGCAACCAATTGATCGTGCAAAATTTAAGGCAGCTGGCAAAAGATCGTGCCGGCTGGAGTAACATGTTGCTTGAGGCCCAGGTCCACAACGGACTGTAGCGCCAATCCAAGAAAACGAAGAATAACGCGTCGATAGACATGAAACAAACAATTAATCTTGACTTGTAAGGCCCTATCTCGAACAACTATGGAGATTCTGAGCTGAAGTATGAGCTTTGTTGAAAACGGACGAGAATATCCTCGATCGGTTCGGGTGAAAAATTATTCGTAAAATATACGATTGATGAGTTCTGGGGGAGAAGATTCAAGGACGAACTGTCCGAAGACATTGCCCTTGTAAAAAAATTGCGCATCAGTCACATGGCTAGGACGTGTAGAGAGAATGGCCAGCAATGCTCCGGGTCTTCGAATCTAACACGGATGAAAAACGCTGTAGAGGAAGATGTCACCATCGGTGGGCGGTGCAAATAGGGGGCGCAACTGGAGGCAGCTTGCTGAGCACTGTGCTAGCTGAAGAGGCGTACTAGTTGACGCCCAGGTTTACCCCGATTTGTATCGCTACCTAACTGAGTATGTCAGTCGTTCAAAAAGACTAGGTCTATTCTCCTGCGACTTCTGTAGAAGCTGCCTAGACGAGGATGAGAAGGATAGCATTCAGCACTTTTCTGTGACTGTCCTACACTTGCCTCTTCTAGGAACGCTCCTTGATCATCTAATCGACTTCAGTGAAATACCAGTGAACGGACTTGTATTATTTGGTTGCCTGTCATAAACACAGCAACCCTCTTTCTAAAGTCATACGTCCACGTGGCAGTACAATCGGCCTACTCTTCTTCCCACTCCACAACCTACCTAAGTTCACGCACAGAAATTTGTCGATACGATGCTTAGAACGACATTAATCTGCCAACTTGTAGTGACGAGCGTAACGTCAAATCGTGTGAAAATCAGCTCGGCCTTAAATTTACGGTACCGCCGCTGACAGCTGAGACGTCAGCCTGTTGGATTACATCTGGTTGACTTCACTCCCCAACAAACACAATCTTTGAAGACGCCCGATGACAAACGATCAGTGTCCCAAGAAATCAGATAGCAGCCATTTAAAATCAAATTTCTCAAGGTTTACATTCCTTCAGTCGAATATTTTGACAACGACGAGAAGACCGCACACCGAAGCCACCCGTCAGCAGTTGAAAAACACGATAATCTCGTTAGTCAACCGATCATCTCCAATCCCGTTTCCGCGCAAGAAATTTGCATAACCATCCCCAGACGATGTTACAAATGTCAGTCATTACTTGACATTTTGCGAATGCGAAGCTGGTCCCACGTCCATAAGTCAACGATAACCATTCCCCTTGACATCTTCGATTGCCAAACTCATTTGACAACTGCTTCGGCTGCAGTGTCGAGTGCAGCGTCCCATGAAAAGGTTGAAACAAATGCGCTCCCATAAAACAAACCGTTGCCATCTTCAGTAGCGGCTCCTCGCTCGATGAGATACAATCGGCACAAGCACCGACTGCGAAATGGCATGTGTCTCGGCAGTGCTGCCTTGAACTGAAACCGCATTAGACCGCTTGGATGCTTGGATGTGTTTACTCAACCTCAACTCGGATTCGAATGTTCGCCAATTAGCAGACGGTTACCATCTGCCGTCCAACTTTCGGTTTCGAAATCTCCGCTTCTTGTCGGAGCTGATCCGGAACGGCCGGAGTGCGGGCAGCGGCCGCGGCAGCATCTGGCCCAGCAGTCAACCCGTGGAGCTCCGACCGTAAACCGCTTACAGCACGTGTCCGTGGGACTTGATGTCAGTTTAGTTTATGGTTGATACAGTGGAACACATGATGTAACTGGGGGATTTGCGAATGTTTCCCCCTCCCGCCGCGACGATGTGGCGGGCTAATAACTCGCGGATTCTCGGAATGCACAGGAAGTGTGGAGTCACTGTGTGTTTGCTTTGCGAAGGCGGTGCGACCTGGGAAATGGAGTTTATTGCCGGCCGCGCGGCGGGCAGTGAAGGGATTGTCAGAGACACTGACGGGTTGCGGCGGAAATTGCGCATCGTAAAGGGAATTCAAT
Source organism: Eristalis arbustorum (assembly GCA_916610145.1). Lineage (NCBI taxonomy): Eukaryota > Metazoa > Arthropoda > Insecta > Diptera > Syrphidae > Eristalis > Eristalis arbustorum. The sequence goes on from OU744317.1 coordinate 27,430,703, forward strand.
TTTATCGCTCCACAACTGCGCGCGTAAATTCGACATTAGTCCCGATGTTTGGGGTTGACTTAGTGAACCCGCCCGAGCTGTCACTGTTGATGAGTTTTAATATCGGGCCGACTGCAACTGGGGTGGTCGCCTTGAGGACGAGGACACAGTTTATGGCGGGTCGGGTCCCTCCAGTCGGCGGCTGGTAATCTGTGACAGCTGTCAAAATCAATTTGTGAACAGAGATGCCAGGGAATGCCGCAGATGACGATCAAAACTGTATTCTGTCCAAGTCAACGGGACCCCCTCGAAAAACAGTTCCAGTCCAGTCAACGGCGTGACAAATTCCACAAGTTGTTGGCTTTTAAATCCCCCCGAACGCGACCATTGACACTTGTCACTTAATTCATGTCATGATCCCAATTAGCGTCCGCTCTGGGAAAGTTTTAAATCGCCTCGCAATAAAATTCGCACCACAAGCTGTGCCTCCCATATAATCCGCTCATTGTCCGCGTCGGTTAAAAGTTTGTGCCGCCTGAGCGGATTCAGTGGCAACGGTTGGCCGGCATAATCTTCTCCCGTCACAACGCTGGCGGAAAGAAATGTGACGCGTCAACAGCCAATCACTGGCACAACGTCACCAGCTAACAATGCGAAGTTCACGGCCAATTGATTGTGCGTTCAGTGCGATTAGAATGCGTGACACACTTTGTCGTGAGATGGCACCATCCCTGCGCCTCTGGCTGGACACCTCAATGAATGGCAGCCGATTAGGGCAATAAACAAGTTTTACAAGTTAATTGCTTTTAACACCCCGTTAAGTACTTGATTGTAGCCGATGACAGCTCGAGGCGGTCGGCGATTTAATTGGATACGTATTTCGGAAGCTAATTCGAATGCTCGTTGATCAGCTACTGGAGTTCGTGGCGGGCACACTGAAGTGGTAGAATAGAATGCACACACTCGACGCCCAAATTAGCGCACTCCTCGCGTCGATTGCTGAACGTGCTCACTCGCCGATTTAGCTGATTATTGAACGCACTCACTCGTCGGTGACAACGAAATTAACACTCTTATGCAACGGTGGCCAGATTGAGTGTGAAGTGATGTAAGCGCGTCATCGGTTTGCTTGCTTGACCTTGGGGGGCGTTCGAAGAGCGATAGGAAATCTTCCAGCTTACGCTGGCTGGGTCTTGTGACACATTTGTTTGGTTTTGCTTTTTTGATGTTTATGCGGTTTCAAGAGACAACGCATTTCGTGGCGCTATCTGACGGAGATAACCTGAGAATTTTGAAATTTTTGACAGTTTTTGTGCAACAATCGGGTGGTTTCAAAGCGGGATCGCCTGGGGGATGGGAGGACTGAGAGACAGCATTTGTTTCTGATGAAAAGTAAATGCCAAGCCATCGTCAAAAATGCATAAGAAGCAGAAGAAAATTGGATAGTGTCCGTCATCACTAGACACTGTCTTGCGGAAGAGCTTGTAGAGCTTGTCATGCTGACTTCTCTGGAAGGCGCCGTAATGAGTGGACACTTAAAATCATCCTACGTTCCACTTTTAGTCCGTCGAAAGACTACATGAGGGATATCCTCCCAACCCTTCCAACAGTCCCCAAAATGAGTTCACAATCAGCAAGCTTAAGCGCAAAGCTCCCCGGCCGGACAACCTGCCCGTGGAACTGTTCAAGGTGACAGCAGCATTGATGACGCCATTCAAATATCATCTTCCCATCCTGGAGTGATCGTCGAGCTTCCTACAGATCAAAAGAAGGTGTCATTTTCACAACTTCCAAAGGGGGAGAACTTGAGCGATTGCAACACACTGGAGAAGCATTCCACTCTTGAATACTTTCCAGAAGCTACTCGCCTCACCGATCCTACTGTCGAGTAACATCTGCGTCGTGAGCAGACCAATTTCGACTAAACAGCTCCTATGTTGATCATATCAGTACGAGTCGGATGGTTATCGAACAATCGGTTGAATGGAACTCCTCCGTATACATATAGTTCTATGCGTCTACTTCGACATGGTTCGACGAGAAGCCATTTGGAACGCTTTCGAATACCGCCATCCATCACCGAGTTAATACATGAGCTATATAGAGAAGCGCCATGGTAAGCAGAGCACATCTTTCACCAACAACAGGGGACTAAGCAAGCGTGTGCATTATCACACCTGGTTCTCATCTTTGTGCTTGAGTGTGTTCTATATCGCACAAATAACGCCGTTTCCGAAGGAATTCAATGGTTCCTGACGCCTGTTATTTAGCTTATTAACCGGCTCCCAGGAAAAGTTAGACACGCTGGACCTCAATGCCACTAGAGCTGGTCTGACGATCAACTTTGGGAATGAATAACAAACGAAGAGTCACAGAAACCCATGGCAGCAGTTAATCAACATCGAAAGCGGAGATGGATAGAACACACCCTACGTACGAATAATTGCAAGGATGGGGATGGATCTTATTTGGACACCACAAGAGCCCACCACGAGCGGGCATAACTTTGAGATGGACCGTGAAGAATGTGTACCGACAGCCAGGCCCAAGACAGATTTTGAAGGCTATCATCACCATCATCAGTTTATTAGTCGCATGATCCCCTAAAGAGGTCGCGGTGTTAAAGCAAGCACTAGACATCGCCAAGCTATTCGATCCTACCTTCATGATTTATGCCACAGAGCAATCAAGCGAGTTTTTGGGCTTGGCCCTACCTCGTCGTACTAGGTCGCCCAATGGGTCGCCTTTCTGGTGGAGTCACATTTAAGGCAAGCTTCCGAAGACGTGATGATGGGGACATTCGTGCCACGTGTCCAAGTCATTGAAGCATATTTCTAGCAGCTCGCAGAGGCTGCTCGACAGTAAGTTCCTCGCGCAGTGCCATGCTTCTTACCTTATCTCGGCGAGTAGCTTCCACAGCACAAACAAATTTTGAGGGTTAAATAAAAAGCAATAAGCCAACGTACTTGAAAGTCTGTGGAGACTCTCTGGCGGCGATGCCGTCATCTTTGATCATCCCATCGACTTATAGGACATATCCATCAGTAGTTTTCAACCTGGTTTCCTGCTCACCGTGGTCCGTCCACGCCGTGGGATGATGGACGCATGATTGGGAGAAGTGCACTTTTCGTCACATCAACTTGGGAGCAAGCCCTACTGTAATTGAGGTACCCAAAGTTGAGCAACCGAGTAATGACGAAGATTGACGTGCGAATTGTGCCTGCCTGCCACAGTTGGGATACCACTTGGAATGAAGCAATGGAGCGGGACTGAGTTGCTTTGGGGCTCGGCCTTACTTCGTCCGTCGGAGGCAACGATGATTCTTCGCCTCCGTAGACGCAAATTCACAAGAATTGTGCTGACAAACATTTCAAAAATGTGCATTTCATATTGTTTGACCTCCTCTCCAAATGGGCCAGAATACCCCGCCAAATGTGCTTCTTGCCCATCTGTGCACCATCTTTCCCATCACTGCTCATCCATGCCCAAACCCCTTCACCGACGTGTCACTTCCACAATAGCAGCCTCAATAAACAACAAATGTTGACACTGCAAAGCGGCGATTCTCCGAAACGAAGTGCTTAGTGCTCCAAACCACCTCAACCGCGTCGCCGCCGCAGCCACGTATCCTCCAGTGATGCCAAGGTCACTTGAACACACTCGCTCCACTCACCAAGCGTCCAATTCACGCCCAACAAACCGTGTCGCAATCCGTTTGTTTTTTCCCTCTCATCCGCGAATTAAAATTTCATTTCACCGACTTCCGACGCAGCCCAGATGTAAGCGCGATCGGATCGCCGTCACTCACCGCCCACCATCGAATTGAGTCCGACAAGGCCGCACATTAACCGCTCTTTTGAATCGCCATTACCGGGTGCACTCGCATTTTGACCCGATTCCCCGTCCGATCGGGGGCGGGGCACGCAAGGTGCTAACGTGCTAATTGCACTTATGCGACCTTAGCGCCGAACCCCGGCCAGCTCTCGATTAGATTGCGATGATGCCAATTGAGGCCAATTATGGCCCGATTGGTGTGTGCGCTTGAGTGTGTGCGGGGCGATGATGTCAGTCGGGTAATTTGTTTAATTGATTTCGACCGACCGGCCGAGGGATGCGCTGGTGCGTCAATTGATCGGCAATGATTTGTGAAATGTTCCTTCAGTCGGCGTGCAGTGGAGCGCACTCGTCGGGCGGAGGCGTCTGCAGGACCCGGCCACAATTTAGACGGACGGCTGTGGTGGGTAATTACTCGATTGTTGGATCAACCGCTGGCATCCCTTTATCCGCAGACACACTCGCACGAGCCGCTTCAGTTCGCCGTCAAATGGATTACTGATTTGTGAGGCAGGTGACGGGGATAATGTGTGGTTGATGTGCAATTCAATTCGGGAATGTCAGGACCAATTTATGGCCTGGTGGAGAGGACTGTGACGAGATAGGGGGCGACTGAGGGAGAAAATCAGACAGTCCTGGTGAAGCTGCACTGCGCTAGTCCCAAAAGATTGGCTGAAGCATGGGTGGTTTCAAAAAGACCGTGTGCTGCCAAAATGTTGGCATGATTTCCTGCCTCTGATTGTTTCATTCCAAGAGGTATACCAACCTGTGGCAGGCGGTCACAATTCGAACGCCAGTCTTCGTCGTTACTCTGATGCTCAACTCTGGGTACCTCAATTACAGTAGGGCTTTCTTCCAAGTTGATTTGGCGAGAAGAACACTTTCCCAATCCCGTGAGCAGGGTGAGCAGGAAACCAGGTTGAAGACGTCTAGTTGCGTGCAGCTCCCCAAACTCTGACTCCTTACCTCCAGCGAACAAGAATCAAGTTCAATTTCGGATCACAAAGATAGTTAGTTGTCATTTTTGACAACCGCCACTGAATGATACCGACGACTGAGTTAAACGATTATCAAAGCGTTAAACCACCTAATATTTAAGCTTAAGGTCCAATTTTTTTCCTTCCCCTTCCCATCGCATGCCTCAAATCGAACCTTGAGTATCGCCACGACAGAGTGTTCGATCATCAACTTCCGACCACATTGTCACCTCATCGAAGCCAATTTGGCCCTCTTATTTTTATCCTAGCCATTAATGTTGTCGACTATCTTATGATGACTCCTATTCTATTCAGCATGCCCATGTCCACCATAGAGTAGCGATGGACGATTGGGAATGAATTTCACAATCGAATAAATTGGCAATTGCTGAACATTGAATACGATTGTCGATTTATTCGGAATCAGAAAATAATCGAATCGGATCGAATTCTACAAATTTCCTCAGTACCTACTAAAATTAACAATCTCTCTTCGACTTAAAGAATCGGCGAATACATTGACGATAGGAATCGTACCGAAAATTATTATTCGACTCCGCTTCAATTTGAATTCGAATAATTGCGAGAACAATCGAATTATTCGATGATTTTTATTCGCAATTGCCCATGGTTACCATGGAGTGCTTTCTCAAGTAAATTTTTAGCATAAAAATAAGCTGCATTTGCTACTACTGGCACTGATGCTTCGATGCGTTTGTGTTTATGAGTTTCACACTAGTCCGTACTTTAGCTGCGGCGTACATACAGAGTCCCAGTACTCGGGACTGGCTCTAGCCAGATTCTAAGCCACGAAAGAACTGACGTGGAGAACCCGTAGACTCCAAGACCAATGAAGGACCAGCATCAGACTGCATACTTCGTTACATAAATTGTTGGTGACCTTCAACGTGGAAACCTATGTGAGCAATTGGAAAGGGCGAAGTATTTGTGTCTATAGCGCCAACTTGCTCAACTCTTTGACCACTTCTAGGATAGTTTATGGCACTCTGATCATCCCTGTCCTGCTCAATGGAACAGAGCTACGGACGATATTAAAAGCGCCTGCTGAAGCTCTTTCTTGTTTTAAGAGAAAAGTTCTGCATAATTCGTGCGGTATGTGGTCCTGTTTGCATTGATGGCGTCTGGAGGTTCAAACCGCGAACTGCCGTCGTACGGCATGCGCCTACTTTAGCGGCGTTGATACCACAGCTTTACTCTTAAGAGTCTTCGAAGCCGAGCCATTTGGACAACGAAATGGCCCACGTATGTAGAACGGACATCAACCAACGTGGTGTGCGGAGGCTGGCGGCAGCTGGCGAAAGATTGTGCCAGCTGGAGAGGCTTGTTGGCTGAGGCATAGGTTCACCCCGAACTGTAGCGTCAAACAAAGAAGAAGTGTTCAAGAATGCAAGTCTTCTACGAATTCCCTCTGTGGTCTAAATGCACAAAGATCTTATTAGGACTAGGGTCACCAGAGGATCACGGGAAATGAAACCGTCAATAAACACCCAGTGAAGAATCAGAGGAGGTACTCCAAGGATCCTAACCTGCGTTGGGACTACGTTCATCTTTGGTTAGTGCTTCCATCGGTGGTTGGACCAATCGAGAGCACAATAGATAGTGGTACGACAGGGAGTCTAAATGATTCCTGCTTGTGTTGAGTGTCCGAGAGGAGAATCCTGCCCCAGTGCCAGTGTCTATCTCGTGGTCGGAGTTCGATAGTCACTCGTCTGTGACGGGGAATAGGATTTTTATGAGAGGAGTCAATGTGGGAAGATATACCATATAGACGGTCCTAACTATAAGGCTCCTGGAACCATGACTCCTCCCTACATCATCAATTATTCCAATCATAGCTTCATGTTCGTAGTTGGCTTGGTACCGTGAAAAGGACTTAGGAGCTTAGAAGGCTGCTGAGACTGAGAGCACTTTTTTTGGCGCCTTCTATGAATAAGTCCAGAGCAAGGAGATGAAGTATCATGCCCAAGAAGCACCCGTTGTACAAACAATGGCTAAGCTGTGTACTTTGTTGAGTACGCTCATGTGGCTTTTTGTGATGGTAGCAGTCCGCCAGATTAGGGCCCTATGGGTTATAATGGGTGTGATGATTGCTGTAGTGTGTGTACACCCAATAAATGATATACGAAATATTTTGCCGACGGGTTTTTGCAAGCATTAAACGCATAATATAGTATGGGTGGCGCTACAGCCCATAGAGGGCCGGGTCTGACTTCTCAGCAACCACTCGTGTTGTGCGTGCTATTGTTCTCTCACGAGTGGAAGGCCAAGTTTGAGAAGCTTTCTCTAGACAGGAAATACTCTTTGAGCATTGTCAGTGACTCGAAAGAGGTGGGGCCATGAAGATTATTTTTGTCGTACAGAGCAGGAATCGAACCTACGATGTCGAGGTTGGGGTCGACGCACATACGCAAAACGCCACGGGTCACCACGTGGCATTAAATGCATTAAGTAATTTTTTATGTTTTGTCCAAGTTCCTTTTCCTACATAGTTTGGAGACTAGAATGATGCCCAGATACGTTTTGAGTATGAAGGATTTTCCCTTCAGTCTTCTGGGGGCTTACCTTCTGACCGTTCCATGTGGCCCACAGAGAGAGTTCTTTCAACGCAGATTCCATTCGTTCGCTGATAATTGGTAGAAATCTAGCACTTTTATCAAGGTGCAGAATGGGTAAGTGCAGAAGGGATTTTTTAATAATGTCTGCTTGGTCTAAGTATTCTAAAAAATTTTAGCTACCACGTACGTCTTCCTGGAACCCTAGACCACATGTCTAAAAAGTGAAAGCCTGCTGAATTATTATTATTACTGCTTGTGGAATTCAAGTCCTTGCTTATTTGAAGCATTTTCCATCCAGTGCTCACATAGCCACGTCGTTTGTCCTTAAACGAAATTAGTGACTGTTTAAGGATCCGCCAGCGAAAATTCCACGTCATCAATCCATTCCAGTCCAGTCACTGATCACTGATTTCTGACAGACTTATCCCTTGTTCTGGACGAACCCCATATCGCTCCGAGAGTCTCTTGGCAAACACAAGTTTAGCTGTTAATCCGAAAGTTAATCCTCCATTAACCAAACCAAATCGGCAGTGAATGTCCTTCAAAAGGTCACGGGCCCTCAAGCACACATGCACTCATAAAATGTCAAACCGCACCCGACCGCAACTAACCACACCGGAGCCTGGCCAGGAATCGATTTCAGGAAGTGCCTATTCCATTACGTCCAATTGAGGGTCCAATTAAAAGCGAAATGCCCCGCAGGCCGAAACATCTCGGGCAGCCCTAAGTGCGTCCATAAATTCTGCCATTTTATAGCTGAGACCCTTGCAAGGAACCCCACTCCATGGCCGACTTTTGACTGGCCACAGATCGTTATCGAAACTACGAGTTTTAGTGCGTCCTTTCTCACACATCGCCTACTCCACGCCTACATGTAGTTGGCTGCGAACAGGACTTGGGTCGTCTCGCGTGTGTGCACACGCCAATTAGCCAGTTACGAGTGTGGCAACATTTAATCATGACCCACGCTAACGTCAGTTAAATGAGAAAAGTTGAGTCAAACACCAACCCCAACCCCTGCCCCAGCCGGACATTAGGCACATTTAACTTTTCTTGACCAACATTTTGTGGCCAAGGGTTATGAAGTGAATTTAACGAATGCGAGTACACTGTAATGAGCGGCGCATAAACCGGAATGGCTCGTTGTGTGTAATGCGTCCTCTGCGGTCGGATGTGGAATCGGAACTCCAAGAGTTGTGCTGTCTGGCTGAGGGAGCTGGGTAGGTTCTTGGAGTCGTTAGGCAGATAGATGGTCAACTTTTGGGAACTTAGTTTCAAGCATCATTCCCTTCCGACGGGGTGTGGGAGTGGGTCAAGAGCCTTCAACGTGCCTTACTGCGCCTCCAATCCGATGACGGATGGGGAAAGTTATTCCGTCGATCTGGCTGTGGCAACGGATGAGTTGAAGTCGTTAAGCTCGATGATGGAGTGATTGCTGATGCATGCAATTTGAGGGGAGTGGCTTGGAATGCATGCGGTTAAATGCACGAATTATGTCTGGGGGATGACAGAGTTCCGTGATGTCTGATGCTCAGACTGCTGCTCAACAATTTGCAGTCGCCAGAGCTTAAGTAACCGATCAAGTTGCATCACGTTCCCGTGGCAAGATGGATGTCTGTGCTTGCTTGGAATACATGTCAGTGGCTTGACGAGTTGGTGGCCATGTACGAGCGTGCATACATTTCTTGACAATAAGGTAGGCAAACAGTTCCAATCAAGGGCAAGTTTGTCGAGCCGAAGAGGTAGGTTCTGATTAAAAAACACGTCGAATTCAGACCGGAAACGGAATCTATTATGGCGACATTCTTAGAAATTGAACCGTCAACAACATCAAAATGTTGGCGTAACAATAATGGAATCGTAATAAAATTTCTTGTGATTTTTTAAGAGCAGAAAGAAGGAAAGGTTTTGAAACTTGAAAGGAATGTCTGCAGACTTTTCAATAGAAGACCACCTCAGGATGGAGTACATTCTCCTGTTCTTTGCATAATTGCAGTCAATGAACTGCTGAGCACGGTTCTGGTGATCACTTCAATGAAAATATTCCCGCCTCATATAATTGACAGAAAATTAGGCTGAAGCAGATCGAGTCGGGAAAGCTTACTTCTGCGTTTATTGGTGTAGAAGGAGATACTTTTCTGCTTCTTTGCGTGACGCTATAGTCTGGTGTGGATCTGGGCCTCCCAAAGACAAAGCGATTGGCCAGGGTTATCCTTCGTTTTATATCCGCGGTGTCATTCCCCGAGTTTAGCTGTATGCACCTTACCAATTCATCACCATCTGCTTTGAAAAGCTCGGCAGGGAGTCCATTGCCACCACCAGCCTTCTTGGACTTTAGTTTGGCGATTGCTGCCGTCACTTCTCTCAGGTCGGGAGGACGAATATCTTGTCCATCATCGCCTATATTGGATGTATTATTCTGCCAGACAGCGGTATTTTGGTCATCATCGCCATTATACAGCCTGCACAAGTGGCCTTTCCATATTCTTAGCATCGGCTACTACTAGCTTCCAATCCTTGTTCTTGCAGGCTTCCGTTTGGTTTTTACGAACTTGGCATGTTCCTTTTACCTGTTGGTAGAGTTTCTGAAAAATGTTCCTGCGGTAACATCCCTCAATCCCCTCCATCGCGCGAAATAAGTCGTTTGACCAAACGATTTATAAAAAATTACAACTTTATTGTGCCACTGCACTCTTCAGACTGACAAAATTAATTATGACAATGTATAATGATACTTCTCATTTGCAGAGGTGATTGCATGAACTTTATGTGGAGCGGAAGGCTCCCAGACGCTGAATCGGCAAGTCTGCAGTTCATGCGATCACCTGTGCAATCACATCGATTTTGGTAAAATTACAATACATGTGGTTCTGCTGACACTGCATCCGGTAGAGGTAGACGAATTAGCGGCACGTGTGGGTTGTGGAGACTCAAGGGGCGAGGTGGTGACAGGTGGGAGACGTAACTCCTCCCCCCTTAGAATAGAGCGACGGCCACAGTGAAGTATGTGGGGCTGGAGCGATAGACTGCAACACGGGGATGTCATTTCCGACGTTCTTCTTCTTGAACCAGATGATGATTATGACGACTATTGGGATGATGACCAAGAGTCCAGCTGATGTGTTGGTCATGTAGTGAAGATAAAGGGTTCTGTTTCCTAGGGATGATAGTTCTGCTTCTGTTCTGAAGTCAAATTCCTTCAGTTTCTGCAGGCTTAATACGTCAGATGTTGAAGCTGCATGTACGTCATTGCTTGGTGGTGGTGGAATATGGACTTCATCCCAAAATATTTCAGGGTCATCTTCGTACAACATCCCGTTGATTGTGACGCTGCAATTTTTGAAATGGAGAAGCGCTGTGCCTTCTATGGTTGTAGCTTGAGTGCTGCAAGTAGATTTGATTAGCGTTTTTTCTACATTAATAAATAAAATAAAGTTCGGCTCTGGCTCAGAAATGCTCCTAATCTTGCCCACATCATTTAGTGGACAATGTGCGGCTTTGTTCCTCATGAGATTTTCCAAGCATTCGGATGCGGCTACTTCTTCTTCGTCTTGTTGTTGGGGGCAATAGTATGTACCTGCTACTTTGGGGCATAGTGCGTTGTGTTGTTGTATATACTTAGTGTTATATATTATATAAGGTTTAGTAACTACAAGTTTGGTTTCGTTAATTGGTAGTGGGATAGTATGATACATATGATATTCTGTTGGTGTAAGGTATGGTATCTGTATGTTAAATATTAAATTTGTGCCATTATAATAGGCTTGTAGTCTTAGGAATTCATAAAGTTGTTCAATGGAAATCGTTTTAATATTTTGTTCTTCTAGTTTCTTTTGAATTAACTTTAATTCATCTGGATTTAGTATGAATTTTGGTATGATATTCATTTTGCTTAGAATTACCGCTTCAGCGAGGTCGGAAAGGTGGTTGGTTAGTAGGTCAATATTGTAGTTAATTTGATTAAGGAATTGCATTTCGAATAGCGTATCTTCCTCACGTCTTATTGCATTGGCTGTTACCTCGAAGTATTTTTCAATAGTTTCTTGTTCTTTGTTAATATGGTTAGTGATATTTCTGAATCGTTCTATCATATGGAGATTTAAAGTATTTCGGTCAATCATTATGTTTGTAAGATTATTTATGTTTGATTTAATGTTTTCTATATTTTCGTTAATATGTTGGGCGTCTTGGACGTCCAAGTTTCCAGTAATAATTTTGATAGCAGATCCCAGTCCGTTGAACAAGCCTCTTTTATTCCGGACGATGGGATATATTGTTAGTAATTTAGTTTCTAATTCCTTAAGTTTCAGGGAGGTAACGTTAGTAGCGGTGTTTATTCTGACCCTTTTTTCTAAGAGACTCAATGATCTGGCCATGCCTTGTATACTGCTATTGTATTCTTCGAGGTTAACGACGTGGATGATGTTATGGAAGTTCGTGATAGTTCTTGCAGGTCCTAGTTGGAGAGTTAATATGCTCCTGTTCTTAGGTATGTTGTAGATTTCGATTAATTGGGAGGATATGGATTGGAAACTGGAAAGGGATAAAGGTTAGAAGGATGCTGACTGCAGTATTCGTTATTAAAACAATTGGATAGTCTCCGTTATCATATGCCGTGATAACACTATCATGTTTACGCTCATATGCCGTGAACGTATTGAGAATATGTATTTATATGTATATAATTTCGAAACAAATGGTAACGCTCATATGCCGTGAACGATACATAGTTTCGCAAGTATAATATATATATGTATGTATGTATTTGTATTTGTTTATTTATATATATAGTATATGTAAAATATTTTTTTTTTTTTTTGGATAGCCTCTGTTATCATATGCCGTGATAACGCTATCATGTTTACGCTCATATGCCGTGAACGTATTAACTAAAATTACGTGTTTTTTTTTTTTTTTTTTTTTTTGTTTGGGTTATATATTATATATTCGTTTTATGGTTATGTCAGTTTGTTTCTTTTCCTTAATTTACATTTATGAAGTTTCTTGTTGCCTTTTGTTATTATAATGAATTTATCGTTTCTTTTTACTATATGCTTTGTGAACCGTGGCGTAAGTTTATTTCGCCTCGCTTCCTTTCCTGAAGACGACCTCATCTTCCTTAACCTCTTCTGGCTCTTCCCTGGATATGTTTAGTTTCTCGATCCTATCCGTTGTTAGTTTGTCTACCCTTTCCTGAATCTTGGGGTATATTTCATCAAGTTAAGCTTGGTGAGATAGTCGTGTTCGTTTGAAAAGTCTAAATTTTTGCAAAATTTGTATGGTGTGCCGAAAATATCTCATTGTGATTTACGACTGTAGGAGGAGTAGGAGTTGGAAGAGTAGGAGTAGTAGCCATTTCGGTTTGATCACCAGAAGAAATTGAGGGCAAGGAGGGGTCTTCAAGATTATTTTTTTCAGGAATAGAAGTCAAACTTTTTGATAACCGCCTTAAATCGTATGGAAGGAATCTAGTTTTAGGTTTGTTTTTTTTTTGACATTAGATTTTTTTTTTTTGCTATTATTGGGACAATATATTGCTTCTTATCATTAGTAAATTATATAAGGTTAATAATACCTAAACGTACAACAACAGCAACAACACTTACCACAAGCAGCAGATCAGTATGCCAATCATCTGAAGGTCCATTCTTTTGTTGGTTTTGGTTAACGTGGTAAAGGGTTAAGACCCGCCGGTCGAGTTTCACAGGATTTTTATGTTAGTATATTTTCACTTCTTTATTAAGATTTTCTTTTGTACACTCTTTTTTCTTTATTGATGCGTACTATTAACTATAAAATATTGCTTTTCACGGTTATCTGATTTTCTTTTGGCACTTTGCACTTGCACTTTGAATATATTAACTATTTCAGCACTGTTTTATTTATTTTATTCTATTATTTTGCACTTGAACAAGGATTATACGAACGAACGAATTTCTGATTTTCGTGTTATACTATTTTACTATTTACTGAATTAAACGACCGTCCACGTATCCTACCGACTGCGCCAAATAAGTCGTTTGACCAAACGATTTATAAAAAATTACAACTTTATTGTGCCACTGCACTCTTCAGACTGACAAAATTAATTATGACAATGTATAATGATACTTCTCATTTGCAGAGGTGATTGCATGAACTTTATGTGGAGCGGAAGGCTCCCAGACGCTGAATCGGCAAGTCTGCAGTTCATGCGATCACCTGTGCAATCACATCGATTTTGGTAAAATTACAATACATGTGGTTCTGCTGACACTGCATCCGGTAGAGGTAGACGAATTAGCGGCACGTGTGGGTTGTGGAGACTCAAGGGGCGAGGTGGTGACAGGTGGGAGACGTAACTCGCGCTTCTCATGCTCTTTCTTTTTGTTTCTGAGAAGCCGCTGCTCTTCCCTTATTTTCTGCTCGTAGAGCTCACGAGCAGCTCTTGTCCTTCTTTGCATCGCCGCTTTGTATGCCTCCTGTTTGGCTACATGTGCGCGCTGGCATTCTTCATCGAATCAGGGGTTTCTTTTTGCTGCACAAAGTGAAGTCTAGCATATCAGTTGCGGCTTCTTGGCAGTATTGCCACTGGTATTCAGCATTTGATGTCGGCGGTATGGCAGTATGTGAGAGATGAAGGGAGACTCGATCGGCGAATTCTCTAGCCGTGCGACGTTCAATTTTTTGGCAGCATTTTGATGATTTCGCGTGGTCCGGGAAATCCTCATTCGAAGTTTGGCTACACATAAAGCCCGGACGTCCAAAATGCTCCTAGAATGTCTTGCGTCAATCGCAATATGATCAATTTGGTTGATTTTAGATTGATCTGGAGATTGCCATGTTCCTTTGTGGATGTTAACGTGTGGGAACCATGTGCTCTACATTAAGGTTGAGCCCCGCGGCGATATCTAAGCCTAAATCCGTTATCGACGGTGGTGTCGTGTAGGCTGTGTCGTCCGACAGCGTTCCTAAAGATACCATCCTTGCTCAGCCTTGCGTTAAAGTCACCAAGGACGATCTTGACGAAAGCTAGGACATTGCTCGTAAGTTTTTTCAAGGAGCTCGTAGAGGCAGTCTTTGGTTGCGTCATCTTTCTCCTACGTAGGGGTGTACGCACATATGAGGCTTATGTTGGCGATTTTAGCCTTGATTCGGATCGTCACCAAGCGTTCGCTAATACACCTTAAGCTCAAGACTTCTTGCCCAAGTCTGCTGCTAATGACAAATCCGCATCCTGCATCCATGTGCGCTGACCTGGTCCTCTTTTACAATCACAGTAACAGATATCACAGCTTTTCATCTTCTTTTGCCCGGGCCGTCGCACAGCATTTCTTTGATCGCGGTGAAGTCCGCTTTATAGCGTTCTAGGGCCTCCGAAACTGCATACATGGTTCATATCTAAGCGGACGGAGAGGACGCCGCTAGAAGGCTGTATGTCAACTGCTGTCATCTCGCCAAGTTGAGAGCAATCAACAACTTCGTCTTGGACGCACATGTTCATGCCCTCCAAATGATGCGCATCGCATGTTGGTTATTCAGCCAGCGTTCTTTCCGAATGGGAGTGGATGACTGTGGAAAATTACCTATGAACCAGTCTGATCACCTACGTGCTCTTCCAGCTCATCATCCGTAGTTGGAACATTCAATCGAAGACGTTATGCCCCTCGCACCATTCGAGCATCGCAATAAATTGAATCGGAACAGGGCCTGCTATTGTCCGAGACTTGTTGACATAAGCCCACAACTTTACGTTGCCCCAGTGGCTTCACCTCCATCGAACCCTGCTGATAGTTCTCGTTATTTGGAAAACCAAGCTCACTGAAAGTAAAGAGAGGGCATTTCCGATGGTAAACTCAGGCGATCCTGCTGCCCATGTCAAACAGAGGCCAGGTCCACCACAGTCTGTAGCGCCAATCAAAGAAGAAGAAGTTACTCATTTCTGTAGCTAACCACTCTAACCCAACGTAGTCCAGGATGCAAGCAGGCTATTAAGCTTCTACGTTAATTCGTGCAAATCAAACTCATCGTCAATCTCTGTGGACGCGACTTTCAGTGGAACAGAACTCCATTGGTACACAAACATCTCTGAAATTGAATCGTAAATTTATTGTTTTCTTGTCACTACGATGCTTCCAATGTTGTGTAGCTATGGGTGTTTTTTTCTGGAATGAAACACCGATCTCAACCCCGAAACAATCACTACATGTCTGAAGATGGTTCACACTGGCATGTCAAGCTAGAGGCATCCATCTGCTTAAAATGTGCGCCAAAATGTGTCACCGCCTAGTTGTTCGCACAAAAATTAAAGAATTTCTTCAACTTCTTGAGCTTAATCTCTGCCTGCAGTCGAAGGTAGTCATTCGGAAGTCTGAAAGCAAAAAATTCCTTAGTTCCAATCGACCCACAGCTTCACCATCTCCTTTTCCGGCTCAACCTCTTAACCGAACACTCGGTGTCCTCTGCGTCACTCAGACACCGGCGCAAACAACCATCATCCTGACTCGGAGAATTCTTGTGGCGGCTCTTTAACTCAGTATTCACCTCTGTCGCTTAACCCTCTCTGGTTACAGTCAACGCCCATCCCGCCTACAGGTCGACAAATGTCACGGTCGTGATGGTCTTGGTCGCGTTTAACGAGCCCAGACGGTCCATGTCCTACAGGCTCCGTGTGTGGTGGTGCCCACTGGAATCACCCCCCTGCCATCCACCCAACAGCTTCGACAGCCTCTCGTCGGCGTCGGCAACAATGTCTGTCGCTGATTTCCTCAGATAACGAAGCACAGTCTTTCCACCCCCCCCCCCCCTGATTGAGGACCAAATTTTAAAAAAGAAGCGCACCCCCATCCATCGGCAGCGCTCCGGAATGAACTCTCATTTGTCTGCGCGTTGATCTCGAGCGACGGCTAGGTCCAACGACCACATCCAGCCACCACCGGGGGCCCAGGGAGCTGCCTCTAATTGCATCCAATTTATTCCCCAAGAAGAGCTTTTAATACCACCCCCTCCCAACCACCCACAAAAAAAAAACAACACGAGCAGCACCAACAAACAAGAAGAAAACTCAACAATTCATCTTCTCATGGCTTTCTTTTCGTTTCAGGTGGAGAATCGTGCTCTGCGGCTACGTGAAGTGGCAACAGCGCTCCAGTACCAGGACGAGATCCTGCCGTCGGCCACGGCACCGCCACAGCAGCGTAATTACGCCGCCGATAAGCCACAGCAACAGCAACAACAGCAGCAGCAGCACATTTTTCACCGGCAACAGAATGCCATCGCGTCCGCCGTTGGCGGTGTCGGTGGTGGCATCAGAAGTGGTCCCGCCGACCATGCCCCGCCACGTGTCGGCGGGCTGGGTCTAAACGGACTGATGCCAGGCGAAACTTCGCCCTCGGGCGGTGGTGGCACCGAGTGGGAGTACTTTGATGAGGTCGGCTACATCCGCGGCGGTGCCCTGAGGGCCGGCGAGGATCCGTACATCAGGAATCGCTTCAATCAGGAGGCCAGTGACGCGTTGCCCAGCAACCGGGAGGTTCCCGATACCAGACATCCCATGTGAGTATTTGCAACGTGTCCTTTGAGTTTGCCTACATCCCTCGACTTGCCACTCCTCTCTGTCAAGGGTTCGCGAGATTGATTGACTTGAATTTGGATCGGGACAAAATTAAAGCCTGACGGGGCATTCCTTGCGCTCCCCTCACACGGGGAATGCATGCCAGGCAGATGCGGGCCCGCTTTATGGTTCGCATGGCATTCTCATCTGTTCACGCTTGATGAGCTGGAACAGGATGTTCGTTGGTGCGAGCGTGCGCTCCTCTCTGTGCTCGTCTAAAATTTTAATCAAGGACATACCTGACGAGTGATTCAATCGAGCAGGCATATGAAAAACCGAATGTGTGTCATGCCGCGGGTCGGGGCTGCGCGCTCGTAAACTAGATACGGAGCCCACTCGGAGCTATTCGCTTTTTATGGGCATCCTTACGGCAGTCCGGATGGCATCAGTGACTCGAGCTCATTTAGTGCGGCACATAAATATGCAGTCTCCCGGTGATGGGAGTACCCGATGCAAGGGGGTTCAATGGGTTTCTCAGTGATTCTGGGTGTTTTTTCGATTTACTTCTCAACTTTGCGCCCGGATGCGGCACACTATCACGTGTTGTAAAATTGTTGATCGGCTCCGTCGATACGACTTGATAGAGCTCGTAAATCTTGGCAAAAAGTGTCCTTTGATGGGCCCATCTGGGAGGCGCAGATGACTTCCTTATTAGGGGACAATTTTATGCGGAACGAGAGTCGGTTAAGTGGGTGATTTGCTGGTAATCAAGCGCGTGGGAGTGGTGATGGTGGATGGATGTGTGCTTGTTTACTTTGAAGGGCGAGTGCAGGATCTTCAAATTGTCAAACTTATGGCAGAGTGGGTGGAGAGAGGACTGCTCTGGGTGTACCTGATAGGGAAAAGCAGTGAGAAGAAGGAAGCACACATAATTTATTCAATAACATATTGATTTCACCGCCGGTATGGTGCACTCCAACAGGGGACCTTAATGGAACCAAGAAATGGTTACGATTTGCAATTTCTGTCCGGGTGCGCCAAGAGAATAATACACTTCCCATGGAGGTCTTAAGTCCACAACGACTTTCAACTTCTACGTCACCCAACAGTCGCAGTGCAAGGTCAGGAAATAGTGCTGTGGCTGGGCAGTCGATGTAAGATTAATATGTTAATGTTATTTCCGACTTGTTCTTAGCTCGTGAACTTCAACAAACTAGAGGAACAGTGGTCAAGAAGTTCCAAATTGGCCTCCTTGAAGTGAGCTTCGAAGTTTGTAGAGCACCAAATGATAACACTGGTCAACCCATGTTTTTTTCTTCTGTTATTGGATCATTCAATGGTCCTGACTATGAACAAAGTCCTTTGAGATTTTTAACAGCTCTAATTTATCAGGTAACACTAGCTGCACCTGGCGCGAGTTACTACGTATTATAACAAATACAAAAAAAAATGGTACCAATATCTTCTTTAGAGAATTCTGAACAAAGTTGCCAAAGACATCAGTTTAAATTTTAGAGTCCCATTTACTGGGGTTCCTTGGATCTTCGTAACTATAAAGCGGAAAGTTTCTGTGTCTGACCGACAAAGGCTCCGAAACTACACGTCGCTGAGCTCGGAAATGTTCAACGATTTGGATACAACTTCAGAGCTAGACTAATTACATTATGTGTTACAAGATAGGAAAGTTTGACTTCAATTTGCACAACAAGTAAACATCGCGCACAGGTACATAGATGGGATATCCAAAAACTTTTTTTTATGAATCGCTTGATATCCCTCCACGTTGTGTGTAAACGGTTGAGAAAACCCATAATTTTCACATTGATAATTCAAACTCAATATGTATGCACACACTTAACGAATTGTACTCATTATGAGTAGGGATGTGAATGAGGGATTGGGGTAGGCATCAATGACAAAAGAAAATTAAAATTCTTCTCTGACTTCTGGTTCGAGCAGTCTTATTATTGTTTTTAATTAAGTGCGGAGTAAACATTTATTCAAAATCGTCTTCAGTGCATCTACAACGGAACACTTTTCTCCACATTTTTTCCGAATAATCACATTATCGCAAAAATGCAGAGGAAAACGAAAGCTGTTTTTGATCCTCACCAAGCATGTGTGAAAAGACGGCGACTTCTAAGATCTGCACAATCTCAAGAAGTTAGAGTCCAAGTTCGTGAAAATAACAACATTGCACAGGCTGCGAGAAGAAGTAATGAAGCACGGTATGAAAGAGAAAAACGGAACGCAAGTAATGGATTGACTCGCAGTATTAGACTAAAGCAGCAAAGAACTAGGTAGTTACGGTAAGGTAAGTTACGTTCTAATAATTGGCTGTATATGAAAGAAGAAGCATTCAACTATGACCCATCGTTGGAATAACCCAACTTTCCATAAATCTCTATTAGTCGCATGTCGTCAAAGTGTAATTTTTGCCAAGCAATGAAATTTGAGGCAGAGACTCCCAGTTTGTGTTGTGGTACAGGTAAAGTACCGCTTGAAGGAACAAACCCGGGCAACGCCAGGTACGAAATTTACTCAATTATAAGATTTCGTTGAATGAACATTTTATTGGATCTCGTTGCAAGCTCCAGCAGTAGACTCCCTTAATATATGAATTCCACCGCCCCGATAACGATCTTCTATTGTCCAAAGAAATGCGAGTATCGATAGCATGCACTCAATATACTCGACATGGTCGTCTACGAAGGAAAAAACTAACGAATGAATTCTACGAGTTGCCTAATATATATAAAGTATATATGGGTGGCACTACAGCCCACAGAGGGCCAGTGCCTAGCTTCTCAGCAACCACTCGTGTTGTGCGTGCTATTTGTTTACACATGAGTGGAAGGGACCTACAATTTTATGCCGACTCCGAACGGCCAAGTTTGAGAAGGTTTTTCTGGACAGGAAATATTCTTTGAGCATTGTCAGTGACTCGAAAGAGGTGGGGTCGTGAAAATTGTTTTCGTCGCACAGAGCAGGCATCGAACCTACGACGTCGAGGTTGGGGTCGACGCACATACCCACAACGCCACGGGCCACCACACACTCAGAGACATGAACGATTCTATAAAATTAACAATTCCGAAGGATGAACGAATTGTTTGGCAATTGTATTAAAATTTTCCCGGCGACCGTCCTCATCATGGCTGCGGTATGCAGGTAATATGTCGCACCATGGTGAAGTCTAAACATAAGTAGTTATCGGAGCAGCCAGTACATAGACCAAACCAGGAATGTCGAACAAGCTCATTCATCCGGTTGGATTCCGTATAAAAGGAAGAAGCCGACTAGCCAGAGATGCCACCTTGAATTCGCCAGAGATTCCGCTTTGGGCCAAATATTATCTTCCCGGATTTAGTTTTAGACTCCGTAGCTATGTCAACAAGTAGCTGATTTGATTTGGTTGAAGGGAACACAATTCACATAGCATCAAGATTAACTGTTTGGTGCCGTTTATGGCACGGGGGCATCATCGAAATGAAAACTGAGCGTTGTACATAGGACCGCGACTGAATGGCGCATTTGTTAGAGTGCCAGCCCGTTGCCGTTGCCGTTCAATCACTGGAGTTGTCGATCAATGTTAGTAGTATGTGGTCGACTTAAGCTTGCTGGCGATTTCACGGGCAGCCTACTAACCTATGTATGGTTACTCTGTTTGGTGGACAGCACTAAAAAAGGCCATCAACTGCAAGGCACTCAACCGAGTACAAAGACTGGCCTGCCTGTGTATCAGCGGTGCACTGAGAAGTACTCCGTCAGACGCACTGAATATTCTCCTCCATCTCCCACCTCTGCAAATATTCGGGAAACAAGCAGCAGCAAGCACAGCCCTGAGACTCAAAACACTTCGATTGTGGTCCGAACTCAATACTGGCCACTCAACCATTCTCAAGGAATTCAATTTCCTACCTAGCGACACTGATCGCCTACTACCCCAGGCCATCTTCGAGAAGAAATTCTCAATCAGCATTCCTTCCAGATCGGACTGGATGACTGCCATGCAAACGCTGAAAGATCCTCTGCGCATCTTCACAGATGGTTCAAAGACAAAAGAAGGTGTGGGTGCGGGTGTCTATTCACAAGACCTCAACATTGCTATCTCCGTGAAGCTCCCTGATCACTGTAGCGTTTTTCAGGCAGAAACCATAGCAATTAAAGAGGCGCTGTCGTTAAAAACAACGTAATGTCAAAAAGGGATATCACCATCTGTTCCGATAGTCAGGCCGCCATAAAAGCCCTGGATAATGTCATGTTCAACTCTAAAACATCCCTTAATTGCAGGCTGTCTCTTAACGAGATGGCCGAGCATTTTAACATTCACCTCATGTGGGTGCCGGGACACTGTGACAGGAAAACAGACCAGGAAACTGCACAGCCGACGAACTCGCTAGGTGTGGTACAACCTCATCCCTATCGATAGCAGGGGTACCGCCTTCCATGCCGATCGCTGCAGCCTACCATCTTTTAAAGATCCACACAATTAAAACCACCAATGACAAATGGCTAGAAGGCACAACCTGCCTTAAAACAAAAGAAATCTGGCCATCACTCAACCTAAAACGGTCAGACAGTCTACTTGGACTCAGCAAGCCCTCATTAAGGACCCTCATAGGAGTCATAACCGGGCACTGTGTAATTGGCACTCATGCTCGCTGGATGGGTGTCCCATATAATGATTTTTGCAGTAGCTGCATGGATGAAGAGGAGGAAGAGAACACTCATCACCTCCTCTGCTCCTGCAGTGCTCTTGCCAGTCGTAGGTTCCTGCACCTACTACTTCAGCAGCCGTAACGAGCTAAAAAGTGCCAGCATTGGCCAACTAAATCGGTTCATCAGCAGCACCAACTGGGTTCTTCTTCTTCTTATGGCGCTACAGTCCGGGGTGAACCTGGGCCTCGGTCAACAATCCTCTCCAGCTGGCACGTTCTTTAGCCAGCTGCCTCCAATTTCGCACTCCAAGTTGGTTGAGGTCCTTTTCCACTTGAGTGCGCCATCGGGTTCGTGGTCGTCCTCTATTGCGTTGTCCCACTGGTTCGGAGTCGAAGACTCTTCGGGCTGGAGCAGTGTTGTTCATGCGCTCTACATGGCCTAGCCATCTTAGGCGTTGAATCCGTAGACGCCTGACTAGACTCATGTCGTTGTACAGCCCGTATAGTTCGTGGTTGAATCTCCTTCTCCAAGAACCTTCAACGCAAACAGGACCAAAGATTGAACGCAGAACTTTTCTCTCGAAGAGACCAAGTGCGTCTTCATCCGCTCTTGAGATAGTCCAAGCTTCCGCGCCATACAGCAGGACAGGGATGATCAAGGTCTTATATAACGTGAGTTTGGTCTTTCGAGAGAGGGCTCTACTACTCAATTGCCTCCTGAGCCCAAAAGAAGCAGCGGTTGGCAAGAGTTATTCTGCGCTTGATCTCGGTACTGGTGTTGTTGTCCCCATTTACTCCAGAGCCTAGGTAGACGAAGTCCTTTACTACCTCGAAGTTGTAGCTGCCTATGGTGACGTTCAGACCGAGTCGTCGATGTTGTGTGTCCTTTCTTGATGACAGCACATACTTTGTTTTGCCCTCATTCACCGCTAAACCCATTTTTGCCGCCTCCGTCTCAATAGTTCGCTGAGTTCGGCCAATCACGTCAATATCGTCGGCGTATGCTAGCAGTTGAACGGACGTCTGGAAGATCGTGCCTCTGGTGTTGGCGTGTGAGTTTCGCACGATCTTCTCCAGGACGATGTTGAAGAAATCACATGGTTCCAGCGTTAGGAGAAGTCAATCCGCGTGGTATCACAATGGGCCTATTCTGGCCTAAGTGTGACTGCTCTGCAGCAGTCAGCCACTACAAACTAACCTACTAACCTAACCTAACAGAAGTCAACATTCGCATCAAACACAGCGATTACATTTCATTTATTTCAACCACTTTGCTGCTTTAAATGTCAGCAATTTTCGTCATCAATTGACTGCCTCTAGCATCAAGGAGAAGGCGACATCATTTGAAAACTACCACATCAACAGAGGAAGAGTCTTGTCGGCTCTCTGACAGTTCGTTCATGTCGCTTGAACCTCGTGACGAACTTACAAAAGCATGTCGAACTTAGCCCGTCAAATTAAGCCACAAATTCACATTTTGCTAGAATCCCAGCGAACAGCTAAATCCGTCTCTATTGTCAGCCTCTAAACCCTTGGAGTGACTTCAGTTTCGGAGGGCCGGAGTGTCGTTCGTCATCATTTCGAATACCGCAGATCTCGGTTCAGCACCGGCAACCGTTTCCTTGGCGACAAATCGGATCTAGCCGCGTACATGTGCGCGTCGTCTTTCGTAGGACTAAGCCCCACTAGCACCGTTCTTCTCTGTGAATGCAAACGAAAGGATTTACCGTCTATTCAACCGGCGGACGGGTAAATTCGCCGCCCCCCGTGGTCACCGCAAGTCGCCTGAACACAGCACAAGCAGAGTGGAGCGCCCCAAACACGGCGAGAAGGCTGATTATTATTATTCAACAGCTGAACGCATCCCCCGTGATCATTAAAAATTAAATGCAAAGCATAAAGCCACCACCGCCGCACACCTCGACCACACATCCTCTCGGCTCTCCTTTGGAATGGAATAAAATGTTTTGCCACGACGACGACGCGGTGGGGCGACTGGCTTCCTGCCAGCGGTGTGAGGCGAGTCCTTGGAATGGAATGGAACGACATGCGGGCGAGTGTTGCACGGCGGCGTTTTGTTTTAATGACTGCTGTCGTATTTCTGTCACAATTGCGGCCCGAGTGGGTGGCTGATGGTGAGTGAATGCGCGTGCTGATGGCAGACGGAAGCAGAAGGACGAATGGCTGAAGAGAAAGAAGTGGAACAAAAAAAACGGGGAAAATGAAATGAAAATCATTCGCTAAGCCGTGTCTGTGTCATCATCAGACGCGCTGTCGCTGGCCGAGTTCAGCGTCGGAGTGAAATATTTCACTCACCACGGCAGCGGGGGATTGCTGCGACATTTGATATGACACAGCGGTCGCAAAGCTGCGCTCAGCCATTAGAAATAATTTTGTTTTCATTTATTTACGCTTTTTTCCTTGGAATTGGATTTTTGCTGTTTTTTTGCGGAAAGCTTGAACATTGGACATCGCGCTGTCGAGAGCTGGTGTTTGTGGACACGGTTGGGTGGGTGGCCTTAAGCGGTGTTGTGCGGTGTGGAGGTTAATAGACGTGGTTATTCGAGCTTAACTCGACCTGGCCACCGGCAGCGGTGGGACTGCAATTCGATTTTAATTAAGTGGATTGCGGTAAGCCGGGCCGATTTGGTT
Source organism: Eristalis arbustorum (assembly GCA_916610145.1). Lineage (NCBI taxonomy): Eukaryota > Metazoa > Arthropoda > Insecta > Diptera > Syrphidae > Eristalis > Eristalis arbustorum. The sequence continues at coordinate 27,454,914 of OU744317.1, forward strand.
GGGGATTTAGCAATGATTCACAAGGGATTTTTGAGTGATTATGTCGATATGTCAGTCATTGCAGGGAAGCGAGGTGGGTGGAGGTTTACGTAAGCGCCACAAAGTGGTGTTGTAGGAGTAAATGCGCATTAACTCCTACTCTAAAGCAGACTTAAGATCTGTTCTTCGCACTTTCCAGCAATCATCAAGGCGCTTGCTGGCGCCCAAATAGAGAGCATCGACCATTTGCTATTGCAAACACAAGAACATTTATATCAACTCCAAGGTTTTAGGCAAGGCGACACGCTGTCATGCGACTTCTTCAACATCGTCCTGGAGAAGATCGTGCGAAACTCAAACGTAAGCACCCGAGGCAGCTCCCGATCTTTCAAAAGTTCGTTCAACTGCTTGCTTACGCGGACGACATTGACGTGATGGGACGAACACAGCGAGCCGTCAATGAGGCGTTTGCTGGCAATGAAGCGGATGCGGCTTAAATGGGTCTAGGGGTAAACCTGGGCAAAACAAAGTACAAGCTTTCATCACGGAAAGACGCACAACATCGACGTCTCGGACAGAGCGTCATATTGGGCAGCTAGGCTCTGGAGTAAATAGGGACAACAACACCAGTGCCGAGATTAAGCGCAGAATTACTCTTGCTAATCGCTGCTTCTTTGGGCTCAAGAGGCAATTGAGTAACAGAGCCATCTCTCGAAACACCAAATTGACCTTGTATAAAACCCTGATCATCCCAGTCCTGCTCTATGGCGCAGAGACATGGACGCTATTGAAAGCGGATGAAGAAGCTCTTGGTTTTTTTGAGAGAAAAGTTCTGCGTGCGATATTGGGTCCTGTTTGCGTTGATGGCGGAGAAGGAGGAGAAGGTTCAACCACGAACCGTACGGGCTGTACAGCGGCTGAGCCTAGTTAGGCGTCTACGGATCCAACGCTTAAGATGGCTAGGTCATGTAGAGCGGATGGACACCACAGCTCCGGCCCGAAGAGTCTTCGACACCGAGCCATTGGGACAGCGCAACAGAGGACGTCCTCGCACTAGATGCCGCACAAAAGTGGAAAAGGACCTCAACCAACTTGGTGTGCGTAGCTGGCGAAAGATCGTGCTGGCTGGAGAGGCATGTTGGTTGAGGCTCCACCCCCGACTGTAGCGTCAATCAAAGAAGAAGAAGAAGTCAAGAAGGTTTGTACCCCCACAACCCACCGCTTACCCCGATCCAACTTACATTGAGAAGTCAGTCGAAAACCATGCGAAAATTTTTAAGCGGCGTTCAAAAAATCCTGCTCTCTCCAAAGTGATCGCCAAAATGTCAGCTCAATCTGGTGGACCTCAGAGCTAAAGCAGCTCAGGATAGCATCCGATCTCTATTTAATTGAAAAAATATCAGCAAAATTCGAAAATATCAATCCTATCCCTATCCCCCGACAGGGACGGGTGACTATCGAACGTCGTTTTCAATGACCATCACACTTGACTGACGGATCGAAAATGGACACAGGCACTGGGGCCGGACTCAAATCGCATACCCTACAAAAATATTAACCATTTAGACTGTTCAGCGTCTACCAAGTAGACATAATGACAACAGAGAGAGAGCAGCCACACACTTACAAGAAACCGATAACCTCCCATGGGATATCAACAGACAGCCAAGCTGCACTGAAATCTGAAGCACTGAAGGCAGCCATTGTTCTCTCCTGTACAACGAGATCAAAGGCTGAAAAGAAATGTCGCGACTGACTGCGGTCTATCAGACATCACAATGTCAAACTCTGCTGGGTCCTCGACACTGATCAGTCGAAATGAATACAAGAGCATACGAATTGGCCAGACAAGGGCTTGAAGAGGACATCAGCGTGGCGGACACATCACTGCAAACACCGATTAGTGCATTGTACTGGATCATACATGATACAGCACTAAAAGAAGCCAACTCGTCTTGGCTTGCAAGGAACGACTGTCACACGACGAGGTCAACGTGGCCAGAGCTTCATATCGGCAAATTAAAGAAGATTCGGGAGTTGGACCGAAGCTTGATCCGTATGCTCTTTGGAGTGATCACAGAACGGAACAATAATTCTGCCGGAGCTGTGGCGACGAGGAGTAAACCGAGACGATCCAATATCTGATTTGCCACTGCCCAGATCCTTTCCGAAATATAATATAACCTATCCCAGAGTTGTTGAATGTAGAACTAACACCGGGTTGACATCAACAACCTTTGTTTGAAGCGCTTTTTTGAAAAAAACAAAAAAACAGAATGGCGACTCCTCTGAAGTTGAATGGCCAATTTCAGACGTAATAACTTCTATATTCAGCGCAACCTTTGCACTGACAAATCCTCTCCCTACAGTCCATGACAGGGCTGGGACTCGTCAAACAAGCCTCTCAAGCTAACTTGATCTTTGTTCAGTTGGATGAGGTTGTGCATGTGCAGCTGCAGACGAGGGCCTACTTCACTGACTGACAGTGCTCCCTATCTTCTTCAGAGTTCAGGCCTAAGACCGCCGGTCCTCTCAACTGGTGACGAAGCAACAACACTAGACGGCTGACACACAACACACATCCAACTCCTGCTCTAGCTGTGGTCTCTTCCAAAAAGGATGGAATTAAGTGGCGCCCAACGTGGGTACTCACTAAATAAAATTCCTATTGTTGTCAGGAACTTGATCAGAAGCACAATCCCTCTCTCGGATTCGACAGACCATCATTCATATTTACGATACCAAGTCTTCGTCTCGGTTCCTCCTCTCTCGTCCTCTCCTTTTTCGAGGAAAATGTAGGTCCCCTCACCTCGTAAGCAACTGATAGCACGCCGGACAGGATCAGGATTACCGTCGAAGGTAGGCCCAGCATCGCCTACTCGACTGCATCGTCCTCCAAAGAAGAACAAACAAGATTGGCGCCCAACGTGGGTTCCCACCGTTAAGTACAAACTAAATCCTTACTCAATTTCGAAAAGAAATCCTCTTGGATTAATGAGCACCGAGCTCCTAATTGCAGAGATAACATAGCCACTCAATGCGATGGCATCTCCTTCAAGGCCACTCAAAGCGCCACTTTCTCCTTCAAGGACACAGCCACTCACCGAATAAATTTTGTCTCCATCCACACCCAAAACATTTAATCCGTCCTAAGCAGCCGGCGCTTCCATCAGTGAACACTAGTTGTCACCCGGTGCCAAGCAGGGTCCCGCCTCGATTCCGAGTCCGACAGGAGTAATCTCATTATCCCGCCATTAACGCACAAAGCATTCCCTTTGTCCGTGTGCCGCCGCCCACAGCCTGACCGGATCCATTTGTTCGCAACAAAATCCCATTAAGGGTTCAACGTGCCAGCGCACATCCTTGCTGCCCACCGTAGCCCCGGTTTTTTCGTTCATTCATCCGTCATTCTTCATCCTTCATCTGGACATCCCCTTAACGTCTTGATCATTGAATTATGGTAAATTTGATTTACACCACGGACGCAGAAAAATTCAGTTCAGCCCACCACCCTGCGAGGCGTCTCCCAGAGCAATCGCCGTCGCGGTCGTCGTTGTAATTAATCGGCTTCGGTGCGCGAGGAAGGACATCGACGACTGATTTGTGTGCCTTGGCGGAAGGACCCTTATTCCCAGACGCAATCAAGGATAATCCCGGGAACGTGAGTTCATCTCAAATTAAATCACACACTCAGACACGGCGCGCAGTGTTGATTGGGGAACCTAAGCCGCTCGTCCTCGCACGCACACACATCTTCGATTCCGTGACACTTCAATCTTTTCCCGATAAGAGCCTTAATTCGCCGAGCGAAATCCCCCGGCAAATCCTCCGGTGTCCCCAGATCCCCGAGAAGGCGCACACCTTAGCCGGCCGAGGGAGGGGGTCGGGCCATGATTGAACGGCACGTTTCTTCAATGGGCTGCCACTCTTCGATGGCATCCCGGTGGGCACACACATTTCCGATTCAAGGAGTGGCAGCTCACAGCTCAAAGGACCCTCTGTCGCCGGGGTAATCCTCTCAAGAATGGATTCGGATGTTTTTGTTTCTATTTTTGGACGATCTCGGGTCGGGAATAATTTCGATTCATGAGCTCGATATCGAGTTTTGTTGACGCTGCCCGCTCCGGTGTGCTCTTGCCCCACAGAGAGGATGCTCGCCGGCAGGGGCGGTTTTACGAGTGACTGGCTGTGCTGAGGAGATGATTAAATGGCAGCGCAGCCAGGGACGAAATCGATGGTTATGATGTGCCTAATGAATCCATGTCGACAAGAGCTGGGCCGGAATCAATTTTGGACACGTTTGCCGGCGGACCGGATATTGCATGATTTCTTGAACGAATTGCTGGTGGTGTGGTGCTGGGCCGGGCGATGAACGCACAAAGGTGAACCAGGAGTTATGAGTGCCACTCCGCATGTTCCACAGGAGATGAGCTCAATTAATTTAGTCGGGGTACGTGGGGGCATTTTCATTCAGAGCAAAGCCATTGTCTGCTTAGACGACGTGGATGGGTCTTGCTCGGTTGTTGGCTTGTCACTTCGCCCAGATGTTGGTTGCTGGAGGCACTTCTACAAGGTGATAAGCCAATAGACTTGATTAAGCAGGAAAATGACTGTTTTGGGATTTAGGTCACTACGTGTTTCAAATTCTAGGGGTGGCGCAAGCCATAATGGTTACTAAACCAGTGACGCCTCTGGATTTACGAACCTCTTGATTCTCGGCAGTATTTTGACAACGTTGAGACTATGAGTTCAAGCTGAAGCCGAAGGTGTAAACTATTTTACAAGCTATGTTAGTTAGCTTCTTCCAAAAAACGCTCATAACATTTAAGAATCACACCGCTCCGTGTTGCACTCTGAATACCACAAAATTGTGCTTGGCATACCGCAAGAGAGTGCCATTGGACCTACTCTCTTTTTGTTGTCACTATATTCATTCGCACTTTGATGGCAAATTATTGCCACGTTTAGCGGATGATGCTGGCTGGTGAGGCATGTTGGTGAATTGTGTTCGGTAGCGTTGTCCATTGATGGTTTCATCCTGTTTTAGCAACTCATAATACAGCACACCCTTCTGCAACCTTCGGATATTCGGCCTTGCCGTTGATTTGGCCGATTGGCCCTGCTTCACATATGATTTTTTGCGCTTAGGGTTATCGTAATGGATCCATTTTTCATCACCAGTAACAATCCGAACCAAAAATTACTTCCTTCTGTAGCGTTCCAGCAGCATTTCAATATATCCAGTTGCTTTTCAACGCTTTGAACGTCTTTTTTGGCTTGAGTGACACCCAAAGATTCTGAGAGCTCTTCTTGTGTTTGGCAACAATCTTCATACAGTTGCTTCCAGTTCTTCATCTTCAAACTTGTTTGCCTGCCCAGGACGTTCATAGTCTTCCAAGCCAAAGCCAAAAGACTTTTGGCACGATCGCTCAGCTAGCGCATACTGAAATGTCATGCAATGACATTAGCTTGGCAACGCATGTTCCAATAGAATAATACAAGTTACGCCATCTCTTAGCAAACCGCAGAAATAAATTATAAAGACCAAATAATAAATTATAGAAAGTGTAGCGCACCGGCAATACGACGCCGGCAAGTCGTCTGCAGTCTTTTCCGTCAAAAGATAGCAAAAATAGCGCAGTCTCCTTACAAGCGTTATGGAGCATTCCATTAGTGTGTTTATCTTTGAGAGTCATGGCATCTCCGGTTCTGTTCTAGGGATGTCCAACCAGCGATGGAAGCCCTAACCAAGGCCGCAGGTAGAGAAGGTTCGGCTCGTAAGAGTGTCTCCACTGTTCCTTGTCTAGCAAGTGCATCAGCGATTCTTGTGATCTCGTGGTGACACTTCCTGAACTATTCTGAATGTGGTTAAGAAATTGAGCAACAGTTTGATTCTCGCTACAGACACAAACACTACGCTCCTTTCACCTGTTCTTTGCAAAATAGTTCACTGTCTCTGGCAGTGCTTTAAGGGTGTCTCCACATAATTTTTCAAATTCAAAATTGCTCTAGAACACTTGGACTATTATTGCAGACAGTCATGCGATTATAAGAACCTTGGAACTGTGGCAGTCCAATGTGTGTATAAAGAGAGGAAAAAGAGAGAAATCGTGTAGGATTGGATATATTTTTTGTATGAAAATTTAGGAGAAAGTCAAAATATGGCGAACAAAATCGAGAAATTCTACTTAGAGAGAGTAAGGAGTAGCTGGCGCACATCTTTCGAAAATCGGCTGCAGAAAGCTCTAGAGGCTATAGACGCACCACAGCCATTGAGACAGCGCAACAGAGGACGTCCTCGCACCAGATGGCGCACACAAGTGGAAAAGGACCTCAACCAACTTGGTGTGCGCGGCTGGAGGCAGCTGGCGAAAGATCGTGCTGGCTGGAGAGGCATGTTGGTTGAGGCCCAAGTCCACCCCGGACTGTAGCGCCAATCAAAGAAGAAGACGCACCGCAGGTAACTGTGAAGCCGGCATGCATGCAACTACACCGTCTGCATCGCCTGTACTTTACGAATAGACGTACTTAACCTTGCAACAAGAAGTCTTCGTTCACCTCAAGAATAGACCACCAGTTCCCAAAGCCTGATCCAACTTCGACTTTTGCCGAAGTTGGCTCGAAAAAAGGCCTTTGAACCACCTCCCATTACTACTCTATAATGGAGCGCTATGCATGTCACATATATACCGAGTGTAGACTAATAAAAAACTTGGAAGTTATCGGGTACCTTCACGGAATGGGTTGGTGGCTTACTCACACTTTTTGCTTACAAGTCCTGTTTTCAAATCTGGCTTTAGCTATTCATGAATTGAGGGAAAGAGACTCCTGTTGTAAAAAGGTGGAAAAGGTTTGTTCTGGGTTATTCTCTCTAAGTCAATTTTGTTCAGAAAATGGAAGGTTCTAGTGACTTCATTTCTTCCTTTGATAGCAGCTGATTCCTAGACGTCCTTGTCGTTTGTGGGCTAGTGCCTCGCAAAATCTTGGAATGTGTTCCCGAATTTTATTAGCTCTGTGGGTCCCCTCGACCACAACACGAGTTGTTGCTCTTAGACTTGGACTATTATTGCACACAGTCATGCGAACATAAGGGTCTTGGTGGTGTTCACTAAACTCAGAGGGAACTAGATAGCTTTTGTCCAGCTTTTGAAGAGATGTCGAAACAGTTTTACATTCGTCGGCAGTAGGTCACAGAGGCACCGCACGAAACTGTGAAGCCTCCATGCTTATAACTACGACGTCATCACTGCCTGTACTCTATGAGAGTACGTCTGCACGCCAGACGTGCAAACCTTTTTGACACGAAGTCTCAATCAGGCTAACTTGCAAAGTATGGTCTACAGTCTACTCAAGAATTGCTCGACCTGGACTAGATCCCAAGATCCAGATCTAAGTAAAACGTGATAGTCTGCTGGTATGTGAGCAACGTTCTAGCCTTGACAACAGCAACGTCATCGCCTAGTTAGCTCGGATGGACCCCAGACGTTTGCACAGAGGCGCCTACGTACCTCTCATGTGATCGAAATGACTCAGGCGACACAGTGTTCTAGAATTTCATTAAATTCTTCACAGAATCTGGAGATACGTTCTAATGGCAACACTAATTTGCTTAGGTGCTCCCTGGGTCTGCAGTTAGGAAGCATGTTACGATATGGATGGTCTTCTTGTTAATGTTGACCGTTCACCTACTTCATGCCACGAGCTTTGGTTCAGGTTTCTGTTCGGTACCTTCCTTCTAGTTCCTTGAATTCTTCTCCTGCGCTTGGAAGGGTTCTGGTGGCCCATTCCTAGCTAGAGATCGACGGGCACTGCCTCCTATCCCCGAGTGGCCAGGTAGCAAGCAGAGTCTTAGACTTTTCTGCGGACAGACTTGGGTTTGATGATATCGGAATCTAGTTCCAAGATAGCAACTCGACTGCCCGACATTATTCCTACATCGCAACTGTTAGAGTTTCTGCCAAGATTGATCTGAAAGCACCTGTCCATGGCTCGATTTTTGCTTGAAAGATGGTGATGCACGTGACCGTTCCTCCATTAGTCCTTGATCCGTCTGTTTACCATTTTATAGTATTGCTATTCAGTTTGTGGGCTACGGATTCACCTGCCTCCCATCCTCTGACCAGAAGATTAAGAAAATGGTAGCTACCATGTACTCCTGTGGATTGCCATACCAAAAAGCTCTCATTTCAGAAGATTGAGGTATAAGGGAAAAACATGAAAAGATCTCGTGGCCTCTTCGTCACGACCCTCAGACCAGCAGACGAAGAAGTGCCCAATCGCACTCCATGCAGATCGAAATCGCCTTCGCCTTGAAAGTGATGAATTCCAGTCTCATTCTGCCACTTACTCTGATTCCATTCAAGGTCCAGCCCAAAACGAGTTCAAAATTCAGCCGTATCAACCAGTTGTCCTTCTAAAACTCCCGCTCAAGAACAGGGAAGCAGATCCCTTCAAGCCAAGCAGCCCTCTCACGACACCCCCGGCACCGTAGTCTACACAGCTCCATACTCCCCCGAGCACTTCATCGGGAGCCCATTCTTTTCCGAAACTACTCGCCCTCAGCACGGAAAGTTGAAACATCATTCATGACCATAACGTTCGTGTTTTGCAAACTATCGAGCAAGCTCCAGCTGCCCATCGCCTCGGCCATAAAATCAAATGACACCAGCTGTGTCCGCACACAAAAGTCGGTTGGGTTGGGTTGGGTTGGGCGATGTTTGGAATAAAAGCAAATCGCCCGATAAATCCTCGCACGCAAATAAATCCCTGCTAGTGTAAAATTGGAAAGTAAGACCGGATTGAATCATCGCTCCCCACGGGCCATGGTCCCCTCCGGTCGGGACGGGCGGCCATCGATCGGGGTGGCAGGTGGATGGGTGGCAGGCCGCCCTGTGTGACATATTTATTCGGCCGCCAGTGGTGCCAGAATGTTCGAACTTCATGTGTGTTTGAGTTTGTTTACGATCCATGACGGCCATTGACAGTTAAAATGTCCATCATTCCTCATCCTTCGGAGCGCGCCGGCCCGAGGAGAAGGATGCCCGACAGGAATCCACTCGCTGAGCACTTTCCGTTAAATGGTTTTTCGGTCCCAAGTGTGTGCTGGTGTTTGTGTGCGGGCGGGGAGGGGAGCCGTTGTGTTTGGGACTCTAAATCGCATTTGGGACGAATGAATCGTTCGCACTTAAGACGCCTGCTGTTGCTGTGTTCCCGCTGCCCGAGGCAGTCAAGTGGTTTTCGAGAAAGGATAAACCGTAACCCGAACACATGCACAAACGCTCTTGGATGGCAAAGACTATAATTTTAAACGCAATTAGCTGGGGAAGAGTAGGTGGAAGGGGCCGGCAAACTCCTTCGAAGACGATGCTGGGGATTTTCCATAAAAAGCTTTCGCCTCGAGACGCTTTTAGACGTCATAATGCTTTTATTATCCTTTAAGTGGACCTTTTGTTGGGCACTTTCACAAGTCAGAATGGCGGCGGTGCAGGGTGAAGGGGGAGGGGATGTTTTTTAATGCCATCGGGGTAAATAAAGATTACGAACGTGAGAGCGGAATGATTAGTTTCTAGGACGGTTGCTGTGTTTTCCTCCCGTGGAAACAATTAGACGAGATTTTGTTCCTTTTTTGTTCTGTTTCTGCTTTGTTCTGCTCGGTCTCGGAGGCAAGGTGCGTTCTGTTTATAATCGCCTTAGGACGAGGAATTTGGCGGCATTGTGGAGGGATGTCTGATGTCGGAAATGGCTGATGGGCTTAGTGAGATGGGTTATAGACCGTCGGACATTCCTTCAAACCCTTCATCACCTTACTTTACTTAAGGTGGCACTACAGTCCGGAATGGACCTGAGCCTCAACCAATAAGCGTATCAAACCAGTTCAATCTTAAACAAGCTGCCTCCAGTTTCGGATGCATAATTGGTTGAGGTTCCTCTCCACTTGCTTGCGTCCCCGTTTTGGAAGTCTTGGTATACTGCACAGTCCCTCGGGGATGAATTAGAAGACTTTCCAATACGGAGCCGTTCTACATAACATATCCATCTCAATCGTTGGATCTTCACTTTTTGGCTAATGTCGCTGAACAGCACGTACATTCGTTACATCTCCTCCTCCACTAACCATCTATGCAGACGGAACGAGACTGGCCAAGCTTCGTCTGCTTTTAATAAAGTCCATGCCGAATACCAGAACAAGGACGACTAAGGTCTTATCGAGCACAATTTCGGTTGCTTGAGAGAGGGCTTTGTTTATCAATTGCTTTCTTAGCCCAAAGAAACAGCGATTGGCAAGTGTTATTCTTGTTTTAATTTAAGCGGTGGTGCGGTGTCTGAATTCAGCGGCTGCTAGGTGGACAGAGTCCTTGACTACCTCTAAACTATATCTCTCTATCGTGACATTTTGTCCGAGACGCTAATATTGGGTGCACTTTTTCGTTGACAGCATATGCTTGGTCTTAATCTTAATTGTTGTTGAAACCATCATCGGGGCATCTGTCGCAATACTCACAAGGCATCCGTAAGGTGTATGTGAGTTGTTTGGAAGGACTTCTAAAAATTCTGAGGAATCCCTTTTTCTTCTGATTCTAACTTCGAGTAGACTTTCAAAGTGCATTCAAAATGACATTTTGTCGAACGCGTCCTAGTCCGGAAATGTGGCCTAAAATGTTCTGTTGGATATCTATCAGAATCTAGTGGCACCAAATTGACTCCGTCATATAAATTTGTTTTCAAGTGACTAACCTCTGGCGCCTGCAATGAGTGCTTGGCTAGGGTTATTAAATTCCATAATTTGAGCATTTTAAAAGGTGATGTGTAACTGTGGTGCTACACCTAAATGGAGCATAATATTAAGCACAGCATCCGATGTTCAATTGTATTTTTCTTTGTTCGAGTAGTTCCTATCAAGAAAGGCCACATTCAAAAACGTTTTCGAGACAAAAACTGCTAGTAGACTTGCTAAGCCAATACGAATGATGGTAACACTGCGTGAACATTTTTTTTGAAAACGTTGAAATGAGTGCGAATTTGACCAGCATTGATCTGATTCAGCAATTTTACTTGAAACAACATCTTTCCACAAGAAAGGAGATCCCTTTGACTGCGCCAACTATCGAGGGATCAGCCTCCTTAACATCGCTTACAAGATACTCTCTGCCGTTCTGTGTGAACGCCTGAAACCCTTTGTCAACAACCTGATAGGTCCTTAAAAGTGCGGTTTCAGGCCAGGAAAGTCCACTATCGATCAAATGTTCACATTACGGCAGATCCTGGAAAAGCTCAAGAGATGCAGATCGACACCCACCACCTATTTGTCGATTTCAAGGCCGCATATGACAGCGTGCATAGAGACGAGCTATACAGCGCCATGTCTAGTTTTGACATTCCTGCCAAACTCGTCAGGCTGTGCAGGATGACGATGGAGCACTCTCGCTGCTCCATCAAGGTCGGTAACGAACTCACCGAGACTGTCAATGTCAAAAAAGGTTTTAGGCAAGGCGACACGCTGTCATGTGACTTCTTCAACATCGTCCTGGAGAAGATCGTTCGAAACTCTAACGTAAACACCCGAGGCACGATCTTCCAAAAGTCCGTTCAACTGCTTGCTTACGCGGACGACATTGACATGATTGGACGAACACAGCGAGCCGTCTGGCATTGAAGCGGAAGCGGCTAAAATGGGTCTAGCGGTAAACCAGGGCAAAACAAAGTACATGTTGTACATGTACATCACGAAAGGACGCACAACATCGACGTCTCGGATAGAGCGTCATAATTGGCAACAGAAACTTTGAGGTAGTCAAGGACAACGCCAGTACCAAGACTAAGCGCAGAATTACTCTTGCCAATCGCTGCTTCTTTGGGCTCAAGGGGCAATTGAGTAACAGAGCCATCTCTCGAAACACCAAATTGACCTTGTATAAAACCCTGATCATCCCAGTCCTGCTCTATGGCGCAGAGACATGGACGCTATTGAAAGCGGATGAAGAAGCTCTTGGTTGTTTTGAGAGAAAAGTTCTGCGTCTTTGGTCCTGTTTGCGTTGATGGCGTTTGGAGGAGAAGGTTCAACCACGAACTATACGGGCTGTGAGCGGCATGCACCTAGTTAAACGTCTTCGGATCCAACGCTTAAGATGGCTAGGTCATGTAGAGCGGATGGACACCACAGCTCCGGCCCGAAGAGTCTTCGACACCGAGCCATTGGGACAGCGCAACAGAGGACGTCCTCGCACTAGATGGCGCACACAAGTGGAAAAGGACCTCAACCAACTTGGTGTGCGCAACTGGAGGCAGCTGGCGAAAGATCGTGCTGGCTGGAGAGGCATGTTGGTTGAGGCCAAGGTCCACCCCGGACTGTAGCGCCAATCAAAGAAGAAGAATATCGATTATATATGATTAATGCAGACAACTTTGCAAAATATGCCAACGAAACACAAATCACATATCTAGCGCATAACGCATGGTACCACATGCCTGCAAGCATCTATAAACTTTTGATACATTCAAACGATATCATTTACGCCTGCACACTGCCACCACTTGGTCAATTGTCCCTAGAATACCAATAAGCGAGCAATAAGGAATAGAAACGATTTCAAGAGCATTTTAGCCGAAAATAATCCAGAAAAAACTTGAGTGTGTTACACAGATTTTTACTATCATCAGATCCATATATTTCGAGTGGCAGTACTGGCCTCAATAGAACAAGGAACACTCTATCGCATTTGCCCTATCAAAGGCGCTGATAATAAGCGCAACATTAATGAAGTCCAGCTCGATGTGCAAAATAACACACTGCCCGTCGCCTTGACTGGCTTTTTATTGTTGACTTCAAAAGTCTCTGTGATCGGGTCCCTATCGACCTTGATGGAGCAGTGTGCATTTTCGATCGTCTTCCGACACAAATGGACGAGTGTGGTAGGGATCCCGAAACTAAACACTGCTCTGTATAGCTCATCCCTATAAATGATATCAAACGCGAACCTTAAAATCGATGAAAATTTAATGGTTCCTCCTGGATTGGAGTACATAGTGTGAATATTTGATCAATGGCTTTAGTTGTTCGCATAAAACGGAAGATAACAGTCTTCGAAGACTGTTGCTTCAATATTTGGCGCTGTTTAGAGGGTTTGCTTTTTGTGGATTGGTTAAACAATGCTGAGGTTCCATTCTTTGGGCAAGCTTTCCTCCGACCGTATCTTACAACTCATCTGTATGGATGTTGCTGGATGATGCTTCCCAAATCATCGCCTGCCGCCTTAAAAATCTAGGTTTCTAGGCCGTCAATTCTAGCAGCCTTGTTGAATGCCAGCTTAGATATGTCGATCTTCCCTTTATCCGGCTCGGGCGGACGGGATTGTTGATCTTCATCGTACATTTCACGGTTCATTCCTCCTGACAGCGGATTTGCTTCTTCATCGCCATTATACAGTCTGCAGAAAAGGGAACCCTATAGACAACCATTCATTTACGATGTTCCCGTGACATTCCTTACAGACGAGACCCTCGAGCGATTTACCATGACTGGTTAACCTGGTTAGCCTTTTGTAAAATGTCCTTACTTTAATCCTGAAAGCCAGTGTTCGTCTCTCCTCTTCTGCACGTCGAGTTCGCTGTTGTCTTTCTTTGCAGTGCAGCTTTGTAGGCCTCCCGGCACTGGTCGTCACACCTGAGGTTTCGTTGTTCTGGTCGACTGAAACCCTGCACATCAGAGGCAGCATCTCTGATGTCCGTCCCTCATGCCTCTGCAGAATTCCTTGAAGTTTTCCATCAAGAGCATTTATCTACCTCCATTCCAAGCAGCAACCAGTCACGCTGCACAACCAATCCTGCCCCTGAGCCACTTCCATTTCAATCTGCAAACGAATCCTTGACTGTACCCCATGCTTGCAAGTTGCCCAATTTTCCTAGAGGCACTCCTTTGTGCAGTTCCTCTGAATACCTCTTCCGACTCACTCTCAATCCATTTGCAAACGAATCCACGTGCCGTTCCAAATATTCATCCCTCGCTCTGGTCAAACAATGACTCAAAATCAAATTTCGGAACCGGAACCATGCAGTCTCCCCCTTGACGACTCGACCACCTTCGGAATGTTTCGTCTCAATTCCACAAGACAAACGAAGTGCAAATCAGACACAGAGGCATGCACCAGCCGAATCAATAAGCACAACACACGCCACGTCTCCTAACGAAGCACACTTTGTTTTGCCATTTGCAGGTGCCGCAAGAAAATCTGGCGAAAGGACCTGCCCGAGACGAGTGTGATAATCACGTTCCACAACGAAGCCCGTTCGACGCTGCTGCGGACCATTGTAAGGTGAGTCTCGATGTGTCACGTCCCCCTGCAGACGACTTATGCCTTGCCTTTCCTTTCAGTGTCCTCAACCGCAGTCCGGAGCATCTGATCAAGGAGATTGTCCTCGTGGACGACTTCAGTGATCATCGTGAGTACCGAATCATCCCTTCTCCCCCTCGCTCTCTCACACACACTCACCCTCTGTTCCCCCTTTCCAGCTGAGGACGGCCTGGAGCTGGCCAAGATCGATAAAGTCCGCATCCTGCGCAACGACAAGCGCGAAGGTCTGGTTCGCTCTCGAGTGCGTGGCGCCGATGCGGCCGTGGCCGAGGTGCTCACCTTCCTCGACAGCCACGTGGAGTGCAACGAGAACTGGCTGGAGCCGCTGCTGGAGCGGGTCGCCGAGAACCCCACCCGAGTGGTATGCCCCGTCATCGACGTCATCAGCATGGACAACTTCCAGTACATCGGTGCGTCGGCCGATCTGCGCGGAGGCTTCGACTGGAATCTGATCTTCAAGTGGGAGTACCTGAGCGCGTCGGAGCGCTCCGAGCGCCAGAACGACCCGACGGCGGCCATCCGGACGCCCATGATTGCCGGCGGACTGTTCGTCATCAACAAGGCGTACTTCAACAAGCTGGGCAAGTACGACATGAAGATGGACGTGTGGGGCGGCGAGAACCTGGAGATCTCCTTCCGCGTGTGGCAGTGCGGCGGCAGCCTGGAGATCATCCCGTGCAGTCGGGTGGGCCACGTCTTCCGCAAGCGCCACCCGTACACGTTCCCCGGCGGCAGTGGCAACGTGTTTGCCCGGAACACCCGTCGCGCCGCCGAGGTCTGGATGGACGACTACAAGCAGTACTACTACAACGCCGTCCCGCTGGCCAAGAACATTCCCTTCGGCAAGTAAGTGCAAACCCACCCCGCACCCCCAGCCTGGGTCACACCCATTAATCCACCCCCATCTCGCCCACAGCATCGCCGACCGACTGGAACTGAAGGAGAAGCTGCAGTGCAAGCCGTTCAAGTGGTACCTGGAGCACGTGTACCCGGACCTCCAAGTGCCCGACACCCAGCAGTACGGCCAGCTGCGGCAAGGACCCTACTGCCTGGACACCCTGGGCCACCTCATCGACGGCACAGTTGGTAAGTCGCTGCACGCCTTGTCCCCCCAAATGCATCCTCCTTTGACCCATTCCCTCTCGCAGGCATCTATCAGTGTCACAACACCGGCGGCAATCAGGAGTGGACCCTAACGAAGCGCGGACAAATCAAACATCACGACCTCTGCTTGACGCTGGTCAACTTCGCCCGCGGCTCGCAAGTGGTGATGAAGCTGTGCGACGAGTCCGAGAATCAGATGTGGACGCTGCGCGACGGTGGCCTCATCAAGCACTCCAAAATGAACATCTGCCTGGACACCAGGGACGTCCACGAGCTGGACGGCATCTCGGCGGAACGGTGCAACTCGGCTCTCGACACCCAGCGGTGGGCGTTTGTGACCAAGTTCGCGTGAGCTGCTGATGACTGACGAACGGTAGCTCCCCGGCTGGCGGCAGCACTCCGACGTCTATGGATGGAGGGACGGAAAGGCGACTAAGCGAACGCGGAATGGTGGACGCTGATGGAGACAACATCGGCATCGGCGTCCAGGTCCTGGTTTTGTGTTAATGTGTTATCCTAGTTTATTTGTGTTTCTTCTTCGATTTTATGTGCGTCTGTGGGTGCCTGTGTGCGTGTGTGTGCGCGTGAATGTGTGGCTGTGTGAGTGTGTGTGTGCGTTGGGCGCGCTCCCCTTGATTGCCCGACAGGATATTGAATTTCAGTTTTATTTCCTTGTTTTGTCTCGTTAATGACCCATCAAGGACGTGACATGAGCCAGTTCGCGGGTGACGTGGAGGGGGGGTGGGAGTGAAAAAGTTTTCTTTTCGTTTCCTTTAATACTCTTGTCTGGTCGTCCTTTTATTTTTCAATTCAATTCCTGGATCCCTCTTTGGAATGGAGACGTGGCTCAGTGGGTGGGGGGATGTTTTCTTTGAAAGGAAACTTCTTCCCCGACGCACGGCGACATACACCGAAGAGAGGAGCACAGGTTTGTTATTTATTTCGAAATTGTTTGTTTTCTTCATTTGTCCGGTACTTAGTCGCTTCGGAATGCAAGATTTGATCGGATTCCTGAACGACTGCTGCGGATGTGACTACACGTCGTTTGTTTTCGCTTCGGTCTGTTGTTGTTCACCTGTACGCCCGCGTGTGCACTGGACGGTACTTAAGGAGGTGGGAATTTATGTAACTCTTGTAAATAGTAAATGTTTATGTATAAAAGTTGGTAGTCCAAGAGGGGGGTTGGGTGGGTGGATGTGGTTGAGAAGTGTGTGCTGAAGGGAGGGGGATGATATCTGCGGAACAGGGTGCTGTTGTTGGGTTCACTCGATGGAAACAGGAGGTTGTTGGGTTCACTCGATGATATAGGAGGAGGTGTGGAACTTTGTGTGGTCTACATCGAAGTTTGAGGAGATGTCTGGACTTTGTGGGTGGAAGGGTTTCTTTTGTCAAAGAAGAGGATGATCTTCCAGCTTCATGTCTATTTGCATAAATGGAAGGCAGTTGAAAGGTGGCCAGCATCGTGTCTCAGCACACGAGCGACAGCCGAGGTGATGACACAAGGAGAAGAGACGTCAGTTCAAGCTTGTGGCATGCAGTTCCTCAATTTGCCTCGAAGCCTGTACTCGATTCCCTTGCTTGTCATCGGAGACTAGGGAGAAATGGGCACTCTTTGTCCTGCTGCTAGATGGACTGGGAGACACCGACGCTTTTCAAACACATGATGATCACGACGCTTTTGAGCGATCATGACAATTGATGTCAGCATAACCCTAGGGCCGTCAAAGGCTTCACTACAGTGGGCCTTCTTTTGCCGGAGATCCCCTGTAGTCCGGACATCTTTAACGACCTCATCGACGACATGGCCATTAAGTCATCGCACACTTCACCTAGTAGTCGTTCCAACGTCTTGTTGAAGGTGGATCCAAGTGGCTGTTGAGCTCCATCCCCTTTGACGGATGCGTCCACATTTAGTGTCTCGTCTTCAATTTTGGTGCATAATCAACATCTTGTCGTCTTTCTCGGTGGAATCGAAGGCATTTCGTGGTGCTAACCAATCAATCTTGGGCTTGTGCTCATGCATCAGCATTGTTGACTTATTAACCGATTTATGTACATTGGACGGTGCTATCACCCGAGGTGGACTCAGATCTGATTTCATAAGCAGCCATACAACCGCTGTCTTGAGAGGACATCTTGCTCCTTAAAAGCAATCCCTTTACCCTAGAAGAATGTGCTCACTCTGTAGACGTAAAGAGCTTCAAAAGTTGATCAAAATTTGCTATTGTTTATTAAGGGAGTGTGCAGAATGAAGCAAAGTTCTTAGCTGCCGACTGAATCTAAGAACGGCACGTAGTTCTATTCAATATCGCCCATATCCATCATGTCCTTGTGTACAGCGCCGGCGTGTGTTACCCTGAGTCAGAGTCGCGCTAAGGGAACAGCTTCCGCAGTTCATTCGTTGTGCAACTGACTGCCTTTTGAAGCGATTTCCGCCATGGGGTTGGAAAAGGACATGGAGGGTCTGTGGATATGGTCTTGAATGTTCCGTTTTCAGAACAATTTAAATGGTGTTCCTCAGGGCTTTGCCTTTTGTCCGCTTCTTTGGAATGCATGGAAGGTGAAATAATTTCGCCGAGATGGTGTACCACAGGTAGAGCGAAAGGAAACACTTATTCATATTCATTTTAGACCTGGAAGGACATGCTTATTTTGTACACGTTAAGAACATGCTTCGTGGAAAAGACGACGCCAGCAGAAGAGTTCGTCGGGCAGATGACACATCTTCTGAATGTTGGAGAATAAATTGTTTTTAGTTTTTTATCCCATGTAGAAATATAATGAGACATATTTCTAAGAAGGCGCCGTACGTGAACGAACACAAGACAAATGTAAACCCCGGTTGGATACCAAGCTCCGTTGTCGAATCGATGAAGCATGTGCTTTCGGGGCTAAACCTTCGAGTTAGAAATGGATTCAAGTGGTCCCAACTAGATTCAATTCCACAACAAACGTCGCCTACCAACAATGTTCCAAAAACCACTCAAAACTACTTGCCTCTCCATTCAAAGACTTCTTGACCACATCCACCTGCTTCAACCGGAAATCAATTAAAACTTAGCCGTCATTACTTAAAACTCCTTGCATTCATTCATCAAACGAAAGCAGCTTAAAAGAAACCCAAGCTGCACCGAAGAAAACAAAAAAAGACAAGTAAAATAAATAAATAAAAAAGCTTAAATTATTTCAAACAAAACTTAGGTAAATTTCAAAAAAAAAAACGAAAAAAAAATATTCGGATTCCAGAATACCCTTAAGCAAAACTATTGTTAATTAAATAGAATAAACAATTAGAATGAATATTTATATATACATATGTATCTAGTTATTGTATCTTGCTACAAACAAAAAAAATACATTTAAAAATATATATATGCGCCGAGCAAGTAAAAAACAAAAAAAAAATATTTTCAAATTTCTTCATCATATAAATTAAATATCTATACATATTTAAAGCATAAGAAAGAACATTAAGAATCACTAATAAATGTTATAAATAAGACTCTTGTTACCGCGGTAAGGAATGGTTATTCGTCATTTTTGTGTTCGTTCTTAAGCGTATTTTTCGGTGCTTTTTCACGATTTCCTTTTACTGAACGTATTCTTATGTTGAACTTAAACTGTAACGCAAATCTCAAGTAAATGTGTTCCTCGAATAGACAAATGAAAAGAAATATAATGCAGCAATAGAACGTAAATATTTTTTTTTCCATTTTTACATCTTTACACGTTTTCGTTCGGTTTTTATACGTAATTTAATTGTTTTATTTTGTTTTTCGCTTAGTTTAAGATGAGAAGAGATAGTAATTATTGTCGTAAGAATGTTTATATGTGTGTATATGAACAACAAAAAATAATAATTTTTCTGTAAATTATACAAATGAATAAAAAATATATTTACATTTTTTGGTAAATTTTTTGTTCTTTGTTGTGCTTGGATGTCAATGGTTGGGTCTGTGGACAGGATCGAGTGTTTGGAGAAGACACTTACTCGCAGTTTGACAAAAGTAATAAAAAAGTTCGATAAGTTAATTACGATTGGCGACTTGTGGGTGACTCAGAGAAGTTGTCTCGATGACATCTCTCAAGTCATGTCGCTCACGTCTTTTCAATAATGTCACCGCTCCGAATTTCGTTAACATTTCAAACTTTCAAGTCAATACGGAGAGTTTTTTTAACGACTTCCTTGTCACATCGAACAACCGGAAGCTCTCGCTGTGTATAACCTTTCCTGCTAGACCTCCAGTCTCTTGTTATTAGTTTTGACATCACATCAGCAAACATGGAAGTGAAATATTTTCTTCTTCCTTAACAGGTAAACATAGCTATTCACACCGTAGCGTGTCGCGGTAAAGAGCACGCGATGATTCCAACCACGAATGTGTGAGGAAAATGCACTGCAGTTTGATTTTTTTCGCAATTTAGTGGCGGACACTTAGTTGGAAGGACAGGTTATACCGAGGAAGTTAGACGACACAGGCGCAGTACATAATCCATCCATGCCATTTAATATTTCCGTCCGATGAGTGCTGTGGTTATCTGTGAAACTGACATGTCATTTTAAGGATTTGCCTCAGTGTGAGTATTCTGGCTAGGAGCCTACTACTTCAGCAGCCGTATTGAGCTAAACAGTGCTAGCACTAGAAGCACCAACTGGGTTCAGTGTTAGGAGAAGTTAATCCGCGTGGTATCACAATGGGCCTACTCTGGCCTAAGTGTGACTGCCCTTAGCAGTCAGGCACTACTACCTAACCTTACTTAAGTATTCTGGCAGTCATTAGGTCGCTGGACCAGATCTTATAGACGTGGCGACTTTGCACGTGCCTCGCGGTCATTCATCAGAATTGAACACACATCTGAATACATTTTCCCTTTTTTTCGTTTCTGGTCATAATAAAACGGCGCTGAATGTGATGTTGTTCGGAGTGTGGAATGGAGGCAAGACTGTTGACACCGAACATGTTTGGAAGGCCTAATTGGAACATTTTTATTGGTGACTCAGTAAAAACTCCAAGTTTGTGATCTGTAGGTCGTCTGAGGTTGTGTTAAACTGCCCGAAGACGCTACAAATTTTACTTGTCTAAGGGAACCTCTGTCTTTAGATTAAAATCCTTTATTAAACCGTCGTGCCGTTCATTCCAAGAGGAGTTTGTTTAGCAGTTCAATGTCCATTCATGCTGATTAACATATTGCAAACAGATTCCACGCAACTCAGTACTGAGTCACAAAAATTCAATAGGAACGAACCTCTAGCTCCTCTAGGGAGCTCTAAAAACAGCATATACAGCGTCACTAAACATGATTCTACACCCACTTCCCATTAGCCCATAACTGGGTTCTACTTCGCGCTCTTTGCTTGGAATAATCGTTTTTAGGGAAGACACAAAAAATTGTAGAATTTGGGAGGATAACAAAACAACAGAAGATCTAAGAGCGTTCAATGCAAAAGTCATGTTTTGGTTTGGATCAATATTTCTCTGAGCACGGCGTTGGTCAGGCCATCACCGTCAACGACGAGTGTTATTGGTCGATGATATCTAGCTTATCTTGAAATGACATCAACGACATGTGGCTTTAACAGGAAGGAGCGACTCTACGCTGTCACGTCAAACTGGAAACTCTGCACGTTAGAATTTATCTGAAGACAAAGGTCTATGCGATTAAAAAAAGCAAACATGACTCTAGGTCAAGACCATTGTTCAAATTCAGGTTGATTTGCGGGCCAATGTTATAGAAAATTTAAGATTTCGGTTTCATGGCGTCGGAGCATCCACGGCAGACATGTGGACGACGTTATATTCCATAATCTATACTGCAAACATAACTACATCGATGTGCTTTTCAAAATTTCAATGCAATCCCTCACATACTTTATTTTATTTATTCGGACTATAAGTTAATTCGCGGTTTTTTGAACGTTTATTTAAGAAAAACATGTACGATAGTATTATTCAGAGTATTTCCCATCGGAAGCTATAAGTTTTTCCCATCTTTCTGGCAATTTGCAATTCCCATCCCAAAAGAACTGCGCCAAGAATGAATCAAGCCAATTTTTGATATTCTGCTTTCACTCACTCTCTCTGCACGAATTAAGTTATAGACCTAATACATTTAAAGATAGCAAGTACTGGGTCGAGCAAAAATCCCACTAAGATCTCTCTTTCAGATTTATAAGCATTTCACGATGGCTGGGCATCGCACTAACATGGTGAGTACGAGAATGGTGTGCAGAGGAGATATTTCCTCATCGTCCGACACAATGGGTCCACCAAGACCTTCCCATCAACCTAATCTTGCTTTCACAACGTATGCTCCAGCTTTATGCAATCGGACACCTAAATCCAACCTAATCTAAGCTGCATTCCAGTTTTTGCTATTAACAAAGGCTATAAGCTCTTTACCTAGATTCAAAACAGATTTTGTGGCCCTCTGTGTTAAGGATGTAGAGGAAGACTGAGTGTTCCCTCATGGTGGTGGATTGCTTGTTTATCGGCTAAGCTGTAAATCGGTTCTCAGATCTTAGAGCTTTTTTTTGAATTCTTCCTTAACCTTGAACTAGACTGAAGTGGTAAATAAGTTATTTGCGGCTTTGCCGGTGGCATGATGCTGTCGAAATCTGCAACCGATTCGGGTGACAGCCACTTTAGTCGCAATTTTATTTCCTACATGGAACTTGATGCATACGGGAAAAAAAAGCAAATGGTACAGTCAAACGAGGAAAGAAGTGGAGTAGGCAAAGAGTTTCATTTAAAGTTGGCAGCACACTTAGATTTTAGACTATAGTTGGTATATTGTGGTACCCGTAGTCATACTATTACCAGGGATCGACAAGTTCAGTGATTGTGTGCTTTATTTGATTACAATAGCAAATCGTGGCTGGATCAGATTTAAGAACCGCATAAAAGCGTTTTCAAATTATTTTCTCTGGAACTCGAACCGCGGACCAATTGCAGACATTTGAGCCACCCAGTCGTACCGCCGAGAAGTATTCGAAACCCACATGGATGCCCAAGGATAGCATTCGCCTGGTAGGAGTACATATCATGACAAGAACGCCTGACTGCATACTCGCCAAGAAAGGTACACATACTTTGTTTGTATGCGTCGGACAGGGTCTAATGTCGTAAAAGTCTAAAACTGCATAGAGTTACCAGTAATTGAAGCGGCGCCTGTGGTATGTAATTGTACTCTGGGTGTTGTAGCCAGATCGATGGGAACGCGATTCTCAAAGGACCGTGCTTATCGTAATAGACGAATCCTTCTTGGGAAAGGAAACTGTTATGACGTACCCTCTCGTGGTATTGTGGAATGGGGAGTAAGCCCCAGAGATCATCGCTCTCGCAGTAAGACCTCGAATCAACTTTACCAGGAAATTGTCCACTCGTATCAGGTTCGCCCTCTTGTATAGGAACTCATTGGAGTAGAGTTTTCTGTAATGGAACATTGCCGTTCTGTAAAGGCGAAGGCGAGCCCTAAGACAAGCACTCTCAAAAACCCGAATCGTGTCCACCAAGCTTGCACTCACGTAGAAATACACGGGCATTCGTCGTGACTCATTTGGGCTCGTTTGGATTACCTTTACCTTTGCATCGAGGTGGTTGTTGTAAAACAGTCTCTTTGCAAGAACGAAAGCGCCTCGGGCCATGGCCACAGCAGCATGTACAAGCTTGTTAAAATATAGATACTGATCTAAATCTCCAGGTATCTGACTACAGTCCTTTGCAGCAGTGGTTGCTCGTGTCGTTCAACAATTGAGAACTTACGGCAATTTAATTTGTATCCGCCGAACCCTTATACAACGACATTCATTTCATTCATTTTAATTCATTTTTATTGTTTTAATTCATAAAGATCTTACATACTAGACAAAAATGCTTAAAACTAGTTGGACGTACAATTCTATTTCTAACTTACTGTCCCTCGGCGGGCACTCTAAGCTAAACTTAATCTTATACTATGTCTTTCGACCTAACCTAACTATACATATGTTTAAATATAAGTGAATATAACTGTAGGAATTTTTATTAAGAAAAAATGAAAAACTTAAAAACAGAACGGATTTTTGTGTAAAACTTATTAACTAACTTAAATACTACCTTAATATAACTTAAAACTAACTTAACTAAACATACACACATGTATACATGCGTGTATATAATGATATACGCACATATATACATGTGTGCACTTAACCTATTTACATATAATACACATAAGTACACTCAGTGTACGAATGTATACTTTTTTTTTTTTTTTTTCTTTTTTTTAGTTTTGTGATTTTTTTTTTTTTTTTTTTTTTATGTTTTTTTTTTTTTTTTTTTAATATAAACATATATACAACTTACAAACTACCTTAAAACTACCCTACGATATGTAAGTCGGCCATAGGTTGCGGTTTCTAGATTTCCATCTAATCCACCACAGGACAGAGACCGACTGCGCCCCATAAGGGGGTATGCACTACCCGTTCTAACCCGGGTCTAAAGAGTTCGACGCTGGAGTTCCTTCGCTCTTCAGCCACCAGAACTTACGATGTTGTAATGCAACATCTCGCACATCCCGACTCGAGACCGCTGTACTGAACCGGAGGAGGCCCTCCTCAGCTCGTTGTGCAACGGAACGGTCGTGGTTGAGTCGCCCATCCACAGTTGACCTGGCTATGTGAAACAGGAGCGGTACCGCATTCTTGTCTTGTATCAAGCCGTGTTTGTCAAAGTAGAGAAATGCTTCTGGAGGGACGAAGCCACTGTGACGTACCTTTTCGTGGTGCAATGGGTTGGGGTAGTAAGCCCCGAAGATCAAGTTATTAACCGAGTTCATCGCTCTCGCAGTGTGACCTCGAATCAACTTCACCAGGAAATTGTCCACTCGTATCAGGTTGGCCCTGTTGTATAAGACCTCGTTGGAGTAGAATTTTCTGTACTAGGACTCTGGTGTTCTGTAAAGGCGAAGGCAAGCCCTAAGACAAGCCCTCTCAAACACCCGAATCTTTTCCATCAAGCTTGCACTCACGTTGAACCACACGGGACAGCCATATGTGAGCATTGGCCGTATGAGGGCCATGTAGCAGATTACTTTTACCCTTGCATCGAGTTGGCTGTTGTAAAACAGTCTCTTTGTAAGGGCGAAAGAGCCTCGGGCCCTGGCTAGAGCAGCATCTACATGTTTGTTAAAATATAGATACTGATCTAGCCAGATCCCCAGGTATCTGACTACAGTCCTTTGCTCCAGTGGTTGCCCGTGGCGTCCAACAATAGAGAACTTTCGCCAATTCTTTTTCGTATCCGCGGAAGCTTTATACAACGGCGTTCTGAACAGTATGGTTTCCGACTTCTGAAAGTTGATATTCAACTTCCAGTCATCGCAATCACTCATGAATGAATCGAACTCACCCTGCGCGAGTGATGTCCTCGATCTTTTTGTCTGATCTGTACACCATCAAGTCGTCGGCATACGCAATTGGGTGAGGATATTAACATTCTCTTGTTGAGTTGATGGGTTCTCTTTTTCTTTCTTCAGTTGGATCCTGCTCGTCTTCAATCACTATTTTTTCATGGTTCACTTGGTTCGTGGATTCAATAGTTCACAATGACACTCAATCCATGTCTTACCTAAACCAGTTACATAGTAACTGTGAACACGAACATTTCTTGAGTAAAGTTTAAGTTCGATCTTACACTTTGCTAAGCCAGCAGATAAGGTTGCACTGTGAAATCGGTCATTACCACACAAGCAACCGCACCTCAAGGCAGGCTTGGGACACCCAAAATCTCGCCCCAATCTTCAACCGCGTTAGAAAAAACCACAAGCTCCCACCACCAGCCATCATGAGCAAGCTTACATAATATTCATCCAACCACCTATTCCCGCAAAATCGAAACAAAAGTAACATCCGCTCCGACAAGACACCCATAAGCCGCATAAGTCAGCGAAATTGAAGAAATTGCGTCACAGAACACGGCGAATAAGCCCCACACGCCGGAGGGTGCCCGCAGGAGTCTCTTGGATCTTTGACAATCCAAACAAACTTCCCCCGGAATCCCACCTGAGAGCGAGTTTCTTCCGAAATTATGACAAAGGAATCGACGTCCTGCCAGCCGACAAGCAACACAAAAAAACACGTTCCATTGGCAAACAAAAGGATAAACAGCTTACGGCGGTTTATTGAATTCGAAATTCCCTTTGACTGACAATATCAACAACGAGCTTTCAATTAGGCCCGCATTTTGAGACACCCCAGCCACCCTCGACAGCCTCCGAGGAGGCGTCAGTTCAGGCAGAAGTTATCGATTACAAAGCAAACTGGAAACAATATATCCTTGATTTTGCGAAGAGGACGTGGCATAATTTCTCCCCGGCCTCAAGGCCAACGGGAAAGGGATCAAGCCGCAAACGCACGCCACGCCATCTGATCCACATTCAATCGGCCCCCACACGGAGGGTGCTTCCTTCTGGGCCAACCGCGACGACGGCTGGCTTCCAGTTTTCGATTTTAATGATGACAGCGACCTGACTAAGTGTCAGCTGGTGTGTGCTTAGAGAACGGTTGGGGCTGGCGGATGCCGTATGCGCACATCAATCAAAGCCGTCCTTGATTCACACTCTCGGCGGAGCGAAGCAACTTCCTGTTCGTGCGAATCCCTGCAGGACGCCAACTACACACAGGTGTTGTGCACCTCCGTCGGTTAAGAGTTTTTCAATTTATTACTCCGGGCTGCCATGGGGGCTGTTGCCGGGGTTCCTACTCGATTAACTCGAGGCTCTGCTTTGCCCTCACGGCTCGAGTGGGTGTGGGTGTGTGTGTGTGGAACGTAATGGAGCATAATAAATTCATTCCGCTTGAGGGAGTGCGCCCCTGTCAATCGATACCGAAAGGATATCACGGAGTGAAGGGAAAAAAATCGGAAGCATGCAACGTACAGTTGCGCCGTCGGATCAACTTTGAACTTTACACGAAAAAGTGCGGCAGCCAGCCGAGAAGGACGTTTGTGGGAAGCCGGAAAAGAATTGATTAAAAGGTGTTAAAAGCTGTACGAACGCGCGAGCCAGCTTTTATGAGTAATTGGTTCTTGCACCGAGGGGGGAGTCCTTAATTCCATTTTGCCATCAGCGTGAGAGCGTTTCGATGATGTGCCGGGTGCAGATCGAGGGATGACGCGCCGCACCGTCGAGGATGTGTGCGCGCATTCAAAAGTTGTAAAAGTGTTTAATATTCGACATAAAAGGACTCGTCTACAGCCAGGGCTGGCGGGCTGGTGGTTCGTATTATGCCGAACCTGCACTCGTTTATGGAGTGGCGAGAGGCAGAGTGTGCTCTGAAGCCTCTGAAGGGCTTTTATGGACGAGTTCTTTGCCGCGCTGGATGGATGGATGGTTACGTGCGGAAGTAAAAGAACGACCGGAAGGGGAAGGATGGGATGTAAATGGATTGAGATGTAAATCAATTCGTAATTGACACAAGGAGATGAAGCAGGGAGGAGGGGTGAGGAGTTCAGTGGAACTCCGATGTCGGAAGCAAAACTCTGCTTATAACCACGTTTGATGGTAAGGCAGTGGAACTTTTTTATTCCGGCAGCGTTCGAAGAACTCAAAGAGTCTGGTGGGGTGGTGGACAATGTTGCCTTGTTTTCAATTATCACTCCCTGTTCGTTTTGGGATTCGACAAGATGGAGTTAAGCGCGTTACAGCCGTAAGAGGGCCTGGGTCAAGCTGCTCACCAACCACTTGTGTTGTGCGTGCTATTGTACTCTCTTTCTCTCTCTGGAAGAAATCTACAGTTCTTTGCCGACTGCGAAGGGATACATTTTGTGGCGGATTGGCGGCCTTGAGAGCTCAGGAACACCAAAAGTGCTTACGTTCGATTCCCCGGCTGTGCGTGAGTTGACGGTTTTTTCGGAACCCATTTTGCACCGAGAGCCGTTTTGAAACGTCGTCGAATCAATACTGTTTCAAGCAAGTGTCTGCTCGGAATCCGTTGCCTTACTCTGGCAAGCAATGGTCAAAAGCACAAGAAGTAAGTTAAAGGCTCTTCTTGATTCTGCAGCCGAGAACAGCTCTTAGTCGGTTAACCAACCTTAGAGCTCATACCTGACACCGCTCTCAAGGTGGAGGGCAATTGGCCGTTCTATAAGAAGAAAAGTAAATGTAAGCAGAAAATAAAATAAAAAAACACACTTTATCTACTTTACAATTCTTTTTTATTCGGGTGTCTTGTGTGCCGGTTCAGGGAGAACTGAACTCTCCTGTTACAATACGATATACATAATGTTGTTGAACATCGTTTTTACGATATATACATATAGAGAGAGAGAATTCTTAGACCAGGGTTGCCACACAGCCAAAGTGGATGGTCCGACTTCGCAACTGCCCATACCGACTACATAGATGCCATAGTCGCTTTAGCTCTTTTGAGTTGCTTATATGATTCCTAGACGCCGGCCTGTGTTTACCAGTACCCAGGCCTGTTTTAAAACTACAGTGTTCAGTTCGGCCCCTTTGCTGCCGCGCTTGTGAGAGCGGATTCACCGGCTTCGGTCGATCAAGTGATAGTCTTAGCTGCTTCGTCCACTCGGCGATCTGAGGCTGATCGATGGGGATTGGTCTCATCAGTGCTTCTGTGCTTTTGATTTCTTGCGGAGACATAAACGAACTAATGGCTGTTCGTTTCCTTTCTCGATTAGTCCTCGAGCGACCAAATGGGTGTTCCAGTTCTTTTAAGAAATCTATTGCACACTAAAGCCTTACTTTATTGTCGTGCCTGATATTTATCCTTCCACTCAGTCTGTGTATCATCTGTCTGCAATTGCAGAGTTTACTGAGTAGCGACAGACCATACAGAGATCTTAGATGAGCTGACAATGGAGCAGGATTGCCCCAGGTATGTAGACTCCACAGTTTAAAGACACACTAACGCAATACAATCCACCCCTAGACACGGCTTCTCACAAGGAAAAATAAAAAGCATGAGAAGCAAGCCCTCGGAGAGATGGAGAGGTGTTACGACATGATGGTGGTCCTGAAGTTTTTCCAAAAGGTAGAACAAGTATCTGGAGGGACCTCGGACAGAAGCCTACAGGGACGAAAATGGACAACTAGTAGTAGAATCACAGTCGATGCTGAGAATTTCAAGAAATCACTTCTGACGACGGTTAAGCGGCTATGAGGACCAAAATACAGCTGTCATGCAGAATGTTCCACTCAATCTGGACGATGACAGACGAGAACTCCGTCCCCCAGACTTAGATGAAGTCAAGGACTGTCCGCGGAACTTTTGAAAGCAGCTGGAGATGATCTGGTTGAGCGCATGCACCAGCTCATCAGTAAGATATGATCCGATGAGTGGAATCTTAGCGTCGTTTGTCCGGTTCACAAGAAAGGATACCCGTTTGACTGCAAAAACTATCGAAGGATCAGCCTCCTCAACATCGCGTACAAGATACTCTCAGATCCTGGAAAAGACTCAAGAGATGCAGAGAGACACCCACCACCTATTTGTCGATTTCAAGGCCGTAGATGACAGCGTGTGGCCCGTGGTGTTGTGGGTATGTGCGTCGACCCAACCTCGACGACCTAGGTTCGATTCCTGCTCTGTGCGACGAAAACAGTTTTCACGGCCCCACCTCCTTCGAGTTACTGACAATGCTCAAAGAGTATTTAGTGTCTAGAGAAAGCTTCTCAAACAAAGCCGTTCAGATTCGGCATAAAACTGTAGTGCCACTCGTGAGAGAACAATAGCATGCACAACACGAGTGGTTGCTGAGAAGTTGGGCTCTGGCCCCCTACAGGCTGTAGCGCCACCCATATTATTATTATATGACAGCGTGCATAGAGACGAGCTATACAGCGTCATGTCTAGTTTTGACATTCCTGCCAAGCTCGTTAGGCTGTGCAGGCTCTCGCCTCTCCATCAAGGTCGGTAACGAATTCACCGAGACCTTCAATGTCAAAAAAGGTTTTAGTCAGGGCTACACGCTGTCATGTGACTTCTTCAACATCATACTTGAGAAGATCGTGCGCAACTCAAACATCAACGCCAGAGGCACGGTCTTCCAAAAGTCCGTTCAACTGCTTGCTTACGCGGCTGAAATTGATGTGATTGAACGAACACAGGGATCCGTCAATGAGGCGTTTGCTGGCATTGAAGCAGAAGCGGCTAAAATGGGTCTAATGGTAAACCAGAGCAAGGACGCAAAACATCGACGTCTCGGACAGACCGTCGTAATGGGCAGCAGAATCTTTGAGGTAGTCAAGGATTGGATGGAGAAGGACCTCAACCAATTTAGTGTGCGAATCGAAGGCAACTGGCGAAAGATCGTGCTGGTTGATCCAGCCCGGACTGTAGCGCCAAACAATGCCGAAGGAGAAGGTTGGTAGCCTATTGTGGTTTCTCCGTTTCGGCTACCTCTTTAAATGCGTCGCGGTAAGCTCCACCTATTGTTGACGTTTATCTATGATGAATGCACAGGCGCTCTCTGTAGTAAGACACCAAACCAAACCAACCATCTGAAACCAACCACGTTGCTGTGTGCATTCGAAGTTTTTGGAAATTTACTTAGCACCGAATTACGCACTGCTGCAGAGTTTATTAGCCCGTAGCCGATGTCTGTTGTTGTATCACGGAGGCTGTGCTTACTGACTAATCCACCAAAGATGATTTCCTTGTCGATTTCAGCGTTGAAGTCACCATCTGTAGCACCACCTTAGGTAAGTAAGTAATACGTCATGCATAGTATCACTGACCGCAAACTGCTCTCAAGAATGACAGCTTCAGAACTCAATCTCCACAGCTCACTGGCCTGCGAAACAAATAAGTTAGTCGCAGTTGTAACACTCGTGTGTAAACAATAGCACGTACTGCACGATTGGCTACTGTGGAAACTAGGCCCTGCCTCTCTACAGATTGTAACGCCAACCTTAGTTGGAACAGAGTCACCCAAGAGAACCCCAGCAATTTGTTTAATAAGTAAACACGTGCGTCCTTCCTCACTGACATGGCAACACCTCCACCTCCGATATCAAAGGAACTCCTTGACAAATTCGAACTTTAATGCGAAAGCATTCAGGTGGATAATTCAACTGCCAAGTGTATCCTGGCTGCGGGACGGTCGTAGATTCCAATTTGTCCAATGCCTAGAGGAGACATCTCCGTAATCTCCTAATGAGCCCAGCAATCACAATTAAGCGTAATCCCTCGGGTCGTGTCGACTGTCGAGCGGCCCACTGCCAGCGTAATTAAATGCCTCGAAGCGAACGCCGCCGTCGATGGGAGGTCCAGGGAGCACCGATTTCCAGGGTAATCTGCTCTCATTAATATCATCAGCTTCCACAGGTAGGCCCACGGGCAGCCACCACCGTCCTTCCGCAAGGAGAGAAAAAAAATATCAGAAAAAGGACCCGGGATCCGGAGAATTCATTGCAGCCCAAGGTGTGAACTTTAGGTCTCTAATTCCTCTTCTCATCTTTCATTAGGCTTGTATCGCCGAGGAGTGGAGAGGCCGACCGGTCGGGCGGTCGATGGGTCGAGAGGAAGGCGCTCGGCTGACCATTCGCCCGAAGTCCTGATGGGCGAAATGTTAATTTAAATCAAATTGGCCGCCCGCAGCGCGTGGTGTTAACACACAAAAAAGACTCCGCTCAGAATCGTGTGAACAGCGGAAACATTTTCGAAAATACGCTGCCAACGGGTAGCGATTTAGGTTGGGCTTGTGGCGGGCGATGGGGGACCTTTGAAGATGATTGCCTTATGGTTTTCCGGAATTTATCCCCGGATCGAGATGAGATACGAAATTGGATTTGCAATAATTCAAGCACGGCATCTGCAGATGAATGCATCCCTGTGGTCTCGGCATCGGTGGTCGACTGAATTGAGTTGGGCGCTGGAGCAGAGTTGGGTTGGTGTTTGCTTCGGATTGCGACGAGGGGGGCCCGATGAAGGATTAGTTTCATTGTTCATCGGCCTTTGAATACGAATATCTCTCGAATGCACTTCGAATGAAATGCGATGTGTTATCCTGTTTGTTTGATGTGGGAATCGGAAAAGATGTCCGTTTTTGGGCTTGCCTTTCAAATGGCAGCTGGGGAGTGTGCTTCAATTTACGACGATACCCAGATCTCGGAGACGTCTCTTCCAAAGTGGAGACTTGCAGCTACATAGTAGATCACAATGCGTCTGCAAAGACAGGGCTTTGGGCCCGATTATGCAGATAGGAGGCTGGGCAGAATGCAATGGAAAGTTTTCAATTGAGAGCGACTGTCATTCAATGCGGAAGGGAAGATCCATTGTTTATTTTCAGTACCATTTGAGCTGCTCAGGGATAAGAATGCACTTTAAACAAAAGTCAGCTATTATTTTATGACGTGCCTGTTAATGATCTTGTGGTGGCCCGTGGCGTTGTGGGTATGTGCCTCGATGTGCTTAAAAATGCAAGATGCTCAGATCTTCTGATTTGGCTACGAAAACCAAGTGTTTCCGTGCACGTACTTCAAGGAATCTGGTCTTTTACGAATGTAGTACTTCGCAAGATGCGATCAATCACCTTTCACAGAATCGAATGAACTCGCGTGTTCTAATCAAGAACAGCAATTATTATGTCTACAGTCAAACCCGCTTATTGAGACTCCGTGAACTCCGAAAATTCCCCGTGAACAATTTTACAAATTGCATACAAACTGCTCCGTTTTATTGAAACGCACCTAAGTAACAAGTCGGATATTTTAAAAAGAAAATATGAAAAATGTACGACTTTTCAAAGAAAAGACACAGCTTAACTGAAAACGGATGAAGTTAGGCACCCCAGCAACAATCAGGAAATGTGCTGCCAGAATTGATATTTGTGTCTGTGACACAGCACATTTCCTGATTGTTTTGATATTCAAGCAATTTTTATCTGCTAAGTAATAACATAATACACTAACATGGATGGCGCCACAGCCCGTACAAGGCCAATGCCTAGCTTCTCAGCAAAAACTAGCGTTGAGAAAAAAAACCTACAGTTTTATGCCGAATCCGAAAGGCCTTGTTTGAGAAACGTTTAGAAATCTATTTCGACCATGTGGTAATTAGTTGGTTGCGTATTGAAGGATATTATCCAGATCCTTTAGTGTGTTAGTCAAATGATCAAGACAGTTAAAAGAATTTGTGCTTATTAGGCAGTGCCCAGATAATACGTCACATGGTTTACTAATGTGCTTCCCGTCTGTCCCGAGAACTGTTGGTTATATTTTGATCTAGTGCACGTCACAAGGATCTATTTATAGTAACCTATTTTTTTTTTTGATATAATGGCCTTCAGTTGGGTGGGATAGTGTTTCCCCTGATTATCTGCAAGTAATAGACCCATTCAATTTTGGTACTTCATCGCTACTTCAGTGGGACCGCTCGGAATGCATTTGTGCCCTTTTTAAGCACAAGAACCCTACCCAGTATAGGGTAAGGTTCTATCCTTTTCCTGTCTCATTTAAAGATAGACGGCAGAATTTACCACCATACAATTGATTGCCAGTGTTTCCAGAACTTTTATAGCCGCCTCGTTTATTGATAGCTGAACGGCTGTCCTTCATTCTGGACTATATTGCGACGGTAGCTGGAGAGCCTTAAGTTAGGTTTCTGGCTTAACTTAGGATAGGTTGTTCAGCTGCCAGCGAACGTAGACCATTGTTGGTCCATTGTAGTACCCAGTGCGGTTAATTTGATCCACCAAACCTAGATAAAAAGATATTAACTTTTGCTTTCACTGGGATTCGAACCTGGGACCCCTATAACCAAGGGCAGGCACTCAACCAAGTGCGCCATCCAGAAGTTTGTCATTGATTCTGGCTTACCTTCATCGAATTCTGATGGTCGTGATCAGATGTACGCCTCAAACCGCACTAGAAATACTACTGAATCTTCTTTAAGATTAGATTACGATGAAGGTGACCCAGAAATCACTCCATCTACCACTGCAGTATAGTCCAGTTAAAAATTTCAGACGAGCTGACCAAAGGTAGACGTGAGATCAAAGCCTGCTTTTGTAATTCAGATGCATGCCAATTTCTGTGTTCTAAAATCTTGGTTTGGGTACAAATCTGGTTTATTGCAGTCCACCTGACTAAGCCACTTCATATCAGTTAGCGCGTTATTTTCGGGCTAATTCCTCATTTCGGTATGTCAATTTTCCAATATGAGTGGAATGTGGTCGAAGTTCTCCTGATGCGCTCCTGTGTGCTATGTTTCTAGCTTGTTTTCGAGCTTTTCTGTCGACTATAGACGTATTTCTTTTTCTTTTAGCTTCGTTGAAGTGATGTTTGTCATTGTATGTTTTCTTGTGGAAACAGTACGAGTTCGATCTTGGATCGGTTGACCTTGACATCAAGTCCGACACTGTCTGTCCACTTTGCATATATATTAAGGGACGACTTCATCACGTCTCTTGGGATATTTTTTCCTGTGATAACTATGGTTATGCGTGTTCACTCCAGCTTTTCAAGGCTCCGTCAAATTCTTAGCCGACGCCCAAAAGCTATTAACTTATTACAAGTTCGAGGTCAACATTCGAGACGCCGGCAAATTAATAAATCAGAAATTGCACCAATCGCGATCCTTTCAAGCACCGCTTGCGAAGCCCAGGCTGCTATTTGAACGATCTTGGCGTCCATGCATAATGGCATAAATTTAAAACCAAAATAAAGTCCAAACTATTTCAGTTTATTTTCCTATCGTTCTTGGCTGGTCAGTTTAGTGCCCTTGTGGAAAGGTCGCAAGGTGAAAGATTAAACCAACATTCATCACACATTCCACGAAGGAAAGAAAATAAAACTAACACTCCCCAAAGGATCCCCTCGCCAGCATCGACAAGTAGCATGACAGATCGAAAAATCCCCAGAGACACGGCTGGACATGTGCTGGATTTCATTACTCCACCATTCACGCATCCGTGTCATCCGAGTGTCAAAAAATTTCATTTAGTCGCTCCATTGCCTACTTCCTCCGGCAACCTCTGGCACCTTCCATCGAGGCACTCCCGACGCACAGCACCCATCACAGTGCGTTAGTCTGACAAGCACGCTCTCCGTAGCCATCATCAGTGCTCACTGCATGCGGAGGACATTAACGCACATCGTCCTCTGCACATCTGCTCGCCCACTTGAGAGCATCGGGCACGTATACGCCCGCGGAATTGTCACCGACGTCAGTTCCCGAAAATTTAATTCAAAAATACGACACAAACGCCCGCGTCGTGTCGTTCGCTCCGCTTGGCGATTATGACATAAGCGATAAAAGCACATTTCACAATCCGGAAGTAATCGCGCAACAAAAACGTGCGAATGGCGCTCGCAACGCGGAACCACCCTCGGCGAGTGTGTGTGCATGTCTGCTTCCGCATCCGTTATCGGGCGCCTCCAGCTGCCCTTAATGTGTGCACCAGCCGAGGTCACTGTAACGGTTGCAAAAATGCTGTTAAATTCGCCGCTCCACACGCACGACGACCGCTCCTCTGTCTCGCAGGACAATTGCGACAAACTCCGGTTGTTTGGGCGGGAAAAAAAACACACGCCGCTACAAATAACGACACTTCGCGAGTCTGTCCGGGTGGTAAGTGAGTCGGCTTACGTAACGCTGTCCTGTCACCCTGCAGCGGACCAATTGGCATTGGCAATTAGTTCCGGGAGCACTGTACCGACTGCACGAGTGGCCGTGTGTGGTGTGCAGCGAAAAAAAAAGAAACCAGCACGAGGACATTCGTTTCAGTTGGCAGCGAGGAAAGGAATTCATTTCGGGGACATTTTTATTTATCATCGCACTCGGCGTGGAATTCCGGACGCCGCCGCCGACGCTCTGCAGTCCTCCGCTGCGGAAGCCAGTCTGGTGGGCCGATGGTGGCTCGAAGGCTGCAATGGTCGCGAAACGGAATGAATAATTGAGAGGAACACAGTTCGGGATTTATTAAAGGCTCCTCGTCCCGTCGCCCGCCAAGCGGCAGTGTGTTCGTTTGTTGTGTGCGCGGTATTTAATTTGGTTTAATATTTAGCGGTATTGTGTTGTGCCGGCGAGTCCTGGTTACGATGACGATGACGGTTTTATTCGGTCGCATATTTATGCCATTCGAAATTGGGTTTTAATGATCGTGCCGGCAACGGAGGCGCACATATCCTCGTGCATGTTTGCGGTTCATTGAACCGAAAGCTCCAGCAAATGGTGATTGCGAACGAATGTCTGGTTAATGGACAGGCAGGACTTTGTAAATGTAACGAATGAAAGTGTAATGAGTTGACGTTTAGTATTCTGGAGCTTGTGGCCCTGCAGATGTGGCATCGTTAGAATGTAATTGTTCTGGACTGGATGGTCTGGATGGACGGTGAATGATATGAGTTATGTCATGGTTTAGCAGTTAAATTGATGATGATTGCCATGACAGTGACAACGAGCAATGCGCGATGAATACGAATGTTTGATGGTATTTTTTGTGTGTTCATTAAGTTGTGGCAATAAAAACTGATAATCTGGCATTTTTGGGTCACGAAATGGAGGTCACGTTTTTTTGGGCTGGCTAAAAGGTGATTCCATGTAAACGAGCAGCTCTGACTTCCTTCTAGTTCGTTACTATTTAAGGTTCCCTTTCACTCGATTTTCGAGTGATCGGATGATCGCCTCCGACTATCCTGTGCCATCGACTGACTTCTGTCTCGAACTGTCATCTTGCATCGGACGGTCTTCTGTTTTTAGGTTGGAAGTTGAAACCGTAGCATTGCACAGACACCAACGGCCCGTCGTCCATTGAAAGTGTCAAGTTCTTACTCCCCGGGTGAAAACGAAATCCTTTTGAGTGAAGTTTAAGTTCCATCCTTAACTTAGGTAAACCGAAACCCTATTTCCGGAAAGACATCTGTGGTATGACTTAATATACCATTTGATAACAACATACATTCCTGCACATACGCATCCAAATCGGATGACGAAGCACGAAGTGGTGTATTATTTGAAATTCTTAACCTTAACAAGAAGGCTAACGAAGAGGTGGGTGCGGGTGTCTATTCCCAAGATCAACGTTGGTATCTCTCTGAAGCTCCCTGATCACTGACGCGTTTTTCAGGCATAGCATTAAAAGAGGCGCTGTCATGGCTCAAAAACA
The DNA here is from genome assembly GCA_916610145.1 of Eristalis arbustorum. NCBI lineage: Eukaryota > Metazoa > Arthropoda > Insecta > Diptera > Syrphidae > Eristalis > Eristalis arbustorum. The sequence continues at coordinate 27,491,455 of OU744317.1, forward strand.
ACGTGATTCGGACAGTCAGGCGGTTATAAAATCAATTGCAGGCTGTCTCTTAACGAGATGGCTGAGCATTTTAACATTCACCTCATGTGGATGTCGGGACACTGTGACAGGAAAACAGAGCAGGAAACTGCAAAGCTGATGAACTCGCCAGGTGTGATACAACCACATCCCTATCAGTAGCAAGGGTATCACCTTCCATGCCGATCGCTACAGCCTTTCATCTTTTAAAGATTCATACAATTAAAACCACTAAAGACAAATGGCCTTAAACCAAAAGAAAAAACAAAAGAAATCTGGCCATCACTTAACGTAAAACGGTCACTCAGTCTACTTAGACTCAGCAAGCACTCTCATAGGAGATATAACCCGACACTGTGCAATTGGCACTCGTGCTCACAGGCTGGGTGCCCCATATAATGACTTGTGCAGAAGCTGCATGGATGAAGAGGAGGAAGAAAACCCTTATCACCTACTCTGCTCGTGAAGCGCTCAGGCTAGTCGTAGATTCCTACCCCTAGAGGCCTACTACTTCAACGGCCTCAATGAGCTAAACAGCGCCAGCTAAATCGCTTCACTACAAGCACCAACTGGTGCCGATGTTTGGAGAAGTCATCCGCGTGGTATCACAATGGGCCTACTCTGGCCTAGGTGTGACTGCCCTTAGCAGTCAGCCACTAAAACCTAACCCAACCTTAACAAATCAATCAATCAAACTAATCACACAACAATTATAAACTGTCAGACATATCTTGATGAGACATCCGAGCAGTTTCGAATTCGCCTGTGCTGGGTACCATGCCATAGAGACATTATGGCAAACTGCGAAGCCCACAAACTCGCTTAAATTCCCACCACATGACGGAACACTCTAAAACATAGGTAAGTCCTTAGATTCCTTTAAGTCGCAACTCAATAATCAAAGCAAACTAAAAGTCGATTCCAGGTGAACACAGGCAATACTTGCCAAATCACCAAGCAAATCTGGCCCAGTCCTGATCCTTAAAAAAAATCGGATAGTCTGATCGTATACGCAGATCCAACATCAACACCTTTCTCTAAAGGCTAATACTACTCCAGGCAGACATACACCACTGCACGCTAATACTTCTTTGATAACATAAGCGATCTGAGAGAAACACTAACCAAATCGCTACTAGACTTCACTGATAAATCTGGCTGGCTGTCGTAAAAATCACGACGCCCCAACCCGAATTTTGTGTAAACCCACGTGGCTATACAACGGGTTTACTTTGGCCTTGTAAGCCACTTACCTACCTAGCTAAACCAAAAGGTTTGGGGCATAAAAGGGGCATAAGTATTACTTTACTAGGAACGGGCTTGAGCTGTTTGCCTAGTCACAGCATATTTATAGAATTTGGGTTCCACTGCCGTTCTAAATTCCTTAGGTCGCACATTCTTAGAACTTCTGCATCGTTCACGGCAGCCCAAACATCATCGGATTTCGGCACAAAGTGGACTAGGTTTTCTGGTGTTCGCCGTTCACCAAATTTTTCACGTAAAATTCACGTAAATTTCGTTTGCATACAGAGCACTCGGAGATGACAGGACGGACTCGAACTACGGCTTCATTCGATGCTTCTAACTTTACGCCTTTTTTGGGTAAAGTCGTTTTCATGTGCGACTGTACAGCTGTACAGCACGCATTAATCGTTTATCTTGCTTCTTGCGTCTTGAAAGAACTCTTATCACTTTCGATGATTTCTCGCAAGGGTATACGAACTGATGTTTAAAATTAAGACCAGAAGCAGTCATCACTTTCAAGCATTTTTTAAATGGACTGGTGTGCCCTTCGATTTTTATCGTTCGATATGTTTCGTTTCGCCGATTTTTTATCGGTACTATTGCTTCGCTGCAATAGAATTCGATTTATTCTGGCCGCTTCGCCTAGACAAAAACAGCAATTGCCCGCCAATATATAAAATAATGTAGACTTCCCTCTGGATCGTGAGTTGTGGAATATCGTCACACATCACGTGTCACAGTGAAAGAACTAACACTGATCCTTGGGCACGCACTGTGTAATTTTACACAATTTCGTTCCGTTGTCGGAGTTGTGAATGAGCAATCCTTATATGTACTTCGGTATATTCAGGCATTGTACAATATGCAGCCGGTAAGACGATCGTCGACTGGCCTTTCAAAAGCCGTACTAACATGCCGAGTCCATCATTGGCTTCAATGATAAGTTGAACGCATTTGCATATAATTTGCGATATGAAAACCAGATAAAGCGCTTTGCTTTCTCTGGTATTTGAACCGGAGACCCCTCTAAGCAAGGGAGGGCACTCAGTTGAATGAGTGCCATCCACAGTACTTGAGGCTAACTCGACGCATTTTCCTGTCGTGTGCATTTAGATGATGGAGAGATAATATGCGTTGCTGACGGAAGCTCCAGCATCAGTTAGCTTAAAGGGTTTATTTATCGTGGTGCAGTAGGGTCTGAATAATTTGTGTTAATTCCATAACTGCATGTAGGCTTGGACCGAGTTTTCGATTCCGAGCCATTGGGACAACGCAACGAGGTGGAGCACACAAGTGGAGAAGAACCAACTTGATGTGCGTATATGGAAGCAGCTGGCGAAAGATCATGCTAGCTCGAAAGGCTCGTGGGTTGAGTCCCAGGTTCACGCCGGACTGTAGCGTCACACAAAGAAGAAGAGACCGAGTCAATGGGCCTTCTATGAGATGATCAGAATGGAATTACAGTGGGCTCCAAATAAGTCAAATTTTCGTGGCATATCAAAATTAGTTTGTTTTAAAGGGCGTGTTTTACTTACTTTCTGAGAATGACCGAATAAAGCAAACAAAAAAATAGATTTGGAGAGAAACTCGACTTAGGGCCGTGTACCGTGTACCTTCAATATGTTCACAAGTTATGCAATAAAGTGAATATCGGCATCTGCCATCCACTGTCTTCTGATGTCGATTTGTGATTATCTGTCTCCCTCTGTCTCTCCGTTTCATTAGTTAACCTTACTTCGGGTGCCCTAAAGTTTCTGGCGTCGTTGTCCTTACTGACGTCCCTAACCTCATTCGCTTAAGTTGGTCCCCCACTCCCCAGTCTTCTTCGACAACCAACTGCAAATTATCGTCCATAAGTCACTGCAAGGTCTTCGCCCAACCAAACGACCATTAAGTGCATCCACCAGCAGCGGCCACACATTCACGCATAATAATACCGACCAGCACCACCGAGTGCATCTAAACAAAAGGCCAAGCCAGCCACGTTGTTCATCCGGCGGCAATGGGAATGACATCGCACTTGTCGCACCCCACAGCGAGCGAACTGTAATTTAAAATGGCCTTCGCCACCTTGACACCTCCCTCGTCGAGAGGAGAGATAAATTCCCTTAAACCACTTGATATGCATGCATCCATCCATCACGGCCACCGCCACCGCCGCCGCACACAAGACGCAAGGCGACTGGAACTAACCGACGAACAAGGCACCGAAAGCTGTGTTCCTGCATCACACCAGATCGCCCGAGAGGCAATATAACGCACCAGACACATGACAAGACAAGAACAGCCCCTGTTAGCGCTGCCGGCGTCAGCCCGCCCGCCCACTGAGTGACAACCCCCACAATACAATTATGTGCGAGTTCGCCGCCCCGGCCGTGGCAACAGGGTAAATCCGGGCGAAAAGGTTTCTGGCTTGGAGCCAAGCACCCGGAGTTTGCCCGGCAACCCCCTCTTCCGCCGCAGAAGTCAGCGTTCGTTAATGCGTCCCGAGTCGTCGAGTGAATTTGCATCCTGAAAGGACCTGAAAGGAGTGTTTAGAGCACTCACACATGGCCCGTGTTTATCATAACCACATTAGGCTGCTGCGAGTGCAGCGCTTGTTTTAAAATCAATTAGAGCTGTGACAACATTTTCGTAGGGCCTCGCCCGGCAACGCCTCTGGATCCGGCTGCGATGACACGTTGAGGCGTTCACACGACCAACTAACCCGGACAGAGTTAAAAGCACACATACTTCATGTCCGCGGCGAGTGCATCATGGGGAGTCGTGTGCACTGGACGCTGCCGCTGGCCAGTTCGTCTGGGACTCCGGGCTTCGAGCTCTTGACTCCAGGGTCCAGGCTTTGGCAATCAATTTTAATAAAAGGATTCATTGAGCGTGCCCCACCGTTAGAGGGCGCGCCAGGCCGGGAGGGTTTTAATAAAATTTTCAATTAATTACTCGCCCAGACGGATGCCTCGTGGGAATGGGGCGGTGCAGCTCGGTCGCGGTTTCTAAACAGGCGACGTACCCCAGCAGCGGGTTAATGGACCGGCTGCCCGCATGTGATTGTGTGATGAAAATTGATTGCAAAACCGGATTAGTGACGGCGACTGTCGAAGGGATTATGAATTTCGGCTGCGGCCTGCGGAGCCGTGTGCATTGATGTGGCCTGCTGGTCAAATGGGCTGGGCGGCATTTCGCGTGTGATCCCACACGCGTTGCGTTAAGTCCACGGGATGTCGGTGGTTTGCTTTGATTTGGGGACACTGGCGTGAGGACTTTGGATTGAATTACGTGTGAACAATGGTTCGGTTTTTGGTCGCGCGACCTGACTGAATGAACGCCGGGAGAGTGAGAGACCGCAGGCTTAGTTGGGAATTTAACGTGAAATTCCCCGGGGAAGCAGCGTTATGACCTGCGGGACTATGGGATGAAAGGGCTTAGTGCAGCTTGTTCAATCGCGTGATTCCCGGGACGAATAGATTGATATGGGCTGACCGATTCGGATGTTCATCAAGGTTGGGCTCAATTCGTTTCAGAGTGTTGTCATTTCGATTTTTCAGTGCATACCTCTAGGCTGATATTTACGAGTCGAATTGAAATGTTTCGTTTCCTTGACAGCGAGTATTGTTATGATGATTGTATACTCTTAGGCTAAGACTTTCGATTTGAGTATAACCTATAACGTTTGTAATCATCTAACCCACAACGTGTGGTTATTTCACTCGTCAATTTGATCACTACTGTTGGTGCTTGAGAGCTTTATAAGGACATCAAATCTCAATTCTATGCAATTATGACGAATTAATTGAGATAGTATCTTTTTTCTTAAAATTTCTTAATTTTGTGTTAACATTTAAAAACTGCTCACATTATGTATTGTAGGGCCTTTGGGGGCTCCTCCAGTAGATGGTGGTACGACTATGTATTCTATTTCTGGTGTCTCATAGAAATTCTCCTTGGGTTCAGCAACGGAGCAATTTTCAGGCAATGGTTTCTTGAGACCAATCATGTTCTTCGGATCGCATGGCAGCATGATTATGACCCAATATTCCTTAACGCAATAGCGTTTGACGAGTGGCAGTTTCAACGTAGTCATTACATAGGTCATCAGACTCTGTCATCATGCCATCGACTAACGTCATTGACTTTGCACACTGAGCTTAGTTTGCCATACACACCAAATTCGCAACCCTTGGCGCCAGAGGCCGTAATAAATCGGAGCACATCATAGCACGCACGACCCACGGTCAGACATCCGATGACCTTGTAACGCAGAGGCCTGAGCAATGTCGCAGAAACCGCGAGTTCGGCTTTGTTTATATTTGATTTTGGCTTTGATAATGATGATTTCTGTACAGGAGGGATGATATGGATCTCAACATTGTAGAAGCCACCTTCCGCGAATGAGTACGTCCAGCCCTGAGAATGCCATTGGCAACGAACTTGATTTTTTTCAATATTCAACTAAGAATTAAGATGCAACCTCTGGACGAGTCTGAAAGAAATCATGTGTTTGAAGCAAACGAAATCCAAGAATTGACAAGAGGCAATAGTTTTTGTTGGAGTAAGCAACTCATGGAACCTTAACCAGTCAGATTTTGTCAAGGATCATAAAAGCCCAGGCTTCGAAATCAAGCAAGTAGACAACTCAGTGCGGCTCCTTTAAAGTTATTTATGTGCACCATCGCCAATTCGAATTAACGCCCGGTTTTAATAAATTAAAGTCTACACGCATAGAAGCAATCAAAGATCGAAACAACGTCTCCTTGGCGTGAAGCAGGCAAAGAACAAAACCAACAACACTTCCATGAGGCATTCTATTCGATTGCTTCCAGCTTGTTTCTACCCTGCTTTTAATAGAACTTTAGGGGGTTGCTGTGCAGTCACGACCTGAATAATTTAGCAGTCTTATCTTGAGCTTTCTCAAAAGAACAGACAATTGTTTAGAGCTCCCACCAAGTTGTGCAATATAGTTTATTAAATGTACATAGTTAACAAACACTAAAGAAAGTCAACATTGTTTTTCATTTATACTCATAACAACCAAGTGCTTCTATCACCATCGAAACTTTCTGTCTCACTAGGAGCCACGGAATATGTGGGATTATCTTTTTCTTCATATTTGTGTGACGCTACAGTCAACGGAGATCAACGGAGTTGACCCATTTATTTGCTTTATTTCCCTGGTTCATAAACGAAGTGTATTCTGTCGCTTCTAGTCAGGGCTGAGTTCTCTCTACGCTCCACATGGCCACCCTTAATATGCGTTGGATCCATTTCGAGGTAGTAAGGGAGTTTTTCTACCTCGGGGTAAACGTAAACTCCACGAATGACATCGTGTGACAAGCGGCATAGAATCGCCCTTGGCAACCGATGCTACTTCGGTCTGTCAAAACAACTGGGCTCGAATCGGACCAACGTCATGCTCTACAAAACAATTATTCTGCCAGTCCTACTTTATGGAGCCGAAAGCTGGACATTAAGTAAGACTGCAGAGTTGATTCTTGGTGCCTTCGAAAGAAAAATTCTACGTCGGATATATGGTCCCGTCTGCGTGGAAGGCGAATGAAGGAGACGACACAACCGCGAACTCTACGAGCTGTACAAGGATGTGGATGTAGTCCGGAAGGCAAAATCCGTCGACTACACTGGCTCGTTCACATCGAGCGAATGGACAACAACGCTCCAGCAAAGAGGGTCTTCCAATCCGAGCCTCCTGCTTCGAGAAGGAGAGGAAGACCGAACCTCCGGTACAAAGACCAAGTTATAGCGGATATAAGACAGCTTAGCCTTGATGACTGGAAGCAGCCTGCCCAGGACCGTCACCTACATGGTAAGTCTGCCTGATAAGTAAGTAAGTAAGTAAGTCCATAGCGCCTGACTATTTGTGGTTGAATCTTCTTATCAAATGCCTTCAAGGTAAAGAGGTCCTCATTGCCCTTTAGGCCAATAGAAGCAACGGTTGACAAGAGTTGTTCTGCGTTTGTTACCGGTTCTGATGTTATTCATATTGTTGAGTGCGGTGTCGAGGTGAGCGAATTCCTTAGCTAACCTAAAGTTATAGCTGCCCCTTATGAAGCTATATGCCTAAGACGCTCTGTGTATGTCCTTCTTAAGGTCAGCATATACTTAGCTTCCGTCTCAATGCCAGTTAACGCCTCAATGAAGTCTAGAGGTAATCTGCCAGCTTCGTCAATATCATCGGTATACTCCCAGTGTTGGCGTGTGAGCTTTGCACGATATCGTCCAAGATGTTGTTGAAGAAATCACATGACAGCGCGTCGTTTTGTCTAAATCCTTTTCTGGCATTGTTGGTCGCAGTGAGTTCGTTACGGGCTCACTTGAGGATGTTTTCTGATTTCAGGAACGTTTCACGTCCTTTTTTGCTCTAATCAGCTTTATGTGGTTTTTTTTTAATTCATTTACATTGACGACTTGAGTTGAAGGACCTACAGTCTTGAACCGACTCTTGAGCAATGTCAGCGAATGGATCTGGAAAGTTTTTCGCGTCCGAAAATGAGTTCAAACAGCGGACAAGCCGCCTCAGCTGTCCTCATTGATCGATAGATCTTGCAAGTAATACATAAAATTCCATTAACTCTGACAAACAACATATTTTATTCAGTTTCGACAGCTACTGGTCCCTCTTATAATTGACAGCCACTTAATTAAAAAATCCTTGGTCAAAATTATGTTTTTTTTTTTTCATTGCATGTTGGTGTTGCTTAAGCAAGTTTAGAGCTCCGGGACCCCTTACTATCAGCTTACGAATAGTTGCGCTGTCTTGGAAGCCATTAGAGGTGGAGTACCACAAGGAAGTGTTTCAGCTACCCGGCTTTACACCAGAAATAGCCGAACCCATGCATTGTGAACATTTCCCCCTATCTCTCGTCAAAAAATATCGTGCTTTCTTTCTCCATAAGGAGCTAAGTGTGTCTAATCCTGAGAATCACCCAAATCTGCTAACAAACTGTTGTAACACATCCACGTGCAGCAGAAGAACGCCATTCACATTTTCTCGATGTGAACACTTTCAATAAGCTTGCAGCTGTTCTCCAAAACGCTTTCTGCTTCGTTTGCCATTTGTGATTAGCCTCTTAACGTGGCAGCCACCCACATTTCAAGCACTTGCCCACAGCTCAGGGACCACAATTGAATCAACCTCCCTCCTAAGCTCCTTCGAAACAGAACCACATTTAATTTAAACCGGATATACCACTGATCCACTGCTCGTACATTCCCGCAAACAGCGAATTCCCGGAGGATTAAGCTCATACAACTAGCTTGCCGCCGCCACAACTACACCGCAGCGGCAGTCAACTGGCTGCGCTACTACCCACAGGTACAAGAATCAAGCGAATCAAGTCGGCGCCACAAGATCCTAAATCAATTACTGTGGCGAATGCAATTACGCCCATACATCCCGAAGCACCCGGACCCGCCATCCGTCTGCTGGCTGATGGAAATTTATGAGCGAAAAAATAGAACACACACCACAAGGCCCACCACAGCCACCGCAGCCAGCGAGCTCCCCGCTCCAGCACCCCAGCCTCAGGTCGCAGAACATCCTGTTCGTTGATAGATAAATTATATTCAACCAGTTTTAACCTTTAGCCGCCGGCGCTCGGTCTAATCCCTCTCAGATCCAGTTTTCATCCGCTTTAATGCGGACGCAAATTAAGCTTAAAACGTCCGCCTTCACGTCGGTTTGGGGGGCGCAATCACGGCGACGACGACGGCAGTAAATAGTTATAAATCAACTTTTCTGCTGGCAAAGCCCACTCGATGCCTCTCCGCCGGCGGACCGAGTCAAGCTCGACTCAAGTCCTTTGTAATGCCACTGATTAAGCGGCCGGGAGTGGAGGGCGCACAAATGAAAATGAAAATCCGGCGAACAAGGCATTCCCGGCCCGCCTCCCCGGATGGAGGGACTCTCAAGGATAATCATGATTGATGGAGTGGAATTTGTTGTAATTTTTTCTGTTTTCCTGTTTGGCTGGTGTTATTTTCGCCGGTTTGTTGGCCGCTCTTTTGGCTGTGGTCCTTTTTTTCTCGTCTCCGTCGTCGCTTCTGAACAGCGCGCCTGTCTTCGGGTGTGGGGCGGAGGGGGACGGGCAAAGGATGAGAAGGAGTTGTTGAACTTTCGAGTGGTCGTGTTGACTGTCGAATCGGAAGTAGGGCAAAGGATTAATGTCGGGTATTTAGCGAGCGCGCTGCCCTCGAGCTCATCACTCGAGTTCTGCTTGCGAATGTGCTTCCTGAACTCTGCTGCCAGGCGGAATGGGTGGATGATGATGAATTTCCCTGTAAATTGAACCCTCCGGCGACGGGAGGGTGCTGCACAACCTGGCGCCGTGTTAATCGTTGCCATCATCGCGAACAGCGTGGCGTATACGTAATATTTTTGTTTTTTATTTGTTTGCGGTCTCATTGCGAATCAAAATGACAGTTTGGTTGGATTTATTTCGCCAAAACTGGGTTTCCACTGAATGGCGGGACTCACGAGGGAGTGAGGGTGGCTTTCCATGAGGATAGAGGTGAGTGCAGCGATTGGACGCGGGGTTGCAAGCAAACATGTTTTTCCCCTCGATTGGAGGGTTCATTTTTCATGAGCACTCGCCGATAAGCTGCTTGCATGCGGAAATGAAATTGGCGTGTCCTTAGGCGAGGGCAGCCACTGGTCCGTGGAGTGTACGTCTGTGTTGAGTGTAAATAGGCTATGGTTGTCATAAAAATGCACCCAACACTGATGGCTGGAACAGAGGCCATCCTTTATGCGATTTTCCGTCGATTTATGATCATCCAATAAGAGGGTTTTTTTTTTTTGCATACAGCACCAATGTTGTTTATTCGACTTGAAGGGAGTACAGGCTATGATTACAAAGGTGGGTATATCTTTAAACTTTGGCACTAATCGTATTTCACTCTCTAACCACACTTGATTCATTGAACTCCACAGCTGTAGTACAACATGCTGTCCTTTGTGTTGCTGACATATGACGAAGTAGATTCAACCATGAACTGAATCGCGACATGAGTCTTTGCCGGACACGGACAAACCATCAACACCCAACCCTAGGAGTCTGGAGCCAGTTGGACAATACAATATAGGACGCCCACGAGACAGATGTAGTGCAAACGTGGAGACAACTTGCCGTGCAGCTGAATTAGTGTCCTGCCAGCTTGTTGATTGAAGCTCAAGTCTGTTTCGGAATGTATCTTACCTACTTAAGGTGGCGCTACAGTCCGGGGTGGACCTGGGCCTCAACCAACAAGCGTCGCCAGCCAGCTCGATCTTTAGCTAGCTGTCTCCAGTTTCGCACGCATAGTTGGTTGAGGTCCCTTTCCACTTGCGTGCGCCACCTGAGTCGCGGTCTTCCTCTACTGCGCCGTCCCTCGGGGGTGGATTCGAAGACTTTTCGGGCCGGAGCATTGGTTTCCATCCGCTCTACATGACCTAGCCATCTCAATCGTTGGATCTTCACTCTTCTGGCTAAGTCGATGTCGCTGAACAGCCCGTATAGTTCGTCCATTTATGCAGACGGGACCGAAAATCACACGAAGAATTTTTCTCTCGAAGCAACCAAGAGCTGCTTCATCCGCTTTTGACAGAGTCCATGTCTCCGCGCCAAATAGCAGGACTGGCACGATTAAGGTCTTGTAAAGCGTTACCTTGGTTGTTCGAGAGAGGGCTTTGTTCACCAATTGCTTTCATAGCCCAAAGAAGCACCGATTGGCAAGAGTTATTCTTCGTTTGATTTCAGCGCTGGTGTCGTTGTCTAAGTTGATAGCGGTTCCTAGGTAGACAAAGTTTTTAACTACCTCAAAGTTATATCTGTCTGCTGTGATGTTCTGACCGAGACGTCGGTGTTGGGTGTCCTTTCTCGTTGACAGCATATATTTGGTCTTACCCTCGTTTACCGCTAAGCCCATCTTCGCGGCCTCCGTTGCAATACTCACAAAAGCGCCATTTACATCACGCTGCGTTCTTCCGATAATGTCAATATCGTCGGCATCTGCGAGTAGTTGGACGGACTTTTGAAAGATTGTTCCTCTGGTGTTGGCGTTCGAGTTTCGAGCAATTCTTTCAAGAACGATGTTGAAAAAGTCGCATGACAGCGCGTCGCCTTGTCTGAATCCTTTTTTGACATCAAAGGTCTCGGTAAGGTCTTTACCGACCTTGATGAAGCAGCGTGCATTCTCCATCGTCATCCTACACAAACGGGCGAGTTTGGTAGGGATGCCAAGACTAGACATCGCTCTGTACAGCTCGTCTCTATAAATGCTATCATCTTCTTCTTCTTTGTGTGGCGCTACAGTCCGGGGTAGACCTGGGCCTCAACCAACATGCCTCTCCAACTAGCGCGATCCCTGGCTAGCTGTCTCCAGTTTCGCACACCAAGTTGGTTGAGGTCCTTCTCCACTTGGGTGCGCCACCTTAAACGCGGGCGTCCTCTGTTGCGTAGCTTCAAAGTTTAAGATTCGAAGATTCTTCGGGCCGGAGCTGTGGTGTCCATACGCTCTACATGACAAGGGCGCCTAACTAGGCTCATGTTGCTGTACAGCCCGTACAGTTCGTGATTGAATCTTCTTCTCCAGAACCCGTCAACACAAACAGGACCAAAGATCGTGCGTAGAACTTTTCTCTCAAAGAGGCCAAGGACTTCTTCATCCCCTTTCGAGATTGTCCATGCCTCCGCGCGGTTAGCAGGACTGGGATGATCATAGTCTTATATAGAGTCAACTTGGTTCTTCGAGAGAGGGCTCTATTACTCAATTGCCTATTGAGCCCAAAGAAACAACGGTTGGCAAGAGTTATTCTGCGTTTAATCTCAGTACTGATGTTGTTCGCACTATTTACTTGGGAGCCAAGGTAGACGAAGTCCTTCACTACCTCGAAGTTATAGCTGCCCATTGTGACGCTCTGTCCAAGACGTCGAAGACGTCGATGCTATCATGCTATCATACGCGGCCTTAAAATCGATGATCAGGTGGTGGGTATCGATTTGTTGCTTCTGGGTTTTCTCCAAAATCTGCCGAAATGTGAATATTTGGTCGACGGTGGATTTTCCTGGTCTAAAGCCACACTGGTATGGACTGACCAAGTTGTTGACGAATGGCTTTAGGCGTTCAGACAGTATGGCAGATAAGATCTTATAGGCGATGTTAAGGAGACTTATCCCCCTATAGTTGGCGCAGTCAAAGGGGTCTCCTTTCTTGTCGATCGGGCAAACAATGCTGAGGTTGCATTCATCGGGCATGTTTTCCTCCGACCATATTTTACAGATGAGTTGGTGCATGCTCCTTTCGGAATGTATCGAAATTAGAAAAAAAAATAAAAAGAAGCGCTGGACCACACTTTCAATTTAACGAACCTTAATGAGGTTCATGAAATGACATGCAGAGGCGCCTCAGTGGCTTGTATGCAAATCCTTCGGACTCCTTGCGGAGTTGCTGTCAGAGTTCGACTTTTGTGTTAATGTGACACAAGAATGTCTCGTTTCGAAATTGTCTCCAGTTTCGGACAACGAGGCGGTTCCTCCCTTTCTCCAGTTGAGTGTCCTTTGGACATATTCGGCAGACTGCGAGTCAAAAATTCTTCACATCCTCGTTCTCCACGGAATCGACATGACGCAAGCTGCCGGATGCTTTCAAATGTCGGTGGGCCTGAATATGCCCGTTTAGAACTCTGCGAAGTTGATTGATGATTACGTAGGTCCTCCTTTACACTACGTCCAGCTTGGGAGGATGTACTTGCAGTGAAACAATGGAAATGAATGATGGCATCGGTGCACAGGATCTGCACGATCAGGGCGAATTTACGCATTTGCAATAAGCTACCTCAAGAGAGGCCTACATCAAAAGCGCTGGGAAAAAAGCCAAAAAGGGCCCGAAAAGGACCCGAAAGCTGTTGTCAGGGACATACTCACTCACAAACCCATTCACAGCTGCCACACTTCACGATGTTGAACACGAAAGTCTTTTTTGGTTTACATAAAATACACACAAATGGGGTTGTAAAAGGAGCAGGGTGCATGTATGTCTCTAAACTGCGATTGTGACTGTGAAAAGAAAGCACTTTGTATCGCAATGACAGTTTCAATTACAGTCGATTAAAGACTGCGGTTGCGATTTTTGTTTGCTTAACACTACTTAAATAATATCATCACAGTTCGTACGTCTGTGCGTTTCAATTAGTACCATTTTAATGCGACAAAAAATATCAGCAACAAGTTAGTTAGTTAGTTGTTGACTTTTATTTTCAATAAATGTCTTACAATTTAAATATTAACCTAAGTCATTTATGGTTTGGCCTATGGCCGTCTACCAGGTTGACAAAATATATACATAAGTTTTACATTAAAAATCTCCATCTATGATACGCTTTCTATAACAAAGTGCTGCTACTGAGTAGTCATATAAAGCCTTCCATCCTTTTTCTCCATTTAATATGCTAATGACTTCATCTTCGTCTAAATTATGTTTTCCGAAAATTGAAATTCGAAATTCTTTAAGAATCGGACAAACTCCAAGAAAGTGTAAAATGTCTTCTCTCTTCTTCATATTGCATGGGTCACAGAGTATTGGTAAATCTGGTCTATGAGGTATAAAGTTTAACTGAACGAGTTTCCCTTTCAATTTGAAAATGGTGCTTATTTTGTCAGCTGTGTGACTGTCAAGAAAGTATGTTTTTTTCATTTAGAAAATGGTTTAGTTTGCTGTAATAATTTCTAAGCAGTGATGATTCAGCTTCTTCGACATATTGGTCATATGAATGTCTACCAAAGTTCTCTAAAATCGAGTTGAATTTCTCTCTTAAAAGATGAGAATGCTCATTCTCCTGAATAGACAGGTTTAGTCCGCATTCAGAAGCTGTTTTCTTCCATTCTTCGTAAAGGCATCCGTTTGTTCTTATTATACTTCTTAAAACTACATTTGGTAATCTGCAGTCGTTCATCTCTAGAATTTTTATGATATAGTTGAAGTGTATTTTCCGCGTGTACAATAACAAAGGAGGAGTTCCCGTTTCAAGATGTAGCATATAGTTCGGAATATCTTCTTCAAAAAGTACCGAAGAAATTTTTTCACAGCATTGTAGGATTTGTAACCCCATACCTGAGCTCCGTAGAGCATTATCGACGCTGCGGTTGAGTGGAATAAAGTTTGTTTTGCACTTTGTGATACATATTTATTTTTGAAGCAACGTTCCCAAATAGAAGGGATAGCTCGTTTAGCAACAGTTAATTTTTCTTCAAAGTGTGGTTTAAAATTTAAAGAGGACGATATTAGGATACCTAGATATTTGTATCTGGATACTACTTCAATCTCTTCCCCGTCTAACTTCCACTTTTCCAAATGTGAGATGCGCCCTCCTGCATTTCTGAATATCATCATTTTTGATTTACCAAGATTTATGGTGAGATTCCAACTTTTACAAAAAGCATTAATCCTGTTTACCATTAATTGCATGCCTTGTATAGTGTCGCACAGAAAGACGATATCAACGGCATACATCAGTGCCGGAACTAATACATCATTGAATATTATACCACCTTTGACATCATCTGTTATATCATTGATGTATAATATAAAAAGCAGTGCGCTAAGAATACAGCCTTGTTCAGCCCCCATTGTAATTTCAAAATTATGTCTCCATTCCATACATGTGCAATATTATTCTCATACAAGGCTCTCAGGGTTCGAATAATTTTACTTGATACACCGATTTTGGAAAGCTTGTAAAAGAGTGCTTCGCGTGGTATTGAATCAAACGCTGCTCGAAAATCAACAAAGAAGGGGATGAATTGAGTCGATTAAGAAAAAAAATCTCGTGAAAATTAAGGAGTCCACGGTGTTTGGACAAACCGATGAATAGCCACGGTTACTAAGCATGATTCTGCGTCAGACTTAGGTGGCATTTATCTAGTCGACGCATGCACTACAATTACCTCTCATCGCTGATTGTTCCATCAATCATCTGCACCCAACGATCCCCTCCCACGCTCAGAACAGAAGAACACGCCTCAATTGTCTCTTCTCTTCAAATTCCAAGCATGTGCTCATGGCAGCTTCGAAAGACGAAATCGGCACAAAAACCCCTTTCCACAGCGATAGCTAATCAACCACACAATTCAATGAACCTCAACTGAGCAGATCAAAGGACCCCGCCTCCACGCCTAGGCCGACAGTTGAATACAAAACAACGGGCAAATTTGACAGTCGGCCCATGACAAATGGCTGTCATTTGCCACAGCAATCGGGCCTATTTCTCATTTCGCGCCTCAGCACACTCTGCTCCTTATTTCGTCAATCCGCCTTACACAGGCCGAGTAATTGAAGATAAACTGTCGATAAGAATCATAATCCTTGTGCTGGCATATTCATCAATTTTCTGCAGCATCTCCTCGAGTATCCGTCAAGTCATCAATCAATCTTTAATCGATCCGAAAATCCTTCCGCCCGCCCCAGCGAGCAGAGCAGAAACTCATCGCAAAACAGTAACTTATCTCAGCTCAACTGGCAGGGACTTAATTGTCCCCTCACCACACGAGGGAAAGGATATCACAACCGCATGTGGGACTCGTTTTCTTTTCCCATCGCTCCCCCCGCACAGAGAAGGATTTCACACACTTAAATGGGAAAACAATGACTTAATCCTTTCAGCAGAAGTTGTCGGTTGCTGTCGGATCCCTTTCAGGAGCGTTCTGCCCCAGTTTTCCCATGTGTGCGTCCACATCCACCAAGTGCACTTACGAAAAACCACCACCACCCAACCACCCACTCACCCTTCCATCGTCCCATCCTGCCAGCGTGGTAATCTTCATAATCATCGTCCTTGTTAGACGAGCAGGAGCGGGTGTGTCGGGCGCAATGTCTAACCACATGTGAACTTATTAAAAAGGACACTAACTCCCCCCGCTTCCACCGCAACTGAGGACGGGTGCAATCCGTGTGTGGTGTGGGACGACGAACGGAATGTGCCAGGGATTCGCTACAAATCCTCGTGAGTGTTCGGAGCGGCAAAAGGATACGGTTCGAGCATACCTCATGCTCCATTGGAGCGCATTCATATCGAATACTTTTTCGATTGAGCGACGACACGGAAGTGGACGCCGAGAGGAGATATCCTTTGAACCGCCAGCCCATGCTGAAGGGCACCTAATTCGCACGTGTCTCTCTGGAATTTCATAAAAAAAACATGAGATCCCACGCGTCCCTTTCGATACTGATCCTCATCCTTCAACACTGCCAGAGAAGGGCGCACAGAAAGTGTCGCACAAACCACAAATCACTCAGGAGCCGAGTGTTTGACTGGAGTCTGTTTGTGACTGCTGCTGTGGGCTTTCACCCGCTCCCACTTGAACCCATGATCTGTGCGGCGCTGGTTCGTGGGCGCAACTGCTGCAACTGGGAAAAGGGATCCCTCGTATCGCTCGTGGTAATGAAGAGCTTTTTGGCCCGCAGACTCATTCGGGGTCGTTTGCTTTCAATTTTTCGTGCGGTCGGGCGCTGTTGTTCTTCTCTGCTACCGCTCTCCACCTGGAGTAGTTTGCTTTTAGTTACCTTTTAGCTGCTAAGAGGCGATGAATTGCTGTGAGATGGGTCTGCGGTCTTGTGGTGTCGTGGGGGGCGCGTCGAGGTGAAGGACTCGAACAGTGTACTTATGAAATATATTTTAATGGGGAGAGTACGTACTGAGGGTAATAAATGGTAATGTATTTTTTGAATAAACATGAATGCGGTGGGCACTTGGAACTGCATTTGGGACTATTCTGGTGTCTTGGAGTGGGTTCACCTTGCAACCTCCTCAGGCAAGCATTTCTGTTGGCTTGCCTGTTCTCACGCGAATGGCGAGGGAGATGTTAACTCGGTGCGTAAATTTAAGAATGCCCTCGGAGAGAAAAGTGGTGTTGAGATGAAGCTCCTTGGCATAATAAATTTACTTCTCCGAAAATAGAGTACAAGTGGGAACCCTAATGAACCCCAGCTCACCTTGGTGGCCACAAGTAGTCTTTAGTACCTATGTAACCCAGTCATAAGGGCTCCATAGTTTCATCCTCATAGTTCATAACTTTTTCACTTTTGAGTGAAATTTAGACTTGGAATATGTTCATATCTATTGAACGTGTTTCATAAATCTGTCTTTTTGCATAAAAGTAATAGATCAAAGGAAAACTTACGTACAAGAACTTCCATATTTTGTTGCATGTAGAAATGGGATAAAAGGTCTGTTCCCGTACTTTGCAATTTGCATCGGATACAATTCTAACATTGAGGGAATGGTAGCCCTTCGAACAGAAACATACAGAAACATGCTTCTGCTTCCGCAGTTAATTGCTTTAGCTATGTACCTTTTCTTTTTAAAGGCGCATACGATAGCATTCATCGCAAGGAGCTATTCGAAGCGATGGCCGAATTCGGGATCCCGGGAAAACTGATCCGGTTGTGTCGCACCACGCTAACACATACGCGATGCACCTCTGAACCGTTCGAAACCTGCACCGGATTTCGGCAAGGAGATGCGCTGTCGTGTGATTTCTTCAATCTGGTACTGGAGAAGATAGTGTGGCGGGCAAAACTCAACACGGAAGGCACTATCTTCTACAAGTCAGTCCAGCTGTTGGGATACGCGGATGACATCGACATTGTCGCGCGGTCCCAACGTGCCATCGTGGAAGCTTTCACGGCAATTGAGGAACAGGCGAAACGAGCTGGTCTTAAGGTCAACGAGGACAAAACAAAATATATGCTGTCGAGCAAACAACGATCCGCCGCACACCACCTAGGCCAAAACGTCACAATCGACAGCTACAATTTCGAGGTAGTAAAGGAGTTTGTCTACCTCGGGGCAAATGTAAACTCCACGAATGACATCGTAGTGGAGATCCGACGTAAAATCGCCCTTGGCAACCGATGCTACTTTGGTCTGTCAAAATAACTGGGCTCGAAACTCCTGACTCGAAGGACCAAAGTCATTCTCTCCAAAACCTTATCCTGCCAGTCCTACTTTATGGAGCCGAAAGCTGGACATTAAGTAAGGCTGCAGAGCTGATTCTTGGTGCCTTCGAAAGAAAAATTCTACGTCGGATATATGGTCCCGTCTGCGAGGAAGGCGAATGGAGGAGAAGACACAACCGCGAACTCTACGAGCTGTACAAGGATGTGGATGTAGTCCGGAAGGCAAAAATCCGTCGACTACACTGGCTCGGCCACATCGAGCGAATGGACAACAACGCTCCAGCAAAGAGGGTCTTCGAATCCGAGCCTCCTGGTTCGAGAAGGAGAGGAAGACCGAACCTCCGGTACAAAGACCAAGTCATCGCGGATGCAAGACAGCTTGGCCTTGATGACTGGAAGCAGCGTGCCCAGGACCGTCACCGATGGAATGTACTCTTCAACTGATGATCGAAACTTGATGAAATGCGGCAATAGCAAAGCAATTTGCTTCGATATAAATGTGTATGATTTTCTCCGACTGTACTCAGTGTAACTCCATGAAGCGCTTCTAAAATGGGGAACATTTATTTAAATTTCTTATCTAATACCGTATATGTATTTCTTCACTTACCGACATCATCTTGATGTAAGTTTCTAGCGAACAAATGTAACGCTACAAGGACCTGCAGCGACGTAGGCCACGATTACTTACAGGTTCTTCTGTATTAATGTTGTCAATCAGGAACTGCACGTTGGAATCTACCATATATCGACAGTAGAATTCTCATCCTGAAGCTCCTCAAAAGGATTGGCACGATTTTGTTTTTGCAAGTCAAAATCTTCATAAGTATAAAAATCGTCATCTGCCGAGTCTGAAAACAATTAAAGAATTTTATTTTAAGATATTAATTGAGCTTATGGGTGGCTCTACAGCCCAAAGAAGGCCAGGGCCTAGTTTCTCAGCAACCACTCGTGTTGTGCGTGCTATTGTTCTCGCAATTTTTTATCGAGTCGGTCATTCACACCATTGGTCATTGAGCAGAAAGTCTTTTACAGTCGAACCCGCTTAATTGAAACTCGTTTAATTGAAAAACCCGCCTATATGAAACAATTATTCTATCCCCGTGAACATTTTAGCAGATTTCATACAAACAGGTCCGTTTTATTGAAACCCGCCTAAATGAAAAACTCGGATATTTGAAAAAGAAAATCTGTAAAATATATTACTTTTCACAGAAAAGACACCGCTAAATGAAAATGTTTCGCAAGAAAAATCAGATGCACAGGCTTTCAATGCATCTATTGAACTTGTAATTTTTCTGAAGCTCTGCGTTAAAGTTCACCTCTTAAAGTGACAAATATCAATTCTGACAGCACATTGCCTAATTGTCTTGACTATCCAACGATTTTTATCTGCTATGTACTGCTCGTTAAAACATTCATCTGTAATCTTACTTATTTCAAAATTTTGGCCCCAAAGATAACGTTTATAAAGTGAATTAAGTAGAATTTTTTTCAATTACCCGAGATCCGCTTAAATGCAAAACCCGGTTAATTGAAATTAACATTCTGTTTTTTTGTCATTTCATTTAAGCGGGTTCGACTGTATCATCTTCTTCTTCTTTGTCTGGCGCTACAGTCCGGGTGGACCTGGGTCTCAACCAACAAGCCTATCTAATTAGCGCGATCTCTGGCTAGATGTCTCCAGTTTCGGACAACAAGTTGGTTGAGGTCCTTCTCCACTTGGGTGCGCCACCTTAAACGTGTTCGTCCTCTATTGCGTAGCTTCAAAGTTTCAGATTCGAAGATTCTTCGGGCCGGATCTTATTTGTCCGAACGCTCTACATGTCCCAGCCAACGTAGGTGTTGGATCCGTAGATGCCTAACCAGGCTCATGTCGCTGTACAGCCCGTACAGTTCGTGGTTGAATTTTCTCCTCCAGAACCCGTCAACACAAACAGGACCAGAGATCGTACGTAGAACTTTTCTCTCAAAGTCTATGCCTCCGCGCCGTATAGCAGGACTGCGATGATCAGTGTCTTATATAGACTCAACTTGGTCCCACTACTCTATTGCCTCTTGAGCCGAAAGAAACAGCAGTTGGCAAGACTTATCCTAGCTTGATCTCGGTACTGATGTTATTTGCACTATTTACTCCGGAGCCGAGGTAAGTGAATTCCTTAACTACCTCGCCGTTTGCTTTTGTCATATCAATATTTATTCAAGACTAAAGGTTGCTTTCCATAGCACACTGCACCACGTCTGTCGTTTAAAAATATGGAGAGATTGTCTGAGATTTCCTCGATTGATTCATTCTTTTTTCGAGCCAGAGCTAGGATTAGCATGTGAGACACATGATCACACCACCAGCGTAAGCGCGGTCTAAAATCGATTGCAAATCTGTAGTTTTGGTTATTTTAAAAGTACAAATATCGGAGAGAGACAATATTATTTTTTACTAGGTGGAGAGATATAGTATGGATCCGAAAACTGAGGATAGTCGAAGGAGAACAGCGTTATGCAAACTGCAAGCTTCTCAAAATCTAGTATTTCATTCACAAAGAATTTCATTATTGATTGGCGGAGAAAAATCCTTAAGGCCCAAACCCATAGAATCCGGTGCGTGCGTTGCGTCTTGCCAAAAAATTGACAACTCATAAGATCTAATAAGAGGGAGCGAGACAACGAATGTGGGCTGTATGTGGAATGCATCAGAATGGATGAAGTTGGCGAACTTTTAACTTCTGTTCCGTTGGACAGTTCATGTGTGCTCACATGTGTGCATCATTTTACTCTTCTGTGTCGTGTGGGATTATCTTATTTGTATACGCACGTATTTCATTGGGCACCTCTTTGGAATCCGGCAAATACGATTTTTGTGGATTTCAACTGCGACGCACGCACCGGGTTCTATGGGCTTGGGCCTTCAATTAGGACGTATTGAATCGATAAGTCAACGTGCAACCAAGGATACCAAGATGTTTTGCTTAATATTGCATTCGATCGAAGGTCGTGACTCATGTACGTATGCACCATTCAAATCTTCTCGTCTATTGCGTGGCATTTTGGGGAAATGTACTGTCTACATTCACATTTGTAAGCCTAGAAACGTAAAAGTCCGTACCGACGACAATGCCACACGGTGCCAAAGCTCTTAAGTGTTGAAATAGAAAACAAAATTGTGCTACCTGCAAAAGTATTTCGAATTCAAACAGCAAGCCCTACACAAGTAGAACAACAGATCCGAATTAATTCCATCTTATGCTGCTGGTAAATTGAAAATAAAACCAAACGAGTCTGTAAACTGCGGCCATTTCAATGATCATCTATTCCCCCATCACACAACTAAATTGTGATGTCAAAACAAACAAAAAAAACCAGAACACAGATCAACTTCCAACAACGCACACACAAAATTGAGCCTTATCCTCCACCAAATGTTCGCCGCTGAGTGCTACTCACTCGGTAGAAGTTCCACATTTCCATGTAAACACGCTCATAGATATCAATGCCGTCAGTAAAAAGCGAATTGCCCTCGCACACAAAAAAATCTCCATCCGCATCCTTTGTCTCGGCGGAGGGACGTTCGATTAAAAATTCAAAACATGCCAACCATCAGCGCACGTACGGAACAAATTGAAAACAACGAAACTATCGCCTCGCCGCGGCAAGAGCCACTCAAAGAGATATCCCTTTTCCGGGCCGCTCTTGACGCCCATCACGGCACAGTGATGGCAGGCGAAAACCCAGTTTGACAACTTAACCCACGATTCGTTTGTCTGCAGCAAGGCGCTTTCGAGTTTACTGCCACTCAAATTCCGGCCCCCCGAAAAGGCAGCGGAAACAGATCTGGAAGCTGGAAAACAAAAGCCACAGCCATCCGGCTGATTAGTATTCAACTCTATCGCTGCCCCGAGGACACACACAGAACAGAAAAAAAAAACACTCCACAACAGCAAACGCAAACGGAAGCAGAGGAAGCGGTTAACGTAACGAATTGATTGTCTGCGGGGCCAGAACCGCCGTCGCTTCCGGCACGCACACGCGCCGTCAGATGGACACCCGCAGCCCATCAAGGGCAAGTGTCGACGATTCGGATTAAAAGGCGAAGAAAAGAAGTCCGCACTGGTCGGACGGAGCAATCAAAGGCAAACAAGGTTAAGCGTTTAATAAGGCGAGCCACTTAAGGAAATCACTTTCACGCTCACAACCCCGGCCGCCCAGATGCCCGGCTGCCTGGCTGCCACCCCGTTCATTTGAAACCACTTAAGGAGTGATTTTACCGCTGCAGGCGAGACAGGAAAAGGAAAGGATTTCCCAGGGATCACGGATCACGGCCTCCTCTGCGGGGGAGTGGCACGAAACTCAACTCATCAACACGATTTCGGACATTTGCTGCTCCCTAACGAGAAAACTTTCCCGTGGGTCCTGCCGCAGGCGGGGGGCGGGCAAGTCTGCAAGGAACTATCGTCATCAAGGACCGACGAGCTAAAGTATTCATAACGTGGGTGGCGCCACCTGTTGTGGCCCGGCAAATAAACAGACCCGGCTACACCCGGCACCCGTCGTAAGTTGCCACGCAAATTGCTTAGGCAAACGTAGCACTTGCCAGCAGAGACGCGTTTGTCCTCCCGACGAGAAGAGGCAGTCCTGCGAGGATAAATTGGTCCTCCTCCTGCTCTGAAGCGCCTGCAACTGTAAAGAAACCGTTCAAGAAGAACCATTGTGTTGACTGTGAATAGACGGGAGTCGGTGTGAGTAGGTCCTCGTCGAATTCTGTCCCATCCCACACTTGGATTTAATTAAAAGAAGACAAGGAGCGACTCAGCCTTTGATGGGCCCGCACACACTGAGGCATCCTTGACGGATGAGGAGCAACGTTCGTTGAAAGTGTTGACACCAATGCGAGCATTTCTCTCGGTTACCATGGTTAAGACGAAGAAGTTTAATAAAAACTTTCGTTTATTCTCGCTGCACTGACAGTGCGAAGGAGACCGACGAAGTAGGGGAAAAGTTAATGCGTCTCCAAGAAATCGTTGCGCGTGTTTCCTTTGGCTTCGTCCCCAAGGAAATTGCCTTAAAAGTTACGCTTCTCATGCGATTGCTTTGAAACTGAATTAAGTCATCCATCTGTCGTTGGGACTGCCGGTGCCGCGTGGGTGAAGAGGAAGTGCGTGAAAAATCGGTTTGGGGGCCTTAATTGTGATTGTTTTCATTTTGAGTGTTGTTTGGGCGTTCAAGTCGGCGGTCTCTGACTGGTTTTCATTTGAGAAGAGTGTTCCGCTTAGGGTTTGGCTTCTTGACACTGGCACTCAATAGCGAGTCTGACACTTGCTACAAGACAGTTCTGAGAAGACGAACAAGCACTGAAGAGGTGTGGAGTTATTGATTCTTGGTTGCCCTCAGATTTTGTTCATAGGACAAGAAGAGCCAGGACAGATTATAAGAGTTTCCTTGAAATGTTTTTGAGATTTTAAAGACATGCCAGAAAACTGATTAATTTAATAACTTACAGGAAGCGCTACATCAGCCGGGTTTGTGGCTACAGATGGTGCTGATGGGAGAAGTATGTTGGGTGAGACTTAGGACCACCATGGACTGTTGACCCCTAGCAAGAAGAACAAGCTTAAACGTTCCTGATATTCGAAGAGATGTGGTACAGTGGCTTACTTATTTACTTACTTCCTAGGCCGGCGTCCCATGGCGGGTCCGATCCTGAGCAATTGATGCCTTTCATCGCTGACGGTTCTGGGCACGCTGTTTTACATCCGCGATGACTTAGTATCTATACCGATGGTTCGGTCGAAGACTGTCTTAGCTGAAACTTTGGTGTCCATGCGTTCGATGTGGCCAGTGTATTCGACGAACTACCACCACATCCTGCTCGTAGAGTTTGCATGTGTGTCTTCTCCTCCATTCACCTTCCTCGCGGCCTGGACCAAATATACGACGTAAAATTTTTCTTTCGATGATGGTGTCGTATCTTTAGTTACATGTACATGCCTTATAAGTCACAACATACTCACCGAATGAAAAACGACCGCCATTGCTATATGCTCAGAAGATCGTACAGTTTTTCGAATTATTCATAATCAGATGTACATTTAAGGAAACTTCTTCTTCTTTCTTGGTTCCGTCCGGGGTGGATGTATACCTCAGCCAACTTGTCTCTCCATCTTGTCGTAGTTGCTTCTACTCACGTTCAAATTACTGAGGACCCTTCTAGCTACGTGCGCTACTGGAGAGTGGAGACGTGGTCTTCCTTTTTGTCCCTCGTTGTGGGAGTAGAAGACTTTCAGTGCCGAAGCATTGGTATCCATTCGCTCTACGTGACCTAGCCATTTGAGACGAGAGATACGAATTCGTTTGACCAGATCGATGTCGCTGTAAAGCCCGTACAGCTCGTCCTGCAGTCTCCCCCTTTAAAAACCATCCGCTCATACGGGACCAAAGATAATTCCAAGGACTTTCTTATCCAAGTGACCAAGAATATCCTCGTCCGCTTTAGTTACTGACTGGGCTTGTGCGCCATACAGCAGGATTGGGACTATCAAGGTCTTATATAGAGATATATTCTTCGCGAGGTGGCTTTAATCCTCAGTGTCCTTCCAAGTGCGAAAAAGCAGCGATTTACCAACGTGATCCTCCATTTTATCTCTCCGGTGGTCTCATTGCTTGTATTAACTTCGGAGCCTAGGTAAAAAAATTCTTTCACTACAGTGAGTTATAGCTGTAGTGACGTTTTGTCCAAGTTTTTTTCCAGTGTTGGTGGAACTCATTAACCGCGATCCCAATTTGGCTGCTTCCATGAAAATGTACGTAAATTTGAATGACCTGTTAGAAAATGTATTCATTTTAGATCGAACAGGATCGTCCATTTTGTGATTCTGGAAATTACTGCCATATTTTATTCTTGTTTCGTTGGCACCATTCTACAGTAGCGATGGGCGATTGCGAATGAAATTCACAATCGAATAAATTGGCAATTGTTAAAATTTGAATTCGATTGTCGATTTATTCGCTCTCATCAGAAAACAATCGAAGAACAATCGAATCGAATCGAATCGATTATTCTCAGTACCTACTACAACCAAATCATGTGTTGGTGTCAGAGTAATCATCATCAGCGTAAGGCTGTGTCTCCAATAAGAAACTATACCTACCAAAATAGGAACTTTGGGAATGGAAATACAGCCAAACCTCTGTAATTGGAACATCCTTAAATCGAAATTTCTATAATGCAAACCAAATTTCTGAAAAATATTGGTGCTCGTGGGTATTTGAATATTGGAGGTTCGACTGTATTCTTTACCCTTCTCCACAAATTAGTGAGAGTATTGTACTCTCACTCTCATAAATGTACAGTTTAAATTTTAGTAGTGAAACGAAATGAAAAAGAGATGGGCAATTGCGAAAATCGACGAATACACACAATCTAACAATCTCCCTCAGAATTGAAGAATCGAGGTATACACACACAATTCAGCAATCTCTCTCTGAGTTGAAGAATCGGCGAATACACACATTCGTTGGCGATTGGAATCGGACCTACAAGAATCGAAATTCAACAATCGACTGCGCTCAATTCGAATTCGAATAATTGCGATTGCTACAACAATCGAATTATTCGATTGTTTTTATTCGCAATTGCCCATCGCTATTCTACAGCACATAATTAAAATCTAATGTTACCTTTAACCATAGGCCCTTCGCTTGGCTTTCCCATGAAATTAACAATTATCTGATTTGACTGCAACCTGAATTAAACTCCATCTCAAGAATGACACGCTAAGAGTGTGTCAACAGATGCCATCGTCTGCTTGTTGCATTTCACAACGGTCGCGTCGGTAGGTTAGGTTAGGTAAGTGGATAACCGCTTTGGAACACGTCTCATTTAGGCTCTTAAGAATCCATGGTGATGCTCAGAGACAGAATTCGGAATCTTGCTGCTTTTTCCTCTCCTTTGCAGTTTGCAGCGGATATTTTCGACATTAAATTTGAAGTCCTGATTTGGCATGGCGTACGTCTGCATCCACGCTGCATTAGTGTACTATCACACAGCGTGTCGACTACAGAGTTCAAGGCGCATTGAAAACACGTCATGTAGACAGTAGCTCAATCAGTAATCTTAAAAATAATGAATTTCCTATTGTTGCTCCACGAACTAATCGTTTTCAATTCAAAAACACGTGCTTTGAATGTATTTAGCATTGACAACCCAATTGACGACATTAACGAAAGCATTGTTGACATCTAATGCCGTGAATAAAAAACGACACACTGCTCTCCCAGTGCTCTTACCCTCTATTCTTACCTTCGAGAGATATGGTCTCTGAAAGTTAATGCGACCTTGGTGCCTGGTGAATTTCAGGATTTCTCTCTTATCTGTTGCCCATAGATCGGCGTTAGGTCAGGGGACCGAGCCAACTGTTTAAGCCTATCAATGGTTTCTTGTTGAACTAAATTCCTCGAGTGTTAACAGCTTTCCCAACAGGGAAATTGTTTCCTCCTTCTTCAGTATGGCATCCTTCACATTTCGCACCATCAAGGTGTGACAACTGCGACTCGTAGACTAAACCTAGCTACTGCCGAATAATCGGGCCATTCCGAGGATCCAGGATCTGAGGCAAGCGATGAATCGGTCGCTTTCTTAAGATTTATCTTGAGAACCTACAAAAAGGATCTTTTCCTGGCTAGCTCAGTTCAAGCTTGTCAAGATAAATCCTGAAGCCCGCTTGTGGTTGCATTCTTCGATAAATTGAGAGCATAATGTCCGCTCTTTCTTTCGAAAGGAGAACCAGGCCACGCTTACTAACCCCCCTATTGCTACGTCGAGCAACAACCAGAACATAACAGCCCGAAGTCGGTGCAGCTTAGGTCGTTCTCGAGCTGAAGGAGCAGTGGCCCACTTTCCCTATGCGTCGAAGTAGAATGGACGGATGGTCTTTCTGTAGCCAACACAACCTTCTTATTATGGGTCGTAATATATTTCTATCGACTGACGAGCCTATTCACATTTTACCGTTGTTCGCCGGTTTCTTTATAGCACCGGTTGTGTAGCATGGTATTTATTATCGTATTGACACGTCGAGTTCGCTTCTCCAGATGATATAAGAGTGGAAAGGGAGCCCTTGCTTTCCGGCGGCCAAGAGGATCTTGTCGGTTTCCCAAAAACACTCCTCATTGTCAAAATTGGATGGTCCCCATCGTCACCTTCAGAATACACGCTAAGGCATGGCCCAGTAGCTTTTTCAGTGTTGGAGTTAAGGGTCATTAGCATACCTTTCAACTGGTGGAACTGCCCAACAACTGAGCCGAATTGATTCACCTACAGGAGTATGTTCTCATCAGTGCTTCAACACACCTGACTTTCTGCGAGGCTGGGCAGATAACAAATGTCTGTTCCAGCTCTTTGGACTTCTCCCCTCGGAAATCAAATTAATTTTCAATTCTGTCTTAGGGAAACTACCCTTAGCCTAAACTCCTTTAAATCTTCTAATCGTCTCTACCTCCATTTCCAGTTATTCTCCACTGGTTAATGACAGTCGATGTTGAATGCCAACCGTCGGTAAAAGTTATTCCTCTCATTTAAATTTGAAAAAACGGCACGTCGTGTCACTGAAACAAGCATAGTCATCAACCCTACAATCGCATCTTAAAAGAGAACCGAACGACATCCCCTTCGAGTGTCTGATAAATGTCACTGTCACGTTGACACTTGTTATTTCCACAAACCATTGGCAGATCAGAGAAATGATTCATCAGCCCCTTTGCCTGCCAACGAAACAAAACCCAAAAGAAGAGAAACTCATTTCAATCAAGATGAAGCGTATCACCACGGAGGACCATGATGAATCGCTTGACGGCGAAAATTCACACATTGCTCCCGAACCATGTCAGATGGTTCAATTTTCGTGAAAAGCTACCCAGGCATTTCGAATTCTCCGGCCTGACGTCTTTGATTGATTCGAAAGCGGGCAAAGGACTATTTTGCATTTTTTTCTCTTCTAAGCCAAGGTAGACGTCGAGAATGAACGCTTCACAAGTAGGCATGTCAGCATGCCACCCATTCCATGCGGTGTATGCGAGAGAAGTCGTCTCCAGAATTGATTGCAGTTTCGAGATGAATTTTCATGTTCTTCACAGTCGATGTGTACAGAGTACAGACTACAGACTGTTGCTGGGCGAACAGGAAACGAATGTCATTATTCACCGTTTCGTTGTACGCAAAGGGTGAACGACAATGCAGATGCGACGAGCTCTGCACGAAGATAATGGGGGAGGGAACCTCTTTTTCTGGGAGATCTGTCTTGAGCACTCCAAGTTACACCCACACCCTGGAAATTCACACAAAAAGGAGTCGGTTTTTCGTGAGTTCATGAAGTCGACTGGGGGACAGTGGGGAACAGATGGAATTCGAAGTGCAAAAATGTTTACAATTTGTTCGTTAAAACTTGCTTGAGTCTTAAATGCTACCCTAAAGTTCTCCTTGTGGAAAGGTGTTCCTGAGTGACAAAAGGATATTTAGTCTGAATCGTGCATTTTTTATGGCGTAAATCATTTTCACAGTATACTGACGATTGAGCGACCCACAGAGGGTCTGAGTTTGACCAAAAGCTGTTTTCATTGACGGATTTGGACAAGCTGCTTCCAGTCATCAAGACCAACCTGTTATGACTTGGTTCTTGTACCGTGGATTCGGTCTTGCGTCTGCTCTCCTTCTCCAACTAGGATGCTTGATCGAAGATCCTTACATGTAATTGTAGTGTTGTTGTCCATGTGTTCGATGTGATCGATTCCGCGAAAGACACCAAGCGCACCAAATCGACCTTTTGAATCCATTCTTCTTTCAACTTCATACACCAGTCCTGGCAAATATGTAAAAAAAACTTTGTAAGACACAATATCGGTCCTTCGAATGGCAGAATTTGATGCTATTTAGTTTAACCTGAAGTATACAAGCTCCTTAACTATTCCGTAATTTTGTACACCCACAAAAAAAAAAACAAAGAAACCCGCTTGCATCCTTGCAACAACTCGCTGTACGGTCTAAATTTTTTTCATTGATTCGTGCACCGTCACCTTCAAGTATCTTTGCTTCAAATCGACATGCTGTGCAACACGGCCTTGTATGAAGAAATCCTGCGATTTACTGCTTTTATGGGACTATGCATAGGATTACATGCATGCGCACTACCAGGAAACTCTTGACACCTTAAAATTTTTGAATTGGATTGAAAATAACTTGGGGGTAACTTTTAGTGCCCCGTGGTCCGTGGCGTTGTGGGTATGTGCATCGACCCCAACCTCGACGTCGTCGGTTCGATTCCTGCTCTGTGCAACGAAAACAATTTTCACGACCCCCTCTTTCGAGTTACTGACAATGCTCAAAGAGTATTTCCTGTCTAGAAAAAGCTTCTCAAACTTGGCCCTTCGCAGTCGGCATAAAACTGTAGCTCCCTTCTACTCGTGAGAGAACAATAGCATGCACATCGCGAGTGGTTGCTGAGATGCTAGGCCCTGGCTCTCTACGGGCTGTAGCGCCACCCATATTATTATTATTATACAAGACCATAGGCCTTTACAACGGAAAATTTTGCCTTAGAAGACACCAAAGATCTGCTTTCGCCTTCTTGCAAAAAAATGTTCTGTAAAGTTCAATGTTATTCCTTCGAGCAGGAAGTTCTGACGTATGCACCGGTTCGCAGGAGCAATTCTAAGTGTTCACGTTTACCCTGAGGTATACATGCTCCTTATAGTAGTTTCCATGAAATATTAAGTCTGTTCCCGTGCCCAAAAAAATCGGTACAGAAGAGTACAAAACAACACAAATCTACGAAAGCCTGTACCCGCACGACAAAAACATGGATTTTATGGCAAATGTGCGCTCTCTAGAGAGGGAGTAACTATTGACATTTGGAATTTCTGACGACATAAGTTACACATTTGGTTTAGTTGAGTTTCCGTACTTTACTGATATTTTTTCTTCTCTCTGAGAGGTACCACCCCCACTTCTTAAATGACAGTCTACACAATTTGCTGCAGAAAATACGGAAACAGACCTATTGACAAATGTGTTTGGAAATGGAGCGATTCCTGCTAGTCTGCTCCGTCTTTTATTCATAAGCCTTGAGATCAGCCCGTTTCGCTATGTTTGGTACAACCCAATCGAAATCCCCATGTAGGATAAAGTCTAACAAGGTTGCCGGTGAGCACTGTCTATCCACATTTAATGCATCTACAGATGATTTGGTTGTGCGTAGACGCCTGCACGTCTATGTCTAATGGTAGGAGGAAAGCTTGCCCGACTTTCAGTATCGTTTGCTATATCAGTTGTATCCAGAACAGAGATGGCCACTTTGAAAAGTGAAAATCGACACCCAACATCTATTCGTCGGTTTCAAGCCTAGCGTGCATAGAGTCGAACTAAACAACGCCATGTCCAGTTTAGACATTAGTGCCAAACTCAGATTGTCCTGGATGCCATTGGAGAAATCTCCTTTTTCCATCAAGGTCGGTAATGTCGGTTGTTAACTCACCGAGACCTTCAATGTCAAAAACGGATTTAGACAAAGCAACACATTGTCAGGTGAGCCTTTCACACGCCAACACAAGTCCACTCCAGCTAAGCTTTTACTAGACAGGCAATACTCTTTGAGCATTGTCAGTGACTCGAAAGAGGTGGGTCGTGAAAATTGTTCGTGTCGCTCAGAGCTGGAATCGAACCTACGACGTCGAGGTTGGGGTGAACGCACGTACCCACAACGCCACGGACCACCACGGAAGTGAGATAACGACATGATATATGGTATATAAGGGCGGTATTGTAGCGCCAAAAAAAGAGCGAGCTCATAGACCAAATCAGAATGTTATTGGATAACTTATAGGCAAACTAACAATAGTCCGGGAGAAAAGTTCTGCGTTTGATCTTTGCTCCTGTTTGCGTTGAAGGTTTTTGGACCTGGATTCGACCACGAACTGTACGGGCTGTACAGCGACTTGAGTCTAGCCAGGCGTCTACGGACTCAACGCCTAAGATGGCTAGGACATGTTGAGCCCATGGACAGCACTGCTCCAGCCCTAAGAGTATTCGAATCCGAACCAGTGAGACAACGCAGTAGAGCACGACCACGAAGCCAATGGCGCACTCAAGTGGAGAAGGACCTCAACTAACTTGGCGTGCGAAATTGGAGGCAGCTGGCTAAAGATCGTGATAGCTAGGGGGGCTTGTTGGCTGACTCCCAGGTTTACTCCGGACTGTAGGCCACAAAAAGAAGAACAACAAATGTGAAGCAATTATTTTAGCTTCAAATCAAAAATGTGAAGGTGGACCACATGTGGATTGAACAAAGCGGTGCAACGTGGCGTGGCTTGATAGTATTTATTGACAAATTCCTGAAAGAATTATTTCCCAATTTAGAGCGGATCATTGGCCATGGGCAACACAACCCTGTGATGTGTTGTCAAAATTCTTGACGTTTTGAAAACTACGCCAATACCAAGTTGTGGCAGTGTTATAATCTAAAATCTCCGCGGTGTCACCAACACTTTTTTACGCTCAGCATAACAGAACCCTCTCTGGTGCCAAGCCCGCACTCCAACGCATTTCAATAAAAACGCTCTCTCCAAAGCGACTTACTCTTTAGCTTCAAAAACCCACCATCCGGCCCCACTGTAGGGAACAGTTGTTTTTCCTTACACGCAAGTGTTTTCCCCCTAGACAGCACAGCAACCCCACTCCCGACGACTGCTGGGATGGGAGTCAGAAACATGAATGAACTGCTTGGCAATTGTGCGATATATTGCAATAGCAGGTATCTGGGAGGATTCCTTGTGCAATTATTTATTGCAGCAGCCAAGTGGCAGCTCCCCGAAAACGCCCTTCCAAATGGATGGTGGTGCAGTTGCCTTGCACAAAGTAAGCAAACAGTAACTGGCATTTCGGATAAGCTAGGTAGTTGCCCTGAGCTCGGCAGGAGGAAGGATGTGCAGGAGTGTCAGAAGGTCCCATCAAAGATCCACGAACTTTTAACATTGCTCGCATTCCCCGGACCGAGTGACGACCGAATGACATGAGTAACGGTCAGCAGCCGGATGCGGCTTAAGTCCGTGGCAGGACCAGCAGCCCATTACATTGACGTACATTTGTAATCGCGAACAAAGTGGAAGCCATTCCGGATCGCCATCCCATCGATTCGGCCATCCTCTCCGTCCACGTGATTCCCAGTCTGGCCTGTTTCGCATCAATAAGCCTCCAGGCTAATGGCTCCTTCCCTCA
Source organism: Eristalis arbustorum (assembly GCA_916610145.1). Classification (NCBI taxonomy): domain Eukaryota; kingdom Metazoa; phylum Arthropoda; class Insecta; order Diptera; family Syrphidae; genus Eristalis; species Eristalis arbustorum. The sequence goes on from OU744317.1 coordinate 27,523,919, forward strand.
CAGCTGCCGGAACGGCCGGCATAAATTCTCCAGAATTCATGGCGCTTCGGTAAATCAGCGCGGAAATTATTATTGTAGGTCCACGAAACAGCAATTTGAGGTTGGAACCGTTCAGAGTTATGCCGCAATATCAATCGGAAGCCGGAGTGTGTGTGCCACATGCGACGAGGCAGTATTTCCCTTCCTGCATGCGGTTTTGATTTTCGAACGAACGAATATTGGTCGACCGACGCGACGTAGGGTCCTCCTGTCGGTGGTTGAGGCCGAGTGTCCGTGTTTTCTCGCCAAAGTTGAAATCATTGCAAATTGAGTTGACTTTGGCTTGGCGTCGTGGCAGGAAAACGCTTAGGACTCTCTAAGTCCACTTAGCCTTCGCGTCGGGTGAAGAGTTGGAGGTTTGGTGGGAGGGACATTAGGGTGCATTGGGGTGCAGTGGAATGCAGAGGCGAAGGAAACTCCGGATACACTTCCACTTGAAGTTAAATTGAGTTCAAAGTTGGACCAACAAAATGGTAATTAACCACATTGACCGCAGCCATGGAGGTGGAGCATTCCGCTCGCATCCTGCTGCTCCAGGAGGAAGTGCATGGTAAAGTTCCGTTTTGTGAGCGCCACCAGGATGGTTGACTCTGGTAACTTTTTAATAACCGGTTAAACTTGCATTAGATGATTTCGCAATTTCGAGCTGACGATGGAATGATAAGTTGTGAGCGATATCCTGGAAAAGGATGCGGCGGAAAGTTTCTGTGCCGTTGGAGCGGCACGGCGGATGGATGGGAACTTTTTAATAAGCGATTCCGGCACAGTGGGATTTTATTGGTGGCACACTATCTTGTTGTGGCAAATGTTTTGTTTTTGGATTAACCAAGGGAAAGGGACTCGGAGAGGGACACCGAAGCTGGGAAGGTATTCGTGGCACTCTGAGGATTCGTTGGTTTGGAGGTCTGAAAGGTGAGCATCAGTTGGTGGCATTTCTTGGATGGGTCCGTGGTCAGGTGCTCGATTTGTGAAATGCCTATGAGCGTAGTCAAGGTATAGAATGTGTGAAGGCGAATGCTCCAATTGCTGTGATGGCTATAAACTTGAACTTCGAGCAAAACACTCCGTGCGATATCCCACGTGAAGTACATCTTCAGATCACTGCTACTCACTCGTCCCGTTGTTCGAAAAGGGTCAAACCACCAATTGCAGATGTTAAGCAAAGTCGGCGCTTTTAAGCACTCGCAATTTAACTGAACACTTCAGTATCGAACCGCTCTGAGACAAAAATCATTTGAAAGAAACAAGAGGATACTTCTGATTAGCTCACAATAACGACGTTGTGTTTCATTGGACAGATTACATAGAAAGTTGTAAGTAAGTCCAAGGACGTACTTCTTTCCTTTTGCAAGATAGTAATTATCTCAATACGAAACAATGTTTTCTTAATCAGAAAAGTGCAACACAAGCACATAAAATATACTCACATGTCTAGCTTCCTTTGAGGCAAAGACGATATAGCTTGTCGTGGCGCAGGTTTATTTTGATTAAGGTGATAAATAAAGTCTCAGGACTTTGAGGCAGCAGGTTTTGTGACTGATGTGATATTTTAACTCCAGTTGCTTGTCCAGGATTACTCCAAGATACCTTTTACCTCGCTGGAATGGCACTACAGTCCGGTGTGAACCTGGGCCTCATCCAACAAGCCTCTCCAGCTGGCAAGATCCATAGCCAGCCGCCTCAAATTTCGCACGCCAAGTTGGTTGAGGTCCTTCTCCACTTGAGTTCGCCATCAGCTTCGTGGTCGTACTCTATTGCCTTGACCCACTGGTTCGGAGTCGAAGAAATAGTTTATTATTGTGGGTTAAAGATGTCCTCCGCAGTTAGTTTTGGTCCTACCGTTGATCGATAATCTTTCTGTGTTACACCATTCTATGACTTGCAGCAGTACACTTTGCGTCACACGAGATATTGTCGTGTGGTACCTGCTCCTAATAATAATCGAGATCTGTTAATAATTTGACAAAAACTAATGACCACAGTAAAAGACAGGGACCAGCTTACGCTATTCCCCATTACCGTTGAGGAGTGAGTCTTGTATAAATTAAAATATGGCAACACTAGTGCGGATAGACGTTTATTTAAGAAAAATATATACAATAGTATTGTTCAAAGTATTACCCATCTGAAGCTATGATCCCAAAAGAACTGCGCCGGCTTGGCCCAGGATATTATAGATAGTCCATTCTACGCTAGTGAAATATGCCTTAGGCCGAAAGCAACACTGACAACATTTTTGTTCACATTGGGAGCTCGGAGGACTTTAATGATCCCAGCGAGATCTTCAATATCAAAAGGTAAGGCGACACATTGTCACCTGCACAATTATTCGAGGTATTGGGCAACTATAACTTTGAGATAAAAAAGGACAACCTATCTCTACAATAACAACAGAACCGAAATCAGACACAAAATAACTCTAGTCAGTCGCTGCTTCTTTTGATCAAAGAGGTAATTGACCATATAGAGGATTTTGATCTTGGTACAACAGCTCTGAGAGCAGACAAGCAGTTGACTAGGATCCAGAGAAGGTGCGATCATCGTTCAGGATACCTCGGTCAAGGAATGCTATAATAAGCTTTTCCAACAGTCCCGTCAACGGACATAGGCAGAGATGGAGCTAAATGAAATATGCGCTGGTTAACGTTCAAGTTAACTTCCGCCATTCAATGATGGGCATAACTAATTTTCATAAGCTTCATAATCACAAAGAAAGGCGAAGAATTGTTTGTCTCTTGTGTTCCCTCTTCGGGTAGGGGTCGTAGAATATACCCGAGGTAAGGCAAGCCAGTCTTAAAAGGCGACTAAAATCCTGAGCTAAAAGCTAATGGTTTAGGAAATAACCTACTCCATTGCTTGTCAAAATGATGGTTTCAAGCTCGCAAACAAAGGAATGAACGGTAAGTGCCTTATCTTATTATAGATACTGCACAAAATAAAAGGCTTGGGTTTATAACAACGGCGGCCAGTCCCGGGATCTTATGGCATCCTACTGGTAGCTTGACCAGAGGCTATAGTCTGGTGCCACGGGAGATCAGGCCTCCGCCCGTGAGACCCGCATAGGTTCCATCCTGATCACTTGAGGTTGGCCCCCCAGTGGGAGCATCGTGGTGGCTGTGGTTTAAAGCCCAAAACCGCTGGGAGAAGTGAAGATATACCTGCATGTCTGAGAGTTAATCTTGCGGCGTTGGGCATTTGCGACTCTCCGACGTGAAAGGTATTGATTCAAGTCTATGTCGAGTTGCAGATAACAACCGGGTGCTACGACCCAAAGAGTAGCAGAGGTGTTAAATGGGCCTCGCCACCCTACCAAGGTGAAGAAATAAGTCCATAAGCTTATTTCTAAACTTGGAACTTGAGATTCCTACTGAAGGCGTCTGGTCCAGCGTCGTAAAATGGACTAAACAATTTAAATGTCTTCGTGATATAAGCCTAACGGCAGGTGATCACGTAAAACACTTATTTCTGTTCTGTTCTATCTGTACGAATTAAGTTATAGACCTAATAAGTATGGGACTGTCCCTGAGAAAGGGAACATATCGAATCCTACAAATGATCGTCAAATGTGCTTTTTCTAAATGCTTTTTACAAGATTTTTGCTTGAGCAATGAATGAATATCTCACAACCTGGTCTCATACCAACAAGTTCCTTCGAGATTTTCGAGCGCGGTTTAGAAGCGGCTACTCGACCATCATCTCCGTCCTGAGAAGTATAGCGAAGAACTTTATCGAACAAAAAAAGAAGTTGTATGTCCTTTTTGTCGACTTCAAAGGTGCATTTGATACGATTGACCGTATAGCTCTATTTTTTCAAATTATATGATATTGAAATGTCAGCTAAACTTAAAAGAGTTCTAGAAAAAATATTCTATGAGAATCTCTACGCTGTTTTGAACGGCACATAAATTTTAAATTAGTTCCACTCAAAAATGGGCCTAAAAATGGGAACAGGGTGATGATTTTTCGAAAATGTTCCGGGCGAAATGCGATAGATAAAAAATGGGGTCTAAAAAGTGAAGAGATTGAAGTTGCATGGAAACCCATCTTAACGATCGACTGTCTCAATCGCCGAATCCATAATGTTGTATGCAACTCTAGCTTACTGTTAATAAACACGAAGCAGTGGGAAAACTTCAGAGGTTTTTTTATTAAAAAGTGTTTCCGTCCGCCAAAAACAACCCCCAACTACATGATTCCTACTAAGACAGGAAAAGACGAAACTCATGGTGCAAGAGGTTCGATGATCCCGCAATTAGCTGCCAAACAACCTTCAGACTGCCAGATGAAAATGGAATTTGCGGCAGAGACGTTCTTTTTCAACTCATTGCGATGGTGAATGAACAGATTAGGGCGGACTAATATGCTGCATACTCAACCACAACTTATATGAGTTGAATTACTTCCGCATCGAGAATGATTTCGGACTGATCTCGGCAATGTTTGAAATGAGAGGCGAGCTAATAGGATTGAATTTCAGACCACACCGAGACGATCTGCTTATCTATTGCAGCTTATGCAACCTCAACGAACATGAGGACGTCTTGCATTTGCAAAGAAAATGTCCCATTCTATGTGAAGACTGACTATCTTCAACAAGAACTACATGTCAGATAAAGAAGTACGAGCCCTACTTAACTGCGAAGGAAATATAAATAAAGGCTACAAAATTACAATGTGCTATCGAATTCAAATTTTAAACAGAGCTTTTTAATTGAAATCAAATATGTTTAAAAAAAATGTGGTTAATCTTCAAATTAAACGAACTAACAAAAAACTGTCATACATCAACTTTTATCAAAAAAAAATAATTTTGTCAAACGAGCAAGCTGATACTATGACCTTTTCAATGACAACTTTTTACAATGACAGTAGCTTTCCAACGAATGTTCCAATGGAATAATACAAGTTACGCCATCTTTTAGCAAATAGCACAAATTATAGACCTAATGATAACTATAATAATAATAATATGGGTGGCGCTACAGCCCGTAGGGGGCCAGGGCTTAGCTTCTCAGCAACCACTCGTGTTGTGCGTGCTATTGTTCTCTCACGAGTGGAAGGGACCTACAGTTTAATGCCGAATCTGAACGGCTTTGTTTGAGAAGCATTTTCTAAGAAGCAAATACTCTTTGAGCATTGTCAGTGACTCGAAAGAGGTTGGGTCGTGAAAATTGTTTTTGTCGCACAGAGCAGGAATCGAACCTACGACGTCGAGGTTTGGGGTCGACGCACATACCCACAACGCCACAGGCCACCTAATAATCTATCTATCAGTAAAGGAGACGGAACTCTTGAATACTGTGATGGAAAACGACGCTCCTCCAGCTAAGGATCTGATTGAACGATCTCCCAGCATGGCTCGGTTGGTCGATTCTTCGATACCTCGAGTACTGATCGATCTTGTGATTGAGTTGTAACGCCCTCGAAATTGAGGAATGCACACAGGGAGGTACATTTAGAATCAAGTCCACCTTCGATATTTTTAAGTAGACTGTGCAGGACACCTATGGTGGATGTACCTTCCCTACATACAAACTGATTAGATTTTAGAGGGTTAGACAACTCTAGCCTTTGTCTAATGTGAACGTCAATTAGATTCTTCATCGTCTTGAGTGCAAGTTATGTTAGACTTATACGTCAGTCTGATTTAGGCAACTCACTGGTTTTGGGGATGACAACTTCGTTAACCTGTCTCCAGCACGTTCATATGTATCCCCAGTTACAGATTGATCCAAATAAGGCTCCCAGCTCCTGTAGGATGGTCTTAGCCCTAAGCATTACCCGGAATGAAATGTAGACTATGTCCCTAAAGGTAAACAAAAACCAAGTCAAGTCCTTATGATCCGAGACTTCACTATTGATTCCTTTCTTCCTTCTTCTTTTACTAGGCAGAGTGTGACTTCAACTTGCTGTCACCATGTTACGCAGCTTAGTTGGTTCATAATCCTCTGATTCCTTCTCCTCTTCGCCCTTCGGGCGAGTGTTAGAATATAACTGAACTAAGGCATGCCTATCGAAAGAGGCGATTAAAATCCAGAGTGGCGAGCTAATGGTCTAAATGGATACGTCTCTGCTCGTTAACATGGCGGTTAACAGCCCTTAATCATAGAGTTCCATACAATTAAACTGGTCCTAGAAGTAAATAAATATCGTGATGTGTACGCGCTAGTCCATCACTCACTTGTCCAGTTCTACGTTCTTCTACGATCTGCAAATCTCCGCCTAGACTAATGTCACTGTACATTTCAATTATTCCCTGCAAATGGACAACAGCGCAAATTCAAAAAAAAGTTCGTACGTACAACTTTTCTCTCGACGATACCAATAACTTCTTCATTCGCCTTTTGAGATTTTGCATGCCTCTGGTTCGTCTACTGAATTGGGAACTTCAAACAACACATCAAAGTCAGCTTGATCCTTCGAGAGACGGCTCTTTTATTCGGCACTTCATAGAAATTCTGGCATTTGGATTCTCTGAAACTTGAATTCATCTCAAAACACATACGAAACAACATTGACTCCCATTCAGCTAGAACAAGAACGACCAAACCACAATTGCTGCGTTATCCAATCCCAGTCTGCCCTCCTTCAGAGATGTGTTCATGTGTTCACTTGAGAGGTCTGAATAGGATCCCATCCGACATTCCATTTCCCAACCACACCCAGCAGTCCACTCAAACTCCTCCACTGACGTCGTTCGCATTCGCTTAAATTGATAACCCTCATCACCTGGCCAGCAGCACTCTCGAATATCCACGTTCATCGCCATCGCTCCTCCACCGACTTCGACGGACCTTGAAAGCACCCGTAATTCCATTCTCCAGCTGCAGTTGAGCTACCGCTGCCCGTGATGGAGCAGTTTCTGTGTTTTCTTCGAACCAAGCAGAGAGCAAACACTCACTCACCAGCTGCACCGAGTCAAACGTCCATTCACTTGAATTTCGTCCTAATACCGATTTCGTCGATATCCTTGACGTGATCGCCCATAAATATCTCTCGTGTCCACATTAACGCCGTGCTCCGACAGGGGAGCACAGTACACAGCCACCCACGCTCCTTCCGGGGAAAATCAAATAGTCGAAGGTACACACACACGGCGCTCTGTGCGTCGAGAAGAGGAGTCGGGTGCGCTTTTAATTTTTGTTCGCGGTGCTGCCGAAAACGGCGTTTTCTCGTTTTTCCTGGTTACGCTCGCACACAGGGCCGTCGAGGATGGGAGATGTTTATGCGATAGCGGGCCGCGCGAGCAGATAAGGCGAACCCATTATTCACCCACCCAGCGTACATAAAACTGATGCAATATAGATGCTATAACTGAGACGGCGTTGTCGGGCGGGGAGTTGTCGACGTCGGCGAAGGAACGTCGCGCGATGGGATTTGTCGTATAAATCGCATCCTTTTTATGCGATTTCATAACACCGAGGGCGGGTCGTGGGTTTTTTCGTTTTCGTTTTCGTTTTCAGCGAACGCGTGTTCTCGGTTCTTGACAGCGCAATAACACAGCTCGGCTGCTGAATGTTTAGCTAACGCCACTGGATGGGGTGAGGGACAGTGGAGGGAGCTGGCTGGCAGGAAGAGAAGAAATGTGGACGCTTACGATGATTGTTGCGGAAATGAAACCATTTCAGGGATGGATGTGTTCAGTTGTTGGCAAGACGGATGACTACCTGATGAGTTGACGGTTGGTTTTTGCTGCAAAATTGCACATTTCTCGGTTCTTTCAGTGCATCCGATACTGACACGTGACACACTCGACTGAGCAAGTGTGTGTGGCAAGTCCTTGAGAAATAGGAGAACTTGGGTGATGTAGTTAGCCCTTCTCTCTGATCATAGGGGTGGCTGTAACTTGTTTTGCTAACATGGAACGAACGCGGACTGTGACATTATTGATATTGTTGCGTTTCTGAAGACCTGTTCAATCTTCTCAGTGTGAGAATAAACATCCACCAAGGTGGAATGTATGTGAAAATAGCGGAACTAATAGGCGACACTAGGAGGAAGGTATCATTGAATGGTGCACCTACTTTACAATGATTCTCGAAAGCTTTCGAAAAAGTACCTCACACTTTGTGTTAAACAAGCTTAAGTCACTGGGAATTCACTCAACAATTTTAGAGTTGTTTTCCAATTACTTAATAGGTAGCAAGCAATTGGCAATGATTGATTGAATCTCGGGTAATAAGGGTAACATCCGGTGTGCCGCAAGGTAGCCATTTGGGTACACTACTTTTTGTTTATAAACGAGACTCATGAAATATTTATTTATAATTAATTATAGTTATCAATAGCCAGTGTAACAGACAGCATTAGATTTCAATAGGAAGAGTGTAAACACAATGCTTTGGACCTTAACATTTGTAAATGTAAAATTTTTTTGGCGTATAGAATATCATCTCCGATTATTTATGATTATTGCATAAACAATTGTAGACTCAATCGCCTAGAAGAAATTAAGAATATTGGTTTAATTTTTGATCCTACTTTGGATTTTTCTTTGCATAATAATTACACTATTGGGGAGTTAAAGGCTATGTTAGGATTTTTGAGTTCTTTGTGTAAGGACTCCCGGCGTATATCCAGATTAAATATATAATGTATACATTGTTAATTAGACCGTACTAGATTAGGTTAGGTTAGGTAATAGTGGCTGACTGCTAAGGGCAGTCACACTTAGGCCAGAGTAGGCCACGTGGATTGACTTCTAACGTCGGAACCAGTTGGTGCTTGTAGTGAAGCGATTTTGCTGGCTGAGGTTGTTGAAGGAGTTGGCCCCTAGGTGTATGAACCTACTACTAGCCAGAGCGCGACAGGAGCAGAGTAGGTGATGAGTGTTTAAGGGTGTGTGGGCTACTTTTTGTTTTCCGAATGTTTCCAGTGGTGGAAGATTCAGTGCGTCTGACAGAGTACTTCTCAGTGCTCCGCTAATGCACAGGCAGGACAGTCTTGTACTCGGTTGAGTGCCTTGCAGTTGGCAGCCTTGTTTTAATGCTGTCCACCAAACTGAGACTCCATACAGAAGTCGGTCTGACAATAGAGGTGAAAATCCAGTGAGCGATGCGTGGTTGTAAGCCCTATTTGCATCCAATGGCTTTTTTGCAGCTAAAAAGGGCAGAAGAGGGTTTCTTCACCCTTTCCTGGCTGTTAAGCTTCCAGTTTAGCTTGCTATCGACTGGTAGTTAGCTGTAATATAGTGCCACACAGCAGTGGGGGGGTCAAACTGGGGGATTTTGTATCTTCTGGCGAAGAGTACGATATCCGTTTTTTTGTGGGTTAACGCCGAATCCGCATGTTTGTGTCCATGCTTCCAGCTTCTCAAAGGCATTTTGCATTATGTCTCTTAGAGTAGAGACGAATTTGCCAGATGTCGCTATGGCAATATCATCCGCATAGTCAATAACTTTGCATCCTTCCCCTTCCAGTATAAAAAGCAGTTCATTTACCGCTACGTTCCAAAGAAGGGAAGAGACAACACCTCCCTATGGGGTGCCCCTATTAACTCCTCTATGGATCTTAGCGTCTCCCATCTGAGAGTATACTTGGAATATTCGACCGTTATTTGGGGTTCTCCATATGATACAAAAGAACTTGGACGCAAAAAATTCAAAAGAATATCACGAGATATGCTTTCCGAAAGTTATATTCTTTTGAAGAGCTTCCTAACTATGACGAAAGATGTAAAATAATTGACTTGCAAAACTTACGTTTCCGGCGTAAGGCAGCGTCAGCCGTGTTTATCCGCGACATTATTACTGATCGTATAAATTGACCAGAATTACATTCTCCCCAAAGATCTCTTCGGGTGAGAAACTTACTCTATATCTATAACCATAGTTGGTTCTATGAACTTATGGTTACGAGGTGCATAAGCACACACAATAATCTTTGCAACGAAATTGATATTTGTTTGTCACAAATAGAGTTTAAAAGATTAGTTTTTTACATTGTTTGTTGATTAATATTGTTTATTTAAAGTAATCTGTAAGACGATAGTCGGTAGATGATCCTTAGTCGCGCAGTAAATATCTGCTGTGTGAAGCGATCACGGCATTGGAACAGTGAAACACCCCTAGTAGGTGCCCTCTCACCTCTCCTATGGATTCTAATGGTTGACGATATCAACCCACTTACGCAGACGATGCGGCCATTCTGGTATGTCGGAAATTTGCTCTAACGCTTAGCGAACGTCTCAGTCACGGCTTCAGGCTAGTTAATAACGTCAACCCGGATAAACCAGATTTTCTGCTCGAGTTTAACTGTCCAAATATCAATGAAGTCAAACTGAAACTCCTAAAGACAGAAAAATACCTAGTTGACTTACTTAATTCCAAACTCGTGTGGGAATTCAAAATGGAGGACCGTATTAAGAAGGTATATGTGGCGTTCTATACGTTCAAATGAGCCTTTGGGAAAACGTGGGGTCTCAAACTACAAGTGTTATGTTATGCTGTAAGATTTACCCCCTCTCTTTGGGAGGCAGGGTCTTTGATCACAGGGCCGACGACAAGTTGGTGATCGCTTTCAACCTGACGGGATGCCAACAACGATCCTTGTCGATGTACAAACCAAGTAGACATGCAGCCTCCTCGCGGCGTCCTCTGGATAGCTGTCACTACAACCGTTGCATGCAGCGATTCCCTTGCAGCTGTGCGGAGGGTTAACAACCCGCCCACGGAAAAACTATAATTTTACGAGAGAGTAAATTTCCTCGGAGCGACGGACGGACCTACAACAACGAGGACAACGATTTGTGAGTGTGCTCTTGGAATGTAAGAACACTCTGTACTCTAGGGGCCGCTCAAAAACTGGAAAATATCCTCACGCAGTATAAAGCAACACTGGCTTAAACAGCTGACTCACGTTTCGTGTTTTGTTTCACTGTCAAACATCTTCAGTTTGGTCTATAAATTAACCACGAATCGCCTTACAAACGAACAACGCTTGTAAATTATTGAATTTTATTATCGAAATGCGTGCTCTGTTAAGAAAGTTCATCGCGCGCTTCTTCCATTCAATTGTGTTCAGCGACGAAGCTCATATTAAGTAAAGCATTGCAAGAGCTACCAATGTATCCAGAAAAAGTCCCAGTTTGGTGCGGTTTATGGGTTGGTGCCATCATTGGACCGTACTTCTTCAAAGATGATGCGAATCGTAACGTAACTGTGAATGGTGAGCCTTACCTTGAGATGATAGCCAACTTTTTTTGCCCAAAATGCAAGAGCTTGACTTGCATGACATGTTGTTTCAACAAGACGGTGCCACATGCGTCACAGAACGCGCAACAATGGACTCATTGAGAGGCGAGTTCGGTGATCATTTTATTTCACGTTCGGGACCGGTCAATTGGCCGCCTAGATCGTGCGATTTAATGCCTTTAGACTATTTTGACTCTATGCCGCAGAGACATGGACGCTATTGAAAGCGGATGAAGAAGCTCTAGGTTGTTTTGAGAGAAAATTTGCGTACGATCTTTGGCCCTCTTTGCGTTGATGGCGTTTGGAGGAGAAGGTTCAACCACGAACTATACGGGCTGTACAGCGGCATGCACCTAGTTAAGCGTCTTCGGATCCAACGCTTAAGATGGCTAGGCCATGTAGAGCGGATGGACACCACAGCTCCGGCCCGAAGAGTCTTCGACACCGAGCCCTTGGGGCAGCGCAACAGAGGACGTCCTCGCACTAGATGGCGCACACAAGTGGAAAAGGACCTCAACCAACTTGGTGTGCGCAACTGGAGGCAGCTGGCGAAAGATCGTGCTGGCTGGAGAGGCATGTCGATTGAGGCCCAGGTCCACCCCGGACTGTAGCGCCAATTAAAGAAGAAGAAGAAGAAGAAGAAGACTATTTTTTGTGGGGCTAAAACGGTTAAAATCTAAAGTCATCGATTTAAAGCCTATAAGTGATCGCCTGGCTGTGGTCCGCATCGAAGGCAGAGAAGAGCTGTCCGGAGTACGATGTCAAAATCGTACTCGGACATTTCTATGCTAAAACCGACAAGGAAAACATCTTTAGCGGATTGATCGGATAGCACAGCCTCCACGACACGACAACAGATAACGGCTTCCGACTCACAGACTAACAGACACACAGCACGTAATATGGTCATAAGCAGCACAAGATTCACTCGCGAAAAAATCCACACAGCAACCTGGCGATCCTCGGACGGTCAAACTGCCAATCAGATCGGCCATGACGAGGAGAAGACACAACCGCGAACTCTACCAGCTGTACCAGGATATGGATGTTGTCCGGAAGGCGTCTACACTGGCTCGGCCACATCGAGCACATGGAGACCAACGCTCCAGCTAAGAGGGTCTTGGAATCCTAGCCAAGGTCCTCTTAGCAACAATTGCTCAGGCTCGGAATCTTCTAGGGACGTCGGCCTGACAAGTAAGTAAGTACAATTCTCTGATATAGTGGAAAGCACTGGAGATGTGATCCTAAGGCAGATGACAAAAAGTCTAGGAATAATATGTTGTGTCAGAACAACACCAACGGCAGCACTCGAAGCCATCATATCCTCCATCTCTTCGACCTTTTCGTCAGCAACAGTACAGACTTATCAGTAGAAGAAAGGTCTGATGGTACAAAATGACATGCAGAATGGAGCGCAGCCACAAGATCGCAAGGGCAAGGCATCTCTTAATCGTGTCTCTGTTTCATAATCATTAAAAACAATGTCAAGCCGTCGCCTAAAACCCACGCTGGTTCCTGAAGTCGAAAGTATGCTTAACGTGAATACCTGGCCAACTATTGGCAAATTTCACGGTGAGCCTACCCACAATAGCAGAGTCAAATTCAGCGTTGACCAGCGCCCTGAGGAGGTACTAACCACCCCAGTAACAATTTAGTGACGCTAAGGGCGACCACAAACATTGCTGAGGGCGATGCCTATCTAACACCTCTAGCATCCATAGACCCTAGTATGCTATATGCTCCCGCGATTTTGGGCAACCCAGCCACCATGATACTCCCACTAGGGGGCCTACCTCTTGATAGCTCGGAATAGAAGGTTGGGAGCCTAACGGCACCAACTATCCTTTCCGGGTCTAGCTATCTCCCATGGTACCAGAATATAGCCTCTGGTCGGGCTTTCGCAACCCGAAGGTCACTTCTAGATAAGTGCCTTAACACTCAAGGCCTAGCAGCCTTTTAGATGGACGCCCAACGAATCAGTGGTCGAGGCAGAGACCAATGGTCGAGTTGCATCCTTCTTCTTCTTCTTCTTCTTCTTTGATTGGCGCTACAGTCCGGGGTGGACCTGGGCCTCAACCAACATGCCTCTCCAGCCAGCACGATCTTTCGCCAAGCTGCCTCCAGTTGCGCACCCCAAGTTGGTTGAGGTCCTTTTCCACTTGTGTGCCCCATCCAGTGCGAGGACGTCCTCTGTTGCGCTGTCCCAATGGCTCGGCTCAACACAACACAAGACAACACAATTTTGCCTGGAAATCCCAGCAAGGTCAGACCGAGGCACGCGACAACCAAGTCGTTCTACGCCACTATCGAAAAATCTCATCGTTGGGAAGTACAGATAAGTAACACATGCACTCATCCCTACCAAAGAAACCACTGGTTCCGGAAATAACATTTCAACGGTAAATATGAACATAAGTCGTTAAACCTGTGGACAAATGTCAACACAAAAATTATAATTACCAATAAACTCGTGTCATTTTCTTTCTCATTAATTTGTTTCACCAATTAGCAAATAAAATCCTCATAACAACATCCCTGCCATACGTTATTTTCATTGTTGAAAAAAGCACAACACAACCCACCAAATACCATACAGCGGCTCACTGCACAACCAAACACCATGGCGCACACCCTATCTCGCACATTTGATAGCGCATCTGTCAAAACAACGAAACTCGTTTATGTCATAAGCAGATCGGGGTGTCGAGAAGAGTTCGTGTTGTGTGTGTTATTTTTTTTTTAATTCTCACACTCCACCACTGATGGTTTTGTAGGCCAACAACTCATCTCAAAAATTGGCAGTTTTCACCAAAAAATCTCAGTTAAAATGTATTAAACCACAAGTCAATCAGAGTTTCCCTAACAAAGCTACGTTAATAAAACGTAATGGGTCAAACAAAGAGTCAGTTCACCGACGAGGAACTTCAAGATTACGAGGCAAGTACCACTGATAGAGCAGACATTCCTTCACTCGCTCTTGGCAGTAGTCTTCATATTTATTTATGACCCATCCATCCATCTCATTTTCAGGACTTGACCTTCTTCTCGAAAAAAGAAATTCTCTTGTGAGTATGCCTCGTTGTGAATAACTAGTGGAAGTCTTATTGGGGACTGCTTTTGTTTTCTCTTTGTCTAGAGCACACAAGAAATTCAAATCTCTTGCACCAGAAAAGGTTGGTCACAATAAGAACGCCAAACTGTCGAAGACCAAGATCCTTGAGTATCCAGAGTTGCGGGTGAACCCCTTCGGAGATCGCATCTGTAAAGTGTTTAGCTCCAGCAACGATGGAGATTGCACCTTTGAAGACTTCCTCGACATGATGTCGGTGTTCAGCGATGCATGCCCCAAATCGCTGAAAGCGGAATACGCCTTTCGCATATTCGGTAAGTGGAACGACGGAAGCAAACGCCAGTCAAGGGGGAAGTCCACCGCACGGTGTTTGCGCGAAGCACTCAATTAATCTATCTAGCTGATTGTTCTCGCTGTTCGGATTCACGGTTTCGGGAACGGGGGTGTCCGCTCCGAGTTCGTCGTGTGTTCCTTTGTGTTTATTTGTTTGCAATTTATACACTTAGCGATGTGTATCTAATATCGTTTTGATGCCAAATCTGTGCGTGACACGTTCGCTTAGCAAGTGTTTTTTGTGTTTCTTTTTTTAGAACGAACGCCCTAGGCGATGATGGCAGAGTCTGCATGCAAATTTGAAAGAAAATAATTTCCTTCGGTTTCCTATTCACTGCGCAGTGGGTTTTTTGTTTGGCCACCGATCACGTGCACTCTGAGCTCGCTCGCATGGATAAGCCGCGTCAATTGAATGTGATCTGGAGATACGGCCGAGCGGCGGATGAGTTCGAATTGAAAACACTTACACAACTCGGACCGAAACTGTCACCGAAACCTGTGCAGTGCAGTGGGAAAATATGTGATCTTACTGTAAATTGCCTCGTTAATCGGTTCGGCTGAGATGAATGTGTTTATGCAATCGTTTGCTGCGGGCGATAGCCGCTCCATGAACTCGTTAGGGATTAGTAATCGTCGCGATTAGCGAAACTAGCTGCGCTTGCCTGCGAATTATCTCTTTACTTGACGTTAAACGGTGTTTATTTGTTTGCCGCTGTGTTCTCGGCGCGGGTGTTTATTGGTGTAGATTTGAAAATGACAAAGATAGTGATCAGATACGCTTCCTGTGTCATTATTTTTTACAAGCTTATAATCTGTAGATCAGACAGCCGTGGGGTCGAACAGAAACGCTTATCGTGTGTAAAGATGAGTCGATAAGGTTTTCAAGAACAATGCGATAAGCTGCTAGACGATTGAATGTTTACCTCTATGTCGCTATTTATATATCTCCAGTCTTAGTTCCTTGACCAATCGTGCAGACAGGAGTTGTCTAGTCCTCAATCAAAGCGGCGCGAGCTTATTCCTTAACGGACGAACAGCTTTAAGTCCCGATGTCTTACGTTCGTCCTTCCTCTCTCCAAACCGAGAAGCTCCAATTTAAATGGCCTGAATCATTGCTTAGTGGTGGCCCGTGGCGTTGTGGGTATGTGCGTCGACCCCAATCTCGACGTCCTAGGTTCGATTCCAGCTCTGAGCGACCAAAATAATTTATACGGCCCCACCTCTTTCGAGTCACTGACAATGCTCAAAGAGTATTTCCTGTCTAGAAAAAGCTTCTCCAACTTGGCCGTTCGGAGTCGGCATAAAACTGTAGGTCCCTTCCGCTAGTGAGAGAACAATAGCACGCACAACACGAGTGGTTGCTGAGAAGCTAGGCCCTGGCCCCCTACGGGCTGTAGCGCCACACATTTTATTATTAATCATTGCTTTCCGTACTCTCGACGTGACCAAGCCTCCTAGCTGAATGTGGGAGGGATGACGGTGCTAGCCAGACCATGTAGACACTGCTCCATCCCAAAGAGACGGCGACTCTGAACCAATTGGACTACGCAATAGAAGACGCCAGCGGAACTGATGGCGCATACAAGTGGAGAAGGACCTCAACCAACGGCGATCGACATTGGAGACAGGTGGCTGAAGATAGTGTGAAATTGGATGCAGCTGTCTAAAGATCGTGCCAGCTGCAGATACTTGTTGGCTGAGGCTCAGGTCCACCCCGGCTGCTAGAAGAAGAAGAAGTCGGGGTTGCGTGTTTTACTATATTCACCTCGAGATTACAGTGCAGACTTGAAACTGTACCTGGCGAACGTGAGGAAGTGCTAAACATTCTGGTGTTAATTTTGACCCAGAGATACATCCACATCACTCACCTCTCACAGACTTAGGTGCATGTTGCATGGTCGGCTTTCTTGCTGAACGGAGATTACAGCGAACCGATTCGTCACAGCGCTGGTGACTCTTAGCTTACGGCCGTCGTGTATATTTGTGAGTCGTTTTCTGTTCTTGACCAGTTCCTGTTCTTTTGTAAATTGCGCAAAATTATAGTAATAATAATTTGGTTGGCGCTACAGCCCATAGAGGGCCGGGGCCCAGCTTCTCAGCACCCACTCGGGCTGTGCTGATGTTATTGTTCTCTCACGAGTGGATGGAGCCTTCATTTTTATGCCGAAACTGAGTGGATGGGATCGAACCCAGACGTTGGGGTTCAAGTGCATAAGGAGTCGACACACGTACCCACAAAGCCACGCGCCGCAACTATGGCGCAAGCTAAATACTACTAATATCCCTAAGTGACCGTGGCCAAGACAGAGCACTGTCGAATATACAGAGGGGGAGAGAGAGAGGAGGTACACTTTGGTTTTAAATAACTGCGAATTGTAGTCTGGGAAATGTTGGGTTGGAAAAAGAATTCCATATTCGTGCAGTGCAGCCGAAACGAGTCTCTGAATTTAACTGTGCATCCCAAAGCAGTCTTAAGTGCAAACTGATGGGCATTCCTGGCAAGACGTGTATTGCGGGTGAATTCAAAGAGAGGACGAATGTCATTGGCTAGCTCACAGGAGCAACTTGATAAAATAGAGGCAAAGAAGACATGGCACATGTGGCTTCAGTAAGTCTTATGACTCTTCGAAACTGTTGTCCCCTATAAGTTTAATCACTCGCTTTTGGATTCTATCTGGTAGGTGCAAGGTGGTCTTAAGTGAACCGGACCAGGTATGAGCGTTGTACTCAAGCTTAGCCTTTTGAATTGGAGTCAAATCTTCTTCTTTGATTGGCGCTACAGTCCGGGGTGGACCTGGGCCTCAACCAACATGCCTCTGCAGCCAGCACGATCTTTCGCCAGCTGCCTCTTGTTGCTCACACAGTTGGTTGAGGTCCTTTTCCACTTGTGTGCGCCATCTAGTGCAAGGACTTCCTCTGTTGCGCTGTCCCAATGGCTCGGTATCGAAGACTCTTCGGGTCAGAGCTGTGGTGTCCCTCCGTTCTACATGATCTAGCCATCTTAAGCGTTGGATCCGAAGACGCTCAACTAGGTGCATGCCGCTGTACAGCCCGTACAGTTCGTGGTTGACCCCTCTCCTCCAGATGCCATCAACGCAAACAGGACCAAAGACCGTACGCAGAACTTTTCTCTCAAAACAACCAAGAGCTTCTTCATCCGCTTTCAATAGCGTCCATGTCTCTGCGCCATAGAGCAGGACTGGGATGATCAGGGTTTTATAGAAGGTCAATTTGGTGTTTCAAGAGATGGCTCTGTTACTCAATTGCCTCTTGAGCCCAAAGAAGCAGCGATTGGCAAGAGTAATTCTGCGCTTGATCTCGGTACTGGTGTTGTTGTCCCTATTTACTCCAGAGCCTAGGTAGACGAAGTCCTTGACTACCTCAAAGTTTCTGCTGCCCAATATGACGCTCTATCCGAGACGTCGATGAGTCAAATCAGAGGGTGTGAAATATCTCTTGCATCGATTAAGGAGTCCAATGTGTGATCGTCTCAACTATGTGTTGTGCTGATGCACATACCAAGGATGGAGAGTTTTCCACTTTCATCGATATAAGCGTCATTTGTGGAGAGTGGCTGACTATAAGGGATTCGCTTTAGTGACAGCAGACAGCTTTAGTTTATTTCCACTCGATTGTTCTTACCCCAGTTAGTTATGCCGTCATGATCAGAAGTCAACGTGGTCAACATACGCTGCCGTTCCAATTCTATGGCCCAGGGGCAGGGTGTGAGTCTTGGAATGAATATGAAAATCTAAGGGTGATGTCATCAGTGAAGGAGTGGATTGGAAAGGAGAAATTTTATAAAAATGAGAAAGAGTGTCGGAGACAGAACAGAGCCTTGGGGGATACCAGCATTTATTTTGTGGATATCTGATTTGAACCCATCCAAAACAACTTGGATTGAACAGTTGCAAAGGTAGTTTCTAATCCATAGAAGAAGCGATTCATCGACACCCTAGACACCCATTTTCGACAAAAGAGCTTGATGCCAAACTCTGTCAAATGTCTCTGAAATATCAAGCGCAACCATTTTGCCTTCGCCTTTATTGTGCAAAGATTGGTTCCACTTTTCGTTCAGATAAACCATCAAATCACCAGTGGAGCAGTTTCTGCGGAGACCCTGTTGTCGGTCATTAAGAAGATTCCGCGATTCAAGATATTTCATAAGCTGACGATTTATTAGCGTTTCCATGACCTTACAAGGAAGGGACGCAAGTGCTCTGGGTCGGTACGAGGTGGTTGACGACGATTCACCCTTTTTAGGGACAAATGCTGTTGTACATCCACTCGGAGAGAGACTTGAAGAGTAGATTAGATGAAAACGCTTATGCAGTGGTTTTGCCAGCGAAAAAGAATACCTCTTCAGAAGTATTAGGGGAACACCATCAGGGCCAGCGGATTTGTGCAGATCGAGATCTTTAAGTACTCTTGCAACTGGGCGGGTGTGGAAGTGGATTCCTTTCCATTGTAAAACCAACGCTCTCGAGTACAGGTGGAGACATGTTAGACTCTGGCAGTGTTGAGCTATCGAGCTGGTAAGTTGGGATGAAGACGAGGCGGAATTAATTTGGTTTTTCTTTTTTACAAATGACCATAAGTTGTTGGTAGCCTTGGGACATTGCAGCACTTTTTGTCTCAACTTTTGCTCATAAAAGAAATTCACATTGCATTACAGTCGTTTCCTGTACGACTCAACCTCTTTTGCTTGTTTCCTGGTATGAGGCTTTCGATTTGTTTCCTCGAATTCGTTTCCGAGCTTTGCTAAGTTTGGCTGCCAACATCGTCTAGGAGCAGTGGTTGCCATTAATCATTCTCCGGATCAACACCATGACTGAACATTTCTTCGAAATCCACTAACTGTGGTCAAAAAATATCGCTGAGCTCCCTCCAATGTTCGCTCGTCGTGGGCACCAATCTTGCTTACGCCCCTAATTGAGAACCGACACAACATTATTTCGATAAGAGGTCATGCGATGCTTGTCTTCTTGCTTCCACTCCAGTGAACCAATGGATTATCAAGAAAGCTGATAAAAATACGAAAAAACCTGCCAACGAGACTGCTGGCTGGTGAGATTCCACATCTGTTCCAAAGTGCAAACATTATCAAGTACAGCCGGTCTGCTTACACACGTCATAAGCTGGTCGGTTTCTCATGCTTTTTTTTTGTTTGGTCTTGAAATTCATCGGCGAAGGTTATCTGAATTTGTTTAACAAGTGGTTCTCGGAAGCTTGTGTGAAGTATGGTTTGGGGTGGAAAGCTTGCCATGCTCAGCAACTACATTCATTCAAATGGCGACCTTACGCAAGGTGACGACGTTCTTTGGGGTAATGCTTGTGAACTGTATAGGAGAGGCCTTGGTGTACTAGTAAGTTGTACATTACACGACTGCCCCGCTCTCGTGTCATTGATCCCTGCCTTATCAATGTTCGCCGTACGGATTCGCCATAAACTTGTCGGTAGCCTCCACTATGGAAAGAACAGCAGCAAGCGTCTACTTGTCACCCATTGGTCCTATTTCGTGTCGGCAGTCGATGAAACTTTAGGTGCTTGGATCACAAAATTAATATCAGACTCCTCTGTGTGTAATGCGACCACTTCCCCGCCTGTCATAAATCAATCCCTCGTGGAAACCGCCCAAAAATATAACAACCACTGTAATTAATGACATTTCCTCTCGCTACACTCGTATTGTGTGTGACAATTGATTTGATTCCGTTCCCACAATGCTCAAGCTCATGCCTAATTAGCGATAATTGCTGATGATGATTCCCTGTCCGACTTGATGTCAACTCGATAACATTTGTTTTTCAGCAGCATTCAAAGCAAAATAAAAACCACTCTCAGTTTTTGCTACGCTATTCGATTCAAAACAGTTCAATGCGAGTGTAAAGTCCAGCTTAACGACAGTGAGTGCAATTAAATCCAACTAGAATTACATGTCAATGCTGTGACATGAATTACAACGTGCGCGCACTTGATCTGATGAGTAGGTCTAGGGCGGGTGAGACGACGCATCAACTAAATGCGCCCAAGGATGTGACCATTCAGAGGCGAACACACACGATCACTCTGAATGGAAGTCAATGACCATCAATAGATGACCGGAAGTCCATTGATAGCATCCACCAGCAGCATGCTAAGTCAGTTGTGTGCTCGCACGACATCGGGAGACGATGTTCGGATATGATTCATGCTGTGGACGATATCAAAGTATCAGCAAGTGAATTCATTATTTTGCGGATGCGAAAAATTAAACACAATTTGAATGGAATTGAAATGAGTACACAGTCGACGTCGCTGCGTTGAGTTGAATGAGATTTTTGTGTTGCATAATATGGATTTGCTGCTGGGAGGTTTTCACAGATTAATGGAGAAGCGCATCGTACGGTTCTATTCTGAGAAATGACGGCAGAAGCTGCAAATTCAAGGCATTAGCTAACGTGCGATGTCATAGCAGATCATTAAGTTTTTAAATGCTTTCAAATGTGGTAAATGATGGGTGTGCGGGTCAGACAAATGGAAATGGAAATGATAACAAATTGTGAGTGAAGTATCATTTGAATGGATTTGCGTGACGAGTCGCAAGCATTGACTTTCTTGAAGCATCTCGGATTGGAGTATGGAGACCGATAAACAGCAAGTTAGGGTCGATAAACAGCAAGTTATCTTTGCTGCCCGTATGTAACAAACTGATCAAGAGGAAGATACGCTACGAAATTAACTCTTAGTTGATATACTCCTGGCACGTAAAATGTTTATTTGCCTTTTCACAAGTATTTTGCAAAAATAATCCGTGGAGGATCTGGGCTTAATTCCTACTGCATCTACTCCTCTGGAAATTGTTATGAGTATACCGGAGTACCTACAGCTTTATACCGACAAGCTTCTAGGTATTGCTTCTGTACAGTGCTCATTGGCCGCGACTCGAGAAAAGGGAAGATGTTAATTATGATTGTTGGTCGCGCTCCAAGTATAATATGTAATATGGGTGGCGCTACAGCCCGTAGAGGGCCAGGGCCTAAATTCTCAGCAACCACTCTTTTTGTGCGTGCTATTGTTCTTTCACGAGTGGAAAGGGACCTACAGTTTTATGCCGAGTCCAAATGGCCAAGTTTGAGAATCTTTTTCTAGACAGGAAATACTCTTTGAGCATTATCAGTGACTCGAAAGAGATGGGGCAGTGAACATTATTTTTGTCGCACAGAGCAGAAATCGAACCTACGACGTCGAGGTCCACGCACATACGCTCAACGCCACGGGTCACCACCGCTCCAAGTACACCGAAGTATTTATTGACAGCAGTCACACCGAGACCGCGCAACATAGTTAGATTGTGTTGCCACTGGGGTCAACTAACTATTACCTTGAAAACTACTAATAATGCTGTAATGACTAACGGTAGCATTATTTATCTTGTCGTGGTAGTTGAAAAATGCATCTGCGTAGTCGCCATTTCTTTGAATAGACTTGCCGCAGAAAAGGCTCCTGCACATGTTTTACTACCACCAGATGGGCACTGTCTCTCGCTATAATGCCAATGAAAGACATAAGAAAGCTGGGCAGCACTATAGCTCAAGAATAAATGTCATTCGCGAGAACTTCAGCGACAAAAAAAAATAATTAGAGTAGTTCTTGAAATACTCCGCCAGTAACTAGATATGGTCCGGATCATATGTGACACGGTGATAAAAGAAGTCTACTCGTATCGGCTTGTAAAAAAGGACACTGCGTGTCCAGAACTTTTTCTAGCTTCTGGCGTTGGACCGAAACTCGATCCATATGACAGTGTCCCATCGGAATAATGCTTAGACAACAGAACCAGGAATCCAGCAATATGTGCCGGAGCTGCGGTGACGAGGAAGAAACTGAGGCGATCCAACATCTGCTGCATTTAGCTCTCAAAAAGCGCCAATCTTCCGTGGGCCATAGATTTTTCAAGGAGACTGCGAACGTAGCGAATGGAGATATGTCCTTTTAAAATTCACAAAAAATCGTGTACACCACAAATGAAGGGAAGAAGCAATTGTCGTGAGGCCTTTTGGTCTCCTCCTTCTCTTAGCTTAACCTAACCTAACTAGATATGGTGAGGTTATTAGTACAAAACAAGCTAATGAGAGGATTTTAAAATTTCGACGAATTGAAATATGTTGGTCAAACTTGTCAGAGAAATAGGTGTAAACGCATCTAAAAACAGTGTGAGTAAAAAATCACACTCATTGCCAAATATGTACCTTCATGCATCAACTCGCACTCTGCCACGCAGCCTGTAGATAAGGGCGATCACATCGGGTAGTCCCATTCATGACTGATCATGGATGTCGAACTTTAGACAAACAACAATTTCTATATTTTCCCGAAGTGAGCCAAATCTGGTTTAAAGCTCTATCATTTGCAGTTCACTATAAAGATCTCGACGAAATTAGCGGAATTGTCAGCACTTCCAAATAGTTTTTCATTCAAATCACGTGCTAAACATTAGATGATCATATCTAATAGCAAATGCGAAACGTCAGATGAAGCTCGCTCTAAATGTGAAAAGTGAGCATTTACATTATTGGCGACAAGCCGTCTGTGAACAATTTCTTGCTGAGAAGAGAACAACAAACAAGATTTGTGTAAAATTTTGCCCTTAATTGATGCAACTCACGTTGAGTTCGCATGACGAGGAATGGGATATGTTAGACGTGGCTTACAACTCCGATAAAAAACATGTGAGTCACCTTCGGGACATGGTAGAGCACCACATGCATCAACTAGTGCCCAAATGATAACATGAAGACAAACAACAATACGACATAATTCCCTGCCATCACAGGAAGATAAAGTAAAACATTTTTGCTATCATATGCACAGCAAAAGATCCACGACATTTCCTGCCATGATCGTATCAGATTTCACTAACAATGTCCAGAGAATAGAATCAACATAAAGAAATTATCAAATTCTGTAGGTAATGGGTCAGTAAACAAGTACGGTGAAAATTACTTTTGTTCAAAGTACACCATCCATGAACGTGAATTCAGATCGGACAATTAATTAAGCCAATTCACAACCATGACATTGCCAGCCAGCAACTGGGAACAGGCTTGTTGTGGGCGTACAAATAGCAGCGCCATAAAAAGATACTCCAGCTGAACCGGAAGCATGCTATTCTCGACTCTTACTTGTGCCGGTGGAACACAGCAATTATTTTTACTCCTCTTTTCCGGTGTTGTGGCTTTCTCTTCAGCCTGTATCGGGCTTGATGTCTTCACTTCAACACCAAGTTGTTTGATGTCCGCCTTCTCTGTAGATGTAGGCGTCTTCTAGTATGATGATGTGAACCACACTCTTCTATTCCCGACTCTATACAAGCTCTAATGTTCTACCGAATTACTTGTGGAAATGTTTTCATTTTCACTCGTCTTGCACTAAAAATTTCTGGGCCAGACTTGTGAAACCGACTTCTCTTCGTTCTTGTGCCATAAGGTTATTATTCGAGAAAACGGTTGATGGCTATAAAATGGTAATAATGGTCTTGTGGTCGTGTCTCAGTTCTTCACACATTGGGTCTGCGCTAAGGAGTGTTAAATATGGTAGTATGAGACTGCCTACAACTGGTGCACCACCTGGCCAACATAAACAGGGCTCAGCCCATTTGGATACCAGGTCACAGCGTCACACAGTAAACGAAAGAGCAGACATACTAAGCAGTAAAGGACCCGCATCACCGATCATGACCATCTGTGGTATACCCATCAGCCCACTAAGAGATGTATAAATAATGGGCTCAGGCACATGACAAATCATTACTGGACACACGAGAAAAGTAAGAGGCAAGCCAACCCAACCTAATCGTACAGTCAAGGCAATATTTTCCCACCAACTACCTGTGTTAACAGAACAACACAACTCCCCAGGCTCTCCAGAAGTCAGATTCGTATTAACCAAAGATCTCTTACTCGACACTGCCCAGTAAACTAAAGAAACACCTCAAAACGATGGATTTAACACAAGATGACACCTGAAGACTGTTGAAGGAGGACGAAGAAACTTCAGAGCACATACTGTGTCACTGTAGCTGCCTGGTGTGCTGCCGTCGGAGTAGACGTCATCGACATCTAGGCGGGTACTATGTTGAAGCGGACCGAATTGCAGCTAATAATATGGGTGGCGCTACAGCCCGTAGAGGGCCAGGGTCTAGCTTCTCAGCAACCACTCGTGGTGTGCGTGCTATTGTTCTCACACGAGTGGAAGGGACCTACAGTTTTATGCCGACTCCGCACGGCTTTGCTTGAGAAGCGTTTTCTAGACAGGAAATGATCTTTGAGCATTGTCAGCGACTCGAAAGAGGTGGGGTCGTGAAAATTGTTTTCGTCGCACAGAGCAGGAATCGAACCTACGACGTCGAGGTTGGGATCGACGCTCATACCCACAACGCTACGGGCCACCACCATTGCAGCTAGTTCACTCAAAAACCTGCTACGTTTCATCAGGAACTCAGGTTTCCTGCGTGAGCTCTAAATGGGGGAAATCTTAGCAGACGGCAGTGATCAGGTGATCTTTTCCAACCCTCCTCCATTAATCCAGTCTTTAACATTTACCAGCCAGACTGATTTACCAGCTCGTATGAAATTTAAGAGCTTTTCTCTGTTCTGCGCCACTCAAGTCCTCCAGTTCTATGAAGGAGTTCTTGTCTAGAAGCGTCTTTCAGTTGCTAGGGATGATCATTCTCAAAGCAGGTGTATTTTATAGATGTCACTAAATCCAACCTGCGGCATTTAGGAAAGTTAACAGTTAACCTCGTCAAATTATTTAAAGAAGGGTCTGAGAATCGCAAAAGAAGTCAAGGTTTCTCTATTAGTTATGTTGTTGCAACTGCGATGTGAATTGTGTGGGATACCAAGTTTTGCGACATGTTCTCTCCAATCGGTCAGTGTCCCGTACAGACCGCCACCAATCATCTCTAAACAAGTCGAGTTCGCCGAGGGAGATCTTTTGCTTCGGATCGGTTGTAATCAGACCATATTTCGTTTGATTTTGCAGTTTGTCAGTCCGGCCCTTCTGCGGAAAGTGTCATGATATGTTTGCCTTGACTGCTTGACTTGGGATGTGCACATTTTCTGTAAGGGTAGAACCCCGCCTAGCTAGTTTATCGGCCTTCTCATTACCTGTGATGTCACTGTGAGATGAAAGCCAGATGGTGATCTTCTAAAAACGCTATCACAACATAATTCCTGTACTAGCTTAGAGTAAGCAGCACAGGAGGCAATATCTTTGATGGCTATCATAATAAAAAACCTTCCGCCTGAGCAGGATATTTTGGGTGTGTTTTTGATTTGACGACATGTTGTCCGTCGGTCTGTAGGCCTTAGAAGTGCTAAAGACATCTGAGAATACACCCGCTCATGACTCCACCACTTTTCTTAAAGCCGTCAGTGTCGATTTCCCTGCAAATGCCCGCTGTCCCCATCAATTCTTTTTGGTATTAGAGCGTGAAAGTAAATTATTAGGTTTAGTTTGGTAGAAGAAGGTGTTACGTCCATAAAGCATGGATGTTCAGCACCCAGACTACCTGAGCCTGATAGCGCTGTGAGCTGTAGTGCCTTTTAGTTGAAGATCCAAAAGCACGAAATGTAGGATTACCGTCAGTTCGCGCCTGTGGTACCATTTCAAGTTGTTCTATGCATCTTGTTGAATTTTTGTAATGCCGCAATTTTTACTAAGGGCCGGCCACCTTACTAGTGGTCCATATATTAGAGTCGGGCGAACTAACGCCGTAAGCATCCATAGGATCGAGCTTGGTAGTGGGCTCCACTTTTTTTCCGAATGGCACACAGGCACAAAAAGCTACCACGACTTCTTGACCCACTGGTCTGCGTTAATCATCCATCTGAGTTTGGTGTCTAAAGTAACACTTAGGTACTTGTCGCTGGTAGGAAGAGCTGTGTGTTTTGGTTTTAGTAGCAAGAAAGAACAGAGTTCTTCAGTTTTGTTTAAGTTTATGCCTAGACCACGCTTTGTAGCCCAGGTGCATACTTTCCTTAAAGCGCCCTCCATGATCTCACTGATCACAGTCTGAAACTTCTCTGGTACCAAGATCACCACATCAGCCGCCAACCCAACTTCTTTAACGCTTTCTCTGTCGTCTTTGTATATCTGTCGCACTTCAGAGAGTCTTGTATATTTCTTCACTCGCTCCAGGTGGACTTCTCATCGCTTAAAGAACTTAAGCTCATTCCTTTAAACAAGCTTTGAATCATGATTTCCTTATTGATTTCCCTTTTTTTTCAGACTTTGATGGCGACGACATGCTGGGCGTATCGGATCTAAAACAAGTCATCGAACGCCTTACCGGCCCCAACAATCTCAATGACAGTGATATCAAACAACTCATACAAAACGTTCTTGCCGAGGCTGATCTAGACGATGACGGAGCTCTGTCATACCCCGAGTTCGAGCATGTAATCGATAAGGCCTCCGATTTCAGCAAGTAAGTCTCACCTAACCGTCCCATCCAATAGGAGATCTCTGATTTGATCATGTGTGTTTCTTGTTCCATTGCAGCTCATTTCGAATAAGACTTTAAACTAAGGAGAGGCTCTCAGATGACACCCAACACAGTTATTCTCGAATGACATCGCATGAATATTTTTTACACTCAAATTATATCAAAATGAAAGAACACATGTATATTCATAAGAACTCCTACTCATTTGAAATATCTATTCTCAATCTCTCTCGCGGAATGTATAATACACCCTAAATCAATTTTAATCGATCCATGTGCATCTACCATATATCTCTCTCTTTACACACATTACGACTCCACGATATTTATTTATTTAGTAGCATTTTAGTTGTACGAATACGATTCGATCTTGTCACAATACTTTTACATATATACAAGCAAAACGTTGTATTTTTGAGTAGATTTATTTATACTTTGTATCTTATTTATATATATATTTCAATTGTACGAAATAAAAATGCTACACAACACAGCCATTTTTGATTATGTACGAGCGCTGCGCGACAGCAACAAACAGCAAAATTAACAAAACAAATGACTTTCTTTGTACGATTAATGTATTTATTGGTAGAAATAATAAAATATTAGTAACTGAACAACATTTAGTTGAATTGCATTATCTCATGGGTTCGCCCGCATCGTTTACGGCTGCAGGTAGCCGGGCAACTTCATGCGCATAAACAGCCAGGTGGTGAAGAACGAGACGAGAATGAAGACAAAGCCCATGGACGTGATGAGTATGCGATTGAGATTCTTGCCAGGCGTGTGTGTCTGGTCCATGATTATGAAGCCCAGTCCACCGATGGTGAAGAGGAAACTACTGGCCAGACCTTCCATGATGTATTGACCATTCACACGGTATGGCATGAATGCAACCGGACGCGAATGACCGTGCTCATCGACTGTCGCTCCAACACTTGGCGGCTCAACTATCACATCGTAGATTATACCTGCGAGGAGAATGTTTCACTTTTAGTTTAGAAGACAAACAGGAGCTCATGGAATTTACCTCCGGTGACCAGGAAATACGAGAGTAGGATGATTGAAAACATTGCCATGGGCGAGGGCTTTTTAAACCATGTTGGACGGCGAACTTTTATGTTCGGCGGTACAAGGACGTTAAATGGTAGACTATAGATTGTTTCTATCATGATTTCGGTTAACTTTAGTGCTTGAGTACGAGGATTTCGGCAAACAAAAACTATTTACACGGACGCAATCAACAACATTCGCCGGTGTCTTTTCCTCTCACTCGTATCTGACGTGGGTGGTTTGACTGGAGGTTGTCAAATTGACAGCAAGCTTTAAAGGATGTGTTCGGTGGGTGAACTTCGCTGCAGGCGTATGGAATTTCGTTTGCTTATGAACTACGGGGGGATTCAATTTAATGAAGCGATGATTTTGAGTATATAACTGAAATTCAATGATGATGTAGAGCTTAGTGGATGCTGTGGTCATGACATTTTCCTCGATAAATCTTAGGGGATATGTCATTAATACAGTGCGACAGATGTTGAAATATACAATTCATTGAACCTACACACATATAAGACCCAACTCTTTCGAGAGAGTATAACTGTCTAGACAAAGCTTCTCAAGATTGGTCGTTCGGAGTCGGCATAAAAATGAAGGTGAGAGGCATGCGAGAAGAAAAGCACGCATGTTGACAAGCTAGGCACTGGCTCTCTACGGACTATAACTGTATATTACAACAACAAAAGGCGTGTTTTTTTGACTGGCCAGTGCTCAGTTTAGTAATAATTAATAATAAAGCATCAAAATTTAATTAAAGTACTTTAATTAATTTTTTTTTCCTTTTGGACATGTCTGTGAATTATATATTTTATTGGAATGAAGTATGTAAACTTTCACAAGTGTCAAACAAAATATACCAGGTACCAACCCTTAGTAAAGAAATAGTTACCTCTGGCACCATCTATGATTTCGATGTTTCAACGCATCCTAGTCAGTGATGACATTGAAATTTTACTGGAGAGTTTTAACTCAGTGCAATGTGCTGTTGTTGCTTCCCGTGTGAAATCTTGCTAAGCTGAGCACTGACCAGTCAAAAAAACGCCTTTAAGACGTATACAATTTAGCGCAAAAATGTCTTCAATTCTGGATAAAAATGATTAGATAATTTATAAATAATTTTCAACATATATCATGAATTTATTGCAATATTCATCCCAACTATACATCATTCTTACATCCCAACGATATATTCTCTAAAATTTCACTCAAATCACTCCGAATTCCATTATGATTCGTCGCTATCACTTCTCATCAACTGAACGCACTGCACGAACGGCCATGTGTCAAAATTCAAACATACGTATCGTATATGTCAAAAAAAAATTTGCACTCCCCAACAACACGTCAGACATTTGTACTCTTAGAATTTTCCGAAGGGTTGTTCGTCGTTTGCTTCCACTTTTCCGGGTGTTTGCCTTATTTTAGCAATAATTTTCTTTGTCGAAATGTTTATTTGAATTCAACTCAATCTTATTTCATTTAATTTTCAATACGTATCAGCCTCAGTTCATCCATAAAATGCGTATCAATTTGCAACTAGTATACTGGTGTTTAATTTCGATAACAATAATCTCAAGGTAAGCCCCCACAAGCAACAGCAAAAAATGAGAAAAAAAAACCGAACACCTAAAACTATTCAAATCAGAATTCCAATGTCGCAAAAATAGAATTAAACATGCAAATAAATAAGTGTTCAAAACGTTTAATATTAATGAAGAACATCTCTCGATTTGTTTCTATTTTCTTCGCAAACAGTGGCTTTTTGTTTTTGGTTGTCGCATCGGAGTCGGGCGCTCGGATTATTGGCGCTGCCACGGAGGATGTTATTGCAATCGCCGCAGATGTGCCTGATGGAGGAGGAGCAGCAGCAGTAGACGTCGCAAGTCCGCTTGACGATGGCACCAGTAGTGGTGATGGCGATGGTGATGGTGGTAGTGTCGTTGGCGTCAACTACAAGCATGTGAATGCCGCTGCACAGAGATTCGATAAGGTCAAGAAAGAGAAGAGTGCGTCGCGTGTGCGGTCTAAAGACGTTACTTCATCGTTACCATCGGTAAATGCCGAAGAGCTGTGTTCTTCGGCGTCTGCAACAACTGCTAGCGAGGGGGGTGCTGCAGCTGCGGTTGCGGCCCCCTCCACAACCGCAAAATATAGTAGTGAAGCAAATGAAAATCTATTAGTTAGTGATGGTAGTGTGTTAAGTGATGCCGATGTTGTGCCAATTAGTGAGGGTAATGTTTTACAATTAGAAGCACCACAAGTGCGTGTTGTTGATGTGGATGCGAGCGGCAACGGTGAGGTGGTTCCTGAGAATACGATGCCAATTGGAGCGGCAATTGATGCAACAAGGTGAGTGAATGCTTGGATTAGTTTTTGCAACATCAGCTATCAATGTTGTTTTGGTTTTTGTGATTGTGTGGGTTTCTCATTCAAAAGAAACGTCGAAATAAACTGTTTTCTGTTTCCGTTTGATGTTTGGTCAACTTTTTCGATCGCCGTTGCTTTTCCCAGCTGGATTCTTTCAGAAACAGGTGGCAACTGTCTTTTTCCCTTATCTGGCAGCAGATGCGCAACTTTTGCCTCGATCACATTCCGTGTAAGTCTCTCTAAGAAATGCCGGTGGCATTCTCCTGTCGCTGGCATTTACTTTCGCTGCCTCGCTGCACACAGAGGAGTCATGTTCAGTGCCGTGTGTAGCTGTGAACAGCTGTCGTCCACTTGTTCTGATTGTGTCGGATTTTCCGCGGCAAATTTGAGTCAGGGGCGACATGTGTTTTCTACTTGGAAAATAGATTCTATTTTTGCACAAATGTCAGTCAGTGGTTTTTTCCATTTCGCTGAACTTTCTTCGGCTCGGCGAACACGTTTGATCGAGTGACTGTCACTGACATGGACACATCCTTTCTCCCAAGCCGTTGTTTACCGGCGAACAGGCTCGTTGTGCAATCTGTGTTCAGTCGAGAAAACTGACTAGACTTCCTCGTGTTAACATCGCACGCAGATACCATCACCTCGAGCTGCACTGGTCGCAGTGAGAGGATACTTCCTTATTGGTGTCGATCGTGCCTAGACACAACAAGGAAGCCGACACTTAACCCGAGCTCATGTTATCTGTGACCTTATTCAAATGGCTGCTTGTCAAGCCCCCAAGAACCGATACGCAGCAGAAATCTTGCCAAAAATTGTTTGCCTTCCTATTCAGCGGCGAGAATTCGAATGAGTTCTGCTCGGCTGCGGATGAATAGTGTTCGCTGTGAAAGCCTCGCGTCGTAAAAGTAAAAGTGCTTCGCAATTGAAAAAGTCTTACTTCACAATTGTCGTGTGCGGATTGCACAAAAATCGAACATTGATGCGGTGGCGGCGAACGGATTTGCGGCAATAGCGTTTGTTGATTGCGACAAATGCTGCATGAATTCTTCGTTTCATTGTATTCCCTGGCCCGATAAGTTCAAGGTTATGCACCATTGCAACGCTCGAACAGCTACCAGAACATTGCAACGGCTGGCAGTTGTCTATTACGAAAGTCATCTATAAATCGTTTCCCTGATCTGTGCGCCGTTGCCAGATGATTCAGGAGGGAACTGTGTGTTGAGTCGGAGAATTTGGATTTATTGTTCGACTGACGCGAGTGTGGGAGTTGTATAATTTATTTGGAAACGTATCTCTAGGAAGCGGAGCGCGAATGCTGTCGCAGAATTTATGGTCGTCAAACAACTGGGACAAACAATTGCGTGAACACGAGATTGCATTCGAACTGTCTGTAGAAGTAATTAACGTGAAGTCGCTGACAGAGTTGATATTTGCGGGGCGGCCGGTTGAGACGTGATGCGACTGTGTAGACGAAAGTCTGCGCACTGTATTCTGCTCCGCACTGAATGCGGAGGCGGTTCAATCTCGTGCAGAATTTGTATCGGCAAATCAATGAAAGCGGCTGGAGAATGATGATTGTGACGCAATAGAGGGGGGGTTGTGTTGTTGAGTTAAGGGCGCCTGGTAAGCTCGGTAGGGTGTGTGGTAAGGTAAGGTAACTCCACTAGAGCGTAGCTCGAACGATTTAAAGTCAAAATATTTGTGACAATTGAAAACATAGAAGCGTCGTGGTATTTGCTAGTGGCAGGGGACGTTTTTTTTTAAAAATTCATACACATTCTGCAGGTTTTACTTAAAAAATCTGATAGAAATAGAAAACAGAATGATTGGCCTGTCTACTCTTCTGTTTGGAATTGGCTTAGTGCCTGGTTATAAGAGTCCGCAGTTCGAATCCCAGTGAAAGCAAATTTAATATACTTTTATCTCGTTAGCAAATCTGGTCCAGTCCATTTGCTTTTGGGATCAAATTGACATCACTGAAGTTGTAGACCATAGTCAGTTCACTACTATGGATATCACAATGGACAAACATGGGATAAGTGCGCGTCGATTTCGCTGGCAGCCCAATAACCTTCCCTTTCCTTACTCTTCTTTTTTGCCCTGGCTACCCTACGCCAGATTTATTCTAAGCTTTGCTAACAACCGCCTCATTTACGGCTCGATGTTGACAGCTGAACGAATTTCTAAGGCCAAGTTCGCGTGTCAAAACTAGAAGAGTCAAATTCAGAGCACATCATGTGCCTTAATGCCCATTTTATTGATAGCCTGGAAGTGAGGAAGAGTCACTGTCATCAAAATATACACGTTTGTTGCGGGTACAAATGTCCCTGACTACCACGCTAGACTCATTCTTACCATTGCTAGCAAACGCACCCTAGACGGCCCGATGTTGACAGCTCGATGTTGTTGAGCAAAGTTCGCGTTGCTGATGCAAAAAGTAGAAGAGATTAAAGAATCAAATCCAGAGCAAATGATGTGCCTTAAGAGCCCGTCATATAAGCGCCGAACTGCGAACTTTCAGCAAATTTTTCTGAAAATAGCAGGAAGTCACATGGGTGACTTTTTACAACTGACGTAACTTGTCAAACTGTCAAAATTTGTCACCACCAATTACAAAGATCATTCGAAATCACTTTCAAGATAACAGTGACCGATCATCTAGGTTTTTATGGAAGCAAGCGCAAGATATTGGACTCACGAAAATTCATAAGCAACCAAACGATGATAACATTGACCCCGACGAATTAAACATTCGATTCACATCTGTCCACTCCGTATCCCGTCACAATGTGACATTACCCTTAGTAAACAACACTAAAGATGCTGGGTATGAAGTAGGAAGAGTGGATAAGTGTTCAGTCGGTGGTGCAATATCCTCCATAAAGACAAAGTCTGTCGGACTGGATAATATTGACCCCGACTTTATCAAAATCTTGACTCCGATGATGCTGTCATATATCAAGCATATTTTCAACACAGTAATCATGACGTCGACTTATCAAACTCTATGGAAAGAAGCAAAGATTATCCCGGTTCCAAAAAAACAAACCCACCTGAATATCGTCCAATAGCTATCCTTCCATTTTTGTCAAAAGTGTTCGAACGTATCTTGAGTAGAGGCATTAAAGATTGCATTGAGGAGCACAATCTTTTAAGTCCTATGCAATCAGGATTCCGTAAAGGACATAGCTGTGTTACTTCTTCTTCTTCTTCTTCTTGTGGCGCTGCAGTCCGGGGTGAACCTGGGTCTGGGTCAACAATCCTCTCCAGCTGGCACGTTCTTTTGCCAGCTGCCTCCAATTTCGCACTCCAAGTTGGTTGAAGTACTTCTCCACTTGAGTGCGCCATCGGGTTCGTGGTCGTCCTCTATTGCGTTGTCCCAGTGGTTCGGAGTCGAAGACTCTTCGGGCTGGAGCAGTGTTGTCCATGCGCTCTACATGGCCTAGCCATCTTAGGCGTTGAATCCGTAGACGCCTGAATAGCTGTTACAGCCTTGCTAAATGTAACTGATGACATACGAAAAGCCATTGACGAAGATCAAACAACCTTATTAGCCTTACTTGACTTTTCGAAAGCATTGGACAGTGTAAACCCGTCCATATTATGTCACAAACTGTCCACCCAATTCAACATATGTGGTCCTACTAATAAATTAATATTCTCGTACCTAACTAACCGTACTCAAGCTGTTGTATATAACTCACAACTGTCGTCGTTCCACAATGGAGTGCCCCAAGGTTCTATTCTCGGCCCGTTATTATTCTCAATGTTCATTAATGACCTTCCTAGCGTGTTGTCTTATTGCAAATTTCATATATATGGAGATGATGTTCAAATCTACCATAGTTTTCCTCTTGGTATGGTTGAAGATTCAGTTGCTAAATTGAACGAGGATATGTGCTCGATTACGAGGTGGGCTGAAGAAAATGCTCTCAAGCTCAATTCTTACAAAGTCATACCATTCTCAAAACATCATCCCCCTCTTTCAAACTTCCCCCCCATTGAATTAAAGTCGTATATCGTCGAATATGAAACCTGTGTTAAAAACCTTGATACCATGTGTAATAGTAAACTAACTTGGATTTGGACCATATAGACAGTATAGTGTCGAAGGTGTATGCGTCCCTTAGAGGTTTGTCAATTAGCACAGTTTATACTACCTATCAGTGTCAAACTAAAACTTGCCAAAGCACTCATAGTGCCTTTATTAACGTATGGGTGTGAGTTGTTCGCCGACTGTGATAGCTGCTCAATGCAAAAATTGGTAAAAGCAATCAACGCGACTGCACGGTATGTTTTTAATCTTCAAAGATTTGATCATGTCTCGGAACAACGCCGCATTCTCCTAGGATGTGGATTAGACGCATGCATTTTTAAAATACAGATCATGCATACAACTCTTTAAAATAATTCATTGGAAACAGCCTGACTACCTTTATGAGAAACTAACCTACTGTCGATCGAGTCGTAATATTACGTTGAAACCTTCTGTCCACACATGTTTATCATCCCGCTGTACATTCATTTTGTACATCTGTGGAATCATCTACCCCCACAGGTACGGTCTAAGACCGAATACAGACAATTTAGCTCAGCTTGTTTTTCTCACCTCTCAAATATAAACTGAAGTAATCTTCTTCTTTGATTGGCGTTACAGTCCGGGGTGGACCTGGGCCTCAGCCAACATGCCTCTCCAGACAGCACGATCTTTCGCCAGCTGCCTCCAGTTGCGCACACCAAGTTGGTTGAGGTCTTGTGTGCGCCATTTAGTGCGAGGACGTCCTCTACTGCGCTGTCCCAATGGCTGGGTGTCGAAGCCTCTGCGTTTCCTGTGGAAGCCGCCGCAGCTGTGGTGTCCATCCGCTCTACATGACCTAGCCATCTTAAGCGTTGGATCCGAAGACGCTTAACTAGGTGCATGTCGTTGTACAGCCCGTATAGTTCGTGGTTGAACCTTCTCCTCCAAACGCCATCAAAACAACCAACAGCTTCTTCATCCGCTTTCAATAGCGTCCATGTCTCTGCGCCATAGAGCAGGACTGGGATGATCAGGGTTTTATACAAGGTCAATTTGGTGTTTCGAGAGATGGCTCTGTTACTCAATTGCCTCTTGAGCCCAGAGAAGCAGCGATTGGCAAGAGTAATTCTGCGCTTGATCTCGGTACTGGTGTTGTTGTCCCTATTTACTCCAGAGCCTAGGTAGACGAAGTCCTTGACTACCTCAAAGTTTCTGCTGCCCAATATGACGCTCTGTCCGATGTTGTGCGTCCTTCCGTGATGACAGCATGTACTTTGTTTTGCCCTGGTTTACCGCTAGACCCATTTTAGCCGCTTCCGCTTCAATACCAGTAAAAGCCTCACTGACGGCTCGCTGAGTTCTGCCAATCACGTTAATGTCATCGGCGCATGCTAACAATTGCACGGACTTCTGGAAGATCGTGCCTCTAGTGTTGGCGTGTGAGTTTCGCACGATCTTCTCCAGGACGATGTTAAAGAAATAACATGACAGCGCGTCGCCTTGCCTAAAACCTTTTTTGACATTGAAGGTCTCGGTGCGTTCGTTACCGACCTTGATGGAGCAGCGAGAGTTCTTCATCGTCATCCTGCACAGCCTGACGAGTTTGGCAGGAATGTCAAAACTAGACATGGCATTGTATAGCTCGTCTCCATGCACGCTGTCATATGCGGCCTCGAAATCGACGAACAGATAGTGAGTGCCGATTTGCATCTCTTGAGTCTTTTCCAGGATCTGCCGTAATGTGAAAATTTGATCGATAGTGGACTTTCCTGGCCTGAAACCGCACTGTTATCAGTTATCAGGTTGTTGATAAAGGGTTTCAGGCGTTCACACAGAACGGCAGAGAGTATCTTGTAAGCGATGTTAAGGAGGCTGATCCCTTGATAGTTGGCGCAGTCAAAGGGATCGCCTTTCTTGTGGAAACTGTAGTAATCTCCGAAATGAAATTCTATTTTCCTAACTAATTTGGTCGCAATTAAAGTAAATTCTAATATAGTTAGCTTGAAGAAATTAATCTTGAATTATTTAATTTAGTCGTAGAATAAGAAAAGGTTTTATGTCACTTCACTGTAAGTCTTATACAATGTTATATCACTTAAGTCCTGTACTCAAAAATAATTGTATGTTCTTAATGTACAGCGATAAATCTAAAATCAATAAATGAAAAATGAAATGAAATAACCCTATGCATCACGAATACTTAAAAAAACGCACAAATGACAACGTCACGTAACACCTAAATATCTCTAACCTCTCAATCTCACCCAAAGTTAGTAAAGTAACTTGTCATTTGACCTCTCTTGCATCACCATTTCTGACGTGTCACATCCAAAAAAAAACAATGTCACCACTCTGAACAAGCGAATGACATTTGAAATAAATCACATTGGATGACACTGCTGTCAAACCCTTTCACCAATCACTCATTATTCCATGTCTTCTTCATTGATATCGAGTGACAGTTTTACAGTGTAAACTGGTTTCCTTATCTTTTATTGCTTCGCCGCACCGCGCCGGTAGCAAAGAACAACTCCCAAGTATCCACATTCAAGGTCAAGTCACGCTGGAATTGATTGCCTTTGGAAATCCAATAAATTTGACTTTTATTTCTAACAAGACAAATGTGTTCAGTTTGTTTCAGTTTCAATTTGCTATTCACTGTGCGTCATTGACCCTGAATGAGTGTGCGTCGCAGAGTTCTTTTGGGTCATGAGATAACGACGAACGGAAATAAAGTAGCACATGTGCAATGCGTTCTTGTTGTTATCAAGTGAAACTTGAGATTTGTGTGTTCCAAGTCGGCAATTGACTGGAGGAACTACATATCTTTGAAATGTGATAGAGGTTTGGTCGTTGGCTTTTCATTGAGAAGGAGAGTGGAAATGTGTTTTGAGATTCTACAAAGCGTCATGATGAACGCACATTTCTATGTTGAGTGTTTGCCTACGTGCTGGTCACTGTCCATTTATTGATCAGGGACCTAATCTATTTAAAAAGAGAAAAACGCTCTAAAAATTACACAAATTAGTACAAATGGGTCATGTTCTGAAGATTGGTCACTAAAGAGCAGACAAGTTAATCACTTGGCCGCGGTGAGCAAAAAAGAAGTGACAGACAGACTGACAGATAAAACAATTGATGACAAAACGTTTAAAATTGAGGTTAGAAGCTAATATCCTGCTAAGTGTCAAACATAATTCTGATCCATGCACTCATGACGTCTGTGCTGTACGAAATAATAAATTGCTGACGCATTTCAGATAGCGTAAATTGTCATCATTACATACTCAATGACGGTCATAAAACTATATCGTCCGATAAATTAGTCGCTGGGCGCTTACAGAGAAGAATTTAATCTCAAATTGACAAAGCATTTTCTTCTACTTGCTCAAATTAGACAAATGAATTGTTTATTTTTGAATCTCACTTACGCTAGTATACATAAGTGGGTACTCTCATGACCTTATGCCTGAGTTGCCTTCTGATGATGATTGACATCGTGTAAAGAACTGAACCAGCTCTCAGTGGGGTATTTTGAAGCGGCTAAGATGGGTCTGCATGAGTGCATGAGCGTAAGACAAAATCCATGTTCTCTACAAAAAAAAGTGCGTCGACACCGACAACTGAGACAAAAGTGTCACATTAAAGGATAATTCCGGCAAATCAGTGTGTCTTTTGACGGCAATTGGAAAATAAAGCCCTGTCTCAAATAACCAATCTAATTAGTCCAGCTGTATGGCGCATAATCATGGACAATATTAAATGCGCAGAGATTATTGGTCATTTCGTGAGGAAAATTCTTCGATTGAACGGCGAACTCTACTAGCTGTTCAACGACACCGCCTAGTTACATGAATTCGAAATCGACTCAACCAAATTCATGCGACTAGAATAGACACCGACGCTCCGGCTCCGAAAGTCTTCGGGTGCAACCCCGAGGAAGACCTCGCCGCCGATGGCGTTAATCGGCTAGGTGTACGAAATTAGGCTTGCCTTGGCCAAGAGCGTGCTAATAGTAGTGACGTCTTTTCTGACGCCCAGGTTCACACCAGACTGCTGTGACAGCCAAAGAAAGAGGAAAGTCTTTTGGTTCATACAATTTTATTAATGCCGTTAAAAGCTTCGGAAAAATGTGCAATAGTCTTAAAGTTTGTTAAATTTGGCTCCGGCTATTCTACGTTGACCAAACAACCGCTGTACAAAATTACAAATTAGGTCTCAAAACAGGTAGGCATTGGAAAGCAGTATTTTGTCAAACATTGTACGCCTTATACTTCATTAAAAACCACACATTACGCCTATCACACAATCTCTTTGAAAACAACAATATCCCGTCAATATTTTTACGACACCCGATTTATGGACGTCTTAATCTTAAACGTCATTTTGCTTCAAATTGACATAGGATAATCCCTTGTAATTGTTAGCAATTTCAGAATCAAGACGAGCAATCATTCCTACAGCACTACAGTTAGAAATAGCATTATACAAAATCAATAAGTGGTCGATTAGTCAGTGGGACGTATGGTTGCGTGTGTACATATGATGGGGATTCCCTTAAAGGAGTTTGTACATCTTCCTAGGTAGAATTTGATGATTATAAATATATCTGGACCTCCAGCGGGACCTACCAGAATATAGTTCCACAGAGAGATTCAATTGATTCCTCATAATTGGATAAATTACTCCGTTGAATCAGATTGTACCTCCCCTGATCACAGTTCGTTTCCCCTATGTGCGATGCGGGCGTTATTATCAGACTAATGAAAGAGGAGAATGCCACACTACGTGATTGTAGTTCATTAAAGTACATTTGTTGGATTAATAGACACCATTGATTTGTAAGACGAAAGTCTGAAGGGGAACGTATATTTGCGTCAAACACAGTATAATGCATTTTGAAAGAGAGAACTAAATCAACCATGACACATCGATAGATATCGCATCAGAGAGAAACAATTGGCAAAGAAATAGCAGCCAGTACAGCTCTGAGATTAAAACCATTCTGAATATGGTTCAAACTCCCCATTGGTCACTCAAGTATTCTTAACGAATTCAACTTTCTTTTCAAAAGCATACTCTTAGGCTACTATCCTGAGACATCTTCGAGAAGAATTCTCGTGTCTGAAATCAGGATCGAAGACTGCCGAAGGAGTGGATTTAAGTGTTCACTCCCAAGACCTCAATAGGACTCTATCATTGAAGCTCCCTGGTCACTGTAGCATGTTTCGGACATAAACCAAGCAGGCACTGTCTGTGGCTCAACAATAATGCAATATCCAAAAGGGATATTCACTTGAAAAACATCGCTTAATTGAAGACGACGAAATCGTTGAGCATTTCAATGTACACCTAATGCGAATGCCATAGCGATTAAAGAGGCGCTGTCGTGGCTTAAAAACAATGTGATATCAAAAAGGGATATCAACATCTGTTCAGATAGTCAGGCCGCAATTTAATCCCTGGACAATGTCATGTTTTACTCTAAAACATCGCTTAATTGCAGGCTGTCTTTTAACGAGATGGCCGATCATTTTAACATTCACCTCATGTGGGTGCCGGGACACTGTGACATACCAGGAAACTGCAAAGCCGACGAACTCGCGTGGTACGTGGTACAACCTCATCCCTATCGATAGCAGGGGTACAACCTTCCAAGCCGATCACTACAGCCTATCATCTTTTAAAGATTTATGCAATTAAAACCACCAATGACAATTGACTAGAAGACACCACCTGCCTTAAACAAAAGAAATCTGGCCATCACTTAGCCTAAAATGGTCACTCAGTCTACTTGGACTCAGCAACCCCTCATTAAGGACCCTCATTGGAGTCATAACCGGGCACTGTGCAATTGGCACTCATGCTCGCAGGATGGGTGCTCCATAGAATGATTTGTGCAGAAGCTGCATGGATGAAGAGGAGGAAGAGAACACTCATCACCTTCTCTGCTCCAGCAGTGCTCTTGCCAGTCGTAGGTTCCTGCACCTAGGAGCCTACTACTTCAGCAGCCGTAACGAGCTAAAAAGTGCCAGCATTGGCCAACTAAATCGGTTCATCAGCAGCACCGACTGGTTCCAGCGTTAGGAGAAGTCAACCCGCGTGGTATCACAATGGGCCTATAGTCAGCCACTACAACCTAACCTAACCTAACCTAATGCGAATGCCGGGACATTGTGTCATACCACGCAATTGGACTCGAAAGGTGTGGTACAGCCTCTTCCCTAGATCCCGAACATGGTCCGATTCTATGCCAATCGTTATATCTTCTTAAGTGTCACACAAATAAAATAACAAATCGCAAATGCTGAAAAGAAACATTTGCCTAAAAAAAAAATAAATCCGGCTAGAACAAAATTTTAAACGATCATGCCAATTATGGAATCCGGCGGATCGACTGCGGAAGGAACATTTTCGCATCCGCATATTTTCGTATTACAGAAAACGCAATTCAGAAAGTGAGCGGATGTCGCTTAAGTAGTGCGAACAAAATGCTATTATAGAAAACGCAACTCATCCGCACTTCATACAATTTGTGACGTTTTCAATCCGAAGCAAATGAGTTGCGGATTTGGAGGAAAAAAGGATGTGTGGTTGCAACGGAAGTAAATTTTAGAACAAGAAAGAAATGAAAATTATCTTTGATTCATTCAATATAATTTGCTTATGCTTTAATTTATTCCCATTGGACATAAATATTCTTCTAATAGTTACACTCGGAAATAACAACAGAAACAACTGTCAACCGTACTGGTTCCATATCCATTCTCACCCAGACATCTTAAACATGCTGCGAACTTCTGTTCCGGAAACAAGGATGTGGATCTTAACACAGGCGGCGGTATTTTCGTCAATATAACAAATCTTAATCATGCTTTAGTCAGCCTGAATCATTTTGCAAATCTGAAAGAAGGGTGCATAAATGAAGGCTGATTACAAAAGAACTTCTTCTACTTCGTTTACTAACGAATGTCTTGGGAATAATTTTCTTACTCTTCTGAATGCATAAAAAGGCCACTTGACCCCATAATACACTTTAATTCACTCTGTAAAGAACTCTTCTTCAGAACAATTGAATCAAAAAAATGAAAATTGACAGCAAACAGCTGATTACAGAAGGGCTCGATAGGGATGCTTTGCGGATCGATAATGTAGTTCATCCGACGAATTCTATAATAGGGCCGAACTTCGATTGCGGATGTGAGTTACTCCCTCCGCAGCTAATCCGGCGGATTCTATAATCGGTCTGGGCACTAATTAGAGTCATAACCAAATACTGCGCAATCGGCATAAACGCCCGCAGAATGTGTCTTATACAACGACTTCTGTAGAAGTTGCAGGGATGAAGAGGGGATACACATCACTTATCGTCTCTTTTGCTTTGGTAGCGTTGTGACAACTCGTAGGTTCTCAGTCGTGACTGCTCCCTAGCAGTCAGCCACAAAAACCTAACCTAACCAAGAAATACTGAATAGAGAAGATACAAGAGAAGATATATTCTAAGCCTTTAGTATTTTGAGTTCTTGGAACTGGTAAAGGCTGGAGGTGCACAATATATGTACTTAATCCTCAGCTAAAGTGACACATCCTCTATGGGCTTTGCGTGTGTTCAATGTAGTTCCACAGAACGATATACATTGCTTTTAGAAATGACATTTCATTCCCTATTCTCCTAACCGTTACATACAGCGTGAAGATTACTTAGCACCTCCCGCTTGAGCTCAGAAAACCTCCAACAATTCGATGAAATCCTGTCTAAAAAACCAACGACCTCGATTCCCTTATTCGATCGATCTGTCTGCTCAAATTTCAGCACCGATTTACTCACGTTATTGCATTGTCGACACGATGACTCGTCGTGTTTCCTCGCCACTGCACTTATCTTGATCCCTGATAACTAATTGCCACCTCAGCCCTGGCGTGTCTGATGAAATCGCCGTATCACCCGGTGTATCGTTAAAGTGACACTTAGATCACTCCAACATGATAAGGAAAGCCTTTCTAATCACTGGGCGCTGTTCTAGTTTAATGACTTCATTCCGGGAACAGTTGCCAACAGGAGCAGCGATAAAGCAACGTGAGAACATCAATGGCTGATCAGCTCGTAAGCGCATCAGTTAAGACCAGCAAACCGCACGAATGAAAAACCGCCGGCATTCCTAATGAGCTCCTCGTTATCGAATAGCCAATCAACCTTTAAAGCGGAAAGGTCCCACATTTTCCATCCAAAAGGCCACATACCCGCGAGGTATGCGAAAAATCCATCAACTCCATCGATGGCCGGGGGCACCGCTGAAAATTCCAGGAAACACCAGCCTCCGTGGCGGCACTGATTGCGGTGCGGCATCGACGCCAAAGAGAAGATAAACAAACATAATTGCATCCACCGACCGCCCCAGCACACGGCCACGGAGCCCAGCAAAGGCTAATTTCTGGAACCAGACGCCGACAAATGTTTTCGTGTTCCCACAGCCGTGTCGCGTTTTTTGCCGGCGAAAAGAAATTGCGCCCCAAAACATGAAAACATCGTCGGTGCAGCACCGACGGGGCACCGACGGGGCACCGCAACGTTTTGCCGCACGATCTCCGCGAGTAAACACAAGTTCGCGTCACCTGATCGCGGGTCAAGACATTAATTGATCCCCAATCGATCGTAAATATGAAAAGACTCAATCGGCAACCTGGAACGATTTGACTTGGCCGACGAAAGCTGGCTGCGCCGTCGAAGCCGTACGGCGAGCGCGCGCCCGCCGCCTTTAATTGATCGTGAGAAACGTGTTTCCTTTCTAAGCGCACCTTCCAAATGA
Source organism: Eristalis arbustorum (assembly GCA_916610145.1). Lineage (NCBI taxonomy): Eukaryota > Metazoa > Arthropoda > Insecta > Diptera > Syrphidae > Eristalis > Eristalis arbustorum. The sequence continues at coordinate 27,567,295 of OU744317.1, forward strand.
GCTGTGAACTGCGCACAGCACATCCACCGAATGGATGAGGATTGTAAATTGAATTATTTTCCTATGCGCACATTTTAGAATGCCGGGGCAGCTGCCCGGTGTGCGGAGTCTGCCGCGTCTGTCGGTCTGCCGCACGGTCGCTGCCGAAAGTGAAAGTACAAATCATTTTCAGTCTGGAGCAGGCCCAGACAACAGTGCGGCAGCACACATCATTTGTTTGTCTCTCCATTTGACCGCCGCCAACGAAGCCAGAGTCGATGTTGAAGCCGCCTCTCGGCTCATAGCCATCATCCGTCCCAGAGCTCAATCGAAGGTCTGCCGTCTCCGAGAACTGGTCTGCCCCGCCGATCGGCCCCCCCGAAATCAGCGGCTCCGCTCCGGCCTACCAGATAGATCTGGCCGCACGATAATAAACATTGTTCGAACAATTTATCATGTTGAGGAGCTGCGCGAGTGTGTTTTCCATTGTGGAATGGATGGAGATGGAAACGCTCCGTGCATCTGGAGGAATGTGTTGTGTTTCCCTGGGAAAAAGTGAATGTGTGTGGTGGCAACTGCAGCACGGCGACGACGGCGATGGCATTGTTTCGGGAAAGTAAAGAGAGTTTTAGCAGCAAATCGATTCGGTGTGAGGCCCGAGTGTGTGGTGCTCGCCGCCGAAGGCTTCTGTTCCACAGCCACCGCCAACACACACACATATCTGAGCCGAGCTCGCCAGAGCGTGGGAGATGTTATTCCTTATGTGCGCGCGCGCGCGCTGTTAGCTAATTGCCTTAATGGCAGCTGGCCAAACTGGCGTGTTCTGCTGCTCGGGCAGCTGTAGCCACTCAGCAGTGAGTGAGCGAGCCAGCCTCCCATAGCCGGCACCGTCACAAGCTTCGTTAATCAAATTCAAAGGCCACGGGGACTGTAATTAATCCTTTCGCCCATTAAGCGAGTGTCCTTTTGCATTGCATTCTCCCGCGATAGTGGTGCAGACTGGCGCGCCGCTAGATTTCACTTTTCCCGTCTCTCGCACTCGCACGCGGCGCAAACAAACAACATTTTCACTTTTTCACACAAACGCAAGACGAAAAATCAGGAAACCCACCGTATAATCTGTTTATTTATCGCCGCCGCTATTAATTCCTTTGGCGCTAGCCACCGTGATCTATGGCGACCACGCAAAGGTCATTCATTTGCGCATTGGTCTCGGGTATTTATACTCGGTCCATTGCAGCGGTGACAAACAGCCCATAGCATCCGCACGAAATTGAAATGGTCCCGCCGCAGCCGTCGGTTGGTGCCATTTGGAGGCGCACAAGGAATCCGTTGGAGCGCTGCGAGTGGGTGAGTTCCTTTATTGTGTATACGCCACCAGCGTCGATCATATAAGACGAAATTGAAAGCGACTTGTGTGCCTCGTCTCGGTCTGTCGATGTGATTGCATTCCTCCAGCCCACTGCTTGCGGGGGAGAGTGGCGCAAATTTGAAAGAAAGATTTTCATTCATAAACTCTCATTAAAAGTATCTATGAATTGATGCGTGGGCCGTCGCTGCACTCTCTCCCCGCAATCGGGGCGTCATAAATTATTGAGTTCATTTACCAGATGAATGCGACTGACTCTCGTGTGTGTTGTGGTGGTGGTGGTGGTGGTGGCTGCTGCAGGACTTCCGGATTAAAGGCGAACAGAGACGGTTGCACGGCATCTGATGATGCAACCGTGATATCCTTTGTTCTCGCTGTCAAGCGTTGCTGTGATGCATATTTTCGAAGCAATTACGGTTGACAGGTATTTTTATGGACGTGTTCGGCGAGTGTGTGCGTTCGCTTGGAGTGTAGGCGCTCTTAAAAGGAATGTCAGAGTTTCAGCAAAGTTATCCGCCGTTGACCCAGATTGCTTCGGTGACAAAGTGTTGCAACATTCGCGATTGGTTTCAATGTAACCCAGCGCCGCGCATTTGGCGGCGTGTGCTGGAATTTTCGTCCGCTTGTTATGTAAGCGCCCTGGAGAGGGCTAAGTGAGGTTAATGTGGCAAAACATGCACAGAATAACCTAGTTGTTTAGACGTGCGACGGCGCCGCTACCGATAACGGTCATTCCCCAAATCACGAGAACTTAACAACCTCTCGCCAACTGTGACAAATGACAGGACAGTTTTTACGTCACGATGTAATGGAACGCTTATGTCATAAGGTGTAAGTTTTACGCTCCATTTGCAGCGCGGCAAGATGGCCAAAGAAGCCGTCCCATAATTTTACATTTACTACTGACAAATTGGATCCAATTAATTTCGTCGAGGGGCTTGTGTTGATGGTAATTGAAGCGGAAGATTGAATCACGAACTATGCGGGTTGTGGTGCTAGTTAGGCCCACATGCCGCTTAATTGACTTTCTGATAATCCAGAGCAGATGAACGACTCAGCCTGCATCAAGAAAAATTCCAGTGGGACAACGCAATCGAGTATAACAAGCTTCACACCTTGAAAACACTCTCAACCACCCCATTAACACTCAAATGCATTCCCAATCTTCCCACAAAATCTGACATTTTGGCAACCAACCATCTTGTCATATTTGGCTGCCTGAACAATCCCACTCCAGCCATGTCGTTCCACCTCGTTTGCGGCTTCCATTTGGTGTGAATTACCATACGAAGCAGCGTCTCATCACACTGCTTCTCCCCTAGGAGCGTCATGGTTTGCACACGGTCACATGTGTGTTCGCTTTTGTTTCGCATAACAGCCATCAGCAGCATGAACCGTTGAACTTTTAAGACTCATCGCCAAAGGTGTTCTGCTAGATTTAATGCTGATGAACTTTTGCAGCTACTAAATGGCAATTAAGACGAGACAATTTGAAGATGCTCTGGGACAGGAAACCTCTGATGACTGATCTGTGGCATGAACCGTGGTTGGTTGCGTGGATGTTCATGTGAGAGTTTTACTGCTCAAGTGAAGCACTTTGAATGTCTTTAGGTTCATCATCATTTTCTGAAACTTTCTTGAATTGCGAAAATGTGACTGGCACTCTTTAGGTAGTTATGACATCGATGAATTTTAAATTGTTGAGGGGGGGGTATCCACAGTGGATAAAGAGCTCGTTAAGCTTGTATTCTGTGACGGTGAGGGCAGTTATTTAGTTGAGTGTCTTCGATGAATTCGAGATTTTGGAATAAAGGTGTCCACACGACCCGACAAAGAGCTCAATAAACTATCCTGCCATTCTAAGGGCAGTTAAGAGAGAGACCGGAATGGTGGGACTGGATAAAATCATTTATTTGTTAGCCTGTGGTCCCGATCATGAACGGAGTCGCTATCGGCTGTGGTCATCATTCGCCAGCGGAAAGGACGACTTTGAGGAGCCAGTGACACAACAAGACCTGCATTCCCACTCCGAAAGGTGAAGTTTGAGGATCTTTTTCTTGACAGATTCCCACCTGCGCGTTGTCATTATTCCATTGCCATTTGTTCCGACATCGGAATCAGGGCTGGAATTGGTTCACGTGACGCACAGCGATAACTTGCGTTTATTAAGCATCCATAAATTCAGAGGTTTTCTAGGTTGGTCTTTAGCAGGTTGTGACATTTTACCATCACTCAAACGCTGACAGTCTTATTTTCTTATCAAGTCAACCACCCTGGATAATGTGAACCTGAGAAAAAGCTGTCTTCTATCGCTGGCGGTCCTGAGCACGTTGTTTCCAGTCATCAAGACCAAGCTGTTTTGCGTTTACGAATACTTAGTCTTTGCTAGTGATTTGGTCTCCCTTTTCTTCTCGAGTCAGGAGACTCAGATTCAAGGACCGTCTTTACTGAAGCATCGGTGTTCATGTCCTCTATGTGACCGAACCAGTGTAGTTGACAGATTTTTGCCTTCCGGACTACATCCACATCCTGGTACAGCCCGTAGCCCGTCTTCTAATCCATTTACCTTGCTCGCAGACGGGACCATACCATCCGACGTAGAATTTTTCTTTCGATGGCATCAAGGACCAGCTCTGCTGTATTGTTTATCGTTCAGCTTTCGGCTCCATGTACCAGAACTGGCAAAATAAGTGACACTGACACTGACAATCACTAGGTGATAAAATTTGAATGTCATTTCCTCAAATGTTCCCCAAACTTTCAACACCGATTCGAATTCCTTCGATTTTTTCCAAGGTCTGTCGAGTCGAAGTTCCGACAGATTGGTTTATTGGGGTCATTGTTTTAGACTTTCGGACTACATCCACATCATGTTTCAGCTCGAAGAGTTTGGGGCTATGTCTTATTCACCTTCCTCTCAGACGGAACAATATATCCGACGTTAAATGCGTCGACCCCAACCTCGACGTCGTAGATTCGATCGCAATGCTCACAGAGTACTTCTGCCTAGAAACAGCTTCTGAAAATTGACCGTTCGGAGTCGGCGTAAAATTGTACGTTTCTTTCACTTGTGAGAGAACAAAAGCACAGAGGTTGCTGAGAAGCTATGCTCTGGTCCTAAACGAGCTATAGTGTCACTCGCATTATTGTATTAGTTGTAAATTAGCCACTACACTAAGAGAACTTCTGTCAGAATTTCTGCGATTTGCAGGCAACTGGCTAAAGATCGTTGTAGCTGGAGGGATTTGTTGGCTTAGAGCCAGTTCCACCACGGGCTAAAGTCTTGTTGTGCCAGTAGAAGAACAGTAAGAGCTTCTACTATATATTCTTGAATCTTCTCGTTTGTGGTTAACATCAGCTTGAATTCGGATGCTTGTTCAGCTAGCACATCTATGACTGTCCTACATACCCATGCACATGGCTTTGTACAGTGGAGATCAAAATTTGCTCCCAATAACTGCTGATTGGTAAGCACACGCTTTTTTTCGAATGGCTGGATGGCGCAGTTGGTATAGTGCCTGCCGTTGGTTCTTGTCTAAGACTTTGTTTTGCCAGCATTCTCCGCTTCCATTTTGAGTTAAGTAAGTGCGTTTTATGGGTTCATGTCGAATCATGTCAATAGCATCAACGTTCATCTGTGTGTCCGTATTCGTTGTGCCATTAAACTTTGCGCAATCGTAGTCCGGATTGCGTGAGTTATAAAAAGAATGACAAACCAAAAATCGTCCGAGAACTCTAAGGATTCAGTGACAGAACTTGGATGGAACAGCAAAAACTCACCAAAACTTGAAATGTTACGTAATGTCTTAAAAACTGTGGCTCTTTGACCGATCTGAACTTATCAAACATGTGTTGTCGACTCGAGCGTCTTCAACATGTTCTCGATCGAATTATTGTCAGTACAGTAGAGTGCTGTTCTCCTCAGCTATGTTCTGCTCTGTGACTCCAGAACAGCTTGAGATTTATGTGATTGAAATAAGAAGCGTCATATTAGAGAGAATAGAGCAACCAACGTGCAAAATATAACAGGTCTATAATTAGGTCTTAATTCGTGCAGGGAGAGTGAGTCAGAGCAAAATATCAAAAATTGGCTTGATTCATTCTTGGCTGCACAATCCGGCGCAGTACTTTGGGGATGGGATCCACAAATTGCCGGAAAGATGGCAATAAAGTCATAGCTTCAGATGGTCAATACTTTGAAAAATACTATTGTACATGTTTTTCTTAAATAAACTTTCAAAAAACCGCACGAATAAGTTATAGACGATTTTAAATTTCAAAGTAGCTACAATCGAACTACAACCTTTAGTGGGTTTTAGATTTTGCCATCCGATATAAATTATGAATCAAATTATTGCAGTGATCTAGTACATTTCTACTGGATTGTCAGCTCTTCTACTGGCATATTGTCACATAGTTATAACATCAGCTGGGTTTACACACACTGTTCACATTGAAGTTGTGGTAAATATAAAATTTATATTTTGGCACATCTGCAAAATCACATTTGAAAATCTCCCACTCGTCGTCACAAATTCTACCATTTCGACGGCAACGAAATTAAAAGTACAAGTACGCCACCAAGCTGTGAAAAGCCCATGAAATGGACTAATGGGTTACCATGTTCGGCAGCGCGAATGATTCGATCTCGTTAGCTGATTGAAAATGAAAAAGCACCTCAATGCATTCATTCAGGGGGAGCATACAATTTATCAAGAACGTTCGAAGCACCACCAGCATGCGATGGGCGATAACGAAAAACACCGAGACGGTGAAAAATGCTGACTCCATCCAATCCGCGGACATACGAGATATCCCGACGTGATGTGTGGCAAATGTGTCCAATCTGATGTGCATACTTGACCGAGCCATTCCCACGGCAAAGCGCGGTGATTTCTCCCCCAACAAATGGCGGCACCACCGCCAACAGCAACGTGCTCCTTATCTGCGATCGCTTCGTTCAAATTTTTAGCTTTCTAAACGAACACAGCCGCCTAGCCAAACATTTTGTGTGGGTTTAGTTCTCGCGTCATGTTTGAACTTTGGGTTGTTCACCTCCCCTGGTGCACGGCGGCAAGCCGAATTCCAAAGAGACACCAGACATTTGACAACGGTTTGCGTTGCGAGCAGAAACTCGGTCGCCTGTCATCTATATCATGAGAACTCAATTAGTAGCATATTTCGACACCTGCGCGCACCAGTTGCGGCCTCGGCACATATTCATTTCTTCTCACCTCTGCTCGAAGAATTCAATTAGCCGCTTGGCCCAGCGACGGAGCTGCGCGCAACCCAATCCCTTGCCGCACACATAAATCATTCATTCACAAATGCCCTGCCGTACCTTTGGCATTTGGATTGTGTCTCCCCGGCGTTGCAGATTGCTGCAACAAAAATGCCCCAATCCGATGCAGATACCGGTGCGCTACCCACTTGCACTTTTCTCCAGCTGCACTGGCGTGGCGGTTGTGACTGATTGCGGCGGCTCCGTCCGTCCCCACGCGCCGCCTCGTGGATGTGGAGAATAAATAACCACAATCCGGGCCGGGGGGTGCGCGGTTGCACGAGCATTAATGAATTGCGGCGACTCGCAGACACCTTGCAGTCTGTGTGTGGCTGCCATGCACACACACACGTCCAGGCACCCGATCCGATCGTGGCCTGGAACACGAACAGCTGGAGCTGGGGAAGGGAGCCAGCCCACCGCATATAGTCTAACGTCTCTGTCGTGTCTAACGCGGTGCGCGTGCGCACAAGCTCTCTCGTCTAGCACTCGGCCAGAGGCACGACTTTTCTTGAAGCCTATCATGTCAGTCCCACTTTTTTGCCGATCGGAGCCGGCAAACCGGCTCCAACCGACTCCGACCGACTGCAGATCGACAATTGTCTCGCGTTTCGAAGGTGGCAACGAGCAGGAGGTACCTCGGAAGAATTCATTTTTCGATCGATGCTCCCCTCCGGCCTCCCTCCCACTGGCCACCCGCAGCAGTGTTTGATGAAATATCGCATCTAGCGTGTAACATATGGTCTGCTCTGCGGTCTGTGGTCTGTACGTGTCTCTCTCTCTCTCTCCGATCGACAAGCGGCCGGCTTTCTTTCGGTCCGGCAATTGCCCGGAATGCAATTGCGTCCTACACTTGAAGTGCAGTGGAACGCGAATGCGAACGACGTCGACGACGACAACGACAACGAAATCAGCTACCACGACGACGACGACGACGTTAGCGAGATGCCGATGGCAATGGTGATGGTGACGGCAGAGACTGTGTGATGGAAGGAAGGGTTTCCGAGAGCCGGTCGTCGTTTGGTGTCTCCCCTCAATTGCTGCGCTCTGTGCTTCGTGCTCGTGCTATATTTAATTTTTTATTTGCAAATCATTTAGTGCCACTCTCCTCAGTTGACGTTGAGATTCGCTCACGGTCTGACGTCGTTGTCGGTCGCAATATGGATACGGAGTTGTGCCACTGATGTTGGCCCGTGCTGGTTAGCCGCTGATCGCGTGTCGTTTTGGTACCGTGCCCGATTTGGATGTGGGAATCCTCCTAAAGTGCAATGCGTGCGTGTTTACACGTAAGGATCAAGTGCTTTTGAGTCGAGGTGCGTGGAAAGTCGGCCAAAAGAAAGTGCCGGTGTGCGTCGCATTTACGTGCGTATTTTCGCGGTCAAGATCGCGTTTGGGACTCAATTGACGTGTCGTGCATGAGGAAGGATGAAAGGAGGCGGTTGCCGCGACCACCCTAAGTGCTCGTCGTAAAGTGGCTCGATTTCAATTCCGTTCACCCGGCAACGTTGATAAGCATGACATTCGCTGTTCGTTGCGACGGCCGCGGGATGTGTTAGCAAGTGTACGACGCCGCCAGTGGCCCGGCGAGTGTGTGATGTGTCGCAAGTCGCTCGTAATCGCGATTAGTGTCATTGTCGTTTGGACACTGAGAGAAAAACCAATTGTTTTCGGATCTATCTAAAGAAAAAAAACACACAGACACTATTTTGTTGATGATTCTTGTTTGGTTTGGTTTTTGCGTATTTCGTTGTTCCGCCTTCCGCGACATGTGTACGCGATCAGAGCGAGATACGCGGATGATGTGGTATTTCTTTTTTGGCAGCGATTGGTCTTTCAGTTGCGGGTGAACCTGTTGTGAAGTATTTTTATTTTCCTTTGAATATTTCGACCGAGTGAATTGGTGGTTGCCATTGTTCGCTTGACTTGTGTTGATTTGAAGAAGTTTGTTTTTTAGCGAGAGATTAGATTTCTGACTGAGTGGTGACGACGTTGATGCCCATCGGGTTGAACATTCGTCCGACGAGAGAGCTTGTGTCTGTTGGAAATTGTGATAATTAATTTGTTTGTGGAAGCGGTGATAATGGAATTATTAAGGCATGCGTCGTAAGCGGCTGAATCTGGACGCCACTTGAGTGCTATTTTTTGAGTCTGTTTTTTGTCGAATTGTAGACAGATTCAGTTAATTAATGGCAATTTATAAAGAAGCTTCTTGGGGGATTAAATATTCTATTAAAACGCTACCTTGAGTGAATGCCAGTATCTGTTTCAACCCGGTTGCGTCAGTTTAGTGGAACATATGGTATTTATATATAAATTCCTAAAATGGGTTGAGGAAACAAATCGCAACAGAGAAGAAAGCTCTGTGCACAAGTGTTGCTACTTGCGAACTGCGAATAAAAAATTCGCAAACTTTGACATTTGATTTACATGTTTTGATCGCTGATGTTTACGGGTGGAGGAATTCTAGAATTGCTTGGTCATGCATTTGTAGCCACTGAATTGATGGTGCTTTCTGGCAAGTTCTTCTTCTTCTTCTTGTGGCGCTACAGTCCGGGGTGAACCTGGGCCTCGGTCAACAATCCTCTCCAGCTGGCACGATCCTTAGCCAGCTGCCTCCAATTTCGCACTCCAAGTTGGTTGAGGTTCTTCTCCACTTGACTGCGCCATCGGGTTCGTGGTCGTCCTCTATTGCGTTGTCCCACTGGTTCGGAGTCGAAGACTCTTCTCTTTCTGGCAAGTTACCAAGGAAATAATTAGTAGATGAAGAAAAAACTTGATATCGTTTATTGTGGCAAGTTTTTGACAAGATTATTTCCGACAAAAAAAATCGATCGTGGCGGTGTGGTTTGATCCTTGGTCTGCAAGAACAAAATATTTTTTCCCTGCCCCAACTCTTTTGAGTTGACAATGCTCAAAGAGTATAACTGGAAAAGGCTTCTCAAACTTGGCCGTTCAGAGTGGGCTTAAAACTTTAGGTCCCTTCCACTCGTGAGAGAACAATAGCACGCACAACGCGAGTGGTGCTGACCTGAGGCTGAGAAGCTAGGCCCTGACCCTCTGCGTTCTTCTGCGTCACCCATATTATTGTTTGCTAAAATGACAGCTCTTGGCATAATAAGAATACATTTTGCAGCTCTTGTCTAAAGTACTAAGCGCGCGCCTCTGTGTCTAGTGTCTTTGGCCAGAATATGCGGCATTAAGTGAAACGTTGGTTGTAATTACGGGCCCAATAAGATGTAGGTTCTTCACCAATAAATATATAGTACTATTGTGAGCCAACTACTGTTGGGAGAATTGAATCTTGTCCTAGTCCCGTGGCAACGACAATGCTGGATGCCTCGTTTCTAGCAAACAGTTGAGTATTCCAAAATGCTTCTGCATCTACGGAAGCCATCTGTCTTTTATGCCCAAGTGCTCATCATCAATTTTTCAATCCGAGGTCAAGACGCATTTCAATTTTAGAAACCATGTTCGACTTTACTACCTAACGCATCAAGCCTTCCGATTTGCATTTTAGACGCAATGAATCCGGCCACTTTTTGAACCGTATCGTCACAGTCCATGAAAATTGAACTATCAATTTAAAAACGATCTTGGTTGAAGTTTTATCAGCCACCACAATCCACCTCGAACGCTAATATTCACCAAAAGAACATTTTGCTATCAATTAGGTGGGATTGGACAGGTCTGGGGTATTATAATTTGCTTCCAAAAAATCAAACGATCAAATCGAATGTGTACAGTCAGATAAAGACAAAATGGACAGAGTCTTTCTGTCGAAAAGGTGTCATTTATCATTAGGCTAACACTTGGCCAAATGTGTGCATCTTTGGTCACTTGCTAAAATTTATTCGAGTTTTGTTGGGTAATGTTGTTGATATTATATCCAACTTATATCCCTTACTTTGCATCATCAGACGGATTATCATTTAATTCATTGCAAAACTCTTAAGGTGATAAAACATTTAATGATGTGAAATTGCACTTGATTCAATTATTTTCAAATGAATATCAGAAGTTCTACGAACGTGCCCGAAAGCTGTCAAAAGACCATTCAACGAAATGGAAAATATACCATTATTTAAACTTTATGCGGTGTTTTTAGAAAAGTGCGTGCTATCCATTTTCGGTAAAAATCGGTAGTTCCTTTGTTGGTACGCGAACATTGATAATGGTGCCTTTCCATCATGGTTTAGGTTCACAAACCGGGTTCTGTCACAGCAAAATAATTCATGTGTCCATACTCACTTCTTTTGGTGCGGCTGGACGTAGTTTAGAGCGTAGGTGTCAAACTAACTAAAGAGACAGATTCGAATGAGAAAATTCCATGTGAATGAAGTGTCCGATTTTGTGAAGTTCGCAATTGGTAGTGTGTTCACAGTATTTTAAATCCTCCGCATACGTACATCTTCTTCTGTCAAGAGTTTGATTTGATCGCTTGCCATACAATTTGAAAAACAAAAGCTAAACCATATTTGGTAAACAAATCGATAAATGGGAGCAGTGTCAAGCTCACGCTAACAAAATTTGCAAGCGGTACTAGACAAACAAAAAACAGACTATTAGGCTCCTAAAATAAATGCAGAATGATGGGAGATACCAAAAATTCAAGAACTCTTTTGTTCCACTTTTGGCAAATTTTTGGGTTAAACAAAACGCCCGTCCTTCACTGTGTCTCTTATATGAATATTAATGTGGATCAGCTGCACCACTCGCAAATGATGGATATTGAGTGTATTTGTTGCGAAATAGTTTGACTTTCCAGACAGTTCTGTCTTTTGCCGTGTTTCAGGAGTGAAGGTGATGATTTTAAAGACTACTCTGACTGCGATTTCCAAAAAATGGCAAGAGTGCATTCGATCAACTTTCTTACGCTTCTCTCAGTTCTTCAAATAGTCACAGAAATTATAAAATTATTGGTTCTGTTCTACTTTCCATGTTCCTATCTTCCAATCCAATCCATTGCCAAGAATCCATCCAATCCATCGTCCTTGTCAAAGACAGTTTGCGAAGCAAGTGAAGAAGAACTGTAGTGAGAGAGCAATTACAATAGGAAATGGTCGTATTTTCCCCCATCAATGGCTGACGTTCTACCTATTCCTTTCGAATTGTTTAGTATGCCCGTTCTGATCTTGTAGTAGATCGGTGATTCGTTAACGTCTGATGGCATTGACTAATCGCAGAAAGAGTTGGTAAATTAATTCCTTAACAATTTTCTGCAGAAGGAACTGTTTCTAGGAACTGCTCATCCTGTCCAACTCTTCTGTTTCTCCTTGGTTGTGAAATTTATGGCACTGGCAACTTTTGATTAGAAGCAAATTTGTTCCTGAACCAGAGTTTGCTTCAACAGTAGAGGAGCTTAGCTCGCTAAAGGCAAAGTAGGCACAGAATAGATTTCCAAAGATTTAAGGAGATCCCACAAAAAAAAAAATATACTGCGATTTCTGCTCCACGACCGTCTATGTATCTTCTTCTTCTTTGATTGCCGCTACAGTCCGGGGTGGACCTGGGCCTCAACCAACATGCCTCTCCAGCCAGCACGATCTTTCGCCAGCTGCCTCCAGTTGCGCACACCAAGTTGGTTGAGGTCCTTTTCCACTTGTGTGCGCCATGTAGTGCGAGGACGTCCTCTGTAGCGCTGTCCCAATGGCTCGGTGTCGAAGACTCTTCGGGCCGGAGCTGTGATGTCCATTCGCTATACATGACCTAGCCATCTTAAGCGTTGGATCCGAAGACACTTAACTAGGTGCATGCCGCTGTACAGCCCGTGGTTCGTGGTTGAACCTTCTCCTCTAAACGCCATCAACGCAAACAGGACCAAAGATCGTACGCAGAACTTTTCTCTCAAAACAACCAAAAGCTTCTTCATCCGCTTTCAATAGCGTCCATGTCTCTGCGCCATAGAGCAGGACTGGGATTGGTGTTTCGAGAGATGGCTCTGTACTCAATTGCCTCTTGAGCCCAAAGAAACAGCGATTGGCAAGAGTAATTCTGCGCTTGATCTCGGTACTGGTGTTGTTGTCCCTATTTACTCCGGAGCCTAGGTAGACGAAGTCCTTGACTACCTCAAAGTTTCTTCTGCCTCGGACAGTTGACGGACTTTTGGAAGATCGTGCCTCGGGTGTTTACGTTTGAGTTTCTCACGATCTTCTCAAGTATGATGTTAAAGAAGTCACATGACAGCGTGTCGTCTTGCCTAAGACCTTTTTTGACATTGAAGGTCTCGGTAAGTTCGTTACCGACCTTGATGGACCAGCTAGAGTTCTCCATCGTCATCCTGCACAACCTGACGAGTTTGGCAGGAATGTCAAAACTAGACATGGCGTTGTATAGCTCGTCTCTATGCACACTGTCATATGCGGCCCTAAAGTCGACAAATAGGTGGTGGGTGTCGATCTGCATCTCTTGAGTCTTTTCCAGGATCTGCCGGAGTGTAAATATTTGGTCTATTGTGGACTTTCCTGGCCTGAAACCACACTGATAAGGACCTATCAGGTTGTTGACAAAGGGTTTCAGCCGTTCACACAGAACGGCAGAGAGTATCTTGTAAGCGATGTTAAGGAGGCTGATCCCTCGATAGTTGGCGCAGTCAAAGGGGTCTCCTTTCTTGTGGACCGGACAAACGACGCTGAGATTCCACTCATCGGGCATGCTTTTATCCGACCATATCTTACAGATGAGCTGGTGCATGCGCCCAACCAGTTCATCTCCAGCTGCCTTAAACAGTTCCGCGGACAATCCGTCCGCTCCAGCAGCTTTGTTCGACTTCATTCTAGATATCGCTATCTTGACTTCGTCTAAATCGGGGGGACGGAATTCGTGTTCATCATCGTCCAAATTGAGTGAAACTGCCTGACAGCGGAATTTGTGTCGTCATCGCCGTTTAACAGTCTACAGAAATGATTTTTCGAAATTCTCAGCATCGACTGCGATTCTACTACTAGCTGTCCATTTTCGTCCCTGCAGGCTTTGGTCCGAGGTCTGTATCTTCCTGCTATGATTATAGTTTCATTGTTTTCTGAAATACTTTATTAATAAATAGAGTTAACACAACACAATAATCAGCAGCAACACAATAAATACATTTCATTTTTTTCTAATTGGAGTTCTGTGTGATTTTAGTTTTGTTGAAAATACAAGCTGTCTACTTACTTTTGTAATTGTAAGTATTTTAGGAGGTAAAAATGTCTAATGTCAATGACGTAGAAGTCATTTAAAACGATTGTCAGCTGAATGGTTTTAGTCAAAACGTCGCAACAAATTCATGTTCAAACTTAAAGCGGATGTCTACCGACAAGCAAAAAATCTAACTATTCCTGACGAAAGCGTAAAAAAGCAACATACTCACAGTAGTTTGTAAAATCGAATACCTCCAGTAAAGAAAACTTGTTCCAAGCTCAGCTAAGATTTACAGCTCGAGTCACACTTATAGTGGATCACGATCTAAACGAAACGCTTACGTCCTTCCAAGAGTCAACATTGAGGCTCATAAAAAGTTTACACTTCGTAAAAGTTTCACCCATTCGAATGCGGCTCCATTCATAAACAGCGAACAGCGATTGGAATAGGTGTCGTATAAGTCTGCCAGATGCAAATCCTTTCGATTTACAGCCACCCATCTGACGCGAGCCTCTGACGTCTCATTTTCTATTTTACGAGCCTTCATCTGTCGCTGTGTTTGACTTGGGAGTTGATTACTTCTGTCTGCTGGACGACTGCGTCCGTACAACTACCAACATGAGCTTTGAGTGATTGATTATGTCCAGAGACCTATTGGTTCATCGTTGTTGTGGGCTGAAAGGCGCTGCGCGGTGAGTGTGTGTGTGGAAATGCTGATTCCTTTTCGACTTTCTTTTGAATTCTACTGAATTAATGAGTGAATGTGCGGGCTCAACGGGTGGCTAACATGGGCACACTGTGCGTGGTTGGTATTCTTTTATGCTCTGGGTGATGTGAGAAAGTGGACTTTTGATGAATACGAATACCTCATGGACTTGCTTGTAAATCAATTTAAATTTATCTAAGCTGTCCTTTAAACGCGAATCGTTTTGAAGAAGAGAATGTAACCTGTGCTGGTGGCCTGGAATAATGGTAGTGTTCCGAGCGATAACCACTTGAGCCAAGTTTGTGGATGCTGCTCCCTCGTTTAGCATAAGACGGCTACACAGCGATGGATTCTACTTCTGGATTCAATGGTAAAGAAGTCCCCATTGGCTAGGCGAAGAGAGGTCTCATTTATGTTTCCCCTCAATGCATGCTTTCCAAGATGCATGTCATTACCAGAATTTATAGCGCCTGCCCACACAAATACCTTCACCTGATTTCCTTTATGGTCTCGCTGAATGCTCACTCGCAGCACTGCTCTGAGTGATATGTTTTACAAAATTCGCTGCTTTCTCTTCCCCTGAATGTGTGTCAATCCATTTGCGCCTTAAACGTTCTATTCTAACACAAGGTCCTCAGCGGACGGTATTCCATTACAGACTTGTGGTCTCCGAACGAGTGCTTCATCGTAAAGGCTTTGTAAACACAACACATCACATGCAGTAATTTGAGGTTTGATCTCAAGCTTGCCCCAGTCATCAATTTTACCCGATTCGATAGGCAAATAGCCTCACCACTAACCCGCCGATGTTCTGCATCGTGTGAGCTGATTTTACAGCCCTAGCCGATGCTCGTACAGTTGCTCACCGACCTGAGAAAGCGCAGACATAAAATCATTGATTGCCCGCAAGATCATCCTTTCCCTTTGGATAGCCTACGCAGAAATACCCGATTTCTCCTGTTTATGTCGCGAATTAGAAACGGTTTAGCTTCCAGCTTTAGCTGCCAGTCAGACAGTGTATCGTTGACTTGTTTACATTTCTTGCGGAATGCTTCAGACATTTGTGAAAGACTTTAATCGATTTACTGCTTCCAAGTGAACACATTCGAGGCATTTGATTTACTCATTGCCCAAAACCATGGCACTTGGACTTTCTAAAATGTAAGCACTGTAAGTGTAGTGTTCACTGTAGGCGCGTTCACTTAATTAACGCTTTGAAACGTTTGCAAAATTATGCAGCACATTTTACAACGTTGACAGACGTCACAATGACGTACACAAGGTCGGCATGTCGACAAGTCGGCAAGGTGGTTTAATGAATTCAAATAACATTGCCAACTGAACATTGTTTCTTTTTTTAGAATTGTCATCGAGTGATTCCTGTTTTGGATATTCCATGTGGGCTGCGATAAATTTGGATTTTAGAAGCTGTTCCATGCATCAACGCACGGGAACTTAACTAGACTTCCCACTTAATATTGAATTCATCAACGGCTGTCAAATACAAGCAAATCTGTCAAAGGCAACACAAAATACGAATCCTCCTCTCCAGTTGTGGAACCATTCCTGCTCTCAAAAAAGTACCTGACTTTCACTCCCAATTGCATTTCTTCTCCGCCAGTCCATGACACTTGTCAAATTGATTCACATCCGTGTGAACGAACACTATGTCACTCGTACCTTTGAGGCCACATTGTTTTCCATTAATGAACCGTCAATGACTCTTGAAACCCTCCGGTGAATTCTGGCCCCCCATCGATGTGACTTACGTAAAACAAAACTACTGCCCCAGCCCTACGGCTGACAGTAGAAATATTATGTCGCGATATTTATGTTTCCTTACAATCCATTACCTGCCCAAAGATCACAGTCGATGTGTATTATGCTCAGACTGCGAAAGCACTTTGGCTTTGCCTGTCATAATTCAGCCCCCAAAAAAACAAAACAACACGAATCTCTTGAAAGCTGACAGCTCTCTGCTGTCATTACGAGTGCAGGCAAACCAGTTGAATTTAACTTAAAATGTGTGCACGTGTGTATGTGTTCGCCTGTGTGGGGGGACGAATTGAGTGAACGCCGCCGACGAATATACCGCCACCGCCACCACCATCGTCATTGTCACTTTTACTTTCATCGTATAAAAAGTCAAAAGGTACTCAGCGATTTATGCGCTTGACAAGTCAACATTTTCTTACGTTCGCCTATTTGACTATCATTATGTCAATGTTTTGAGAGGTGCATTATTTGCTGACGTGTTTTATTTGTTGGCCTGTCGATTGACAGGCTTTTCCGACAAGTCAAATGTCAAGCGGCGGTTTGACATCGCTGATCTGTTTGTTTTAAAGTATACGCTTTGTTTCTTTTGCTACACGGGCTGATTAAACATCTCGCTTTTGAAAATGAAGAAAATCGATTAATCTGTTTGAATGGTTTCATTTATGACACGGCGGCGATGGATTGGCGGTGTCAGTTGAAAGCGCGGTAAACGCGTTAAGTCACCCACCCAGCAAAGTGGCGGCGTTTGTTTGGTAAATCTGATAAACATCTTGGCTTTTGAAGACATCGCTGAGGGAGAGTGTCGGCAGTTTGATTACACTGTCAAGTGTTTGGTGATGGATTTGTTAGCTCAGTATTGAGGTGGTCCAGGTGAACAAAGGTTAGCTTGGACTAAATCAAACACATCACTAAATTGTGAAACCTGACGTTTGACTCAGGATTGAGGTTGCTCATCACACTTGTTTTATGATGGCCACTTTTGTGCTGTGCTGACAGGGAACATTTTGTAACTCAATTATAGCCATTCAATTACTGACATTTCTGGGCATTAGTTATTACTGACGCTGAAACAGAGAAAAAAATTAAAGGTAAGCAACTACAACCGTTGCGTCCACCTCTCATAAGATTGCATGTAGTTTATGTATCTGTCAAAGTATTGCTGACGCTGACGCAAGTAAATTATTCTATGTGCCGGACAGTGTTACCACAGGTTAAATTATGTTTGAGTCCTAGAATGTTAAAATGTAAGTTACTCTATACTCCCGTTGGTAACACTGCCGGAGCCTTTTAGCCATTCAATTGCTGATACAGGATGTTGGCATTGATGAGGTGCAATGCTTTCTTTGATTAGATTGATCCTGGGCATCGTCGGTGATTCTAATGTTGGCTCCTTTTGGAGAGCTTATCGATTCATTACCTTCCGCCAATTATTCTGATTCGATTTGATTCAATGCATGACCAACTGGTGAGGAACCGCTAAGAGATGAGATGAAATAAGATGAGATGAGATGTTGGAGTAAGTTTACCGAACATACGTTTATTTGTTGAACACCTGGACGGCCGGAAATAGCACATCAAAGCTGGGCAGGAGTACACTATTTTTCTGGCTTGATCACTCAAGAGAAAGTGTCTTGTAATGACACCAACCTCGTGACTAATCTCAAAGCAATCATAAGTTGTGCTCAGGCTTGTTAGTAAGATCCTTCCAAGCTAAAGTTTAAGACATACGTCCTATTATATTTTGTTCAGTGACGCAGTACATATACGCACTACCCTAGAATCTGCCTGTGCCTTGATACCCTGCACGAATGTATATTAGACTTCTCAACAATCCCCTCTGCATATCCCTCTACTGAGCTAGTTTTAGTAAATTTCCTAAAAAAACTCAAAATTTAACACAATATCGTTAATCATTAAATTGACTTTTTTGTTGAACAACAACAATTGCGTGTAAAATGGTGATTTTTTTACATTTTTTTTAAGGAAGTGTTCTGCAAAAACTATAACTATAAAACTCATGACAACCGCTTAATACAACACATGGGTACTTATACTCTACATTTCAACATTATTTGCATTAAAAAATATTAGTTTTCTATTTAATTTCACTTTTTCAAATCATTACCATATTTCGAGATTTCAATGTAAATTCCTAACCCTCAACGATCTGTCAGAATTTTGTCTAAGAAAGTTAGTACCAAAAAACTCCAACAGATTCATATATCGATTGATGAACTACATTATCGGTCCGCAAAACTTTCCTATCGGCCCCTTCTGTAATCAGCTGTTTGCTGTCAATTCTGATTTTTTGGTTCAATTGTTCCGAAGAATAGTTATTTACGGAGTGAATTGAAGTATATTATGGAGTCAAGTGCCCTTTTAATGTATTCAGAAAATCAAGAAAATTATTCCCAGGATATTCGATTTAAAATTAGAAGTAGGGCGAAGGTTATTTAAATGAAGTACAAGTTCTTTTGTAATCAACCCTCTTTCAGATTTGTAAAATGATTCAGGATTGAGATACATATGTATGTTTTCTTGACGAAAATTCGGCCACCTGTGTTAAGATCCACATCCTTGTTTCCGGAACATAAATTCGCAGCATTTTTAAGATTCATGGATGAGAATCGATATCGCACCAATACAAATTGTACACTACTTCTTCTGACTCGTTGATGCCTGGGTACCGCTGGGTTGTGGACTAACTTGCTCTAACTTGCTCCTCCGAAGGGCGATTCGCTGCCATTTTGAAATGAAAACAATCCTATTATCATTGGATCGTTCATCCTTGCTTCGGTCTGAGAGGGTCACTAGCTGTTGTCGTCAACGTCAACTTGATATCTTCTCTTCTGCTTGATATCGACTTGATATCTGCTTCTTGCTGTTCAATAGAATTCAGTGTCGTAGTGAACAGTTTACATTAAAATGACCGCCTTAGATTTCTTGACACGAAAGCAAAAGGTAGTGGTTTGTGTTAAGCGACTAGGATCTATCTTGGGACTGTTATTTTCGTATTCGTATTTCACAATTACCTGTTGGGCCCTAGGTGCCAAGATAAATACGAGGCATTCCTCGTCTTGTGAAGCTTCTCGAATGACATTGTGCATGGCAAAGTCGAACGTTTTGTGCTTGTAAATCTACCAGCATCTTGTCTTCAACAGAACCAATTTTTATATCCGATCCCCACTATCAAGCTTGGCTACGAATCAGGATTATTTCCATCGGATACGAACAAGTTCTCATTGTCATCATAACTAAAGTCTTCTCCTTCAGAGCAACTCTCTAGTGCTGTCTGGACAAGGTTTCTAACGTATTGTCCCCTTTTTCGAGGGACAGTGTCCAGTATTGGCACCAACTCTAATGGATATTAAAGTGCTCAACAAAATCATCTTCAAAAGAACGACGGTTTAAAACAAGATTTGAGTCTACATTGACATCCCTTAGACGTTTGATATTTGTCGCTTCTATCTACCTTCTAGCTTTACACCGTGAGAAGAAAAGAGTCTTAAGAGACCTACAGATCCCAAACTTATCATTTTTACCGTGCCAACAACAAAAAAGTTGCATAAAATCCTTACAAACACGTTCTGAGTCAACAGTCTTGCCCCCCAAACTGAACCCACACTCCGAACGCCTCACATCCAAAGCCGTCCATTCGATTGAAAACGAATTATGACCAGAAACGAAAAAAACGAAAATTTATCGTCATTCAGATGAATGGCCGCAAAGTCGCCGAGGCACTTATTCGCCATGAGTCACGACGACCACACAAACTGGCGTTCAACTCCTTTTGCCCGCAGCCAACCGTGGTCTCAATCACAGATCTCATGCAGCTTCAGGTTTGAATGTTCGCACACAGCACATCCTTGGGCAAGCAGAAGAAGAAGTAAGCCATTTTCTCCGATCATGCGCTACTGACCCCCGCCGCATCACAAAAAATAAAACGTCGCCAGTTAGTTTTTAACAAAATTTGCTTATGTCACCCGAGGCGGCATTCAAACACACTCCAGTGACAAGCACAGCATGTCCGCAGGCCGAGAGAAAAAGCAGTTTCAATGCGTGCCACTTAAACTGGTTCAGCCCGACTTAGCTTGACTTAGATTTGCTTGCGTCTCTCTCGCTTCCTGCACATTGTGTAATGTCCGCACTCCAAGAGCGGATCCATTGTCACCGCCGGCGGGCCGGAGGGGTTGATTGAAATCTCCAGAATTAGAACAGTCACTTAGCTGGCGACCTGACCACAAGCCACAGACCCAATCGGTGTGCAGTACCCAGCCGCGCCACTCCTTCAGTGACACTTAATCCATTGAACTAATTAAATCTCAATACATTCCGCATTACTCTTGCATAAGCCCCCGCTGGAAACCGCTGTGCACGCCGTATCGCTTCCACTTGTACCCAGTGGCAGACCAAGTTCGGAGGAACTCAGCAGCCACCACAACAGCATGACACCGTGCCTCGCGCCCTGTTCGTTCGGTGTTCCTAATCAGCGTTCATTCATTGTCTAGAGGGCCTGCACGCCCTGCACGTCCTCCTCGCTCCCCACCACTTGGGTGCTTCTCAGGTTTCGTTATGCAATCTGTGTCAGGCTTTTTCATCGTCTTCGCTCGTCGTCTGCTTGCGTCACGACTCACACCTCACCTCCAGGCCGGCGGCTGGTGCTCGCAGTGTAATCCATATCTGCGCTCCACCGAAGGCGTCATTCGCCATTTGATGCCGCTTCTCCAACCCTCCCGTGCACACGAACATCCCGAACATGTGCTTGTGGGAAAACAATTGCGGAACTCATCGATAAACAGCGCTCGCCTGCGGCTGTGTCGTCGATATCGTAAACAAAAGACTGCCATCACTTTATTGCATTTCATTCAGCAGCAACAATTCTGTGTCACATCGCTCTCGAGCAGCATATGGTATGTGTTTGCACGCGGCGACTGTTAATGTTTGGATTGGCGCCAATTCATTCGCGAATATTATGTCACATGCATGCAGTGCTGCACACACATACCGATGTTTGTGTATCGATAACGCGGAGAGGTTATCGAACTGTCACCAGTTGGACCAGTGAGGTGGAA
This sequence comes from Eristalis arbustorum, assembly GCA_916610145.1. Lineage (NCBI taxonomy): Eukaryota > Metazoa > Arthropoda > Insecta > Diptera > Syrphidae > Eristalis > Eristalis arbustorum. Next base: position 27,588,597 of record OU744317.1, read on the forward strand.
ATGTGAAAACTGAAGCGATTAAACGCTCCGAAGTTCCCTTATCGATCGGCATTCATCGACCCACGAAAGCAGCTCGTTATTGCTTCGTCTCTCATTGACTGAATACGTAATGACGTGTGTGTGTGTGTCATAAATGCAAACAAACAGCACGAAAATGGAATAAGTTAGTTTCCTTTTGTTTTTGTTTATTTCGGATTTTCAAAAGGAAACAATGCAAAAAGTTCGAATGTTGTTGTTTCACATGTCACCGTTGACAGGTGTCATAATTCATGTGCTCGATATGCTTTGTTGCTTGTGTGCAGTTGGGACGTGATATTGACTGCCGTCTGCAGTTTGGGGGAGTGTACCGCGTTGGGAATTGCGAACGAAAGGCTATACGGCTTTGGGAATTATGCAGTTCACGTGGAAATTGCTGTGGTAATCAAGCGTTTGGTTATTCTTTTGCATTGCTTTGCGACTCTTGGTTCGACAAATTGCGTTTCAATTGATTTAAAACGCTTGTTTCGAGAGGGGATAATAGTTGACAGGTGGTGTAAGCGTGAGTTTTTAGAAGTCAAGCCACCGCACTGACCGATGTATTGAAGGCAAAGAAGAGGTGTCACATTGGTCTTAAATGTCTATGAAGTGTGAGCGGAAAAGAGTATTCGTGTGGTGCGGTCGAAAAACGAATTCCTATAAGTAGGCTTGGTGTAGAACTGATCAGCGATCCCGGTGAGATGAGTATTGTGCGTAACTCATTGGAAGCAGTATGCTATTGCCCAACTCACTTGGGCTACATCTATGAAAACAGCGATAAAATAGAGAGAAAGCGGACACAGTACGTTGGTGCTAAACCAAGTTTATTGACTATGCGGAATTGATGCTTAATCGTTCGTTTTTGGATTCTCTCTTGTGGGTGCAAGGATGTATTGGGATTACTGAACCAAATATGAGCATTAATCTCAAGCTAGAGTGGCAGTAGGCCTTAAATATTGCAATCGGGTGAAAACTTATATGATTGAGGTCTGGAATAGGTTCCAATTCACTTCTTGCTCTTGTTATTTCTGGCGCTACAGTACGCGATTGACCTGGGTCTAAACCAACACACCTTTCTCGATCTCACTGTTGCTGTTGCACTGCTGGAAATTTTCTCACGCCATTTTGCTGGAGATCCTTTTCCACTTAGATGCGTCAACTTGAGCTCTGGTGTCTTCTGTTGCGTTGTCCCACAATTGCGGGGTCGAACACCTAATTCACACTAAATATAAAGCAAAAAGTCAAAATAGAATCACTTAAACAAACTCTCACTCGCCAGTGGCAATGGTGGACTTGGTGCCGTTTATGTGGGATGACTTACTGTGCTGCCTTTCATGTCAACAAGTTGCACTGCATGACGCTGTAAAACTTATCAAATCTACATTAACTTTTTTCGCTTGGTCCGCTGCTAGTTGGTATGCTTAATGTTCGATTTGTGTAAAATGTTGGAAACGATAATTACGTATTGGCTCAGTTAACAGTCCCTTGTATATATAGCGAAGCGCTTTCAAACTCAGACATTGCACTGATGGTCACGTCAGGTACCAAAGAACTGGTATGCAATATCATGATTTGTCAAAAGGGAAAAAGAACCTAATTCGAACTAGTGATTTTCTAGACTAGTAAGTTAGACACTTGGTAAATTTAAAAATTGTAGTTCTGATACAGATATTCGAAGGCACTCCATAGTCGAAATGTAGGCGGCACTGAAAAATAGACTGTCTTTAATTGGGCGTGCTACTGCATCCTAGGCATCCACATCCAAAGTTCAGTCAGCTCAGTCAGCAATTGAATCTAGTCAACTGTGGAATACATAAACCATACTGCTGATGGATTGGTTGCTTAACCCTTCTGTCAATAAGAAGGTCTAGGCAGACCTTTTCCACTTTAGAAATTCCCATCTTTACCAAATTTTCTGATATTGTCAGTGTTTTTATTTGTATTGCTTAAGTGTAGACAATTAATTGAGGAATCTGAGTTGATCAGTAAAAAATTAGTTTTTCTACAACAACCTCTAGAGTCAATCGAATATGTGTGGCAAAACCTACTTATCGACAGAAGGGTTTAACACCAGTGTTTAATATAATGATATGAGTGGCGCTACGCCCCGTACATGGCCAGGGCCTAACTTCTACTGCAATCACTTGTGTTGTGCATAGTGTTTGTTTTTTCTCTCACGAGTGAAAGAAACATGCAGTTTTTTTCCGGCTCCGAAAGGCCAAGGTTGAGAAGCTATTTTCTAGATAGAAATACTCTTTGAACATTGCCAGTGACTCTCAAGAGGTGGGACCGTGAACAATGTTTTCGTCGTACTGGGAGTCGAACCAAGATAACGTTGGTTCAAGTCCGTAGGAGTCGCCGCACCGATCCGCAATGCTTGGATGGCCAAATTTCACAGCCCCTGTGGCGAGGCTCTTCCATTTGGAATATAAGTCGTATTAATACTAGGTACATACCGCACATAAATCCAACATTTCCGCCATTTTGAAATGGTGAATGTTGAATTTCGTCGCTGCATTTGCAAGTTCGTCAAATCGAACAATCCTCTTTCTCAATTGAGCACATCATTAAATGACATTTCAACCCGTTGAAAACAGCTGTCTACAAAACAAGTGATAATTGGAACAAGAAATAATATAAAATATTTCTGATAAATATTTCAAGCTAAAGAGGTGCAACCACTGATTATGATTTCTAATCGAAAAAAAAAGTATCAGTCTTCAATCGTGATTTGGATTTCAAAATTCTGTTTCCGAAATGTTGAATACGCCGCCGAACATTGGCAATGAATAAGTGCCTGGTCTCATAAAATAGTTCTTCGTACGGCCGGAGGGTTCTGGCTGAATTAAGATAACTAGAGAGTAAGATAAAATAAGAAATTGGAAGACCGGTACAGCGACATGAGTCTAGAGAGGCACATAAGGATGGCTTAAGATATTACGATCAAGTAGAAGAGTGTTCGCTTCCAAGCCAGTGGGACAAACAAATAGGCCCGTGTATAATGTGGAGCATTTAAGCGAACTGAAGAGGGATATCATCCGATCCACAAGAAAGGAGACCCCTTCAACTGCGCCAACTATTGAGGGATCAGTCTTCTTAACATCGCGTATAAGATCTTTTCTGCCGTTTTGTGTACCCGCCTGAAGCCGTTCATTAATAATCTGATAGGTCCATATCAGTGTGGCTTCAGGCCAGGAAAGTCCACAACAGACCAAATCTTCACACTACAGCAGATCCTGGAAAAGACCCAAGAAATGCAAATCGACACTCACCATGTGTTCGTCGATTTCAAGGCCGCATATGACAGCGTGCATAGAGACGAGCTATACAACGCCATGTCTAGTTTTGACATTCCTGCCAAACTCTTCAGGCTGTGCAGGATGACGATGGAGAACTCTCGGTGCTCCATCAAGGTCGGTAACGAACGCACCGAGATCTTCAATGTCAAAAAAGGCTTAGACAAGGCGACACGCTGTCATGTGATTTCTTTAACATCGTCCTGGAGAAGATCGTGCGAAACTCACACGCCAACAATAGAGGCACGATCTTCCAGAAGTCCGTGCAATTATTAGCATACGCCGATGACATTGACGTGATTGGCAGAACTCAGCGAGCCGTCAGTGAGGCGTTTGCTAACTTTGAGACGGAAGCGGCTAAAATGGGTCTGGCGGTGAATGAGGACAAAACAAAGTATATGCTGTCCTTAAAAAATGACATACAACATCGACGTCTCGGACAGAGCGTCACAATGGGCAGCTATAACTTCGAGGTAGTCAAGGACTTCGCTTAGCTCGGCTCCGGAGTAAATTGTACAAATAACATCAGTACCGAGATCAAGCGTAGGATATCTCTTGCCAACCGCTGTTTCTTCGGGCTCAAGAGGCAATTGAGTAATAGAGCCCTCTCTCGAAGAACCAAGTTGACTCTATATCCCAGTCCTGCTATACGGCGCGGAGGCATGGACAATCTCGAAAGCGGATGAAGAAGTCCTTGGCCTCTTTGAGAGAAAAGTTCTGCGTGCGATCTTTGGTCCTATTTGTGTTGACGGGTTCTGGAGGAGAAGATTCAATCACGAACTGTACGGGCTGTACAGCGACATGAGCCTAGTTAGGCGTCTACGGATTCAACCCTACGGTGGCTAGGTCATGTAGAGCGTATGGACACCACAGCTCCGGCCCGAGGAATCTTTGAATCCAAATCCGTCGGGCAACGCAACAGAGGACGCCCGCGTTTAAGGTGGCGCACCCAAGTGGAGAAGGACCTCAACCAACTTGGTATGCGAAACTGGAGAAAGCTAGCAAGAGATCGCGCTAGGAGAGGCATGTTAGTTGAGGCCCATGTCCACCCCGGACTGTAGCGCCACACAAAGACGAAGAGGGATATCAAAAAAATGTGAGCGTGAGCGCAATTAGTGGCAGGCGGTTACAGATCGCGTTGGGAAAAAACCTTGTTGGTTGAGTCGTAGGTCCAGTCGTACCTCTAGCAAACAAGATGCAGTAGAAGTACACGTCGCATATGAGGAAGTCGAAGATAGCTCGTATCTGACAAAAGATCTTTGCTTGAAAAAATTTACAATTTTGTGTGCTATTGGGTAGAGTCATAGGCCCATATTCGTTCAAACATGAGGAAGCTGAAACCGTCACCACCAACTGCCATCGCTCTAGCTTAACCGAATTCTGATGGCCTCGAAGATGTGGATATGGAAGACATGTGGTTTCATTAAAACACTGCCGCATCCCACACAACATGACCGTTTTGGTTTTATTGCAAGACATTTCTAGGCGACTTACAATTTCGTAAGTTGGTGATGTGAACTTGCCAAGATTCCTAGTGCGTTTATGTTTGGGTCTATGCAAAAGGTCGTAGTCACGCTCTTGATGCCTTCGAATCGAATATTCGTCAAAAACACTTATGGGCATAGTATTGTCCGATATGTATCGAAAAGACATAAGCATTGACATGCTCTCGGCAGCTTGTACTCGCGATCTATCTTATTCTTTCGGTGATTACCCATATTTCATGACCATTGGTGAGAACAGATACTAAGTAACTTAAAACCGCTAGCTGAAACCCACACACAATTTGACCGAGATCATAAATGTGTTCTATTCGGCGGATGATCCTGAACATTTAAACAGCCGCTCAGTTTAAAACAACCAATTCAACTCGAAATCTCTGCTCGTACAGTGTAGTCAATTTCTCGAGGGCTTAATGGTATTCACTTAGAGTACCACCGAAGCGACTTTCGTAAGAAGTTCGATGGCATTGCGCTGCGATTACCCTTTTCGATTAAATCAGTCGACTTTTGACCATGAAGCCGGTGTTACATCAATTCACGTTACCGGCTAATTTATTTAATTCAGCAATTACCTCACCTAGCTGCAGTGTAGTGAAGAATATCAAATTCCATTGCAGCTCAGTGGAATTCCAGTTAAATGACTAATTATTTGTATACTCTGCCTGTTTGTCTATGCATGCCTTTTTTCCAAACCAACGAAAATATGTATGACCTCATTTCGGGTGCATCCCAGCAGTAGGCGTTCGTCTACCATCAGTTCGGTCCTTCACCATAAAATGTCAACAAATTCACTGATAACGGCGATGACGAAATAAAATCCCACAACAATTTCCACGCTGCACACAAACAAATTTTAGCAATTCAATCTCCATCCATCCAGGGGAACAAAAAGGAATGAAAACAATTAAGTACACCCCTTTATATCGCATCTCTCTCATTGAAAATCTATCGATCACAATTTTATCTGAGAGCAATTCAATTTTAATTAACCGCCCCGTCGAACGCCGTACCAGTGTGATTTTATCTGAAAACTGTGTCACGTCGAAGGCGAAGCTTGTGAGCTAAAATTTCTCGCATTTGTGTCTCGTCTAAGGTCTTTTGTGTGTTTGCCTCACGTTTGGCGAGTAATTACATCGAAATTTGTATCGCTACGGCATCTACGCCCGCAGGTAGTGTATCTCGTATCATCGATTATGATCTCTCCACGGCGACAACGGAAAGTAAAACTCAAACCAAACGAGGAGTTCAGCAGTGCCGATGGGCGGTCTCGCGACGCGTGTCAGTAGCTCTTATCACTATCGTAAGACTGACGTGGTCTTTATTCCACTAACGTCAACGTCAACGCCAATTATTTAAATACGCTTAACTAACGTGCTATAATTTTTTTTTTGTGAAACAACGGTGATCTTGTGCTGACAGTGAATCGAGGCGAACGATGAATATCAACTGAATACGTGTTGTTTTGGTTTTGTTTTCCAGGCCTGTTGCTGCTGGATGTAGGTTTTGGCGTTCAATGAACAAGAAGTGCGTGTGTGTGTTTAAGTGTGCCAATTAAATGTTAATACAAATGATATACATTGTCAAGTACTTGTGGTGTGAGGTGAAGAAAGGACAGAATTTCACTTTGTTCCTGTTGTTCTTTTGGGTACTATGGTTCTCGCAGATTCTGAGCATCTCAACTATGTTCATGTGGTAAGAATATTCTTTTTGATTGATTTAACGGTGATTGATAATTCTAGTGAAATTATGAATAAAGTTGTGAAATGTGTTGTTTTTTTTTTGTTGTGTTGCATCGTCTTCGATTGATTTAGTCCACTAGTTAGACTGAACCTACTTCCGGTAGCCTACAGCCTCTTGCGGTTGAGAGAAGCAGAATGCACATTTAAGGCGATGCAGTGGCTAGTTTTCGCTTGTACAGTGAACCAGTTCAAAACGTGTAATTTGAGAATACCCGAACGGGAGTGGCGTGTTCACCGCTTTGGACCTTGGCAGTTTCAGTTAAAAGCGTGTTCTGTTCCGTGTCACATACCGTGTAAATCTAAATTACGTCGTTGTGATTAGCCTGTGCACAGATCGTAATATCGATTGGCAGAGCTCAAAGCAGCTCTCAGCTTTCAGGGAATTTTTATAAATGTGGTGTCAGAGTTTCGTACTTTATGTAACTCATATATTAGCATAGTTAATAGTTCAGCATTTACTTATTTATCAGGCATGCAATCAGGGTATGTGCTTGCGTTATGACAGCAGGCTGTCTGTTTCTGTTTTTTAGCTGGCGACCGACTCCCAGGCGCCATATTCCCTGTACAGTCTTCTTACATTATTGGAACAACATTGTTCCAAAAATTGTGTGTACCGTGCCTTTCATAGTTTCATGCTCATCAGTTTCTCCTTGATTTCTTTCTAAGAACAAGTGCTTTTTCTAAGTAGACCGGTTGCTAGCTTATTTGGGACCTAACATATGTAAACTGCTGTGGTCGATCCAGAAGGAAAGGAGTTAGTGGTAGAGTTAGACAAAGGCTTGGTACATCTAACGTTAGGTTAGGTTAGCGAAATTGACAGGACCATTCTTTGTCCTGTCAATTGTTGTTGTGGCCCGTGGCGTTGTGGGTATGCGCGTCGACCCCAACCTCGACGTCGTAGGTTCGATTCCAGCTCTGAGCGACCAAAATAATTTTCACGCCCCACCTTTCGAGTCACTGGCAATGCTCAAAGAGTACTTCCTGTCTAGAAAAAGCTTCTCAAACAAAGCCGTTCGGATTCGGCATTAAACTGTAGGTCCCTTCCACTCTTGAGAGAACAATAACAAGCACAACACGAGTGGTTGCTGAGAAGCTAGGCCCTGGCCTTCTATCCGCTGTAGCGCCACCCATATTATTATTATTATTCTTTGTCCATAGTGATACCCACAGATCTAAACTCTCCTTCGTTCTATATACTAATTGAACATTTTTTTGCCATTTGGTGTACGTTGCTTCTTCATCTTCATATGGCGTCCGGGGTGAATCTGGGCCTCAGTCAACGAGCCTTTCCAGCTGGCACGATCTTTAGCCAGCTGCCTTCAAGTTCGCACTCCAAGTTGGTTGAGGTCCTTCTCCACTTGAGTGCACCATCGGCTGGTGCTCGTCCTCTATAGCGTTGTCCCACTGGTTTGGAGTCGAAGACTCTTCGGGCTGGAGCAGTGCTCAACATGGCTAACCATCTTAGGCGTTGAATCCGCAGACTTTTGACTCCAGAAAACAGGACCAAAGATTGAACGCAGAACTTTTCTCTCGGAAAGACCAAGTGCGTCTTCATCCGCTCTTGAGATAGTCCAGGCCTCCTCCCCATAGAGCAGGACAGGGATCATCAAGGTCTTACATAATGTGGTCGTTCGAAAGGGCTCTACTACTCAATTGCCTCATAAGCCCAAAGAAGCGGTTCGCAAGAATTAGTCTGCGATTAATCTCGGTCTCGATCTGCGGAACCAAGATAATGAAGTCCTTTACCAACTCGAAGTTGTAACCACCTATGGTGACGTTCTAACCGAGTCGTCGATGTTGTGTGTCCTTTCTTGATGACAGCCTGTACTTTATTTTGCCCCATTTTAGCCGCTTCCGCTTCAATGCCAGCAAAAGCCTCATTGACGGCTCGCTGTGTTCGTCTCATCACGTCAATACCTCCCACGTAAGCAAACAGTTGAACGGACTATTGGAAGATAGTCCTCGGGTTTTTAAGTTTGAGTTTCGCACGATCTTTTCAAGTACGATGTTGAAAAAGGCACATGACAGCGTGTCGCCTTGCCTAAAACTTTTTTTGACATTGAAGGTCTCGGTGAGTTCCTTACCGACCTTGATGTAGCAGCGAGAGCTCTCCATCGTCATCCTGCACAACCTGACGAGTTTGGCAGGAATGTCAAACTAGACATGGCGCTGTATAGCTCGTCTCTAGGCACGCTGCCATATGCGGCCTTAAATTCGACATCCACCTGTCGATCTGCATCTCTTGGGTTTTTTCGACGATCTGCCGTAATGTGAAGGTGTACGTTGCTATGAAACGTTAAAACACAGAATAAGGAGCCAAACAATATGTGACGGATTTAACACTTTGATTGGTAGATTTAAGAATTTCGTGAAATGGAAGTGGATATGCTGCAAGTCTCAACACTGGTTGTTAGCCATCCACTCAATCAACAGAATGAAGGAGATCTTTAATCACCCTCTCCTCCCTGTGTAGTGTCTGTGTAGTTATTATTTTTCATAAAAACCGAGGCGATCCACAGGGCATAGCGGTGTGTCTTAATGGGGATCGCTATCCTTAATTTGGCATTTCTTATAATTTTGTTGCTAAGACATTTTTCTTTAGCAACAGAAAACTGATAAAATCATATTTTAACCTGACGAACAGTAAACGCCCGAGATGTTCATTTGGATTTGAGAAACTGACATAAAAATCTCGTAAACAATGTCTAGTGCGTGCCAATGCCTGTCACGTACGCGCGAAACTGCCGCTCGGATTTGACCTTAAGACAGGCAAATGATGGGCACATTGTTTTGATACAATTTTCAACATCGTGAGGCAGTTTGGGTATGACGCACGTGGAATTGACAGATTTGGCAGGCGGCTAGAAACAGATCAATGATATACAGTGAACAAAAGAAATCTTCATACCAATTTCGAGAAATTTTTCCTCTTTTTTCTAAGCGTAAATTGTTGTTTGCCTTGACGTAGCGGTTGGATGTCAAACAACGTTTATAACTCACTCTTATTCTATACCCATTCCTATACTTTCGCTACCTTCGTACACTCATTTAAGATTTATCTCTTATTTTCCCTTAAAAATATCTAGAAAATGTTGTATTTTGATAGTATTTCCATATTTACTTCACCCACTGTATGTCCGTAGCTAAATTGACAGAATAGTTGACTCATTATTCTCTCGTGAGCATAATTTTCTACAAATATCAAGAAATACTGAATTTCGAGGCTTCTTATAAAAATTAAGAGAAATTCTATAGTTTGCCAAGAAACTAACGAAACACATAGAGAAGGTCACAGTATAACGAATATAGAATACAGACATAGTCATTCTAGCAGATTAAAGGTAGGAAAAGCAATTAGTGTTAGTCCATAAGGTGTGGACGCACATAATTATGTAGTTTATGTTCAATCCAGTTGATTAAAAGGTAACACACAAATGGGCGAAAAAAGGTAGAATCGGAGTGACCTAACAAAGTTGATTAGGTTGGCGACAAAAATGAATCGATTCTGTTTATCGTAATCCATTGACAGTAGATCACAGCCGAAAAGAAATTTTTAAAATATTCGTCGATTTAACATTCTACTTCTGTCGAATTTCAAGATGTACGTGTCAAGTGGAGTATTTACGATGGCTACCAATACACCAAACACTATACAAATGTGTCAAATTTCATATATTTTAAGGAGATAAACAACTATTCAATTTGGAGCAAGCGAAATGGAAAAAAGTGAAAATTGCTGATTAAGCATCATTTTACTCATCCCGGAAACCTAGGAATGTTTGACAAACTAAGGGGAATTGTGCACCATCAGCTTAGGTGAAGCCCAAGGCTTAAGTCGACAGAAATTAGACTTCACGCCAGAAATCATCGATAAAATAAACATACAACCATTTTTAATTCAAACGACATTACATTTTTAGTAACAAATGAAATGAAATGCGTGTTTTTAACACACGTTTCAGAACAAATTTTTAAGTAATTTTTATGTTTTCATAGGTTAAAATATACATCTAATCATTACATGAACCAGTCAGTATTTGCTTAAATTACTAAGTAACACAGAGACAGAGTCGCTCGCAAGTAAGCCAAACTGATGATATTTCATTGTCTTCAAACTCAGTAAATATAACCATCCACTAAATTAGTCAAGGTATCTTTATGAAATGCACGCTTTTTGTCTTCAGGTCAAACCAAATCATTTCCTTAAAACGACCACATCTCTAGTCTATCATCAACTCTCTAATTCGAGTCATAACCACACGTGAAACGAGCATTTCCTCGAACGCTTGCGAATGTTAATATCACCGACATTCTGAATATAGATTCGACGACCATCATCTGATGCAACTCGCGGACGGAAGAAAGTTGATCTTTTCAATTTGATTCGATTCGTTATTTTAAAAACTGTTGGTGATACTGGTGTACCAGAAATAGGAGATCTACCACAATTGTGGTAGAGTCCCGACACCCATTTCTGAAACGCGCGGTCGTAAACACAGATTTGTCTGCAATGGGCGGTTCGAATATAGAAGCAAAAATGAAAACTATCTGGATAAGTGCCTGCTTACTTACTTCCCAAGCCTGTGACCGCCTGAGACCATGCTAACGTTGACATCTATCCCGAACTGGACTGTGTGCCCTGTGTGACTTTGCTTCCGTCCATGGACATTTAGATATGGCGAACGTTCGCTCCTCCTTTCATTCTACGACTTGGAGGCTCTAATTCCAAACTTCCTCTTAACTAATACAACGTTTATTCCGTGGACATGATCCGAGATATTCAATCAAGCGATCTTTGCCATCCGGACCACATCCAATATTTGACTCAGATTTTTTTTCTTATAACGCCATCAGTAACCAAATCTATTGCTTCGCTCATCATCAAGTGGTCGGCTTTATATAAAATGATTGGCAAAAGAAGGGTTTTATACACTATGCTCTTGGTCCCACGTCTCAAATAGCTAAATTCAAACCGATGAAGCAGCGTTTGCCAATCGCGCTTCTTTGTCTCCAGTGGAATGCCATTTGTGCAGGTCAGTCAGCAGTCAAATATGTTTCATATCTCCAGCAACAATGTTGATCTTTAAATACATGCACTGCTTATGCCTCTTGCTTGCTTTATGTTTGCATGCAGTGATCGATGCTTTTGCACTCGCAATACTTAGAATCGCCCACCCGGCTGGTGTGCATTAATACCCGCTTTGTGCTTGCTTTTTTTTACGACTTCGGCTTAACTCAGCATCATTGACTGTGCGACAGAGTTCATATTTCATGTTTTCTCTGGACATTCATTTGGAGCTGCACAATGGTCAGAATGATACAATACGGGTACAACCGACGATGTCAGCGAGTGCTTGGCATAGATTCTAAATCAGTCTCCATCCATACTTTATTCAGGCGGTTCAAAGGCGGTGTCGTCTGCAAATTTCTCTCTGAATTTATCTTCGCAATCAAGCGGCACAAATTCCCACATTCGATTCTGATTAATTTCGACCGTACAATGTACAAATGCACGGCTCCTCCTTAGACTTTCAAAGTCGGCGTCGAACACTCCTTCACTAGAGCAAACATAACGCGAGTTGCTGCTGGAACTAGGCCAGTTTGTATCTAATGTTGTAGTGTCACACAAACTAGAAGTCATTTAATAAATGTCTGTTGTGATGGGGATTTTTTGTTAAAACGATTTGTCCAGCTCCTAGGATTAACTTCAAAGACATCGATATTCAATTGAAGATATTGGGGTGTGACTACAGAGTCACAACTGCGACCACATTTGATCTATCTGCTCGCTTCACAGCTATCTTGAGAAAGTTTATGACCTCTTTAGACGGGATGTCCTGATAGTTGCTTGGTGTCAAATTTGGACAATCGACTAGTAGGTGTTCCATGGTTTCCGTTGATTGAACAGCTTTCTAAGCTGCTATGCCCTATTTTGAATAAATGGCAGTTGCACAGGGTCATCCGTATCCGAGGCTTGTTGTCGTCTCTGAACTAGTGTGTGTTTTACACTGTGGGGAAGTTAACCCCACGCGAAAAAGTCTTCGACTCCGAACCAGTGGGACTACGCAATAGAGGACGACCACGAACCCGATGGCGCACTCAAGTGGAGAAGGGCCTCAACGAACTTGCAGTGCGAAATTGGAGGCAGTTGGCTAAGGATCGTGCCAGCTGGAGAGGATTGTTGACCGAGGCCCAGGTTCACCCCGGACTGTAGCGCCACAAGAAGAAGAAGGCCTCCATGTTTTTTTCTGGGATCAGCCCTCACGAATTTTTCGCAGTGTGTAAGTCCCTCCTGGGTGGTGGCCTGTGGCCTGGGTATGTGCGTTGATCTCAATGCACTTGAACCTCGATGCCTAGGTTCGATCCCTTGTCTACAAGTTAAAAATAATTTTCATGGCCCGTTCGAGTCTCATTGTCAGAAAAGAGTATAACTGTCTAGAAAAAACTTGGTCGGCATAAAACTGTAGGTCACTTCCACTCGTCAGAGAACAATAGCATGCACAACACGAGTCGTTGCTGAGAAGTATAAGTGCCTCCTGGTTGTTCGAGAATTGGATGCGGCATTTGTTTGTACAGTCTTTATATGTTTTCGTCCGTCAATGTTGCTCAATTCATGAAGAGGGAAAGGAGTTTTGACTGCTTCCTTTGCGTCTCTCTGCCTTCTCATTTCCCTTATGGTTTCCATGTTTCCGTATCAGTTTTTAGTATATTGTGACATTCCCAGACAGCACTGGATCTGAATGTGAAGCTGCATTGAGCTTTAGCCACTGCCTGGCTATCTAAGAGTATCGATATTTTTTTGTATTCATTAAGTTTCTGCTGTTGATGCAATGTGGAGTATAATTTATGGCAAAGAGTTGAACTTGAAAGGTAGTGGATTCTTAAGGAAAGGTTACATCTGGGTCCTACAATGCCTTCACTTCCTGACTTCGACCTCCACCGACGGATCCACGACATCAGTTATCCGTGTATAATGATTTTGGATTGTTTGCTAAATTCCAAGACAGTCATGATATCACTTACCTTGGTTATTTCATTAACGTGTTCGAACTATGTTAGGATATATAGCTGTGATCCCTACTTTGAAGTTGAATGGTCTTTGCAGGGCTACAACTTGTTTCGCAGCTTGAACAGCAATATGTAGCTAAAATGGGATTTTAATCCATGAACCAAACCTGTTGTTCAAATGCACGCCAACCTTTGTATTCTGTTCAATTTAATGATGGTCTTTGTCATTGGTTATTGTTCACACATCCTACTCGAAATAACAGCGGCGTAGAATATTGTTGGTTTAACCATTTGTTTGTGTATCCATAAGCTCATTTTTGGCTTAAAGGCTCTTGTTTTCCCCACTAAGGTTTAGTGGCTTTTTTCATGTATTATTAATTGTTTGGTCAAGTGTGACTTGCTTCGACGACTGCTTCTTTGATTTTCAGAGTTTGATGTCTGTTTAATCTTTTGCTAAAGCGGTTGGTCCTATTTGGATTTATGAGTAGAGCTTCATATTCGTGTCGTTTCCAGGTTAAGTTTTAAGTCTTTTGCAAGAGATCACCAAAGACGTGTTGAATATAGCAATGCCTACACATTTAAAAATGATTTACTGTACACGTTGAACTTGGTTCTGTTTTTTATAAGTTTTTGATTCTTCTGTCATTCTCATTCATTATTCTTGAATCGCTATGCGGCATCTTTCCTTAAAATAAAATACCTATTTGTGTTCAATAAAATCGGTGTGCTTTTCTTTCTTCGAGAATCAACATCAACATCAGGTTATGGGCCCAGACACAAAATTCAGCAGAAGTTAAAGATACTCCAGGATATTATTAGTGATTTATTGGCAAACAAATAAAGTAAGGTTATCTCGTTTTAGAAGAAAAACGTGTTCTGCGTTGTCAAGAAGGAAAATGGAACCTAATAAATATGGTGCTGACGTTATCAGGCTAGAGGGTTCAAGAAATTGGAATATCTGGAAATTTCAAACCACGGTGCTGTTGAGAGGAAGCGGCTGGCTGGATATTGTGGAAGGAAAGTGTGTGAAGCCCAAAGATGTCGCTGAAGTACCTGCATGGGAAGTTAAAGATGCCAAGGCGCAGACGCTGCTAGTTACACGAATGACACAAGAGGCCATGTTGCACATCATCACATGCACGAGTTCTGCTGAAATGTGGAGAAAACTTCAAAGTGTATATGAGCAGAAGACTGAGACTAGTGTGCATATAATACAGCAACGATTCTTTCAATACAAATATGAGAAAGGTGTAGATATGTCTGTTTTCTTATCGAAGATTCAAGAAATGCAAAATCAGTTAAAACAGATGGGCGAAGAAGTCTCTGACAGGTTTGTAATTACAAAAGTACTAATGTCTTTACCTGATGAATACAAGCATTTTGTTTCGGCCTGGGAATCGGCACCTGACGATAAGCAAACCATTGACAACTTAGTAGCCAGACTATTAATTGAAGAAGAGAGGGTCAAAGGAAAGAACGAGGAGTCTCAGCAAAATACGTCCTCATCTGCGTTCATTGTAAGAAATAAAAAATCCATAAAATGCTTTAAGTTTGTTAAAAGCGGACATTATCAAAGTGATTGCAATAGCAGTAAGCCTAGAGACGAAAACTCAAATAATAAAGATAAATGTTTCTACTGTGGAAAGTCTGGACACTATAAGGCACAGTGCAGGTTTAGAAAACATAAGTCTGGCCTAGTGCCTGAAACAGCGTACATTAAACATCCAATTATCTGCCTACAAATTTCTTCAATGTTTTTATCATATTTAACATCAGAATGAAATATCTTAGCATTAAAATTTATATCCATAGGTGTCAACATTGGTTTACAATTTTCCATATCAAATCTTTTAAGTACATTTTCTAAGTAATTCCTCTGTGATAATATAGTAGGACTGAAAATAAAACTAGAAGCAATGCATTCATAGTATCGAACACTGAATTGCATACTTCAAAGTGGTTGGTGGACTCCGGTGCCAGTGAACACATGTGTCGAGATCGAGCATTGTTTGCAACACTTTCAAACAATTTGCAAAAATCAGTGATAGTCGGAAATGGTGCAGTTATAAGTGTCACAGGTTGCGGACAGATAGAGGTTCAAGTATCAAACGGGACCGAATGGATTGATACAGTCATAGACAATGTTTTGTACGTTCCAGAATTAAAAACTAATCTGTTCTCAGTCAATCGCGTCACAGATAAAGGTTACATCATGACAACAGATGATAGTTCATGCAAATTTTACAAATGTAATGAAGTTTGTGCAGTGGCAAATCGAATTGGTAATTCTTATTACTTGAATTTACGTTATAAACGGAAGTACGATATTGCAGGCACTGCAAAACTAGTGCAGAACGATTTAAATGAGTGGCACAAAAGACTAGCGCATCAAAACTTCGCGTATGTGAAAAATATTTTGCAGAAGAACAATATTGCTGTGAAACAGACTTCTAAGCCTGAGTGTCATAGCTGTTTGGTTGGAAAAATACATCGATTGCCATTCAGCAAGAGTGAATATGTGACTACAAAGACTTGTGAGCTAATTCATGCTGACACTTGTGGTCCAATGGAAGAAACATCTGTTGGCTGGTCGAAATATTTTGTCATACTGAAGGACGACTATTCTAACTTCAGGAGTGTGTACTTTGTCAAAACTAAAGATGAGATCAAATATTGCATTGAAAATTTCTTAAATAAAGCCGAAAACATAACTGAAAACAAAGTGAAAATCTTTCGAAGTGACAATGGCTTGGAATTTGTAAACAAACAAGTGAAGGAAATGTTTTCAAGACGTGGTATAACACACCAAACAACAGTACCTTATACCCCAGAACAGAACGGGAAGGCTGAAAGGGAAAACAGAACTTTGGTGGAAGCAGCAAGGACAATGTTACACGGAGGGAACTTACCAAAGAAGCTGTGGGCAGAAGCAATTAATACAGCGGTATTTGTCCTAAATAGAACTGGGAAGAGTCATGAAAGTGGAAGGTCACCATTTGAAGTATGGACAAATAAAAATTTTGACATTCAGCAATTAAGGACATTTGGTACGAAAGTGGTTGTCCACATTCCAAAAGAAAAAAGAAAGAAATGGGACAAGAAAGGTGAACAGGGGTTGATGGTTGGCTACGATGAAAATGTTAAAGGATACAGAATTTATTTCGCACAAACGAATACGGTGGAGACAAAGAGAGATGTTATTTTCTTAAATCAAGAATCTGAAGAAATACTTCAAATTAAGAAAAGCGAGGCAAAAGAACCGGTGATGCAAATCGATCTCGAAGAGAGGGTTCAACAAGATGGAAGCCCGGAGACAGATGTGAGCAAGTTAGCAAATGGATTTGATGAAGCGGTGAAGGTGACTTATACAAGCAGTGTTGAAGAGGATGGATCAGTGTGCGATAGTGACAGTGAGTACTTACAATGCGGTGAAGAAGAATGTCTATTGGAAGAAAGCAGTCCACCCAGAGAAGAAAGAAGCAAACGTCTAAGGAAGCAGACGAATTTCTACCAATGTAACAATGTGCAAACGGACAAATGTGATGTTGAACCAGTTACATATAGTGAGGCCATGAAAAGAAGTGATGCTAGTAAGTGGAGTGAAGCTATTGCAAGGGAATTACAGACATTAAAAGATAACAACACGTGGGACTTTTGTATTGCACCAGTAAATACCAAAACAATCAGTAGTAAATGGGTATTTAAGATTAAAAATGTAAATAATACTAAAGAGTATAAAGCTAGGTTAGTTGCAAGAGGTTTCGAGCAACAGGATAAATTTGATTTTAGTGATGTCTACGCTCCAGTTGCAAAATTGTCCTCATTTAGATTATTTATTGCAGTAGCGACAAACCTGAATTTACCTATAACCCAAATGGATGTAACGGGCGCTTTCTTATATGGAGAAATAAAAGAAGATGTGTATGTTTCTTTACCAGAAGGTGCTTATTCAGGAAATAATAATATTGTTAAGTTGAACAAATCATTATACGGGTTAAGAAGTTCACCTAAGTGTTGGAATACGAAATTTAACTCTGTTATAACTAAAGAGGGTTTTGAAAGGTCAAAATGTGACCCATGTTTATATAAAAAGTATAAAGGTACTGATAAAATGTTTCTGTTAATATACGTTGACGATTTGTTAATCTTTGGTACAAATGAACATTGGATTGTGGAACTAAAAACGGTATTAAGTAAAGAATTTAAAATGAAGGACTTAGGATTAATTTCAGATTTCTTAGGAATACATGTAAAACAAGATTTGCAAAAAGGTATAACTATATTATCACAGAGGAATTACTTAGAAAATGTACTTAAAAGATTTGATATGGAAAATTGTAAACCAATGTTGACACCTATGGATCTAAATTTTAATGCTAAGATATTTCATTCTGATGTTAAATATGATAAAAACATTGAAGAAATTTGTAGGCAGATAATTGGATGTTTAATGTACGCTGTTTCAGGCACTAGGCCAGACTTATGTTTTGCTGTTTCTATGTTGAGCAGATATCAGAAATGTGCAAATAGTGTGTTATTGGGTGCTCTTAAAAGAGTTTTACGTTATGTAAAGTATTCTATTGATTATAAATTAATTTATAAATGTAATGATCAAATGCTGGAAGGTTTCTGCGACGCTGACTGGGGAGGAGATCAAAGAGATAGAAAGTCAACTTCAGGTTATTTATTTACTTTTGCAAATTGCTTAATTGTATGGTGCTCAAAGAAACAATCATCTGTAAGTCTATCCTCGACAGAAGCCGAATATATTTCAATGAGTATGGCTGCTAGTGAAGCATGTTGGCTTGTAAATTTGTTATGTGATTTTGACTACCAAAAGACATGTCCAGTAAATTTGTTTTGTGATAATCAGTCAGCAATTATAAATGCCAGCACAGAATCTGTAAAACGTTTAAAACATGTAGATATCAGATACCATTTTGTTAAGGATTTAATTAAAAATAACAAAATTTGTGTTAATTATATCAGTACATGTAATCAACCAGCAGACATGTTAACGAAATCGTTATCTAAGGAGATAATTACAAAGTTTCTTAATCAATGTGGTGTAGGAGATGCACTAGACTAAATACCTTTGTAATATATATGTCTGTTAGATATTAATTTAAGATATTATTTTTAAATGTATAACATTGAGAGGGGGTGTTGAATATAGCAATGCCTACACATTTAAAAATGATTTACTGTACACGTTGAACTTGGTTCTGTTTTTTATAAGTTTTTGATTCTTCTGTCATTCTCATTCATTATTCTTGAATCGCTATGCGGCATCTTTCCTTAAAATAAAATACCTATTTGTGTTCAATAAAATCGGTGTGCTTTTCTTTCTTCGAGAATCAACATCAACATCAAGACGTCTTCGTGCTTTCCCCTATGACTATAACAGCTAAATCATTTGCGTAACTGGCTGCATTCGTTATTTGCATTCAATACAACCAATAGTTCATCCACCAAGTTTGACCATAGGAAAGGGTATAGAACACCCCCTTCAGGACAGCATTTGATAGTTTTGATTACTAACGCAGATGTACCTTGTCTGGCTATTATAAGCATTTCTGATGTTAATCCATCTTGTGATTACGGGGTCGACTCCTTTTCCTTATTATTGCACTGGTTAATGGTACATGGTCGGTTAGCAAATGCCGCTTTAAAGCGCCAATAGTGACGCTTTTTTTCCCCCATGATCTCTGTAAGTTTGTGTAGGGCAGTAATTAGACATCGATAACTACTACCAGAGAATTCCTTTCACAGGACAGTCATTATGAAGGATTTACTGAACGTGACAAACTCATCATGAACGGCTGGATGGCACAGTTGGTTGAGTTCGTGCCCTTGGTTTTAGGGGTCCAAGGTTCGAATCCCAGTGAAAGCAATTGTTAATATGCCTGGTTTTCAAATCTGGTCGAGTCATCATTTGCCGTTAAGATCAAATTAACGGCACTGGGTATCACAATGGACCCACAATCATCTAAGTTTGCTGGCAATTTCGCTGGCAGCTCGATAACTTAACCTAACCATATCGTGGTAGGTTTATTTTTGTAACCGGTAAATTTTAGTCCAATCTATTTATTTACTTAGTGTTATCCCCGTTGAATGTGAAACAAAGATACCGAGATTAAATGCATTTCTTTCTAAAGGCCCATTCATATAAGCGGCGAACTGATTTCAGAAACAACCCTTTTCCAGCAAATATAAACAAAAAGTTAATCTTCTTGGTATGCAAAACGATTGTAACTGAATTATCGAGTTTTTTCATAGACAAACATCCGAAAAAAAGTTACTTTAAGTATCCTAATTCATGATTTGAAAGTTTTTCTCTGCGAATCAATCATTCTCTGCGGGAACTGTCAAACTGAATTCGTGATAGGCAAACGCAATCCAAAGACGAAAACGCGATACACAAACTCACGAACCAAAAATTCGCAAGGAAGTGTCAGTTCGCACCCGTAGTTCTCTCCGAATGAAAAACCTCCATATGAATGAAACGTCAATGTTGAACTTCGCAATTCGCGGCGCCCTCATATGAACGGGCCTTAAGTCGTTATTCTAAATCTCAATACATTGTACTACCGAATAGTACGACATGTCGAACGACCAGGTCGTATAGACGAATTTTTACTAGGTCTTACAAGTGTGTTTGGAATTTCAACTTCTTCCCTCGTTCGTACTGGAATGTCAACACCAGACACAGACAAGTAAAATGTGAACCTAGCTAATGTCAAATACTCGAGACGAATAGCAGAAAACAGTACAAAACGATAAACAAAAGCGCGTGCGTATTCGCCCATCCGTCAATCACTCCACAGCCACTCCACGCAATCACTTTCAGTTCTTTCAGTGGACACCCCGCGTGATCCGACCCTTTGAGAATTTTCCACACTCAATTAACCTCATTTTGTAAGAAATCCACTCCAAGGAAAATCGCAATTGATTTGCAAACAACCGTTAAATTCGCCACCAAGAGGCTTAAGCACGATTCCATGCCTCTATGTAAGACCTGCGAAGCCTCCTCTCACGTTCGTGAAGAGCGCTGCGCAAGTGGATAGACAGCCTACACTAAGCGGATGATAGACACGACCGCTATGCCCATCGACTAATGATGATAGGTCTCCAAGTAGAAGCGAAATATATTCCCTCTGTCTAAATCTTCGTACACACAGAATGGTTCTTATTTCTGTGTTCTTTTTTTATCTCGCTGTTTGACCACTGTTGCTTCACATCAAAACAATTATGAAAGCGGAATCGTCTGAAGGTTAACACGAGATCGGATTTCGGCTAAAGTGAGCACCACCTGATGATGGACTTCGTGTTGCTTACGTAAACACACTTTAACCGAATCATGATGTGTTGTGACGAGTGCAGACGATGTAGATGAATAATTGTTTTCACACTTTTAGATTTTATGGCAGTCACGTGATTATGCAAAGGTGTATCTTCTGGAGGAAGACAAGAGTTTATGGGGAAGAAAGTGTGTAAACCCACTTAATGTGCGATGGTGTTGGGTTACAATCTGTGTACAAATCCGTTTAGCCTCTATTAAGATAAATGCTTTGATAACCACAACACGTGGACATGACCGGCATACATCAAATCTAGCCCCTATCTAGGCAACGAGTTCACGAACTCACGAGACTCTCTTTAGTCACATTTATATCACACACAATTATCACACACACACATTTTTATCACACACAATTATACATAATCAATTACCAGCATCCAGTGTAAAGTAATGTACTTCTTCCTTTTCTTTCAGTTTACCAGACATTTCATCAGAGAACCCCGCCGTGATAACTTTGAATGAGATAACATCAACCGATCTGCCCTTGGCCGGAAGCCTGGAAGCGAGACCAGTCGATCAGATGATCATCTCCAAGGCGGACGCGAACACCATCAACAAGACCCAAGACGAAGATGACATCATAACCACGGAGGACAATCAGAAAGGTACGATCATGAGTAGCATTCTCATCTCATCGCTTGCACTAAACAGAACCCCTCCTTCACCCGCAGATGATCAAATAGAGAAAATAAATGATTCGGGAGGCAGCATACCGCCGCAGCCGCCTGAAAATGCAGAAGCTGCAGAGATTGCAGCTGGCAACAACATTCCATCGCCGATGCCCGCGAAGGCGTCGACAAATGCGACTGTTACACCCGAGGTGAATCTAACCGCCGAAGAAGTGCCGATACCAGTGTTCTCCGAATGGGCGCAGAAGCAAATGGAAGCCGCCGAGAAACAGCAACTGGAGCAGGACGTTGTGAATTCGTCGACGCAAAAGAAGAACCTCACAACAGGATCGAAGCAGGCACCGAGCAAATTGCGCACGAAAAACTACGCCTCACCCGATTGCGGGGCGAAAATAATTGCCTCCAATTCGGACGCGCAGAACACTGGGGCCGTGCTCACCTCGTCGAAAGATGAATACATGCTCAGTCCGTGTACAAATCGCATCTGGTTCGTTGTAGAACTCTGCGAAGCGATACAGGCCGAAACAATTGATTTGGCCAATTTCGAGCTGTTCTCGTCGTCACCGAAGAACTTCACAGTTGCGGTTAGTAATCGCTTTCCCACCCGTGACTGGTCGAATGTGGGTCGCTTCGTCGCCGACGACAAGCGCACGATACAGAGTTTTGAATTGCATCCGCATCTGTTTGGGAAATTCGTTCGAGCAGACATCCACTCGCACTACAACTCGGAGCACTTCTGTCCGGTCTCGTTGTTTCGTGTGTACGGCACTTCAGAGTTTGAAGCGTTCGAGACGGAAGATCGTGCCGCCGACGACTTGGATGAGTACGACGATGAGATCGCTTTTGATCAAGCACATCAGAAGAACGAGAATAATTTATTCAAATCAGCCAGCGATGCGGTGCTTTCGATTGTGAAGAAAGCCGCCGAGGTGTTGGTTAAAACAAACTCCAACCGGACGACGATGGAGATTAAAAGCGATCCGGGCTGCTTTACACCATCGACGGGGGACTTCGTCTGTGCCCAGTGCAAGGATACATCGCTCGCAGCTAAAGTCAATTATGCACTCTCGTGCAGACACACACAACTGATAAATCTGCTCTCGATCGAGCGGTTGCGGAGCGATATTCTGACATCGCAGATATGTGCCAAAAGATTTAGTGTTAACCTTGATAGCCATTTAGATTGTAAGAGCCGAACGAGCGGAATTGACGTGAGAAATAGCTACTTTCTCAGCCTGTTGCCGGATGATTATGTGGGAGCGCTGTGTCAGTTGTTGGCCGAGAGAGAAAGGAAATCTCAAAACGACTCAATGTCGGACGTCGGCTCGGGTGGCGGCGAACAAAACGGGGAGATATCGCTGAATTTGACAATCGACAAGGGGAACGGCGGAGCCTTTGGGACTCTGGAGAAACTTCCCGACGTGCCGAGGGAGGAGGTTAGAAAGAAACCAAAAATCGACGCGAATCCAAATGAGGAGATATCCGCGCAAATACCACCTCCTCCGCGAAGAGACGACGACGTGGTGTCGTTTACCGAGCGAACGGAGACGCCTCCTCCCCACACGGAGCCACTGGACATAAACATTTACAACTTGCCGGAGGTGGATAATGGGAATGTGGCCACAACAGGGATGCCAGCTGCAGAAGTCTCTGCAACGGAGGAGCCAAAAACCGACGAGACAACTGCGGAAGCAGCTGCTGCGACTAAAGCGGAAGCGATGGAAGGCTTGCCTAAGGTATCGGCCAGCGGTGGTGCGGTGGAAAACGACCCGGCAACGTGGGATAATCTGGATACCTTGTTGGCGGAAGGTGTTCCAGCCGGGGCAGTGAATGCACTGGGTGGCGGTGTCCATGGAAATCAACAGAGAATTGCCAGCGGTGGGCCGCACTCGGAGAGTGTATTCATAAGACTGAACAATCGGATTAAAGTGAGTATGTTTTGGGAATGTTTTTAGTTTTTGTCTGCAATTGTTTGTTTATCTAGTCGATGATAGCTTTTAATGTTTGAGGATATACCGTAAGGGACGTATGTAGGCTCAAGCTTATGTCAAAGCCAAGAGAATAGAAACCAGAAGCTGTGACCAACGAAACTGAGCAAAGCAATCATTGTGGTCACTGTACATTACTTCTGTGCATCTGGCTGACTTTGGGCTTGTATGGCTGCCGCTGTAGGCTGTCTCAGCAACCTCTCGTGCGGGGTATAGTTCTCTGACCGGTGGAAGGGACCTACAGTTTTGCGCCGACTCCGAACGGCAAAGATTAAAACGCATTTCTAATCAGATGTAGATAGGTTACGGTGGCGGTTCAATAAGAACCTAATTAGCCCTGTACAATTTTGTTGCAACAGCTCTAATACCTTTTGTTTGTGTTATTTTAGTAACGGCCCTTAATTGAACCTGAGATGGTTGAGAAGGATAACAGCTCCTTAGAATCCTTCGCACATCGCTCACTGCCGGGTCTTGCAAGAGCAGGGCAAGTGCAAAAGGAGTATGTTAAGGTTTCTCTCTCGGCTATCTTGCTGCGTGAAGATACCAAGTTTTACGGCATGCATTCCTAACAGACCGCCACCAATGTTTTTCCTTTGGATTGGTTGCACTCAGGCCATATTTTTTGTTTGATGTAGGGCAATTTGTCAGCCTGACCCATGCGGTTAGCTATTTCAAGAAAGTGTGTAAAGATGTTGGAAGACTATGCCTCCGGTGGCGCACGCAGCTAGAAAGGGGCCTGAACACGATTAACGTGTGTAGCTAGAAGCAACTAGCACAAGACCGGCCTAGATGGAGAGGCATTTTGGCTGAGACCCAGATCCATTCCAAACTGTAGCTCCAGCCAAAGAAAGAGAAGTTTGAAGATGTTCGCTTTGACTGCTTGAATTGGGATGTGCGTCTCTTCTGCAAGCAAACATTGATGGCCAGAACCTGGCCTAGCTAGTTCATCGGCCATCTCATTACCAAGGATGTCATTGTCACTTAGAACCCAGATAAGGCAGATTTTAAGGTGATCTTCCAAAATCGCTAGCTCAGCACGCCATTCCTGTACTACAGAGCTCAGAGTGAGAAGCACAGTAGGCCATAGCTTTGATGAATGCTCTGCCTTCTGCCTGGGCACGATATTTGGGTGTATCTTGATTTGACGACATGCTTCCCTGATTGCAACTATACGCAATGCTTCCGCTTGGAACACACTACAATTGCCCTGCAGTCCTTGGGCTTTAAAATATGTTGAGGACTTCTGAGAATACGCCCGCCTTGATTTCGCCGCTCATCTTAGAGTCGTCAGATTTCCCAGTTAGAATCCCTGCATATATGTCCGCTGACCTTAGCTGCTCTTTGTGGGGATTAGAGTGCCAAGCCACTTGTTAGGTTAAATTTGCGATGCGTTTAATCTTTGGAGGGTGTGAGGAGATCTCTTAGTAGCAGACCTAAGATGGTGCTATGACCATACAGCATAGATGTGCAGCACCCAGACTCCCTGAGCCTAATGGCACTGTGAGCTGTAGTGCTTTTGATGTGAAGGTCCAAAGGTAGAGGATGTAGCATTACCGTCAGTGCCTCCGACCGAAAAGCGCCGGTGGTTCCAATTCACGTTGTTTTTTATAATGTTGCATTTTTTTGCTAAGGGTCGGCCATCGTACTTCTTCTTTATCTTAGATTGGCGCTACAGTCCGGGGTGGACCTGGGCCTCAACGAACATGCCTCTCCAGCCAGCACGATCTTTAGCCAGCTGCTTTCAGTTGCGCACAACAAGTTGGTTGAGGTCCTTTTCCACCTGTGTGCCCCAGTGCGAGGACGTCCTCTGTTGCGCTGCCCCAATGGCTCGGTGTCGAAGACTCTTCGGGCCGGAGCTGTGGTGTCCATCCGCTCTATATGACCTAGCCATCTTAAGCGTTGGATCCGAAGACGCTTAACTAGGTCCATGCCTTCTCCTCCAAACGCCATCAACGCAAACAGGACACACGCAGAACTTTTCTCTCAAAACAACCAAGAGCTTCTTCATCCGCTTTCAAAAGCGTCCATGTCTCTGCGCCATAGAGCAGGACTGGGATGATCAGGGTTTTATACAAGCTCAATTTGGTGTTTCGAGAGATGGCTCTGTTACTCAATTGCCTCTTGAGCCCAAAGAAACAGCGATTGGCAAGAGTAATTCTGCGCTTGATCTCGGTACTGGTGTTGTTGTCCTTATTTACTCCAGAGCCTAGGTAGACGAAGTCCTTGACTATTTCAAAACTGTTCGGCCATCGTACTAGTGATCCGTATGTTAGAATCGGACGAACTATCGCCGTATACATCCATAGGATCACTTTTGTTGGAAATCCCACTTTTTTCCGAAGGTTCTACTGCAGACGTGTAAGGCTATGCACGCCTTCTTGACTCCTGGTCTACGTTAGGCATCCAGCTGCGATTTGGGTCTAAAGAAAGAAGTACTCTAGAATAAATAAAACACGCGATGTGTGAAAATCCATCCCTCCTTGAGTCCAAACGCACTCCAGTCAGGACCAGCGTGCCTCCAAGAATACCATTTACTCTTCCGAATCTCACACTTTCAAGTGATACCACTGAACACTGCAGCATTCTATGAATTTCCCACTGATCCCCTCGAAACGGCTTCCTTAACTTCCCGCTGAATCGATTATCATCGGCCGTGTCCTTCCATTCAAGGGTTTAATCATCATTAAGATTATTTACAACATTTTCATTGCCATTTTGTGTCACGAGCGAGCTGTTGTTTATTTTTGTTATGAACAGCTCCCCGCATCCATTAGACATACAGAATCCCTCAAACCGTGGCCAAGACATAGTTATTCCTCCTAAACACGCTAAGGTTCTTCAAATGCCTTTCCTTCACGCTATGCCATCATGTCTTCCGCTGAACAACTGCATCACCATGCAAAGTGTTTCCGACCGAATTCCTCACGCCAGACACAGCCAGTCCATTGGCCCCAGACCCTGATCCAATTGCGATCCACTGGAAAACTTTATTCGCGGCTTCCATTTTCCTAATTTGCAATAGAAATTCGAAGACCAGGTAGTCCGTGCCATGTCCATCACTGCAACATAAATCCCTGCAATGAACACTCAAACAGCCACGTTGCGACGCTATCTAAGTCCATTCATACTCACTTAGTGTCAATAAATAACTTTGCCTTGCCCATCCACCTGAGGCCTGGCGGGTCTTAGCATTCCAAGGAGAAATCCTTGAGCTGCCTGCCACCAGCCCTACGGTGAGGATAATTCGGATTCCTCAACGGAAACGGGCTCCAATTTTTCGTCGATTCAAACGGGGAAAGTCAGAAGGAAAATCAATTCTCTTGTACGTCAATGTCGGTGCCCTCTCCGGCGGATATGCTGCGCCTCTATTTTTATTCCGAATTTGCGTGTGAAATCCATCGACATCTGATAAGTGTGGGCACGGCAACCACCACACCAACTATCGACTAAACATTTGTGTTGCTTGTGTGGTTCCTCTTTTTCACTTCATTTTGCACACTTGCCCTTTAGTCCACTTTTTTCATTGCTAACTATTGTCTATTTCTCCGCAGGCACTTGAGCGCAACATGTCGCTGTCGGGTCAGTATTTGGAGGAACTCAGTCGGCGCTACAAGAAGCAGGTCGAGGAGCTTCAGCTGTCATTGACGAAAACCGTGCGAGCGTTGGAGGAACAGAATCACCGGCATCGGGAACAGGAGCGTGCACTTCTCGAACAGAATGGAATACTTAAGGAGGAACTGGACGATGTGTCGTTGCAAGTGCACGCCTGTATTGTTCTCATCATATTTGTGGGGGCCTTCATGATTCTGCTGACAGTGCTGGGGGTGGTCTTCTATCGCTCCATGGCGCGGAGTCTCCGGGGCAACGGCAAGCAAACGGACAAGAGGAAAGTATCCCAAAAGAAGCTAAACCGACGCAAGTCGTTCGATGATTTTTCCGACGCCTCCACCGGCAAGCAGAAAGTTCGACGCCCTAGTGAGGAAGCGATGCTGATCCTCAAAGACTGTGCTGCGGAGAACTCAGCGCCGGAGAGTGAAGTGCCCAATGCCAAGGTGAGGCAGCGGAAAATCTCCGTCTTCTACGGGAGAAAGGGAAACCGCAAAGGGGAAAAGCGCTCATGGCCGGAGGTAAGTCAACCGGGGGAGTTCATCCCTGGCGTGGAGGACCTCCCGCCAGCGGAGCCCGTGTCTCCGACTGCCCTGGAGGACGAGGAGTACGACAACTTCAACGCAAGTGAGTCGGATTCAATTTGCACCAGCGAGCTGCCATCACCGAACGCCAAGTCGTCCACTCGCAAGCTCAGCAGCATATTCAACGGCAGGGGCAGCAAAAAAACGAAGAAGACCAACGCAAACTACAAGCGTCAAGAGTCAGCTCCAGCGGACATCTGCAGCACCAAAGTCATCCCAGTACCCGACTCATTCGACGAAAAGCTGATCCTCGACGAAGACGACATCGAGAACTTCATTCCCGGCGCCGATTTGGCCTACAATGAGTTCATGCCAGACGGACCATCGGGATATCAGATAACAGACGCATCCAAGCAAGAGGAAGCCCGAAAAAGCGGAAAGAAATCCAGGCGACTATCGTCGCCAGCATTTTTCAAGTCAGCATTCAGCAAAAGCAGCAAAAAATCACCGCCACACGAATCGACTAGCTGGGAGTGGTATCGCTCCAAGAAGTCATCATCAATCACATCTAGTCAACAGCAGCCAATCGATGGCAAAGCATCAGGCAAAGTGAATGGCTTTGGCAGCGCAACGCACAGCCAACCATCACCGGCTTCATCGCTCTCAGAGATATTACCAAACAGCGGCCAAGGCAGCAGCGACAATTCATTTCGGATCCTCGAAGAGGCCATCAACACATCGACAATCGCAACGTCTTCGAGCAGCAACGGTAATAGCGGGGGCGGCAGCAACAGCGGCAGTAGTGCTGGCAGTGGTAGAAGCTCGAAAAAGAATCGCAGTTTCAATAGAATATTCAAGAAGGTATTCTAAAATTCGCGTTTAACACGAGAGTCAGTGAAGACGAATCGATTCGCTGTGTTCCGTTGATGTTTTATTAGAGCCGAAAGACTTAGATATGTTTCGTTTTTTTTTTAGATTGTATTTAGTCGGTGAGGTACTGCTGTACGAGTATGCTATTCTATTCAAAATTGACTGAAATTTGAAGAAAAAAAAGGCTGACTGATGATGTTTATTGCTGTTGTTGTTGTTGTTGTTGTTTAGTCTTTATTCTCACGGTGTGTATGATTGTCTCAACAATTTGTAGTCGAATGTGTGGATAGGTTGGTATTTTGAATCTCATTGTGTCGATGTGCCGTCGCTTGTGTTTTGTTAGAAAGATGTAGTCTAGTTCGAATGGACCCTATCGTTCTAAAGTTTACTGACAGTGTCCTTTATATATATCAAACTTACCAAGGCACCCAGAGTCTCTTATGAAGCGTCGCTAGCGTCTTGATGTCGGTATGCCAGTTTGCACAGCTGGCCAAGTGTATTTTGTCTTCATTTCCGCACCAGAGTTCTTTGTGATTTGTTCTTTTTTTTCTCAAGATTCCACTTGATTTTGAGTTTTGTCAAATAGATCAACGTGTCTCTTGATTTCCTATTCCCTTTGAAATTACAGAAAATCTAATGAGGCCACTGATTGGTTACATTTTGTGAAGGTCGACGTTTTGGGTATCAACGTTACATAACGGTTCTTCATAATGTAGAATTTATGTTTTGTTGCCGTTGTAATTTGCTTTTGTGGCACGTTTTGATTGTTACTTAATTTAGTCGTTTTTTGTGGTGCAATTGGTAGGTGTCGTAGACTCCGACAGCAGGTGGATAAGTTTGTTTATCGACACTAAAAGGCCAATCATATAGCGGCGAATTGCGAGCGCGATTGCAGAGGCAACCCGTTTTCAACAAATGTGAACAGAAAATTCTACTTTTTGGTATGCAAGATTTCTTGTTCTTCTTTGGTTGGCGCTACAGTCCGGGGTGAACCTGGGCCTCAACCAACATATCTTTCCACCCAGCACAATCTCCCGCCAGATGCCTCCAGCTGCGCACACCAATTTGTTTGAGTCCTTTTCCACTTGTGTGCGCCATCTCCTCTGTTGCACTGCCCCAATGGCTCGGTATCGAAGACTCTTCGGGTCAGAGCTGTGGTGTCCCTCCGTTCTACATGGCCTAGCCATCTTAAGCGTTGGATCCGAAGACGCTTAACTAGGTGCATGCCGCTGTACAGCCACAGTTCAGTACAGTACAGTTCGTGGTTAAATATTCTCCTCCAGACGCCATCAACGCAAAGATACGTTTTTTTGATTTAAAATCAATGACCTCATATGAATGGCCTTTAACACTCCTAGGATGTCCGAAAATGTAGTCTTCTGTCTTCTTAACTTGGACTTAACTCCTCTCCAACACTAGGACTTTCTCCTGCATTGCTGTATGCTCCATTCAGTTCAACAAATTCATGGATCGAGGTGATCACAATCCCTTAAACATGAATGGCACAGTATGGCATTCAACTTTGTTCTTGTTCACTCTTCCCACCCTCGCTTGATAGGAGGTAGAGATCGAGAGCCTTTTCCTCAAACCCAACTCCATTCCATGCCGCCAACAACGACTGACACCCAAATTGCATATTTTAGAGTGCATTCGAGAATTTAGACTCCACAGTCGTTACAGCAGACTAGCATTCAAACATTTACGCACATGTCACAAGTGCGGCTAATTTTCTGCTGATTTAAGGTCCAAACCGGTAGAATCTGTTGCTTGAGTTATATACTTCGGGGACTATGGTAAACACAACAGTGAAAAGAAATTATTATAATTTTAATATAAACTCTCTTGCGAACGTAAGTCGTGCGTTGCGCTTATAATCCACAAATGATTGCAAAGAGGTGATTAATAAATACGTATGTTGTGCTCGAAATCCACACAACCCCACTAGTCTATCATCAGAATAAAATGATTTATGTGCGAAAAGAACTGTCAAAGTATGGAAGAGTTGAATGTTGACTTCAGCCATCGTGATACATTCCACATGTTGGCTTAATTTACTGTCCCTCTCCATCTCACGTTTACGTTTACGACTTCACGTATTGCTGAGGGTAGACCACTTCATAAGCGAAAATGTGGCAACAGACGGAATACCGCCAATGAACAACTGGCAGAATTCTTAAAAGCTTACTTAGTATCAGGCCAGCAACCCATGGAGAGTCCGAGTCTGAGCAATGGCTGCCTTCCATCGATGACGACCATGGGCGCGCTGCTTCCAGTAATCAAGCCCAATCTGTCTTACAATCGTGATGACTTGGTCTTTACACCGATGGTTCTGTCTTCCTCTCCTTTTCAAACTAGGTGGCTCAAGTTCGACGAACCTCTTGCTCTTTGTTCCTCAATTCACACTAGTTTTTTTTTTCTTCTTTTGGCGCAACAGTTAGCGGTGAAAATTGGCTTCAGCTAAAAAGTCTCTTCTGCTGACACGATATCCTTCTCCACTTCTTTGCTCTATTAGTTTCATGGACGCCCCCTATTAGGCATTGCACCTATAAACGCCTAGCTAGACTATACAGCCCGTAAAGTTCATTGTTGAATCTTCTTCCCTAATATCAAATTTGCTGGAGGGTTAATATCCATGCGCTTGATGTGCCCGAGCCACTGTAGTGGACGAATCTTAGTCTTGCACACTACAACCACATCCTTGTACAGATCGTAGAGTTCGCGGTTATGTCTTCTCCTTAACCGCCGACGAATTTGTGTAGACCTGAACACGTTCAATAAAGAGATTAGATAATGTTTGTGTCCTATCGTGGGAGTTTCATTTGACATACTTCAATATATTCGACGTAGACTTCAGCTCTTCAAATTGCTTAGTGTCTAGCTTTCGTTGAATTCTTGAAAGCATAGACATTTAAAGACAAAAAGTGGTGGCCCGTGGCGTTGTGGGTATGTGCGTCAACTCCAACCTCGATGTCGTAGGTTCGATTCCTGCTCTGAGCGACAAAAATAATTTTCACGACCCCACCTCTTTCGAGTCACTGACAATGCTCGAAGAGTATTTCCTGTCTAGAAAAAGCTTCTCAAACAAAGCCGTTCGAATTCGGCATAAGACGGTAGGTTCCTTCCACTCGTCAGAGAACAATAGCACGCACAACACGAGTGGTTGCTGAGAAGCTAGACCCTGGCCCCCTACGGGCTGTAGCGCCACCCATATTATATTATATTATAGACATTTAAATGAAATTTTGCCCTTTTCTTGCCTTTTTTCCGGTGGACCAAGTTTAATCGAACTCATCCTTCACTGCTCATCAGCATCCTCGCATCAGTTGTGGAACTGGTCAAACCTCTGTTCCATTTCCATTCATTTCAAATCTAACCTGTCCTTGATCCAAGCTGCCGCCTTCTGCTCTCTTGCATTCTGGCAGTCCTCACAATCATGGGGTTCCAACTACAGACCTCCAACCAACAGACCTCCTTCTTTTCGTGGCGTTCGTGGTTGAACCTTCTCCTCCAGACGCCATCAACGCAAACAGGACCAAAGATCGTACGTAGAACTTTTCTCTCAAAACAACCAAGAGCTTCTTCATCCGCTGGTATGCAAGATTAGTTTTTTTGATTTAGAATCAATGATCCTCATATGAATGGGTTTTAACACTCCTAGGGAGTCTGAACATGTTGTGGTAGTCTTCTATCTTCTTAACTTGCCACAATCCGAGGTTACTCATTTGTGTGATCGGATCTGACCCTCAACGGCGCACCCTGTCAAGCTCCTTCTAATTCCGCACAGCAGGCAACCACACGTCTTGTGAAAATAAAGACTAAACAAACAAGCGTAAAATTAAGATCGTATCAAATTTTTCGACCAGCTTCTATCAACTCTAGACGAGAGGGTTAACCTGTAAATTCATTCCTATTTCTATTTGCATTGTTGTTCGCCATCCTCACAGCATATGTAAGCATAGTACTTTCATCCATGTCACCAATCATTCGTGAAAATTCGACAAAAAAAAGAGAAGAGTAATTGAGACCCAGCCACACAGCCATTCTGCCATAGTGCTTTAAGCCTATTTAATATTGTTACGGTATTTATTTTTGTTGCATTGTTCGCTAGTTCTTGTTTTTGTTTTCATTGTTTAGACACCACACCCCACACGTATGTACATGTACATTTGTTAATATTTCGCACCAAAAAAATGAAAAAAAAAATTCGTTACAAATTGAGAAACAAACAAAAATACAATGTTAGTGAAATAAGTTCTGTTATTCTTTCTTTTTCTCTTCCACTCCCTCTTTTTAGATAAACCAGAGCACCGTTTTGGGGAACTGAAACGCCTCTGACAAATGTGATTGATTTTTTGTTTTTGTTTTCTAAACAAATGCCGAGAGGACAACTCGCATCCGAACAATTGAACACTGAATGATTCAGAAATCAGAAAAGAATAAAGAACTCCTCCCCCCCTCCTCCTCAGAAATGTGAGAAGAGATGAAAACAAAATCTTAGTTTAAACATGTGTAGTTAGTTAAGTCTAGACTAGTTAATTGTAAAATGAATGAAAACGCAACTGTTAATTGTTAGTTTTAAGGCGACAGGCAAACCCCACACAAAACAAACGCGAGAATTTGTTACAGATGTGAAAACAGAATGAGGAGAAGCAAGGCTTTCTATCTTCTTTTGTATGTTCAGCAGAAGCTACTTGTGTATGTTTGTATGTTGTGAACCATGCAATTTCTAAATAGATATATAATATATTTGTGGTCTACTGTAATATACACACACCATGTATACCATTTATTTATTACTTTAATTTAGTGTACGAGTAGTGTTTAATTTAATGATTCTTTTTAATTTCAATCGCTTAAGTTATCTTTTTTACACACAATCTGTTGTTTTTTCTTTACTGAAAATAAAATCGAAGAGAAAATACGTGTTGCTAGTTTGTTTTTGATTTTGGAGATATGGATTCACAATGGTGTAGGCGTACTTCCTTACTAACTTGTCAGGCCGGCGACTCATGAAGGGTCCGAGGCATCGCTGACGGTCCTGGGCTCACTGCTTGCAGTCATCCACGACCAAGCTGTCCTGCATCGGCGATGTCTTGATCACTGTACCGGAGGTTCGGTCTTCCTCTCCTTCTCGAACCAGAACGCTCGGACTCGAAGAGCCTCTTAGCTGGAGCATTGGTGTACATGCGATGGTGTAAACGTATTCAATTGAAGTGTGAGTGAAGGTGAAGGATGATATTTCATTGAATTAGCTGATTTAAGGAAGACTCCTCCAGACCTAGACGGAAAAGATGCTGTCGAGCAAGAAGCGATCTGTGGCACACCAATCAGAGCGAAACATCACAAAAACCAGGTGCAACTTGAGTAGTGAAGGGGTTTGTCTACCTCGGGTCAAATGTGATCTCCACGAATGACAGCTTAATGAAGATCCGATATAGAATCGCCCATGGCAAACAATGGTACTTCGGTTCGTCAAAGCCACAGAGCTCGAACCTCCTTACTCGAAGGACCAAAGACGTGTTTTACAAAACTCTTACTTTGCAAGTCCTCCTTAATGAAAGCTGGACGCTAAACAAAACCACAGAGCCGATTCGTAGTGCCATCCAAAGAAAAATTCTACGTCGAATTATATATGACCTATCTGCGAATGGAGGAGAGGACGTACTCGTGAATGTGGATGGGGATGTAGTCCGGGCGACTGAAATTCGTCGACTACACTGGCTCGGCCACATCGAGCGCATGTACACAACGCTCCAGCTTAGAGTGTCTTCGAATCCGAGCCTCCTGGTTTGAGAAAGAGTGGGAAACAGAATCTTTGGTAGAATGCCCGACTCAATTCTTGACTGGAAGCAGCGTGGGCAGAACCGTCATCGATGGACGGCAGCGATATCTCAGGCTCAAACCCTCCATTTCTCATATGCCTCCTCCGGAAGTGTGTGGTTATCGATCATCAACAAGAAGTGTCCTGTAAGATATAGTGAAGCGGTTAGTATTAGTCGGAGGAGAACACACGTAGTCGTTGTATAGTCAAGCGACATAATTAGCAGATAGTGAAGACTTTGGTCTACCTCGCCTCAGTTTTGAACGTTGACACCTCCGCTCTTGCTCAAAAGGTCTTCATCAGCACGTTTATGAGAGAATGCAGAGGGAGCCTACAGCTAAGCGAGTGTACGCAATTGAAGAAAGATCTGCACCCACTTGGAGTACTGGAAGCAGTTCGTCAGAGATCGCAATGGTTAGCTTGTCAATGGAGATCTAGGTCCACAGCGAACACAAACGAGGATGTAGTAACCCTATACCAACGGATCGAGAATAGTCACAGGTACTGGAGCCGGATTCAACTCGGTCACTCTGCATAAACAGGAATTCAGACCCCTGATACGTGTAGGCTTCCAAGCAGAGATCCCTGCAATTCAGAAAGCAGCAGAACCCTTACAAGGAACTGACATCTCACCAACTCTTATAGACAGCCAGATTCTGGGTTAAATCAGACACCACAAGGTCCAACCAGCCCACAGATCATTACAAGTGAATGAAAGAGCGGACGATTTTGGTAGCAAGGATTTGAAATGGACATCATCGATTGTCAGACGACAGGATAATGTTGCCAGAGCTTTTTATCGGCAAAACAAAGAAGCTGGCGTTAGACCGAAACTCGATCCATCTGGGTGCTCAGGAAATGGAACCAGTAATCCATCAATCTCTGTCGAAGTTGCGGCCAAGAAGCACGAACAGAGTCAATCCTTTTGCCACTGCCCAGAAACGGCGCCTAGTTTCCTTGGGCCATAGATCGGATCTTCATAAAGAGCACGGAATGGTTTCAATCACTACGCGACATGACAGATTAGAAGAATTGTGTACTCATGAAATAAAGGAATTCATAGTGGGCCATTCGACCTCGGAAGACCTGGAATTGATGGTAAATCATCACACTACCTTTCCTAAACCTAACCAAACCTACACAATGTTCGAACAATTTTGATTCATGTTGTAACTGCAACACCGACCTTCAAACGCTCGATGGGCAGCTAACCAGAGATCGCGCTGGTTGGAAGGCATTGTCATTTGAGGGTCTGGTCCATCCCGGATTGTAGCGACACACAAGGAAGAGAATACAATAATGTTCTTGGCCCTCCAAGTTTTCTGCTCTTAAGTATTTTGATCTCTATGTCAATCGTGTTAATATCAGTTGGCTGTCCAGGAAGTTGCGACAATATATAGCCAGTCGTCCTCATATTTCCCAAATAAATTAGTTTGTACTTCTGTAATGGCGACAAATAAACGACTAGATAGAAGATAGAAGATAAGCCCTCATCAACGCTGTACTAGAACAAGCGCAAGCGGTAACATAACCTCTTCAATCATAGGCATCTAATCTCACGCACTCAACAGAGAGGACTGAGACGCCCCTCAAATCTCACTCAAGCCCCACGACTTCCACATCAACAAGAAATACTAAAAATGTTAAAAATAAAATAACAACTACGACGTTTTTATTGACAATGCTTAGACATGTCTGTAGGTACTGGGCACTGACTTTGGCACAAACACTCTCTAGTTGCCTATAGCTTCAGCTCGTTGAGGAACTCGGTCACGTCGATCATGTCATCCGTGCAGAAGGCGGACTGTTTCGCTAACGAGTTCAGAGCTCTGCCAGAGGTGCCAAGGATCTTCTTCCAGTCGGCTATGTTCTTGAATTTCTCGTCATTTGTGCAGTAGATCACTTCATTGATGTCCTCGTCCAGCTTGTAGCAGCAACACGATGTGAAACTCTTCCTCAGATCGGCGACAGCTTGGTCACGCAGCTGATCATCGCGACAGACTAGATTGAGGATGAACATCCCCTTCGGACCGATGACGTGCTTGAGATTGTCGAGGACTTGCGGTTCGAGGAAGCTCTTCGGTGGGCAGCTCATGCCGAGCGTTAGATCTTTGCTGTCGACGTCGAAGAGGACGGCATCGAATTTGATTTCTGCAAAATGGAAGTCAGAGAGGATATGTGGGGTGAGGGAGCTAGCTTACCTTCATCTCTGCATCGGCTGATGAAAGCTAGACCATCGTCTATGACGACATGCAGTCGCTTGTCTTGCTTCAGGTCAAAGTACTGCTCCGCCACTTCCAGCATGATTGGATCAATCTCCACAGCGGTGACTCGAACATGACTGCAAGCAAAAAGGGAATGTCACATGAAAGAAGCCCCCGTCTTGAGTGAGGTTAGGTTCGCATTTACTGAAACGCCACGCGAATGAATGTGCACAGACCACCTCCGCCCAGGCCGACGACAAGCACATTTCTCAAAGCACCATCGTTGCTGTTGCTTGCAGTGGCCATCTGCACACCGACAGTCATGTACAAGTGATGCTGACAGGCCATGTATCCCACATCGATTTTCTTGCGGGCCTTCTTGTTCTTCGACTTAACTGCAAGTGGAAAATGAGAGGAGTCCCTATTCACTCGAACGAGATCACTTACTTGTTTTGACCAACGCCTCAGACTGAACCACATTCTGATTGGACAGGAAGATTAGTCGCCTGAATACCTTGCCTTCTTGACCCTCGACTTCTTCGATCCGGAAGTCCCCAGAGATCTGTGAGAATCCACTCACCAGAGTTTCACGTTTGCCAACGTCCTTGCCCAGCGACAAGTAGGGAATCTAAATGGAACCGATTGGATGGGAGAAGATGTGGAGGGAATGGGTCTTGTGTTACCTTATTGAGAAGTCCCTTCGGGGCCAAGTTCTTTACACTCTCGTTCAGTTCGGCCTCCACTGACTCCCATGAATCGTAGACTTGATCACGATGCATTGTGACGATGGCCAGACGGTTGTAGTGTGCGTTCTCGATTAATTTCTTTCGTCCTTGTTGTGTGGAGAATAACCATTCGATTTCCCTGAAAATGGGTTCACATCATTTCTAGACACTCAGAATGATGGTTCAACACCTACCTGCCCTGAGGGACGATAAACGCGGCATACCTCCCGTTTGTCTTATTCGGAGGCTGGTCAACGATGTGAATTGTGTAGCGCGGCGTGGTTTCTCCTGGTTTCAGTAAATCCATTGTGACCTCATTCATATCTGAGAATACACTGAGATTAGTTTGACCACCAAGTCCAGCCTCATTTCGTCTTACCATCAATTGTACTCCTCGAAAGTCCATTGAACACCATCGCAGCTTTCTGTGTAGCGGACACCGCTTCGACAACCTCCTCCGCGTTCGATACCCGCTGCATTTTGGCGCCAGCCATACAGATCTCCAGGATCTGCAAACGAAACAAGCATCATCACCCGAGTCTTCTAAGAGTTTACACAATCTTACTGGTTGTGGAAGGATTTTGAATTTCGTGGCAATCACAGCAAACACTGGCATTGATGGCGCCTCTGAATCGCCCTCCTCGGAGCACTGGTCAGTCTCGAAGCATCGAACAACTCGCAACATGCACGCGTTCTTCGGGAAGTAGTCAAGTAAGAATTTGAGAATGTGCTCTTGGAGCAATGAAATGCAGATATATCGACCACCATTCCTGAAAGGAAAACACTCGGTTCAGAGCAACTCCATCTGCGGTGAGATACACAGAATATATCACCTCAAGGTGCGGACAATTTCGTTGAAATATTTCAGAACTGTTGCCTGCACTTCCTCCGAGTTGTCTGTCATGAGGGCATCCAGGGTTCCCTTGTCAAATGTCACCGAAAATGTCTCATCATCGAATTTCATCTGTGTCGCGTCCATCTGAATGAATTTCATATCGCCACGCTGCTTCTCGTTCAGTTCTAACATCTTCTTTATCGCCACCGGGGAGATATCAATGTTTGTGATGTCTCTGCAAGGACACATCAATTAGAGACACATCCAATCAAAATAAATCCGAGCACTCACTTGAATCCAGAATCGTACATGTCCATGCTGAGCCGGGAGTTACCGCAACCAACCATCAGGATCTTATCTTGGTACTTGACATACTTGTGTATTTGCACTATGAGATGAAGGTACTCTCCATACCTGAGGAAGGAGTGTTTTTAGGAATCACCTGGAAGATGACATACACAACTCACCATTCGAATGCTTTGGTTCCACGCTTCTTGAAGAACGTGTTCCAATATTCCGTCTGATTGAATTCATGATGCGATTTTGGCAGAAGATTCATTGTCACTTCTGTGAGATGGGGGTATTTTAAACACTGATATTTACTTAATTAAATGTAAATAACGCAATTGTTGCTGTGGTTTTAGCTTCTGAGAGGTTAAGAAAAACAGCCCAGCAAACATTCAACGCCGATTTGACAGTGCTGGGGAGAAATGTCAAAATGACAAGCAACAAGTATATCTGTGGTCAGTTCACAATGGTGCGAAACGTTAAGGTGCATGAATGTAAACTCTTATACGACTGAGGATGGAAAAAACGGAAAGTTTTATTTGAAAACTTATGGAATGCCGGTTGAGGACTGACTTCAGAGCATATTATTAATATATATTAATATTCCTGTACTAATGCTTAATCAGGGCTCTTCTTGAAACCCGCAGAGGATATAAGAACTTTGTTTACATTGACATGCAGTGATCAAGTAAAATGCCAAGCACCAAGCGGATGTTTATATAAACAAGTACAGCCGAGGCAAATTTAAGATGTTGCGAGTAGCAGCGGATCCTTCAGAAAATGGATGGTAAACATTTACTACTCAATTGTAGACATCAACAAACTCACCATCTTCTATGGTGTGTTCTTCTATATGTGTATGTTCATATAAGTCTACTGGCATAACAACATTCTGAAAGGAGCTAGGTAAGGAACAAAATCACTGGGTCAGAGATATTAAAAGATTGGTGCTGACTTTAATTGATTCCAGTTTAAAAGCTATAATCACACTTGTGTTTTTATAATATGCATGTACTCAAGGGGTTATTAATAAGCTTAGTTGTGCTGGGTCAAGACACAGGACGGTCTGAAGGTATAGATGGTGAGAGGGAGAAGAGGTATTCGTGTACATTGGTCTTAAATATCGGTGGAATGTAGTCTGTTGGGAATAGTGGGCTTGGACCAGTATTCCATATTCGTGTAGTTCGACTGAGAAACAAGTCTCTAAATTTTGCTATGCGTCAGAAAGCAGGATTGAGGGTAAACTTATGGGCAGCCCGCATGCAATTGGCTAGCTTACTTGAGCTTCGCTTGTTAAACAGCGAACAGAGACAAAGAAGGCACGCTGCGTGGATGTTTCAGCGAGTCTAATGACTGCGATATTGTTGTCTACTATTACTTTAATCGCTCCCTTTTGGATTCTATGTAGTAAGTGCGTCTTTTTGTGTGGTCTTTGGTGCATGGGACCAGCTATCGCCTTGTACTCAAGCTTAGTTTCCTAAATTGAAGTCAAACAGAGGGGGTGGAATATTTCTGGCATCGCTAAAAGAAACCTAAACATTTTTTCTCAGGGTGGTACCGACCATGCGTCGCCGGCCTAACAAGGATGGACGGAAACATTTTCCAGCTTTTTTGGAGACCTCGAATATGTGTTCCAAGTAAGTGTTGTGTTTATACACATACCAGGCATAGAACGTTTTTTTGCTTTCGATATTTCGATACAAGCGCAATGAATGGATTATTTGGGGTTTAGCCTGAGTGACAGCAGACAGCTTTGAATTCCACACTTTTGTTCTCACCCCAGTTAATGATGCTGTCGTTCCAATTCTACGGCCAAAGGGCAATGTTGAGATTAGGGATTGAAACGAATATGAAAAACTGAGGGTGCCGTCATCAGCGAACTAGTGTATTGGATTAGAAGTAGCAGACAGGAGATAATTTTTAAAAAATCTGGAAGAGTGTCAGAGACGGAACAGGACGTCAGAAGAGACTCATCGACGGCATACTTACCCATTTTCGACAAAAGAGCTTGAAAGCTTGGTTTAGAAATATCAAGCGCAACTGTCTCGTCTCCGTCTTTATTGTTCAAAGATTAGTTCCACTTTTCGGCGAGATAAGCTATCAAATCATCAGTTGATCTGTTGCTACCAAGATTCGTCCTTTTTAGGGACGCGCTGGACAAATTCTGTTTTCCAACTACTCGAAAAGAGACCTGAAGAGTAGGGTAGATCAAGAATCTTGCGCAATGGTTTTGCCAGCGAAGAAGAACATCTCTTAAGAAGAGGGACCAGACGATTTGTACACGTCCCGAATTTGCCCCAAGGTAGAGAAGCTGTGTCTTCTGTTGCAAGTGCGAAAGTAATAAAGGCTTTTTCCTCTTCCCCCTAATTTCTGCAACTGCTACTAAAAAACCTACCGAAAAGGCATGTGTGCTCGTGATTCCCACAGGGCAGTGAACAGAAATTGAAAGTATGCTTAACGTGAATACCCGGCCAACTATTGGCAAATTTCACGGTGAGCCTACCCACAATAGCGGAGTCAAATTCAGCGTTGACCACCGCCCTGGGGAGGAACTTACCACCCCAGTAACAATTTAGTGACGCTTAAGGGCGACCACAAACCTTGCTGAGGGCGAGGCCTATCTAACACCTCTAGCCACCACAGACCCTAAAAAAAAGGGTCCTAGTATGCTATATGCTCCCGCGATTTTGGGCAACCACAGCCACCATGATACTCCCACTAGGGGGCCTACCTCTTGACAGCTCGGAATAGAAGGTTGGGAGCCTAACACACCACATCCTTTCCGGCTCCAGCTATCTCCCATGGTACCAGAATAATGCCTCTGGTCGGGCTTTCGCAACCCGAAGGTCACTTCTAGATAAGTGCCTTAACACTCAAGGCCTAGCAGCCTTTTAGATGGACGCCCATCGAATCAGTTGTCGAGGCAGAGACCAATGGTCGAGTTGCATCCATCTACACAAAAACACAACACTAGACAACATAACTTTGCCTGGAAATCCCAGCAAGGTCAAATCGAGGCACGCGACAACCGAGTCGTTCTACGCCACTGTCGAAAAATCTCATCGTTGGGAAGTACAGATAAGTAACACATGCACTCATCCCTACCAAAGAAACCCCAGAAAAACGAAAGCAAACAGGCCTAACTACAACAAGGACAACAGGAAACCTACTACTACTCGAAGAAACAGTTAGTTCTCGCATAGAACCACAGTCGCTATGCACCCCATGAAGGGCAGTGAACAGTAAGTAAACAAGTGTTTTTTCCAACGTTGCGCAATTGAGTTATTTTGTTGATACAAATCAAGATTAACAAGGAACTACGTCACGCTGCTGTTCGTGATGTAGTCGCTGTCAACTTTCAAAAATCACACTTCCTTGTCAACACAAACTTTATCCAACTCACCCTCTCATCGTTTCCCATGGCAATCCAAATTTATTTACCACCAGTCAGTCAAAGACAATCCAGGAAGTTCGGTTTCACTCTAGTTATTCACTCATTCATATCCGAAGAATCAAAAGAAAATGTCCTGTCTCTGCTTAGGACCAAAACGCGCTGGAAAAACGCATCTTTTGAAGGCCCTACAAGACCCAAACAGTGTTGACTTCACAACGTACTCAATGCCAACGGTGGGCACAAGTATCTACACAATCAAATTTCCCCCGAAGCCAGCTGGCAGCGAAACGGTCGTAACCTCAAAGAAGAGGAAGGACATCAAGACATCCATTGACGTGGTTGAGGTTGGCGGGGGCATGGCACCAATCTGGCATAAATTCTTCAAGGATGTCAAAAAAATCATTTACGTCGTCGATACGTCAAACTTGTGTCAAATATCTGCTGCAGGTAATGTGACAGTTAGGTGGAGAGACTGAAATCTTGTTGACATTTCTCCCTCGCATCGTTTAGGTGTCCTTTTGTATTCGATTCTTGCTGAACCCAAATTGAAGGACACAAAGTTTCTGCTGGTGCTGACTAAGATGGACTATGCGTATCGTCAGATGAGGAATGAGGCCTTGTTGATGCTGCAAATGTCAAAGCTGCAAAAGGAGATCACCCAGAGTTTGAAAATCGTTGAAGTTAGTTCGGTGTCTAAAGACGGGTTGGACAAGATCTATGAATGGTTGCAAAAGAGTTGAATGATGGATTTGATTGAAGGAACTTTATTGTGTTCAGATGGATTTCAATAAAACGATGCACTGCATGTAAATCGTGGTTTGTCAAGTTTCCCTGAACGTTGAAGTGGGCAATTGTAGTTTGTAGTGCAATTTTGATTCAGCCTAAAGCTGAGATTGACCAAATGTTCGTTAAGCCCCTTAATTTTTAAAGGATTTCTTGGGCTAGGGTACCGTAGAAGACATTACTCACGTCTATCTTTTAGCCCGACGGGCTCACTGCCATGCGAACGATTAGGAAAACGTCTCGTTGTTCCGTTTATACCCAAGATGTATGAAAAAATCAAGTAAATTTGCAATGTCTTGAAGATCGCAGCCTCCGCAGAGACTTTACTTCTGGATAATTCACCATCACCACCCCTAGCAACATTTTATCGCACTGAAGTAGCTTTCGGTTCTAGAATTATAGAAACAGGATCTGAACTGAACTAGCAACAACCTTT
Organism: Eristalis arbustorum; assembly: GCA_916610145.1. Classification (NCBI taxonomy): domain Eukaryota; kingdom Metazoa; phylum Arthropoda; class Insecta; order Diptera; family Syrphidae; genus Eristalis; species Eristalis arbustorum. The sequence continues at coordinate 27,631,623 of OU744317.1, forward strand.
TGTTTGTGGAATCTGGCTTGAGTGCCGCTGAGTAGCAATGCGAATGAGAATAACTGCCACAGTCAAGCAGTGCAAGTACCATAACAAGAAAAATGCCCGCAAGTTGAAATCTTCGGTCCGTCAGCGTAGATGCGGATAGGTAGATATATTATTGATGGTTTCTTTTGTTAGCCACTGATCCGAAGAAGCGCAAAGTTGTCGGTTTAAAAAAATTACAGTGTGTAAGATTGCGAATCATCAGATTTGTTGAGACGCCTGCGTAAGGATGCCTATTCTTACTTATGTTCCGGCCCGTGGAGTGTCTGAGCATTCGTTGCCCTTGTATAACTGACTGGTGGGGGACACGCTGCTTCCAGTCGTCAAGATTTGTGCTGGTGACTTTGTCTTTACACCGAAGATTCTGTAATCCTCTTATTCCCAAGCCATGAAGAGAGGTATTCGAAGACCCTTGCAGAGCAGACTCTTTCAGCAGTGGTGTCCAAGCGCTTGATGTGGCCAAGCAAGTGCAGATGACTGATTTTTGTCTTCCGGACATCTTGGAACAGATCATAGAGTTTACGGTTGCTTCTTATCCTCCAGTCACCTTCCTAACAGAGTGGACCGTATGTATGCATATTTGTCTAGGATTTATTTCGAAGGAAATAGAATCGGCTTTGTTTTTCTGATCACCATCCCAGTGTCAGCTTTATAAAGCAAGACAAACTTTTGCATTGTGTAGAGAAGTACTTCGAGTTAGTCAAATTTTGATCCAAGTTATTTGCATCAACCCAGGGCGACGACGATTCTATGATGCGACATCAAGATGTCATTATTTGAGCCCAAGTTTGCCGATAAACAGGCTACTCTCCTACATCAAATGGATAGCTTTCGATTATAATGTGTTGTCCCAGATGATGTGAAGGGTCGATTCTTGCTCAGTAACTTGTACTTCCTCTTTTTCTCACTCTCTATCATCCAACTCCGCTGTTCAGGATATAGCGATTGCTTGTGTAACTTCCAGGCATGCAAGTCTTTGTATTTTAGTGATGGGTTTTAGGGTCGAGGCTTCGTGCAAAACCTTCCACCAGACTATCCCGGCATACCTTAGAGGGGGTGTCATCCGCGGACTTCATTTCCATGGAATTTAGTCGTATCCTCTACCAAAAACCCTAGTTCTTAATGGGAGCTCTGGACACGTTCGTTACCAGTTTAATATCTTATTTAGGATCATACCCAGGTATTTCTAACTACTAGACGTGACCTAGTAGTCTGGACTGTGGAATGACATTCCACGAGATCGAATTTTTTGGCACTTTTCCTTGAGGACTCAGAAAGTGTCTCAATATTTGTTCCTTTACTAAAGCCTTTTATGTTCCCTTTTGGCCGAGACTACGTAGTAATATAATAATAATATATAACATATATGGGTGGCGCTACAGCCCGTAGAGGGCCAGGGCCTAGCTTTTCAGCAACCACTCGTATTGTGCGTGCCTATTGTTCTCTCATGAGTGGAAGCGACCTACAGTTTTACGCCGACTCGGAACGGCCAAGTTTGGGAAGCTTTTTCTAGACAGGAAATAATTTTTGATCATTGTCAGTGACTCCAAAGAGTTGGGCCCGTAAAACTTATTTTTGTCGCACAGGCCAGGAATAAAACCTACCACGTGGGTTGGGGTCGATGCAGATACCCACAAGGCAATGGGCCACTACGAGACTACGTAGTATCTAACTGCAATTATAGACAAATTATCAGCAGGAAAAAGAGTAATAGTCATCATCCACGATGATCAAAACGGTCGATTGACGTCAACTACTTCCTCACCTGAAGTCATCGGCCAAGAGATCGAAGAACAGAAGGATGTCATAGACATTTTCGAGTCGATTTCTAGAAGTCTGAAATTGGTTGAAATATCATTCATTCGATCCAACGAAAAAAGGGGAACACTGGTCTCGTTTTCTGTATAGAGCAAAGAAAGGTTAGATTAAAATTAGAATAGCTGGCTCAGACTCCCAGTCGCCGTGGCTTGTTGATTCATATTTCTTTCGCTTAGGTGCATGTGCCCAGCAAGGTCTGAGTCATGAACGATTAGTCCGTAGACGACTGGTCAGTATAGCGTCACTCTACGCTCTTAAGTTTGAAGCAGAGCCATGGAAGATGATAACTTGTATTGCCTCAAATAGATTTTCTGGTCACCTGTCCTTTTTCGAAGACTGTTTGGATTTCCTATTGCACGCTTACACGCCAGGCACTTCTACTTCCATGTCGACTGACTGTCTGATTGGCAACTCCCTCTCTCTGGGCAATCAGGTCAAAGTCATCTGTACATGCAATGGTAAAGACCTTTAGAAGATGCAGTCCCTCAGCTTGGTGTTTTCAAAATATGGCTTAAGCTCGTAAGTCTCGTAAGTTCTCGGTAAGTTCGTAGCCAAGAAGACACAAATGACAGGAATGTCAAAACTGGACATGAGTCTGTATTGTTTGTTCTCATACGCTGCATTATGTGACCAGGCATTACTTTCACATTTAATATATTGTAATTTACTTGGCCCTGGCCCCCTACGGGCTGTAGCGCCTTCCATATTATTATATTATATTCACTTGCTATGCAATTATAGGCTGTGTTGTATAGTTGACATCTCAAGGAAGGAAATAGGAATTTCTGGCAATCAGGGTGAGTTCGTAAGTCCTGTGGGTTGCCTCGGTTTGCATTCGATGATTTGATCTGTTTTTGTGGGCTTTCTTAACAGTTTACCGAATCGTTACATTAAAGTTTAAGCTATTGACTATTGCGTCAGAGTTTCGGTCACTTTTCAACTCTTATTTAAGTTCCCTCCAAAAAGAGGCTTCAAAATTCAATGACTCTTAAGAAAATCAATTTTTTTGAAAAATTTATTTATTCAATTCAACTAAATAACAAGAACTTCCCTCGAGCCCCGAGCACCCCATTAGAGCTTGTGGTGCTTCTCCATGTACTTTAAGTTACTCTCAACTTCTTTTGAATCAGTCAGCACCTCCTTGGCGGCCGACAGATATGACTTGGCCTTTAACAAATCCCCCGCATGCGCTGACAGCACTGCCAAATTATTGAGTGCCGCTCCATTCGTCGCATCCGATGTCAAGCAAAGCCTCAAGCAGCGACGTGCCAAGTTAAAATCACCAGTTGTCTAAAAAAAAAAAACAAAAACACAATGAATGAATAATTCCCCTCTAAGTCCATGCAGTTATCGCAACATAATTGACACTGACACCATTGACAAGTGTGACACGTGTGAATGACACATGACATGCCGGGTCAGCTTTAGCGCAAGCAATTCAAATGTCATGTGCCTTGGTGTCTTATCTCGATACGTCGCCTCAGTCTGGTTTGCCTTTTGGAACAGAATAACCGTATTCCGGTTGACATTTGGGGGCAAACAATGACTAAGACAATTATCAGCTGCCAGTTACAGTGTGAGAAACAACACAGACCCCCAGAGTGAGAGAGAGGAAACGTCTTTGGAATTTTCTTATTTTCTTGACATTCTTTTAGGGTGATTCACCCCGGAATGTTGTTGTGGAATTCGTGAAGCACGGATTTAATTGGGACTTGTGGATAATTGATTGCGTCTGGATAAACAGCCGAGTGGTGGACAAGAGCTTTGTTTCGGTGCCTCGCGTTATCTTATCGCATTTTATTTGCTGACCATATCGAATTTATTGGAAGAATAACTGATAGGCGCTACGACATTTTGGAGATTCTTTACTTTTCCATAAAATTATCGAATGATCGCTATCGAGAAATTCCCTGACGACAGCAGCCAGTGAAAGGCATGTGCAAAGTGGATATGATATAATTTGCGGAATTTTTTAAGTGGAAATCTCCGTGACACCACTGACTTAGTGACCAGATTTGGGAGTGTTTTTTTTTTTGGCAGTGTGTGATTCAGCCACTCGGCTAATTGGTGAGAATTGATGTTCAATTTCTCAACAGACCCTGACTCATAACGGATTACAGACGCTGCTGATTAGCTGTTTTCTACAGAAAATCATGCAGTTTGACAAGTTGTTCCGTCTGTCAAAACGTTCTGTCATGAACAGAATTCATTATGACACAATCTGGTAATTGGCTTCGGATGCTTGAACTTAATGGCGGTGTATGCATCGCTGAGAGCACGCTAGATTTTTCAGAAAATCATATTTGCTCCCCTAGCTGACGTTTGCGTGCGGCCACTGTAGAGACTGTCATTCTGGTTAAGCACATGCAATTGACATTGTGATCACATCGGTTTACAGCTGATGAAATAGACTGTCTCCATAATTAGACTAATAGAAGGTCTCAAGGCTGATAATTATAACCCTGGTAGAGAGGTGATGTAAGCGCTTGGAACAGATTCTATGTGCGGCGATGACAAGCCACCAGTCTTCTAGGTGTTCTCACATTTGAAATTTAACTAATTAGGGGAGCACCTATCCCAGCGATGACATGGAGCGTTTATCCTGTGCGCATTTACTTACTATTGCCACGAAGCTCAAGTTGTACCAAATGTCGGACCGTTGCTCTGTGGTCGTGGCCAGCATAAGTGCTCGTTGAAAGCACGGCAAGACCAAGTCGATTTGACCACCGTACAGGCAGCACAGTCCGATGTTGCAGTACAGTTCAGCGTTGTGAGCGCCCATCGATAGAATTCGTCTAAAAATAAATCACAGTCACTCCAGCTCTTTCAAAAGCACTCGAACTACCTTACCGATAAAACATCAGTGCCATCTCTGGATTGTTATCGTAGAAGTAATTGACCGCAATGCTGGCCAGTGCCTCGACGTTGATCGGATTCATTTTGACAATCACACGGTAGACCTGCAAAGATTCCTCAGCCTTCTCCATGAACTCATGCACTCGTGCCTGCTCGGTCAGCAAGGAGATGTCGTAGGGACCCCTCTCCAGAGCTGTGTTAATCAGCTGCAGAGCCTTCTCCGGCTGGTCCAGTTTCTGGTACATTTTCGACAGCAACAGCTGCGTGTCCGGATGAGCGAGGTTGCTGAGTGACCGCAGAAGGTGTGCCTCAGCCTTCCGCGGGTGGTTAAGCACGATGAGACAACGTCCACGTTGCTGATCCCACCACCAGTCGACGTTTTGTCGCTGGGTGTCCGCCACCGCTTCGCACAGACTCAGCGCCTTGCTCGCGTCGCCCTCGTGGTAGAAGAGGAACTGAAACAGCGCCTTGATTATGTTCAGCCGCTCGGCGTAGATGGTGGGGTTCATGCGTGAAGCCTGATACAGAGCTGAGGTTCCATCGCCCAGGCTGAAGACTGCAGCCGATGTGGCGCGTATTCGACGGGCTGTCCCACATCGCGACGACGGACGTCCGCCGAGTGATGAACCTGGTCGCATTGTTGAGGTGCCGGGACGAGCCTAATGCATGCACTTAATGAAACATGGGAATCAGCGGGCGCTTCAGACACTTACCACACCCGACGTTGGTCGTGAGCCCATTTGAGTCGACGGACGTAGACCGCTGCCGGTCACTAGGCTGCTACTTGGTCGAGGAACAAATGCCGTCTTCAGAGATGTTCCTGGTCGTGCGGCTGTTGCAATGCGCTCGAATTCCACTTCCTCGTTCTCTACGGGAGGAGAAAATGCCATCAGACCGAGTTCGTCTCTCACCAGGACACACACACTCACCCGCACCGACATCGTCGTTTGTCTCGAGGTCATCGATGAAAATCCTCTGGGTGAGGGCACGCATTTTCAATTGCCAAATACCCTCCATCATCCACGTAGCCATTGGGGGCTTCTTGTTCTCGTTGTTGCTACTGCTGCTGCTTCGACTGGTCATGCTCTTGTTGTCATCGTCTTCGTTGCTGAACACTGGTACGTTGTTATCGTGGCCCATTTGCAGGATACCATTGCAGACTTCAACGCATTTTTCGTAGGATTTCCGGCGGAACAACGAGACTGCCTTGAAGTATTGGAACTCCATTGAAATGGATTCGGACGCAGAGGTTTACGAAAAAGGAGTTAAAGGACTCAAAGGAAGTTGAAAAATGTGAAAAAATCTACTGTTATGTGTTCTTTCTCAGAATGATAACACTTTTGACAGAAACAGGAATTGTTGCCATGGCACTGGACGACCACAACAGGATCCAGAAAGCAACATGGTTGCGCGAGTTCGAGGGCTCGTACAGTGAGTGAATGAATTGTGTGATGAAAACTCTGCTAGTTCTCGGCTGCAGTTTGAGTCAGGGAATCTTTGTTTGGTTTGTTTATGGATACGAAATCAGTAAGAATTTCATTATTATGAATAAATGGGCCACGGGATAACGCTACTTCGGTTTCAGGGAATACTGGCGAATGTGGTTTTCGAAGAGCTGGTGTTTAGATACGGACATTACGAATACGGAGGGTGCAAGAATAATTAACGTAATATATTATGAAAACAACGGATAGGGTAGTTTTCCAATCAGTCTAACTTCCTTCCTGCTGACAAAACACGGAAAGGTTGGTTAAGCTTTACTGCTTTGCAAATCAACGCGTTGTCTCAGATGCAACATGCTCAGTGCGGTAATTCTGCAAGACTGTTCTCGTTGTGCCCTCGACAGGAAAGATTACACGTTGGATATCTTCATCGATACAGAAGGTGGTTTTTGGCAATGCGACACATGAATCATGGTGGCATGTGCAACTCTCACTCTCATCATCCTCGAACACGGCATATTCCAATCATTTGGATCAAAGCAATGTAAATAAATAAAACTATAATTGCCGATCGAAACCAGTATGCTATGCCATGCGCTCACAGGACTGCTCTTCTATGGTGCATGCTGTTTGAATCTCTGTTTGACGTTGTCAGTACCATCAGTTTTTCAATGAAACTTAATATCTGAAGGCATTTCAATTATCGGCGTACTGCTGATCCATGATCTGGGTATTATGATGGATAGAAAACTTCCTTGGAAAAGACACATTAAATCCAAAACTACCACGGCAGTCAGTTTTCTAACAGTGTAGGGTAATTTTACCCAAGACCTGGGGTCTATCATCAAAAAAGATCCAATGCAGCTGTCGTTTTACTAAGCTTCAAAAAGCGGTCTGTTTCAGCTGCATTGGGACCTTACCAAGTACGCTTCACTCTTCTTTTTAAGCACTTCTCAATCTACTACCTTCCCTTGATAGCCAGATCATATCGTGCACTCTCAAGGCAAAATCTTCCGCTGAACCCTTCTGTCAATAAGTAGGTCCGACGAGACCTTCTCCATTTTCGAAATTACCATCTTCACCAAATTGTCTGACTGACTTTCTCACTTTCTAAGTGTTTATATTTTCAAAGCTTTGGTGTAGACAATTAATTGAAGAATCTGAGTGGATCGGAAAAAACAAAGTTTTTCTACAACAACCTCTAGAGTCAATCGAACATCTGCGGCGAAACCTACTTATTGACAGAAGGGTTAAGAAAAGTGGTCTTTGGTACAAGTCGCATTGGAGCTGATCTCATAAAACTATATTCCCTATACTCAGGATTGGTCGCAACACAATCTGAGGTCAGGGAATTGTCTGCCTTCGTGTACGGCGACTCGTACTCGGTTAGAGCTTTCATCGATGGTGTAGGCTTCTCATCATATTCAACGCGTATATACCCAAGCACAAAGGATACAATTAGGGATAACCATAAAATCGGAAGTTGCGTGTCCTTTCCTCATCTCAGTAATACTTTATTTGTACATAGGTTTATCATTGTTGCTGTTGCCTAAACACACATTGTCAATAGAAACCGACTCCATCGACGACTTAGCCATAATCATCATATAGGCATAGGAACTTCGTCCGCATAGTTCCCAAATGTAGATAAAGAGTACGAAATCAGTACCGACAGTAAACGCAGAATAATTCTTGCCAATCACTGTTTCTTTTTTGGCTTCAGAGATGACAGAGCTCTCGAAGCGTCATGTTGTCATTCCAATGCCACGGTCATGTGTTCATTTTTGTGTTGGTGGCATTTGGACGAGAAAATTGTATGCTTTACCGCGTCATGAGTCTAGTTGGGTGTTTACGAATCCAACGCCAATGTTGGACAAGCCATGTGAAACGTATGGACAGCACTGCTCCGCTCCCAGGTATTTCCTATTCCGCACCCATAGGACATAGCAATAGAGGACGCCTACGAATCCGATGATGCACACTGGAAACTGGACCTCAGCTATCTTAGCGTGTGTAATTGGCGTCGACTGGCTAATGAGCATGCCAGCTGCTGAGGCCCAGGTCCACCCCAGACTGTGGCGGCAAAAGAAGAAGACATGTCGTCCATTCCACTGGAAAGAGAACAATAGCATGCACAACATGAGTTGTTGCTGAGAAGATAGGCCCTGGCCCTTTACGAGCTGTAGCGCCGCCCATATTAAATTACTATTATAAACCACTGCAGACTGGTTTGTGCATGAATCTGGGCAGCTTACAAGAGCAAAGAGCCCAGCATCGAGCCTTAAGCAACCCATCTTGTTGGTCTCAATAGAGAGTCTGACATTTATTGTTGACTGAGACTACATCTCTACTTCGAAACTAAACAACGACAAAGCTCACAATGAATTTACATACTCAACTGAAAAATTTAAACTATCTTCACAGTATTCGAAACACACTCTTTATTTCAGCTCTCCTACTTATTCCTGCACCACAGCTTACACACATACTGCAAACACCAGTTCAGATCCACTTCCGAATTGCAGCCGACTTGACACGTCAAACAGTTCATGGCGTGACCATCTTTCAGCAACACATTCAGCAGAATTAACATAAACAACGGAACGACTCTCATTTTGACACAAAACATGATCGAAATTAACTGTACACTTCACTTCATATGGTACACACCACGTATGACTAGGCACGTCAAAGTTTACAACGAAATCAGCAAAATCCATCAATTATCGCACAAATTGCACGACTTCGCATATAGACCGCAATTAGACCGTCATTTGGAATTAGATGAGAAAATAAAAAGCTTTTTTTATGCAGAGGAGAACATTAAAGACACCGTAAAGCTATAGATACAGCACGTAACATTTAATTGGAAATATAAAAACCAGTAGGCTGGGCTTTGGAATTGCAAATCAGTTACGTACGTATGCGACTAGTCCCGGATAAAGGCTGCACGTTTGTGCTTGTGTTCAGTTAATGGGATTTTCTTTGCTTTGAATGCGATTAGGGGCGGCTGAAGGAAGGTCTATACGAGCGATAAATTGTTGGGAATCTAATAATAGTTTGTGAATTGTTTTGCTTTTGGTTGGAGTCTATGGATCAATCCTTTTGAAGATGTGTTCAGTCGACTTGCGACGTGTTATTTGACATTGACAACTGATTTCAAGGAACCGATTTTTTGGTTGTTGAATAGTGATGATAAGTTTGCAAAACTAAGCTGAAGCTGCTCAGCTGACCTCAAACATGTAAATGCTGGGGCAAGCGATTGTTTTTTCTAGCACGGTCCTCGTTGTCGTTCCACTTATGTCGCAAATGCAAGGACGCTGCACTGTGGTCGCATGTTCTAAAAACTTCCCTTCGCCAGCTTGGGTAATTCAAAACTAATTAGCTCTAGCTTCAAAGAGAATCTTGAACAATGGCCACCAAATAGTCTGAATGACTGCCTTCGGTGGAACACCTTCTAAGTGTGAAAGATTGTCATATACCCTTTTCTTAAATCAACAAGATACATATTCATGGAGTCATGAGACTTTTGAGTGAGTATCCAGAAATGTTGAACAGACTTTGTTCCTTCTCCTCTGTAATAAGACAAAAAGGAACTGTAAGAAATGTCCCAAGTCACAGTAAGGATTCCCACTAACTTGTATGCATTCTTGGGATTGAGACTGGCAAGTGAAGTGATCACTTCTTGCTCAGCGCCTGCCCTCGTTGTTGATGCGATGTAAGTACTCAACCACCGATGCCTGGTTCCAGTCAAGTCTTCTTTCAAGAGTTTAGCCGTGTGACGATGTCGCCAGCACGCAGCTTTGGCGACAATATAACCTCTCTCATTTCCTTGGAAACTGGTAAGACCTGGTATGCAGCAGAAAGTCACTATATTTACAATCATTCGACATCATCGCCAAAACTTTACCCCGGAACAATAGATCAATCGAGTGGTCCTGCCCATGCTTCACCCTTTTGTTCCTCTTTGCTTGAATCGTCTTTGTTTGACTCTACAGTCCAGGATGGATCTAGACATCAGTCACAACTGTCAATCTTTCACCAGCTGCCACCAGTTGCGCACACCAAGTTGACTGAAGTCTGTTTCCACTTGTATGCTCCATATCGACCGAAGACGTCCTCAGTTGCGTTGTACCAATGCCTCGGAGTCGAAGACTCTTCGGGCCGAAGCTGTGGTGTTCATTCGCTCTACTTGCTCTAGCCATTGTGAGCGGATCTAAAGACGCTTAACTAGGTGCATGACACAGTACAGCCCGCCAGTCAGTTTGTGGGTGAATCTGCTCCTCCAGGCGCCATCAACGCAAACAGGTTCAAAGATCGCACACAGAATCTTTCTCTCAAAACGACCAAGCCCATATTCATCCGCTTTTAATTGCGTCCATGTCTCTGCGTCATAGGGCAGGACAGAGGTGATCAGGGTATAAGACTCAGCTTGTTGTTTCAACAGATGGCTCTGTTACTCAATTGAGGCTGTGGCGACCCCACAACAAACACTCTACACGAACAGAGCCCGACAGCGATAAATTGTTCTTTAAGTCGGACATCTGCCATCGAGCTGTCAAACAGCATTTTTCCGGCTCTTTCTTTTTCCGGCGTGGACACAAAGGGATAGGATCGCTGACAGCCTCGCTCCGCTATCGGTTTAAAAAAAATATTATTTATTATTTTGTACATTCTTTTAACATTAACAATATTAAAAATAAATAAATAGTAAAACAAAAATTAGTAATCGAACATTACAAGCCCAAGGTCTGTTCAAATGCCGATCGCTGCATCTATGCCGGCTTACACTTTTGAACAGTCTGTGCTTCCTTCACTCATCTCTACTACAATGTGTCTGTGCCAGCCTTTGGTACAAACAAAGTATCAACCTAAGTCAAGGTCAGTGGTAGGTAGTTTGTCTATTAATTATTTTGCAGTGCTTTACATTGTGTCCATCAGGTTTGTCATTTGAAAACCTAATTTTTCCAAGCCAAATGTGTATGCAGTAGGCCAACGCTGCAGAAGGTCTAAGTTATCAATTTGTTCAAGGACAGTTCGGTGTTTGAATCATCGTTTGGCGAGATATAAGACATTTCTTCTCTAGCGCTTGCACCTAGGCGAGATATCGTGGTGTTAGGATGGATCTCACGTCAAACACAAGACCTAGAGTCTCTCTTCCTTTTTATCTACTAAGGTATAGTCAGGACACATGGTTGCCTTGGTTGGTAATGACGGACATTACAAAATTATTGCTTCACCATCGACAACCATTCAAGCGGGAAGCTCAACATTCAGAGAGTGATTTAGTTTAAACTCCACCGCCCTACATTGCTATTAGGAGGATAGTGAACCCAAATAGGAATTTCATTTCGATCATACGACCAATACGCGTACCAGTGGATATAACCATCCATGCCTCAAATTAAAGTCTGGTAATGTTTGAGGCTTTACATGCAATCGAGCGAAAATTCAGAAATGATATACCGTGACCGTTATAACCACTTCACTAACGGTCGTTTGTTGCACCACAGCCAAAATCCAAAGCCGGTCCTAAATCTGCATCACAGCCAAATAGCAATTAAGCCTTAAAGCTATTCTTCGTTAAGTTCCGTTAAGTTTAATGTTTGTTTAAATGCGATTGAACGAAATCAGTGGCTCTCTCACTAGAAACGTAGTAGATTAGTTGAAGTAAAAGTGGCAGAAGACAGTCACAATTAGAACAAACTAGGCCCATTGTGATACCACGCGGATTGTTTTCTCATAATAATAGAACCAGTTTTGAGCTTGCAATGACGCGAGTGAGCTAACCTGTGTTGACGTTGTTTAGTTCGTTGAGACTATTGAAATTGGAGGCCCCTAGGTTTAAGTGCCTATGACTTGCCAGAACGTAGCTGATTTGTAGTTTCTACCTCCTCTTTAACCATGCATCTGACATTAGGTTTTTTTTACGTTCCCAGAACTAATTATGGTTACTTTCTGGCTACGCTGCCTTAAGTTCTGATAAGAACTTTATTAATTTAATTTTCGTTTGGAGGGTGTAAACATGAATGCTCCTTGACGTCTACCCCTTGAATCCAACTTGCTTCAAGTCTTAAAGCAAATTTTGCGCAATCGTATCTAACGTGGCTTAATACTGTACCTAATAGCAGTAAAAAATGAGTTAGCTTCGTTAATAGCTCTTGACAATCAATCCAGACGACAACTGCCTCCAACTCACTTGTTGGGCCATAATCTCAAGCAAAAAAATACTTAAATTGACGTCTTGGCGTACGACTGCTTCAAATGACCACGCGATAAACTGAACCCTATATGGGCTGACCTTAAGACTCGCCAGACAAATAACTCACAATCAATTACCGAGTCCAAGGCATATTTCAGCATTCCTTCCAACATCCCACAGTCACCTGGTGATCCATTTATGGGCACAAACGTCGTCTGTCAGCCCGACCAAACATGGAAACCGAATTCCAAAATCGCATGTAAACACCGCCTCGCCCTCAAAGCTGTCCAAAAAGTTTCCCAAACACAACCTGAAAAAGCGTCCCCTTTTTAGGCAAAACCAACAAACAACCAATTTTTGTGGAATGCCTGATGTCACATGTCATGTTTGGTGCCGAAAAGGTACAAACAGAGAATTTTCAGCGTGGGTTTTCTCCATTCCAACGTCACCCTAATCAGTTAATGACCCGCAAACGGGCCAGGTTCCAACACAAAGATTAGCCAGTCAGCTCCACCTCCACGCGGCTGGTCATTAAACTTAAACACGACCGTCCGACTAATGCCCGCATAGACCCTCAGGGTTGACCTCAACCCGAACGGCCGACCGGCGGCTGCCACAGGGATTGCCACAGCACCTGTGTGAATTAGCCCACAAAGTGTATGCACCGATGCCTCGATTCCGTGGGCGGTGACGGCGGCGGCGGCGGCGGCGGCGATGATGACTGCGACGCATACAGTGGCGACAATGGCGACGGCGGCGTGTGCCTCTTCGTGGGGTCAAGTGATGAATTTCATAATACGCGACGAGCGCGCACACGCACAGAAGTTCGGCGACGGCAATTCCAAAGCGGATTTCCGGCTTAAGGCTGCCTTTAGACTTGTCTCTGAAAAAGAGGTGGGTGACGACACTCTCGTCGGAAGCACATCTACCGAACTTGAATGCGTGATTTTGACACGCGCATGACTCGCGGCGGCATGCAGTTGGAATTTTTATTGAAACCAGATTCCGGACTTTATATAATTTCGGGAATTTGGAGTCTCCTCCAGAAGATGTCTTCATTCGGTTCCACGGTCGAACCGGTTTGTTGTACAACAGCGAACGTGGGCCGTGACTTAAGGCGCGATTACGGGCGCTCGCTTTCTGACGAGTTTTGTGGCTCATTTCGGGGGAAGATCTTAATCTGCGACTGATGGATTCTGTGAGCAGTGATTACATCGAACCCCATTTCATCTTCAAAGCCCACCACTCTCATCAATGCCTCGTCCCACATCGCACACCCATTTCGCAAGCATTCGCAGAAAGAACGAAATTCGGTCAAAAGCCAAATTCCGCACATCATTCCAATCGACTTCGCCCCGGAATGTGATCACATTAAGAACGATCCTCCCTTTCACCGCGCCATCGTGAGTGCCGTCCAAGTGGCAGAACTCAAGTCGACTGAAGTCCCAAACGATCAACGGCAACGCTCACGACGCGACGACAACACCGCATCACTGGAAGTTATTGTGTTGCTCCTCGCCAAAAGAAAGGAACACCGAACACCGAGCACAGCATAAAAGGCACGAGAGCACCGAGTACGAGTACGAGTATCTGCAAACAAAACACTCTTAAAATTCCAATTCATACTCGAACTCGGATTACGCTTTCATGCTTCCACTTCCATCAACATCATCGCAGCACTTTGGCCAAAACCGAATGGCACACAGCAACCTGGACACGATCACCATCATCATCATCGTCGTTGTCTTTGTCGTCATCATCATCATCGCCTTTCATCATCGTCCGTGATCGTGGAGCTCCTCGGCGGCTTGTTGTGCTTCATTAAATCATTCGCATGGCCAGCGAACAGGCCCCAGCTCTAGCTCCAGCTCCAGCTCCAGCTCCAATTCCATCGCGCTCGAGCTTCAGATTATTTTAAATGTCCGAACAAAACACAATTACACAAAGAATGGACCACAAAAGACCTCAATAAAGGAGATAATAGAGAACACAGGAGAGATACGGGAGCGCGAACGAATACCCCGGGCGGGCAGGCCGGGTCACTCGCACACAAGGCAGTCGCCGCGCGTCCATCGTAGACCTACTATTCAAAGTCAAACCGGTTAATTGATGGTGGAGTACGCGATAAGTGGGTACACATTCCTCCCACCAGTGAATCTCTCTTGGACTCTTTGAGCTGAGGACTGCCCGAGCTCGGCGAGAGAAAGATACCGAGTACTTTCGTTTTGGCCTATCTTTGGATTGCGCGCCTTTAATGCGCCGTGGACACACATTCCATTCGATGTGGACGCCGTTTGAGGAGCTCCAGCGACGCTGCAGTTCGAGGACGAACGCCGGACAGCGGCCGTGGATCCACTTATCTACTGTGGGGGAAAGATACGGGCGAAGCCTCTGCGGATGGAGATCCAGAGAGTGCAGGTTTTCTTGGGGAATACGCCGCTTCTATGCGGGCGCGATAAAAACAAAGCCCTGGTGGACACTGGCGTACAGCAAGTCGCGAGGAGATGATGATGCGTGCAGAAGAGGACGCGGGAGGCGAATGGTTTTGGCGCGAAAGATTGAGTTTCTGAAGGAATTCACAATGGTTTTTGGTGGCATTTATTTTCTTGATGAAATTGGATTTATGGAAAGAAAGCACTCGAATGGCAAAGAATGGATTGGAATCCAAAGTCAAGAGAGACTCGCAAAGAAAAGCACATTCGGCACAAGCTCCTTGACAAATCTGTCACCTAGTACAATCCGGGTTCCTGAAATTGGACGCAAACTTTGCTGAAACCCTTTTCGAATATTCTGTCAAAAGAGAGCGTTGGAAAACTTGAAATATATGCACCCTCATCAAATCTGGACGCTTTGTGTACGATCATCTACCTCTATTCTTGTGGCTCGACCTGATGTCTGCGATACCTTTGTTGCCAAACAGGAAGTACGTCGCGCCAAGTATCTCGTCCAGTTTCAAAATCTCCTAAATTTCCTGAAGATGAGGCGATGAAGCCAAGCTAGTTTCGTTATACTTGATTAGAACCCAGATTGGTTGATGTCCTGCTTTACTGAACGCGGGCTTCAACCGTTGTGTTGCACCAAGGCTTGATCCAAAAAGATCTGTGAATTGACTCAGATCAGTTTAAGGCCTTTTCTCCAATCTATAGAACGGACCCTGTACTCTGTCTATTGAATAGAATGTTTATAGAGTGGACACTTAAGATCACGTCTAAGACGCTTCTCTGCCCACCCCAGCTTAAGGGCACCAGATATGTTCCAAGCAGTTCCGGCATCATATTGCAGGAGAACTACACATTTTCCCAAAATATCACATCAACATAATTTCTTAAAAATCGCCCAAACAACAAACCACGAATGATAACTCACAGCAGGAATATACTGCTTGTAACAACGTTCAACTTTGTGATCGAGGATCCAAAAAAGAAAGTGGATCATAGGATCTTTGACGACGAGTGACCTAGAGTACGGAGTCCGTGAACACAACACCTATCTCCGCTACAGCATGAAACACTTTCGATTTGAGAACACTGGTTCGATGACTAATACTTGGCATTCAACGTCATCGCTTCATGTTTTCATATCATGTTCGTTTCCATGGCGAAACTTCAAAAAATCTGCGAGTGATTAAATCGATGGATTATCGAAATTGCTTTTCGGCACTTTCCTCCAGTAGCGGTGGAAATTCATTCCATTTCATTCTACAGTGCCCTGAATAACGCACACCATCCAGGACATAATTTTCTGTGTTACAGCCGGTCTCTAAAAGGGAAAAACACAGCACTAATCGAATGAATCTTCGATCGATAAGTCTACTGTCGAGTATCATGCTCTTTATTGCCCATTTGAAAGAAGGCAAGGCAGGACGTGATACAATACATGCCGAGTCAAAATTAATTTTCGACATTCAATCGAACAGAAACAAGAAAACACTGCACGGGTTCTTTGGTTGTCGTCTTGGAAAAGAATGTTTGGATACGGTACCTTCCGGTGTTGTCTGCAGCAAGGTCGCAACTCGCAGAAACCCTTCTTGAAGTGAATGATGACTTGGTTGCGCACAGAATAGGGTGCATTGAATTGAAGGCGTTGTAGCATTCTTGGAACGTGACTACGAAACTATTCTACCCCCATTCTCTGTTTAAGGAAATCGATTTTTTATCTAATTTGAACCATAACTATTCAAGAATGTTCAAAAATGTTGAAGATATAGCCGATTTGTGGTAGAACCACCAGGCAATTTATACTCAAGATTTTGTTTCTGTAAGCTTTAAGCGCGTTTTTCTCGAACTGCTGTTTGTACGACTGGCGCATGAGGTAACTCAAAAACTATTACTCCACTCGTTTCCAAATATTAATACGTTATTCTATACATATATAGCTATGGTATTAACTAGAACAAATCAAATCGGCAAGGATCTTCTTTACTTTTTAACTTGATTTGTGGCTGAAAAGGCGAATTTCAAAAACCAAGGGTCCGCCATTTTGTTAATTTTTTGGCGAAATTAATAATACTAGTTCATACCAGAGCCAAACATGTACTCTTTTCTAATCCCGTTGGTTTCAGATGTTCCAGTGAGCGGAAAACACATGAGCCGCCGAAAAGAGGGACCATTGTTTGATCAGAAAACACAACAACAAAAAAAATATGTACAATTGTTTTCTTCTTTTTTAAGTCTTCAAATAAATGTATGCAAAGTTACAATCCTACAGTTTGGTGGACAGCACTAAACAAGGCTATAAACTGCAATGCAATGCACTCAACCGAGTACAAAGACTGGCCTGCCTGTGTATCAGCGGGGCACTGAGAAGTACTCCGTCAGAAGCACTGAATATTCTCCTCCATCTTCCACCTTTGGAAATATTCGGGAAACAAGCAGCAGCAAGCACAGCCTTGAGACGCAAAACACTTCGATTGTGGTCCGAAATCAACACTGGACACCCAACCATTCTCAAGGAATTCAATTTCCTACCTAGCGACACCGACCGCCTACTACCCCAGGCCATCTTCGAAAAGAAATTCTCAATCAGCATTCCTTCCAGATCGGACTGGATGTCTGACAGGCAAACGCTGAAAGATCCTCTGCGCATTTTCACAGGTGGATCAAAGACAAAAAAAGGGGTGGGTGCGGGTGTCTATTCTCAAGACCTCAACATTGCTATCTCCGTGAAGCTTCCTGATCACCGTAGAGTTTTTCTTGCAGAAACCATAGCGATTAAAGGGGCGCTGTCATGGCTAAAAAAAAACGTTATATCAAAAAGGGATATCGCCATCTGTTCGGACAGTCAGGCCGCTATAAAATACCTGGACAATGTCATGTTTAACTCAAAAACATCCCTTAATTGAGACCGGGACACTGTGACATACCAGGAAACTGCAAGGCCGACGAACTCGCTAGGTGTGGTACAACCTCATCCCTATCGATAGCAGTGGTACCGCCTTCCATGCCGATCGCTACAGCTTACCATTTTCTTAAGATCTACACAACTAAAACCATTAATGACAAATGGCTAGAAGGCACCACCTGCCTTAAAACAAAAGAAATCTGGCCATCACTTAGCCTAAAATGGTCACTCAGTCTATTTGGACTCAGCACGCCCTCATTAAGAACCCTCATAGGAGTCATAACCGGGCACTGTGCAATTGACACTCATGCTCGCAGGATGGGTGCTCCATATAATGATTTTTGCAGAAGCTGCATGGATGAAGAGGAGGCAGAGAACACTCATCACCTTCTCTGCTCCTGCAGTGCTCTTGCCAGTCGTAGGTTCCTGCACCTAGAAGCCTACTACTTCAGCGGCCGTAACAAGCTAAAAAGTGCCAGCATTGGCCAAGTAAATCGGTTCATCAGCAGCACCAACTGGTTCCAGTGTAAGAAGAAGTCAATCCGCGTGGTATCACAATGGGTCTACTCTGGCCTAAGTGTGGCTGCTATGTGGCAGTCAGGCACTACAACCTAACCTAACCTACAAGCCTACAAAATAATGTTCATTTACCAGCAGATTGAAAATCGTCAAAATTTAAAAAAAGGTGATAATCGAAATTGCTTTTCAACATTTATACCATTTTATCCCACAATGCCTAAAATGAAAAAAAAAAAAACAGCACTAACCTAATGAATCTTCGATCGATAAGTCTATTTGCGCCAACTTGATACAGGGTGAAGGTAATCTGCTACATGGCCCCTTATTCGGCCAATTATGTCATACGTTTGTCCATTGTGGTTGAACGTGAGTCCTTCCCAGATGGAAAAGATGAGGTTGTTCGAGAGACAGTGTCTTCGGACTTGTCTCCGGTTGTATCGTACACCCGAATCTGAGTACAAGAAGTACTATCCCAACGAGGTCCTGTACAACGAGGCCAACTTGAACAGGATAGATAATTTTATTATCAAGCTGATCAGAAGGCATATTGCACGAGCTATGACTTCTTCCAACAGTCTGATCTTTGGGGCTTACTACCTCAAAGTTATGTACCATGAGAGAGTGCGCCTTACCGGCTTTATTCCTCCCGAGGCGTTCCTCTATCTCGACACAATTGGCCTAATACAGGATCCACACGGATGGCTTGTAATCTTCCACGTCGTACGCCGAACAGTGGACAGGCGACTTCAATATGAACGGGATGTCGCTCGCACGCATCTCCTCCGGTTCAGTAGAGCGGCAGATACCATAGAATACTAGCATACGTTTTCAGTTGTTGAACAGCACAGGCTAACACTGACTAAAGGAAGTGTAGTTAGACGCCTGAAAATCTAGCTAGATCTGTTGCTGCTTTTGCGACCCAGGATACTCTTTAAATTCATTTAAATTAAGTCGAATTATAATGTCCTAACCTAATGTAAGTTGAGCTTTAGTTTGTGGCGGCCATGGCGTTGACGGTCTGTGCGTCGACTCCTTCGCATTAAAACCTCGACGTCTGTTTTCGAATGCCAGTACGACACGACTCATTTTAACGGCCCACCTCTTTCGAGCCACTGCCAATGCTCAAGGAATATAACATTCTAGAAAGAGCTTCTCAAACTTTGTCGTTCGGAGTAGGCCAAAAACTGTTGATCCCATCCACTCGTGACAGAACAATAGCACGCATAACACGAGTGGCTGCTGAGAAGCTAGGCTCTGGCTCCCTACGAGCTGTAACGCCACCCATACATAATACATGCACATACGTCTAGCTTAGAGCGCCTGCAAGGGCCAGAAAGTTAGACCAATAACCTTTTAAAGCTAGTTTTAGTCAATGCCAGCGCAAAACAGACACAAGAAAAATTCAAATACAGAAGCTAAAGTTATCCTTCCTGAGAGGCTACCATTAATTCGTTTTTGCAATTTCGAATGCCCTTTCGATTGTGTACTTCCTCATTCATGCATCTTCTGACGAATGCCTTACGAAGTAATATTGGCTCTCATTAGCCTCAGTAGTAGACACAATTGGAGTTTCATAAGCCCTCCATTCTGACTGGAATGACTCTGTGTGCAGATTCCTGTTTACTGCGTATATTCCACACGTGATTAAAACACTCTTTGTAATACGTAAGCAAAAGCACGCCGAGGTTGACCTTTAACGGAATTAAAATGTTCCCAGAACCCCCGCCCGGTGTAAGTGGTAAATTCCGAAAAAAAAGAATAACTCAATTTTTTACTGCCAAACAAGTTAATCGCTGAATAAAATCAATTTACGATCTAATTAAATAATGCTGACGTTTACTGCCTCAGCTACTGTGGAAGTGGATACAATTTGTGCTGCCTCGTGTGTGAAAATTGCTTCCGCAATGAAAATGAGACGCTCCTTCAGATCGTTATCCGTGTTGAGTGTGCTTTAACATTGTTCAGAATTTTTATAATAGATGTAAGAGGGGACTTAGGTCCAACTGAGAAAGCGAATTGAAACATTTGGTTCTGTTTCGTTCATTTTTTATTTCTGAAGTGGCGGCGAATTGCGTCGACTTCTATGTACATAAATGACAGCGGGTGTAGAGATTTGGGAACTTTGAAATCTAACAATGTTTCCGGCGACTTTTCATTGGGTTCTTAAGGGAGCCAACTAAGCACGTCCAAGAAATAGACAAAATTCGTCATTTTCATGCATTGAGTTCTCCGGCAATCTTATAGAATACCCTGGACTTGATATAACCTCTCCCTGCAATTGGACAGGTAACTCCTTCGCACGACCCCCGTCTGACGTCTACCTACAGGCGAACTGATCGAGTTCCCTGCTCAGTCCGAGAGAGCACAGGGAATCTTCCCTCAGACTTTTGCCGACCAAGCGCATTAAAATTTGAATAATTTCCCAGCCATCCTCGGGACTCCCTCTCCAGGCGGAGCCCTGTGATCATACCAGTTCTCCTATCAAAAAACAATTATTTCCGACCATCTCTGGCGAGGAGACCTTCCCAGGAATGCCATCAAATAAAAGGCTAATTATAGATCTTTCTCACCGAAAGATACTTTTTTTTGTTCGTCGTTGTTTCTCCATTCCATTCAGAGATAAGAGGGTCATTAAAAATTTGTATCCGAGGTATTTTGTTAGAACCTAATTACACACCGCCACCGACACACTTAAAAGGGGTCTTCGGCTTCGCGTCTTCGCCGAGCCGCTGCTGGCCGGTGTCGTTCCCTCGCTGGGGCCTCGTAATAGATTCGTTTCCTTTTTTTCGTGTTTGTAATCTGCACTCTTTTGGGAAACCCTCCGGAGTCCTCTGGACCGTGATGGAGTGTTCGGTTCCCAGATACACGATCGCGTACGCTTGAATCAACATTTGTTGGATTGATTAGTACCTCGGTGCGGATGGATGGTTTATGAGGCGACGTCAATCGTCCTCGTCTGGTAACTGATAGCGGAAGCTGGAACCACATTTGGAATGTTAATTGCATTTTTTGTTTGTTGGTCTGAGACCGATCTACCTTCGGCGGGGATCGGCCGGGGAAGGACACGGCCAGAGACGATAAGTAGCGGAATTTACGACCGATCTGGGAAACATCTGTTGTCTGGGATCAAAGAGTTGTTCGTTTATGAGGGCAATTTGAGGAAAAGGGACGGCTACTGGCGATGGGCATCGGTTGGTTGCCCAGCAGGAATTTGCCGATCGATTGTGATCTGGTTGCGGGCTATCAGCAGATAAAGATCAATTAGAATTTCAGTGAGAAATCGTACACAATCGTGGGATTCATCAATGAAGCAATTCGAATGCTTGCCGATCGACTTTCTTTCTGTTGGTTTTGTTGCCAAGTGAATGGAAGCAGCCGATGGCGGGCGGGAATGTTTCATCAAAGACCATTCAGTGGTGCGATCCTGAACAAATTAGATGTTTCTTCTAGAATTTGGCGGGTGGGTTATTTGGGTTGCAACTTGTGACATCGACTAACTTTGATTTTATACGTATAGTGCTCAGATCAATCGAAACTAATGGTATGCTGTTAGACGGGATTTTATCCATTGTATTGCCCAAAATGGTTCGCTTTCCTTGAATCGAAGAATGTTCGGGCCGGAGCTGTGATGTCCAAACGCTGTACATGACCTTAACATTCTCGATCGGAAGACGCTTGTCTAGGTGCATCAACGCAAACAGGACCAAAGACTGTACGCAGGACTTTTCTCTCAGAACGACCAAGAGCTTATTCGTTCGCTCTTAACAGTGTTCATGTCTGCTCGCTTGTTGGTAAATCAATATCATCCGAAGGGGATTTCAAAATCAAGGAACAGAGGAATATAGTCGCATTCGACTTGTTCAATTTTTAGTCGCATGATACATACTTCTCGCTATAGTGGGCTTGAACCGAATTGCAGCTTGAAATGAAGCTTTTTTTGCTCTGCTTGCTGTGCCACTGTCGCTTCCTCCCTTGAAGCCTCAAGTATCGACATGCTCTACATATTGTAAAATAAAATTTAACAGATTTAGACTTTTTTTTGTGGGGCTAGCAGCAGACAAGCCCGCTTCAATTGACGCATTGGAAGACAACATTGAAGCATTTATTCGTAAGATACCGACCGAAATGTTGGAAAGAGTATGCCAAAATTGGACTAAGCGGATGGACCATTTGAGGCGCAGTCAAGGTCAACATTTGCATGAAACAATCTTCAAACTTAAAATTGTATGAACCGTACTATCGATTCAAATAAAGATTTCATGCATTTTCCTGAATTTTATGAGTTTTTTTTTTGTCGTTTTTGTTGTAGCTTACTGAGGTGCATCCGACACCACAAGGTCAAACTCTGCTGGATCTCGGGCGACAGCTCAATCGGAGAGAATGAAAGAGCCGAATAATTGCCCAGGCAAGGATATGAAATTAACATCAGCGAAGTGGACACGACACGTCTACAGCATCGATTAGTGCAATACCGGATCATATATGACTGTTAGACTACCAGATCAACATGGCCAGAGCCCAATATGGGAAAAACAAAGGAGCTTCTGCCTTTGGACCGAAACTCGATCCGTGTGCTCGTCGTAGTGATCACAGGACACTTTCCAATCGAAACAATGCGCCGTAATGGAACCAGGAATCCAGCGATTCCAGCCGGAGCCGTGGCGACGAGAACGGGTCCGAGACAACATCTGCTTTGCCACTGCCAAGCTATCCAGAATCGGTGCCTAGCTGCGATGGGCCATAGATACTTCACAGGGACTGCGTATGTAGCAAATCGGATCTTTTAAGTTTCAAAAAGAGTACGAGGTGGTTTTAACCACCATGTGACATGACAGGTTAAAAGAAGTGTATGCTACAGAAATGAAGGGATTCACAATGGGCCCTTTGGCCTCCAAAACCTAACTCAACCTAACTCTTATTGGTTTCCCATTCGAGGCAATTAAGTTACGCGTTAGTGATCTGAGTGACATCTCCATCAAAATGAATACCATTGTCCATGTGGACTTGTAGGAAAGAATAGACGTAAAGACTTAACAGAGACAGAGAAGTTGTGCTCGCTCGACTCCGAGTTAGTAGGACAATCTAACTGAAGACGACCGCGATTGGGGATCCACACGCAAACTGATGGCAACCTTATTCAACTTTTCGCATGGAATTGAGGCAGTTTTTTTGGTTAAAACCGAAATGTTGTCTCAAAATGGAGGAAGAAGGGCACAGATGATCACGTTGCCGACAGTTGATCGTTGTCGTCATTTGTTTAAAATTCATGAACTCTAGTGGGAGATTCGATTGAGTTGGATCCATGTCGAGATCGAATAGCAATTTAATCTAAGTGAAAAGTCCTTTGAAGTTCATCACGCGTACAAGTGGTTGCGTACGTAGACCAAATATGGGACCCTTGTGATAAATTGCACCACAAGACACAAAAAAATCATTAACAGCGCCCCAGAGCCCCAACAAAACCAACTTAAATTCAATCTTGTCATCGCCTCAGCTCAACCCTGCCAACAAACGCGACTTCAATCACAGCAAACGCTGCAAGGCATCGACTCCTTGCAGGCGTATCCCACTCAGAAACACATTATTTCCATCAAAACTACCTCCCGTCAGTCCACGGTCCCCTCTATCAAATTTTAATTCAAGCCATTGTCAGTCTGGCAAGAGGAATTTCAGAACCCACCCAAAATTTGTTTCATTTTCTCCTGTTGTTCTTCCTGAAACACGCATTCCAGGGCATTCTGCACGCCTCCAAGGTGAAGGAAATTATTCCAATAAGCATCTGCTACCACAGCACTCGCGGCTATGGATGCTGCGTGCAGCCTCCTCCTGCCAGATGGTCAAGGAATCACGCGAATGGCCACAAAAAATATGCCCCTCTCCCGAAAAAAAAAGAAAAGAAGACCAGAGAAACCAAAGCGAAATGCAGCACAAGCGCACAAACAAAATATTTCCCAGCCCCCTTGCTCGGCGCCCGGCTCAGGCTTGGTCTTCCCTCGCCGAGAGTCAAGCGATAAGCCCAGCCACGAAAAAAGAAGCGAAAAAATTTGACAAAAAAGCAGAGACCTCAAGAGATAAAGTTGGAACGAGGCGAATGGGGAAAAATCCCAAAAGAAAACATAAAAAAGGAATTCCAAGCACCTTACCGCATTCCCGCATAATCCAAGAGTGCTCCGGTCTCCGATCTCCGATCTTCGCTCTTCGGTCGCTGGTCTGTGGTCCCTGGTCCGTGGTCCGTGGTCCCTGGCTGCCGCCTCGTCCCCGGTGCTCAGTGTGTTTGGTGTCTCCCTCCGAAAAAGTTGCCAGAGCCGGTTGTTATTAACTGCTGCTGCTGGTCTTTTCGGAGGGCGGCACTGTGGCAGCAGCGGGATCAGTTTGTTACTCCGTTTGTTCTTCGTCGGTCCCGGAATGCGTCTATTTTTCGTCGTTTTTCAAGGCGGTTCACTCCTCGCGGAACTGGGCGGTGGTCGAAGGGGGCTTTATACTTTTGATTTTCCACAGGCAAGCACAGGGACGACCGGGCAGAAGGTTCTACGCCACGAGGTGGAATGCAACAACGACGTGCTTGACGACTTGGCAGCACAGCGCAGGATGAGGAGTGGACGCTGGACGCCGCTTATCGGCCCCAAGGTGGAATCATTCAGAGTTTCGTTTCGCATCTTTGCTTTGGCTATTCGTCCTTTGGGACACGTACATACAGACATACGTATGCACGCCCCTCAAGAGTGTACCCGTCCGTAAGCAGCCGCTCAAGTGTTCTGCGCATTCCTCGATAGGTGTGGTATATATGTGCGGTCGCGTGTATACCACTCCTGGCCGGGCCGCAGAAAACAGGAACCATGAAAGGCATTCAGGTTGAGCGCCTTGGAATGCCATACGCAAGATTGCATCAGACAAAAAAAATCCCTCGGCTGGTGTGCGTGCGTGCATACACACGGATTCGGAATCGTATCTGATTGTGGTATGTGCGCACTTAAGTGGGGTTTGTTCAAATACCCGGGATGCCCGCGCTCTCCGAAGTGAATTCGGGGTTGAAGGACTCTGAAATCATTAATCTCTTATGTCCTGCGGTCACAATAGATGCGTTTCTCATTATTTTTGACAGATTGTCGACCTTTAACGCACACACCGTCGCGCCGCCGCTGCGCCACGCCATTTCTGCTGCAGCTGGAGCGGGACCAGAGACCAGGCATCACTTGAAGGGTAACACCTGGCCTCGGTGGAATGTTTTTGTGTGTTTTTTTTCCTTCGTTTCTTTGATTTGAAATGGGCGATTGGCCGAGTGCAGAGGATAGGGGGTGCGATAGATAAATGGAATAATCCGAGATAATCCGCCGGAGTTGCATCGTTGTTCTGGAATGCTGGCCGTCTAATTCGGTTTAAGTGGTGCTTTTCGGTTTTGGGTGAGTCCTCAGGAGGTCGGCCGTTAAACGCACAGGAAGAGAGCTGAAATTTATTGAAATGGGTGGGGTTTTGATGGCATGCTCTGTGGGAAGGATAATGAAGAGTGTCAATGATGGTGAGGGGTTATTGAACGGATTTGCTGACTGACTTCTGGGATTGCAAAGGCTAAGCCTAGCTGAATGGCAATTTCTTGCAAGGTTTGTGGATGTGGATGCTAATAATTTCTCCTTTAAAAGGTTGGAGCAGCAGCGTTGCTCAAGTGGTGGTATATCCATTGTGGAGGTCTTAGAAGAAGTGTAAAAATGGATTTATTTAAAACCAATAATTGTTCAATAATAGAGGCTTCACTTGGAATAACTCGGTGCTGTGACCGGCCTCGCAAATAGTTCGATCGAAAATGGTCTCAAACGCCAATCCACAACAGCACCGAGCTATCCTTGAATCATTTATTTACTCAAGCAGGAAAGGATACTGCGCAGTTTTATCTCTTCTCACTATCCCTCCGCTGATCGAAGAGAAGAACAACGGGAGAGAACAGTGAATGCAAATATCCACGTTTCCTTTTAAGTAGAAACTCCGTTTAACGGAAGTAACTCTTTAACGTTCCTTTTTAGCAAAGTTTATTGTGAACAAGTGGATTATTTTAACAAGTAATAAGGCCAAGGCTTCACATTAATGCCTCACTATAATGAAAGTTTGTACCCTTATTCCAACTACAGAAATCGAAGAAAAACTCAGAAATGCACTGCTACCATAAAAAAGACTTCGTTCAGTTTCGTTAAATTTCTTTCTTCTTCTTCTTTGTGGTGTGGACCTTGGCCTCTGTCAGCTTTCCTCTCCAACTAGCGCGATCTTGGGCTAGGCTCCTCCAGTTTTGTACAACCAGCTGATTAAAATCTTTTTTCCAGCTAGGCAATCGGAGGCGAGGTCTTCCTCCACCGAGTTGTCCCTCAGGTTTGGCCTCGAAGACTTTCCGAGCCGGAGAGTTAGTGTCCATTCTCTCTACTTGACCTAGCCATCTGAGTCGATACAATCGAATTCGTTGTACAGCTCCGTGAGTTCGTCGTTAAACCTTCTCCTCCAAGCTCCTTCTTCGCAAACGGGACCAAATATGATTGAAAGCCATCTTCATGCTGACAAATGCCTCACTCACAGCCCGTTGATGTGTCAGTCGTCGACGTATGCAAGCAGTTACACAGACTTGTGGAAGATCGCGCCTCTGGTCTTGACGAGTCCCACACGATCTTCTCGAGAATTATGTTAAATAAGTCACATGTCCAACGCCTTTTTTGACATCAAAAGTTTCGGTAAGATCCTTACCGACCTTGACGGATCAACGGGCGTTCCATTGTTGTCCTGCACAGATGAGCTTTGCCGAAACTAGAAAGTGCACTGTATAGCTCGCCTGTCATACGCGGCCTTAAGGTCGATGAATAGATAGTGGGTATCGACTCCTGCGACTTTTCTAAGATCTGCCGTAATGCGAATATTTGGTCAGTAGTAATGTATGCTATGTTCAGGAGGCTTATACCTCTCTAATTGGCACATTTTAGAGGGTCTCCTTGTGGATCTGTTATCCTGTGGGATCGGGCAAACGATCTTTAGGATCGGGCGTACATTCATCTGACCAAATTTTTCGGATGAATTGTCAAAGTGTTGTAAAGGTGCACATACTGCTGGGCTGACACTTCACCAAGGGGAAGAAAATGTTGTAAGTACAAGCAAAAAATTGGTCCTTGAGATCCTACCTCAAGGCGTTGGTTCAACGAGGTCAGTGGCTAGACCGTAGAGGTAAGTGGATTTCATCGTATAAGCCTAAGGCAAAAGATCTCGCAAATCCAACCACCTACTGTTCGCTTAAGTCGAAACTATATCGCTCAACTGGTAAGTCGGCCATGTTCATCTCAACATTTACTTACACTTCATCAGAAGTTTTTCTCCCGGTTAAAAGAAGTGGTAATTTGTACAACTCGATCTAGTGCGCGAACACCAGTAGTCATCCTGTGACGTTCGTTCAAAGTCGACTTTGGCCAAAATCTGTTCCAGGAAAAGACTAACGAATTTTCACGTATGGCTCCAAAACCAAGGAAGGTCCTGGCGCTGGCACCTTCAAGCCCTGCTCTTAACCAATGCGATGGTACCCCGTGCGACGTGAAGAAGACAAGCAGCAGAGCACTTCCGTTTCTATTGGAGGCTATTCGGTGCTGTTTAATTGAAATCATAGAAGCGCCTGATGGTTTTCCTCCGGAAGACCACGAAATGTAGGTAGCTGCCTGATAATAAAATATACCAGTTTTTGAATCGGAGTGCTCCAGTCTTCGGCAAAAAAAGGCTTTCTTAGTTCAACCTCCCAGAACATACTCTCAGGTCCCTGTTTTTCCATATTTCCACCATAACTATAAGAATGGTTAAAGTGGCTGTGGCTTAAAATTATAAAAGTTATTAAATTATTGCTGAAGAACGTCGAAGGAATGAACTCTAAAGACTCTTCGTCTACAATCCACAACACAACCACCGTCCACTGTTAGGACAGATGCTCAGTTCAAAGACTTAATTTTTGTTGGCTTAGGGCTATGACCTGATAGAATGCCAGTTGACCAATTATCTGGAGATATAAAGGCCAGTAAACTGTTTCTTTTTTTAACGATGGTTGAGTGGTTTTCGCTTTGTGGAATGACCACGGCTCGTTGGCGAGCATTGCTTTGGGCGAATGACTTCACGATGTCTTCCAACGAAAAAGTAATTCCCTTCAATTGGTTGACGTCTTGATTCTTTCCGAGTATAAATGAACGTCAAGCGAGTTGGCCATCATTATTCAGTGACTAATTTTTTGATGTTGGATGGATTGTTTTTTTAAATGAGGTGTTACACTCTTACTTCCTGTATGTACAGTAGCTGAACCTGCACCATCCATCTAGTGAGGCATGGAATGTGTGTCGTTCGTTTGTATTTTCTAGTGGCAAAGGTTAAAGGTGGAACATTAAGAATCTTTTTTAAACACTTAGGTAAATATTCTTTATTCATGAAAATGTCTGATTTTGAGGACGAAAAATTTCGTCAAGAACCAGATGACACTCAGCGTCTATGTGTCCTTTAAAATAGTATCTTCATCTTCATCGACATTAACTTCATTTTCAAGTGTCATTATTCTCAACTCTATGTATGCATGAGGATATTATCGTTTGTTATAACATCTTTATGGAGGAACGATTTGCCAAATATGTATGTCCATTCGTAAAGCTGATTCCGGGTATTGCAGTTTTATCGCTGACTCCTCGAGATTCTTTTTTGTAGGATTGACCAGCTGAAGGCCCGTCACACATAGGCCTTTGTACACCCATTGTGATACCCATAGGGGAGGGTGTTCCTCTCTGCCCCTTTCTGGTACCTAATTTCAATTACGTCTGTATCCTGCCTGTTTAGTGTCCAACCAGCTGGGTCACTTGATGAACCTTTAAATATAATGTAGTGGCAGGCTTGGTAAATCTTTCAGATCTTGGAAGTAGACGACGGTGGCATAGGTAGTGAGTAATGTCCTCTCTTTCTTCATCGTGTCTTCCCATTTTGTTTCATGGTGCTACAGATGGTTAACGCCAGTTAGTGCATCCTGCGCGTCTCGGTTTTTGCCCTATTGTACTTGGGCCATAACATATGCGAGTGGTCCCGCAGGTCCTTCGATTTTTCCACCGTTCTGTAATCAGAAAGGCAGAGTATGTCAAAGTCAAGTTAACTCACTATCTTTTCCAAGTCGTGTGGATTAGAAATTTGTAAGTTCGCGAGCACAAGTGATGAAATGTGTTTTGTATGCTCTTGTTGGAATTACTAGCCGTGATTGGGTGAGAAACAAGTCAGTACACGAGGGACTTAATGTGGAACAGCTGCTTCTTCGAACCGAAAGGGCTACGCGACAATGGAGGTGACACGCATGTCCCTAACTATTATCAAGTCTTCTGAGACGCGCCTCATATGCGATTCCATCAGCTAGGCAACCGAGTGATTGAATCAAGTCCAACAAGCCTAGTTGCGCCTGGGTAAACTCCTGAGGAGTTAGAGTTGGTGTCAGAGGATTGAGTGGCCTGGATTTATCTTGTGCGTGTTTTAACGCCGCAACCCCTTAGTCAATCAAACTGGTCAGAAGGCGATGACGATTACGCTTCGAGCTTGGTGAACAAATGTCTTCGTGTCCGTCAATCAACGGAGGCTCTGAGCCACAACTACTGCTTTATGCGCAACGTTCCAGTCGCATGCTAGCTGCGAAACGAGCAGAATGTCAAAGGCGCACATGCAACGACTATGGATCCCCAATATACAAAAGTAGGCATTTCCTAGAAAAGCACTTCTTTGCACACCGTGGTGAGCTAGGCGGTGTGGAACTGACGAACCATCTCAGACCCATAATATATTCATACATTATATAAATCTTTATATTTTCGTCTTTGAAAGATAACCTCCTATTAAGGGCACAATGGAAACTAGAAGTTGTGAGCTTGTCAGGGCACCCATATTCATGCTATCCATCGGTAAGCTGTTTTCCGTCCGGGGTGACTTGGTCTTCATACCCGAGATTTGGTATTCATTCTTTGGATTCAAAGATCCTCAAGGTTTTAGTGCGCTTAATGTTGCCGAAACAGCTTCCGGACTGCATTCATATCCTAGTACATCTCATAGTACTCACGTGCCTTCTAGAACAGGACCAAATATCGAATGTAAAATTAAAGCAATTTCGAAGTAGTCTATACTCAGCTAAGCGAATGCAAGTGAGCTTGGTCTTGATGACTGGAAGCAGCGTGCCCTGGACCCATCAGCGATGGAAGGCAGCAATTGCTCAGGCTCGGGTTGCCTGACAAGTATGTACTATAGTCAGCCCGGCATCACATGTATATCAGCCCTGGGCTTCTGGCAGCACCCGAATGAGCAATGGATGTCAAAGGCAATCATACGTCGGATCCCCACACATTGCTGACGCTTCTGTTCCAAGTGACCATTCCCGAAAGTCGCTGTCTCTTGTTTATCGTAGACTCTGGCAACATGAGTTTACCCAGACATTCAATCTCAGAACTCTTCTTGTTGCTGCTGTGAGCACTTAGTTAGAGTTGAAGCTTGGCTCCTTCAGAATTTGTTTCTAAGAGAGTTTGGCATGTACATTCGTTCGCCTAAAAATGAATATTGCAGACGCTATCCCTATGTCCCAGTGAGACTGCTATTAAACTATACTCAAACTGTAGACTTATAGTAGCTGGCATCCCACCAAGTTAGATGTAATCAACATCTTTGCCTTGTGATTACAAGCAATACCCTCTAGTACAGAAGTACACCAGGTAAAGCAGGCGGCCAAGAACACTTCCTTGAGGTACTCCAGTAGTAATAATTTTTCATTCCACCACTGATCCAAACAGTTTAGAACAAGAAGGAATCAAACGATCTTCTTTCACGTTGACTACCCAATTTTACCTTAACCAAGGACATGGTGATCAGAAGTCAATCATTGTTCAGCTTCAGTTTCCACTCAACGCTCTTCTTGTATGTCGAATTTTTTAAGTAATGTCGGTGAATCGGGGAAAAGTGCTCATTTCTGACCTTACTTCCAAATGTGATGACAAATGTCTTCCGTGTCGACTGGTGTTGAGTGCTTTACTTTCTGAGTGATGCTTAACGTATAGCTTTACATCCAACATTTTGCCACCAGGTCCCTTCTAGCCGTTTCCAGCCCTCATCTGCAAAGACTTGCAAGCCCTAATCTACCCACGAACATGCACCACAATTGCAATGTTTCCACTAAACTCCACCATGTCCTCCATTTAATCTCAAACAAAAAATAAAAACGATAAAACCACTAAAATTCCAGCACAATTTAGAAATGTTCTTGACACACATTCAACGCACTCGCAGAGGTTGTAAGCCTCCCAATTCCCCAGCTCAAGCCTTGAACAAAATCTTATTAAACGCTGCCGAGCCGAGGGCAAAACATTTTGACCTTAATAGCACGCGATCGTTTTACCATTCCCTGCCGGGCTGCCGCCAACCCATTTAACAGTACATTTCTGCCGCAACTCCCCCAAAGAAAGAAAATAAAACAGAGCCGATCGTCATACATTATCCGACACATCGAACGATCACTGACGAAAAAACCGCATAATATCCAATTTATTATTCAAATATTCATTCGGATTTATAGACACATGCTGGCCTGATCGCATTCCAGAGCGGCACACTCACCCGCGCCGCCACGCACCTTTTCGTGTCGGCGTCGTCGTCGTCGTCGTTGTCGTTGTCGTCGGCTTCGTAGCCGTTGCCGCCGTTGCCCTCGTCGTCATCGTCGCAGTCGCTGATCGCGCTCCAAAAACGATCGACAACCACGCAAGATTCGGTGGCAGTCAGGCAAGCTGGCAATTCGTTCGAACTCTAAGCACACAGAGCGACTCACAAAATAAAACAAAAAAAATGCACACACACACGCCGCTTGAGCCACAACCGTCAGCCCCCCAAGTCAACCATTTTCTGGTGTTTGCTCAGTGATTAGGTCGCTTTATCGTGCCATGGTGGCGTGGTGGTGATTCCTATCTTTTGGCATTTCCTTGAGTAAACACATCTCGGCGTGCATACATACGATCTGCGCCGCGTGTATCTGGGCGGAGGGAGAGCACACACAGAGAGCGTGCGATGCGCGAATGCCCGATAGAGTCGACATGCAAACACAGAAATATGATCTGCATCTACGTCAGAGAGCATTCCGCGAATCAAGGTTGACAACATAGTCTCCCCGCTGACTCCGCGGGCGGAAAAGGAAATAAAAGCGATATTTCAACAAAGTGCTGCGGACTATCTGCGAAATTCGATCGGGTTTTCCACGATTTCGATTGTGGACTATGGAAAAAAAATTGCGAATCGGAAAGTATTTTATGAGTTTCTTGAAAATAATGATGATGCACGCTTGTGGCATGGCGGCTTAGACAGATGGGACCCACGAAGGTGGGTTGGGCGTGCCAGTTGAAGTGGCGTCATTGCAGAAGTGAATGCGGAAATAAAAATCACTAGGTTATTCGAGGGAGCATTAAACGCTTCAGGATCGTAAATATTTACGTTCAAGGGGCTGGAGTTTTGAAATAAACTAGTTAATCTGGTGATTTTTAGCGCTGAGCTTCCTTGATGGCATAGTGGGCAATGAACGCATTGCGGAACGTCAGATAGGGCAACGACATTAGGCGGTTTTCAGAGTGTTACTTCTGGTAGCCGGTCGGTCGGATGTTTTCAGGAAGGAACCACACCTTCTGGAATCTGTCACAAGTGGTCTTATAATAATATAATATGAGTGGTGCTACAGCCCATAGAGGGCCAGGCCCTAGCTTCTCAGCAAGCACTCGTGTTGTGCGTGCTATTGTTTTCGCACGAGTGCAAGGGACCTGCAGTTTTATGCCGACTCCGAACGGCCAATTTTGAGAAGCTTTTTCTAGACAGGAAATACACTTTGAGCATTGTCTGTCAGTGACTCGAAAGAGGTGGGGTCGTGAAAATGACTTTCGTCGCTCAGCGCTGGAATCGAACCTACGACATCGAGGTTGGGGTCGACGCACATACCCACAACGCCACGGGCCACAAGTGGCCTTAAAAAGGAATAAATTCTGAACTTGCTCATAGTCTCAAAAAAGAAACAGCAACCATCAGCGATCCGCCACTTAACAGCAGCCACCAGTCATAAGCCACAAGCCTAACCACTAGCTACTAGCCACCAGCCTACGTCCAATTCGAAGAGATTCAATAATCCTTTTGCCCCGGTGGACCAAAGCAAAGTAAAGTAATTTTAGAACATATGTATGTACTTGCTACTCAAAGGAATAGTAACTTAGCAGCACCACGTCACCAGTTTAATCAGGTCCAATCTTCAAAACGTTCCGAAATTCGGATCTCTCTAGCAGTAATGACACATTTGGGGCTACGGTTGGAGTTAACGCGGTACACTGCCTAAGATTTACACATAGACTCAGTTTTAATAATTTTTAATGAACCGTACCTCCGATGGTACAGTCACTGGGGTCCTATGTATACCGAGACCACAATGACAGCCGTATCTAGCGTAAGGTACTCTGACATCGAAACTAATCAGTTTATGCGTCAATGGAACAGCTCCCATGTGTCATCAAGTGAATTGAAGAAGGATCTACCAGCCACTCTCTGTCAGACTCTACCAAGATCTGGCACAAATGAAATGCGTTAAGATCACCATCTCAGCTATGTTGTTGCAACTGCGACAATTATGTTATGTGGGATACCTATTTTGGCGCCAGGATGTCCCTTTCGACCTGTATCCCATACTGATTGCCACCAAATCTAGGGAGACCATGACAAGCTCACCGAAGTCCTTAGTTCTTGTTACAGCCTTGAGTGCTTGCAGTTAAATGTGTTCATTCCCTCTAAAGGGGGATCGCTGCCTACCTAGTTTACAGGTCTTCTTATTTTCCGGTGTGTCACCGTCAGTGTTACCAGGAACCAGTGTTACCACAAGGACTCTATAGTCACAATTGAGCTTATTTCCTCATTCTTTCAAGAACAAAAACACCTAACGCACTACTGTTTCATTTAAAACGCCTGAGCACGTACTGGCTTCCTTTTTGACATATGGTGAACTTTACTCGCTTGCAAAGAATGACATTAGAAACATCAACAGCAAGACATTTCGGAAAATTCGAATTCCATAGCTGATATCAGCTCTTTGCTTCTGATTAGTCTGCGAACATCAACCACTAGATATTTTGTCGCGATATTTTGGCTGTGTGATATCAAAAACCTTTGTTGGGGCATATTTATTTTCAATGAGACTTATAAATAATTTACCTGTGGTAACAATGCCTGGAACCCACATTAGAGACATTTTTAGCTGAACTCCCAATGGCCCCCGCTCAGCACGGCATTTCTGTGCTAGTTTAGAATATAAAGTAAAGGAGGCAATAGCATTGATGGTTTCTTGGCTGTTAATGTACACGGCAACCCTTTTTCCTAGTCAAGGCATTAGCATTTTCCCGGATTTCAACTGATTCGCTGTGAACTTAGTGGAAGGTAGTGGGAGGAAGTCCGGTAGTTCCTAGGCTCTAGAAATGTTCAGGTATCCTGACAACACACCCGCACCGACTCAGCTGCCCATATTCCACCTTGCACCTCTGCCCGAAATGTCAGTGTTCGACTATAGTGACAACGGCGTTTGATACACATTAAGTGTGGACCCTGTAAAGTCTGTGTTGTATGATACCAGATACCTCGGTAAATTATGTCCCCCAATGTGCACTCTTTCTGTGGTGGCCCGTGGCGTAGTAGGTATGTGCTCCAATCCCTGCGCAATTGAACCTCGAAGACTAGGTTCGATCCCTGGTCTCTGCAAACAAAAATATAATGCTCACGGTCCCATCTTTTTCGATTTACTGACAATGCTCAAAGAATTTTCTTTCCATGTCTGGAAAAAGCTTCTCAAACTTATCCGTTCGGAGTCGGCATAAAACTGTAGATCCCATCCACTCTTGACAAAACAATGGCACGCACAACGCGAATAATTACTGAGTAGCTAGGCCCTGGCCGCTTAGAGGTGAACCAATGTATGCAGCGACCCCTTGTCCGGGGGTTTAAACCAGGACCCGGTCCTCCAGGTTCGGGGGTTTCGCGTGGGGTTAACTTCCCCACCGTGTAAAACTCGCAATAGTTCAGAGACGGCAACAAGCCTCGGATACGGATGACCCTACTGCTGACGACCATGGACAACGAAATAAGGACAACGATTTTCGGTTCTGCACGTGGAATGTGAGGTCACTGAACAGACCACGTGCAGCCGATGAACTTGCGGAGGCCCTAGAAGCCTATAAGGCTGACATCACCGCCATCCAAGAGGTACGATGGGATGGGCCGGGCAAAAAGAGGATGAAAAACTGCGACATATATTACGGCGATTGCTACAAAGAGCGAAGGCAGCGCTTGTTTGGATGCGGTTTTGTTGTTCGAGGCAGACTTAGGCAAGAAGTCTTAAGCTTTAGATACATAAGCGAACGCCTCACAACAATCCGCATCAAGGCAACATTCGGCAACATCAGCCTAATTTGCGCCCACGCCCCAACGGAGGACAAAGACGATGATAGCAAGGATGACTTCTATGATCTCCTAGAAAGAACATACGATCAATGCCCCAGCTACGACACCAAGATCGTTCTAGGAGATTTTAATGCAAAGCTGGGCAAGGAAGAAATCTTTGCTAGAGTCGTCGGTAAACACAGCCTACACGACAACACGTCCGACAATGGACTCAGGCTGATGGACTTCGTGACGGGGCGAAACCTCACTGTAGCCAGCACGCGGTTCCCTCACCTCAACATTCACAAAGGGACCTGGCGGTCCCCTGATCAATCAACCGTCAACCAGATTGATCACATTGCGATCGACGTCAGACACTCCTCCTGTGTCCTCGATGTCCGAACGTTCCGAGGTGCCAACATCGACTCGGATCATTACCTTGTTGTAGCCAAGGTCAGAACTCGGATATCGATTGTACAACGGAGTAGAGCAAGACCAAAACAGTTTGACGTTGGAAAGCTACAATCGCAATCGACCGCTGGGAACTTCTCCGATCGAGTCTCCCTGAAGCTCTCAGAGAGTCCAACCCTGCCAGGCGAAACAATCGACGAACAGTGGAACCGTTGTCAAAACGCCATCAGAGAAGCTGCCTCTGATGTGCTGGGTTTTAAAATGCCACCTAGAAAAAACCCATGGTTTGACAACGAGTGTCGGCAGGCGCATTCAGCGAAGCTAGCAGCATATAAGGCGACGCTGGATAGAAGGACGAGAGCGGTTCGTGAGCTCTACGAACTTAAAAGAAGGGAAGAGCACCGGCTTCTCAAAAAGAAAAAGAAGGAGCATGAGAAGCGCGCGATCGAGGAAATGGAGAGGTGGTACGGCAGAAATAATGTCCGAAAGTTTTACCAGCGGGTGAAACAACTATCCAAAGGGTACAAACATCGGACAGAAGCCTGTCGGAACGAAGAGGGACAACTCGTAGTAGAGTCGCAGTCGATACTGAGAATCTGGAAGGATCACTTCTGCAGACTGTTAAACGGCGAAGAGGACACCAATACCGCTGTCAGGCAGAATGTTCCACTCCACGCAATGGACGACGACAGAAGAGAATTCCGTCCCCCCGATCTAGACGAAGTCAAGATAGCGATATCGAGACTGAAGTCGAACAAAGCTGCTGGAGCGGATGGATTGTCCGCGGAACTGTTTAAGGCAGCTGGAGATGATCTGGTTGGGCGCATGCACCAGCTCGTCTGTAGGATATGGTCGGAGGAAAGCATGCCCGACGAGTGGAATCTTAGTATCGTTTGCCCGATCCACAAGAAAGGAGACCCCTTTGACTGCGCCAACTATCGGGGGATAAGTCTCCTTAACATCGCATACAAAATCTTCTCTGCCGTTCTGTGTGAGCGCCTGAAACCATTCGTCAACAACCTGATAGGTCCTTATCAGTGCGGTTTCAGGCCTGGGAAGTCCACTATCGATCAAATTTTCACATTACGGCAGATCCTCGAAAAAACCCAAGAGATGCAGATCGACACCCACCACCTATTTGTCGACTTTAAGGCCGCATATGACAGTGTGCATAGAGACGAGCTATACAACGCCATGTCTAGTTTTGACATCCCTGCCAAACTCGTCAGATTGTGCAGGATGACGATGGAGAACTCTCGCTGCTCCATCAAGGTCGGTAACGAACTCACCGAGACCTTCAATGTCAAAAAAGGTTTTAGACAAGGCGACGCGCTGTCATGTGACTTCTTCAACATCGTGTTGGAGAAGATCGTGCGAAACTCACACGCCAACACTAGAGGCACGATCTTCCAGAAGTCCGTTCAACTGCTAGCATACGCGGACGATATTGACGTGATTGGCCGAACTCAGCGAGCCGTCAATGAAGCGTTTGCTTGTATTGAGACGGAGGCGGCAAAAATGGGTTTAGCGGTGAATGAGGGCAAAACAAAGTATATGCTGTCATCAAGAAAGGACACACAACATCGACGACTCGGTCAGAACGTCACCATAGGCAGCTACAACTTCGAGGTAGTGAAGGACTTCGTCTACCTCGGCTCCCAAGTAAATAGTGCGAACAACATCAGTACTGAGATTAAACGCAGAATAACTCTTGCCAACCGCTGTTTCTTTGGGCTCAAGAGGCAATTGAGTAGTCGAGCCCTCTCTCGAAAGACCAAGCTCACCTTATATAAGACCTTGATCATCCCTGTCCTGCTGTATGGCGCGGAAGCTTGGACTATTTCAAGACCGGATGAAGACGCACTTGGTCTCTTCGAGAGAAAAGTTCTGCGTTCAATCTTCGGTCCTGTTTGCGTTGAAGGTTCTTGGAGAAGGAGATTCAACCACGAACTGTACGGGCTGTACAGCGACATGAGTCTAGTCAGGCGTCTACGGATTCAACGCCTAAGATGGCTAGGCCATGTAGAGCGCATGGACAACACTGCTCCAGCCCGAAGAGTCTTCGACTCCGAGCCAGTGGGACAACGCAATAGAGGACGACCACGAACCCGATGGCGCACTCAAGTGGAAAAAGACCTCAACCAACTTGGAGTGCGAAATTGGAGGCAGCTGGCTAAAGAACGTGCCAGCTGGAGAGGATTGTTGACCGAGGCCCAGGTTCACCCCGGACTGTAGCGCCACAAGAAGAAGAAGAAGAAGCTAGGCCCTGGCCCGTTACAAACATGTATACTTTCTGACCCTGATGGTGCTGGGTGATGTGTGTGTTTTTGATATATTAGATGAAAGATAGAACTTGTAGAATTTCTGTTAGAACGTGTGACAACGTCGACAGTTCTTTGTACCTTGCTGAGTTTTGTAAAAGGTTATAGGTCTTTGTTCTTAGCGTTACCTAGTAGATAGAGACCTAAAGGAAGTGCACTCAACATCGACGTCTTGGACAAAGTGTCATAATGAGCACAACTTAAAGGACTCCAGGAACTTTGGCAGACTCGGCTTCAAAGTGTTTATAACTAGAAGAAGAATTTGAGTCTCTAATTTCTCCAGTTGGAGACGCTATTGATCATATTACTGATCATATCACGACTTCTTTCGAAGTACGTGACTAGGACATTGATCACGCCAGTTTCAGAAGGAAGAACTTGTTTGTCTTCGGAAAAAAAGGTTACACAAGCCAATTGTGGTCCCTTGCGACTTGGAGAAGATGATTCAACCACAAACTAGGACCAGATTCTAAGGGATAAGCATGTACGCCCAATGTCTTAGTTGGCTAGACTAGGTAAGAGCTAATGGCATGTTTCTGGGCTATAGAATTTTAGCTCTAGTCTATGGAACGCAGACAAAAATCGCACACAAACGGGGGACGGACTTAACCAAATTTGTGCACCTTGGTCCAGCTAGCAAGATACCGCTGGAGAAAGGGGCTATTTGGTTTAGAATCAGGTTCAATCGGAGAAGATGAAGAAAGTTGTTGTGGTAATTCTTCAGAATACCCACTAAGCTCAAACGTCGTACCAAAAATTTGTTGCAAGGACCCAGTGTTCGTGAAGTGTTTTAGGTGGGAGAGTGATGATTGTCCCAAAACCGTGCAACTAAGGTTTGTTTGAACGTTCAGGACTGAAGGGCAGTTCGTTTTCTGGTGTTCTTATAGATGTCCGGAAGTAATTGGTGGAAGGAGTCGGCGGCAGACTAAAATCTCGTCGGTTTCTACGATGTTTCGGGACGTCAATATGTCAATCAACAAGCACTTGAACAACAAGCACAACTCTGCCAATCTTAAGAGACGATGACAACTTGCTAAGCTCCCTCAGACTAGGATACGATTGCACTCAGGAACTGGACAGTTTAGACCCAATCTCTATGCATTCAGATCCACCGACATTAGATGTAGCTTCGAATTTGACTCACCAGTATAAGCTTGGCTTAAGCCAGGTTTGGTAAAGACATTGGTGAACACTGATGGTTGGAATAAAGTTAAGAGTGACTTCCGATCCAAGAGATTTTGGTGACAAGTGATATTTTGCCTCAACAAGTAGTGTTTGTTTCCCCAAATACCCCTTAATGCAAATTAAAGAAAACAACAAGCAAATGCAAATTTTCAGCATAACTGCGTCAAATGCCCATGCTTCGCGGGTTCAGTGCCGCAGATGCGAATTGCGAATCCATCTGCGAGGATCTCCTCTTCGTTCTCCTCCCCACGGGATCCCCAAATCGACTGTGCTCCGCATGCCTTCTTCACGAGCAAACAAAACAAAGCCAACCGAGGAAGACGTGCCTTAAACACACACACACACAAACGCGAAAAAATGAAGGCCATGCGATAGGACGACAATCGTCACCACTAGCTGCAGCCACCACGAGTAGAAACGACAGCGGGCAGCACAACAAAACACAAAATCTGGCTGCCATGTGAGTTGCAACGAAATTCACGTACTCGCCCCAGAGTTCCTTCAGCTGCCACTGTGCACTGCGCTACCGCGTACGAGTCCGATTGCGCTGTAAATGCGCCTCCAGCAGGTCGCGTCCCCGCCCGCCGCTGCCGTCGCCGAGGAGAAGACAACAGAATTTGGACAAAAAAATAAAAAAACACGAGGTTTTTCTTTTCATATTTTTCTGAACGTCGTCGTCGGCCCCGTCGGGAGGCGACTGTCGTCCGTCTTCGGTGCGCGTCGTCCAGGAGCCCCCCGCGCATCCAGCGATCCAGGATACCACACATACCCGTGCGTGCGTCCTATCTGTGAACTCGGGAGGAATGCCAAAACAAAAAACGACACACCGCCAGGGGAACATGTTTTTGCGCTCATGTTGTTTATACTCTCGATGGATTTTAGAAATTCCTGAGATTGTAGCGCACCGAGAACCGAGACGCGGCTGCCTGACGGAGCGGATTATCGGATCGAAGTCAGGCAGCGACAGAGTCAAGGAATGTGAACGGGAATCCGGTGTGTTATGGCTCCGCTGACATGGGGTCAGGAGGAAGTTCATCGTTGTTTGTCAAAAAAAAAACAGACGCATCAGTTTGTCGGAGATGTTCTCTGGTTGGTGTGGGATTTGTTGAGGTTGGTGATGTGGAAATTTTAAGGAATTTAGACCGCCTCTGAGTGGGATCAGTGATCGGGCATTGCGGCAGTGTCAAGTCGAAGTGTGACATCGGGGTGATGCAGGATAACAAGGGATTACTTGGAGTAACAATGATTGGATTGAAGGCGGATGCAGGAATATGATATTTTTGAAGGGTGTTGATTGTCTATTCCTTCTATTCACTCTACGTCATGTTTAGTAGATTGAACTGAAAAGACCGAGGACTTGTCCTTTTTGTTCCGAAACTTCTCTTAGCAACCAAGATTGGATAGTTCTGAGGACAAGTTTGGTTGTGAGAGAGTGGCGAACCAGCGATAGCCCTTGTAGATTAATCATCTGTTTCGACACTTAAACTCAGAATTTTCTCAAGGGACAACGAATGCAAGGACAAGGAGAAAGATTTATTTCTTGGACAGAGTAGGCTCCCAACCAACTTCTTTTACGACAAGAAGACATTAAGTACGCGATTTCATGATCGGAACAATAGCCTTACCAAACGTCTCGAATTGACATGTCTGGCCAGAAATATCCCCTGTTCCATGGTGGAAGGCAGAACTGCAGAGGATACCAGAAAACTTCTTAACAGCCCTCAAGACCAATTCAAAAAAAGCTACCAGCCTTTGTTCTATCGATCAAAACGAAGAGACTATAAGAAACTAATTCGGATGAGGATTAGTGCCACTTCTAGAGATTTCCGAGGAAACCAGCGGTGAAAATACTTAAAAAGGACAATCGGCAGTCACCGGCGGTACCTACACTGAGTCAAAACTGAGAACACCAGCTTCATCATTGAGACTCATTTTTTAAGGAAACCAGATCACAACATGATCACTTCCCGGAACTGATCAATAAATCCAATAAATCTTTCTTCTTGAGAGATGAAAGGACACACAACATCGACATCTTGGTCAGAGCGTCACAATGGGCAGCTATAACTTCAAGGTAGTCAAGGACTTCATCTACCTCGGCTCCGGCGTAAATTGTACAAATAACAGCAATACCGAGATCACCTTGCCTACCGCTGTTTCTTTGGGCTCAAGAGGCAATTGAGTAATAGAGCCCTCTCTCGATAGTCCAAGTTAACTCTATATAAGACACTGATCATCCCAGTTCTGCTATACGGCGCGGAGGACGTCATTGGTCTCTTTGAGAGAAAAGTTCTGCGTGCGATCTTTGGTCCTGTTTGTGTTGACGCGTTCTGGAGGAGAACCACGAACTTTACGGGCTGTACAGCGACAGGAGCCTAGTCAGGAGTCTACGGATCCAATGCCTACGGTGGCTGGGCCATGTAGAGCTCAGCTCCGGGCGAAGAATCTTTGAAAACCTATAAGGTAACGCAACAGAGGACGCGCGCATTTAAGGTGGCGCACTCAAGGACCTCAACCAACTTGGCGTGCGAAACTGGAAACAGCTAACAAGAGAGGCTTGTTGGTTGAGGCCCAGGTCGCCATTCAAAGAAGTAGAATCAGACCAATAAATCTATCTTTCTTCCTGAAAGGTTCTTTGAGCTACACGTTCGCAAAATTCCTCTACAAACCCCCCACCTGTAGTCCAATAACTTAGTTGAGCTGATCGACCTTCCTTCGGATCGGAGTAGACCTCAAACTTCAAGCCTCTGCAGCTGGCTCGATCTTTGGCTATCTGCTTCCAAATCCGCTCACCAATTAGCTTGAGAGTCTCTATCTGCTCTAACTTGAACACAGCCGCCTTTTATTTTGTGATTCCACTTGCTATGTATCGAAGACTCTTTTTCAGACTTCGGGCATATCCATACCCTCTGAATTGCCTACCCGCCTTTGACGTTGAGGTCGCAGATCTTGCCCAGATCGCTGTCCATCTCATTCCAAAACAATCTTCTCCTTTCGTTGAAGGCGAGAAGAATGCCACCATTCGTTCGCAAAACTCGAAGACACCTTAGACCAATACACGACTGGGATGATGATTGACTTGAATGAAATCATCTTTACCCTTCGAGAGACAAGTTGCTGGTGTTGCTTGAACTAAATACTATGAAATCGAGGTAGACATCCCTGTTTATCTCGAAGTTCTAGCTACGATTTTTCCAGTCTTTCTCATTAATTTAAGCGCTTTCATTTCGACCAATTGTGGCTTTCCACCAATCACGTCAATGTCTCTACAATTGTTAATAGCTCATCGGAATTCTGGAAGATCACGCCTTAAGTGATGGCTTTGATATCTGCAAGATATTCGAGAGAACGATGTTGAAAAAGTCACGCGACAACGTGTCGCTTTGTCGAAAACCTGGTCTGGGCGAAGTCGTTACATCATCACCCTCCACATGCTGACAAAATTGGGAGGAAAATATGAGATTGATGATGTAGAAGTATAGCTTGTCAAGCTTTTCGTATTTTCCTGCCGATTTTGTCAGGTTTCGGAGGATAATGATGTAAGTTGGCACGTTCAGGCTTGAAATCTACAAAGAATGATTCGTGTCGATATGCACTTATGATCTTTCTCAGAATCGGTGATTATCGCGTCTACTAAGGCTTGAAATGACACCGAGACAGAAATGACATCGATTACAGGGTGAGAG
Source organism: Eristalis arbustorum (assembly GCA_916610145.1). Classification (NCBI taxonomy): domain Eukaryota; kingdom Metazoa; phylum Arthropoda; class Insecta; order Diptera; family Syrphidae; genus Eristalis; species Eristalis arbustorum. The sequence goes on from OU744317.1 coordinate 27,674,887, forward strand.
TATACAAAACGATGGAGAAGATACTGGGAACTATATCTTTGATGATTTGATTCCTCGAGCAGGTTTGCAGATGATCCTGTGCATATATCTAACCAGATTATTGCCGCTGCACAGACAGCCTATCCGAATCAGTAGCTTTCCGTGTCATTATTGGCAGCTTGACGTAGTCTAGACCGGATGAGACCTCGTTTATTAAGTAAATAGATCGAAGGTATGGCACGATAAAGGGGACAATTTCGTAGTCAATTTGTCACCCAAATCATTATTCATCATCGTCTGTGTCTCTGTCGTCCTTTATTGTTAAACCATATCTACGAAATTTTATATGAGATCAGATATTCGGGAACTTGAGCAGAGGCCAATCGCTACTCAAGTGGTAAATGAGTAACAGAGCCATCTCTCGAAACACCAAGTTGATTTTATATAAAATTCTGATCATCCCTGTCCTGCTCTGTGGCGCAGAGGCGTGAACGCTATTGGAAGCGGATGAAGAAGCTCTTGGTTGTTTTGAGAGAAAAGTTCTGCGTGGGATCTTTGGTTCTGTTTGCGTTGATGGCGTCTGGAGGAGAATATTCAACCACGAACTGTATGGGATGAACAGCGGCATGCACCTAGTTAAGCGTCTTCGGATCCAACGCTTAGGATGGCTAGGTCATGTAGAGCGGATGGACACCACAGCTCCGGCCCGAAGAGTCTTCGATACCGAGCCATTGGGACAACACAACAGAGGACGTCCTCACACGAGATAGCGACACAGATGGAAAAGTACCTCAACCAACTTGGTGTGCGCAGCTGGCGAAAGATCGTGCTGGCTGGAGAGGCATGTTGGTTGAGGCCCAGATCCAACCCTGTCTGTAGCGCCAATCAAAGAAGAAGAGCAGCGACCAACGTTGTGATAATACGCGTGGTAAATTTCTTCTGACTCAGCGAACTAGTTGAAAACAACGGAACTAATTTTAAACGAAACGTAATGGAAAAGGTCGAGAAACCAGACTTCGGCCTGGCAGCGTAGTATAGGCGCAAGCTTTTATGAAACCCAAACGAGAAGCCGTTAACTAGAATACAAAGCTTAGTATTAATAGATGTTATGGGAGAAATTTCTACTTCACCAAATGCGAGCTTAGTAGTACGATTGGAACTTCTTCCACTCAACCCCTACATGCCGCCGTTGGGAGAATTCAAATCAAATGCTGGGTCTCAAGCTCTACAGCAGAAATAAGAGAGCAAGGAGACATCCATCTTCGGCCATTCTTGGCCCTTAGTCTACATGGAAGAGGAATTTGAGAGTAATGGAAATCCCTTGCATATCACAAATATTTTCCCAAAAACCATGGATCCACCACAAGATTCAGCTGTTCGCAAGAGGTCACACGTATTCAGAGTCCCTGTCGAAAATGCTGTAAGCTGGAATCAAGGGACAAGAGGATGGCATAAGATGGATATCTCTTAGCTCTTATATTTCTGCTCTACTGGACATGTATGCATACTGGACACAAGGGATGGATTAGGTGACAACATTGTCTCCTACAATGTGACAAGAAGTTACTACGGATGGTAGTCCGGACTCTAACAGTCAATAACCATTAGGTTTTAGGCTGTGGTAAAGATAAGTGGGTTCGATGGATATGAAAAGGTGTCAGAAAGAGCCTATTCCTCTTTTAGGAACCACAATGGATTCACAAAAACCTATGTCAGAGTTTGCTCCAGCGCTTATGTGGATACACCAACATAACCTAAGAGCCCTATCAAATGGCTTAACACATATGCCACCGGTAAGTTGAAACTCGCAACAAACGTTCTACTCGCAAAAACGTTGGAAAATCAGAACTTGTTCTACGCCGTCCCTCAAGAATGAGTCATTTGACTTTATTTTGCCACCTGCCACCTGCCGTGCATCACCAATCAGGTGATATCTGCCATCTATGTACTTTCAGCAAACCACCTCACGCTTGTCATCATTCATGAGTCATTATCTATTGAACATCCGACAGTTTCAAGTGACAAATTTCAATTAACACCAACTGTAGGCTGATATCCATTAGTCGGTAGTCACTGAAGGTAAGCCATTAACTCTTGCCTATTGAGCATGAAACTTCAACCATCATCCTAAAGCTGTCAGCCACTAGCCACCATCATCATCATCAGATCGCCTTCAGCCGTCATTCGTCAATCAGCTCTTAGCCATCAGCCATTAGCTATCTTCTCGCAGCACTCAACAACTGCCACATTCAGCATGGGCTGTGGAATTAGGCTGCGGCTAGCGACAAAGGGCTCTGAGCCGTGCCTAGGGTATTCTCAAAGACCGGCCGTGTTAATAGGTCCCTCCGGAACAATGACCTTCCACACAAACATTCAACCTATTCCACCGCAGGTTCGTCTTCAGACGGGTCCTCTCCCAATGAGCATTATCCACCGATTATCTCCGCCCAAGTGATCGCTTTACGACCGCCGTTTGACCTCCGTGTGACTCTGACCCGAGTGAACCGAGAACCGATTCGCATTCCATTGCCACTGCCACCTTCGCGGTCTTTCGTTCCCCTCTGCGCACAACAAAGCACTTTATTGCCTCATCCACGGCTCTGTCATGTTCTCGGGCACATCGCACATTCCCGCCAACAGAGCCCATATTCTCCAGCTCATTACTCATGAGCAAACAATTTCAGTCGAAAATATCCATCAAATCCCACATCGTCTAGCGATCACTTAGAAGCCACATGTTAACTACATTCGCGTCGACATTAACCACGTCTTCACGGATCGCTCATCGAGTGCTGAGTGACTTTTCTCGTCGACCGCAGCCCGGGGACCACGGGTTGTCACGTACGTCAACAGACATCATTTCGACACAGCCGGACGATAAGACAAAGACTACCCGGCCGCCTACACGGCCATCTGCGACGAATCGAATTTCCCACAGGAAATCCCAATGGCACATCGCCTCCTCTCCCAGCACCACCGGAGGTGACCTATCCCAAGCCCGCATTCCAACGCGATTCCCTGAAACGAGAAGGAGAGGGCACGACAATAAAACAGAAACTCATCATCATCTCGAATTCATTAGGCAAACATTTATCTTTCATCTAAGTACTAGGGAAAATATTTAACTCTAATCGCGCACCGAATGCCTCCATTGTGTCGGTTCCCAGGGCCATGTGCGCTTCCTCGGAACTCCAGCTCCTACCGGCACCGACGTCGACATCGACACCGGCACCGCCTGTGCGTAAGCTGGTAGCCCTCTCGAGAATGTGCCTCCCCGACCAGACACAGCGTCACCAACAACGCGCACCATTGTCACCACGCCGCCACCGCGCCGCTGCCGTGCCCTCGCGTGTGTTATCTGGAGTTTCGGGTTCGGTTCGACCCTTTTCTCCTCCGCTCGGGTCCGGCCGGTGTGCATTCCCCCGGCCCCCTTTCAGAAAAGGGTACACCCATTTGTGTTGTGTTTGCCTTTCTCGTTCCAAATAGATATTGTATTGACGTATCTTATCGGATCGACAACAAACAACCAAATCAAAGGGCATACACAGCTGGGGGGACGTGACTTTCTCTCTCTCTCTTTGTCTCCCTCTCGAATTGGATCTTTTGTTCGAGAGAGATTCCGTTGAACCCGACACATTCCTGAACCGATTAGGGACACAGTTCACCGCCAGTTTGGCAACTCGCTGAATTGCTGCTCAGTCTTTGACTGTTCCAATTAGCGAGTTACATCGTTATTCACCCCAGCGGCGCGGTGGTCTCTCAACTGGCCGCCGCAAATCAAAATTAAAGTCTTCCCGTTAATTAATTGCCTAATCAAGACATCGTCGATGCCGCGAAGACGAACGCCATCGGAGCAAAGGTGAAGAAACTGATGGGGTTTCCTAACAAGGAAATCGGCACAGAAATGAGCTGAGCTGAGCTGAGTTGAGTCGAGCTGAGCTGAAGCGCTGGCCGATTGTGTTGCGCGATACGAAGACTGGTCGGGTGTTCTGGGAATTTGGAGCACAAAAGCAGAAAAGCAGAAAAAAAAACCCGACCACGTTTGGCCAGTGAATCATTGCGGGGAGCATGGGAAGCGCTGACTTATTCTGGAGCGAGCACATGGACGAACGGTTGCGATTTGAATGCGAAACGAGGCGGATTTTCACGTGCTGGGCTCGGATTAGTTACGCAACTCTCTGGTGGATCGGTGCACGTCTGCCGCTCCTTGGGGGGAAATCGCGAACGCAGTTGGGAGCTGATTCTGAGTAAAACTCTTAGCTCACCGTTAAGCGGCCGCGTGGTTTTTTTCCCGTGCAGCATGTGAAATGTCAGAAATGATGGGGCAATTGTGAATCATTGTGATAGGGCTGCGATTTACTTGATGAAAGCACAAACCAGGGGAATGTGTGTACGCACTCCGTCCCCTAAGACCGTCCGAATTTGGGAACATGTGGCACAAAACTGGCTATGATTCAAAATACTGTGGATCGCAGTGAATTCTATAACGATGGACGAAATGAAGGAAAGCTCTGCAATTTATTGTTTAGTCCCTGGAACCCTTCAGATGGGACGCTTGTCAAATGACTGGCTCTTGAAGAGTCAAAGGCAGCGGATATGAACACTGACGAATCTTCGCACTGAGTCGCTTGTAACTTTCTTTGAGCCTGTGCCTCAAGAGACTTTCATTTTTGTCAAAGGGCATTAGCACTGCAGTCAACCACTCAGACTCAAGAACTAGTTCGTTGTACTTCCAGGCAGCACCCAAAATTTAATGAAATTTCATGGTCCGGCGGATGAGAGCCTACATCATCAGCTCCTACCTCACCAACTCTAAGCAGCGACCATATTATTCGAGCAAAAGCGGAACAGTGGCCAAGAAAGTCATGTTCTCCACAGATTGTCTCATTCATCACTTAGTCCTTGGCGGTAAATCGTCTACAGTCTTTTCTCTCAAGTGATAACAAGAATGTCATTTACAATGACATCCCAGCTGTCAGCTCTTTGGACAAAGCCAATCTGCTTGCGGCGCATTTTGCAGCCAGCTCAACACTGCCAGATTGTAACTTGTCCCCACCTGTACTCGAGAGCGTTGGTTTTACCATGGGACAAATTCACTTCCGCACTCGTACAGTTGCAAGAGTACTTAAAGATCTCGACGTGCACAAATCCGCTGGCCCGGATGGTATTCCCCCAATACCTCTGAAGAGGTGTTCTTCTTCGCTGGCAAAACCACTGCGTAAACTTTTTCATCTATCCTACTCTTCAGGTCTCTTTCCGAGTAGATGGAAAACAGCATTTGTCCAGCCCGTCCCTAAAAAGGGCGAATCTTCGTCACCAACTTACGTCCCTTCTTTCTAAGGTCATGGAAACGCGGATAAATCGTCAGCTTTTGAAATATCTTGAATCGCGGAAGCTTCTTAATGACCGACAGTATGGCTTCCGCAGCAACAGGTCCACTGGTGATTTGATAGCTCATCTCACCGAAAAGTGGAATCATTCTTTGCACAATGAAGGCGAAAGCAAGATAGTTGCGCTTGATATTTCTGAAGCATTTGACAGAGTTTGGCATCAAGCTCTTTTGTCGAAAATGCGTGCTTATGGTGTTGATGAATCTCTGCTTCTATGGATTAGAAACTACCTTTCGAACAGTTCAATCCAAGTTGTTTTGGATGTGTTCAAGTCTGATATCCACAAAATAAATGCTGGTGTCCCCCAAGGCTCTGTTCTGTCTCCGACACTCTTTCTCATTTTTATAAATGACCTCCTGTCTGCCACTTCTAATCCAATCCACTACTTCGCTGATGACAGCACCCTCAGCTTTTCATATTCGTTCCAAAATTCACGAACCTGTCCTTCGGACGTAATATTGGAACGGCAGCGTATGTCAAGCACATTGAATTCCGATCTGGACAGCATAATTAACTGGGGTAAGAATAACAGAGTGGAATTCAATGCTGTCTGCTGTCTCTAACGCGAACCCCTGATAATCAGCCATTATCCATGAATGGCGCTTGTATCGACGAAACCGGAAAACTTTCCATCCTTGGTATGTGCATCAACACAACACTCAGTTGGAACGATCACATATTCGAGGTCGCCAAAAATGCTGCGAAATGTTTAGGTTTCCTTAATCGATGCAAGAAATACTTCTATAAGGCATATATTCGCCCTAAGCTTGAGTACAGCGCTCATATCTGGTCTGGTGCCCCCAAGACCACCCTGCACCTACAAGATAGAATACAAAAGCGAGCGATAAAACTTATAGGAGACAACGATATCGCGGGTTCATTAGACTCGTTTGAACATCGACGAACCGTGTCTTCCTTGTCCGTGTTTTATCGTTACTTAAACAAACGATGCTCAAGTGAGCTAGTCAACTGCATTCCTCCTCTCCTTGAATTCACCCGCAATACACGTCTCGCCAGAAATGCACATCAGTTTACCCTTAAGCCTACTTTCGGACGCACAGTGAAATTTAGAGACTCGTTTTTTAGCCGCACTACACGAATATGGAATGCTCTTCCCAGCTCAATATTCCCCATAGATTACAATCCGCAGATGTTTAAGACCAATGTGCACAGGTACCTCTTCTCTCTCTCTCCCTCTATACCTTCGGCCCGTGCTGTGTCTTGACCCCGGACAATTAAGGGTATTAATAACCCCTTGAGCACGCGCAAATTATAAAAAAAAAAAAAAAAATGCCGCGGATTTCTTACTGACGTTTGGATAGCGCTTGGATTTTTCACATTCTGGACAGTCATGTCACATCCGAGAGGCCTAACCATTTATGGAAGCCCTTTCCAAATACTCAGGTAGTCCTAGCGCAGTTTTGGGTCCCTAGAGGCCTCCTACGAACTTCGCCTAGCCACATTCATGGACGACCTCGTTTCCCATGATCCCTTGTTGAAACCAGATAGCTCTTAGCGAATTAAGACTGGCGTTCAAATTTAGAGAAGACTTGCGTTCCAGAACTTTCTTAAAGTGGTTAAAAGATTAATTAAGGACACAAATACTCCGCCCCATATACTATTCGTGGTCATTAGGATTAAGATCACATAGGTTTCCGCTTGGAAAACTGACGCAAACGAAAGAAAGTGTGCATTGTAATGTTTCCGCTCTCCACAAATGCTCCATCGGCAGACCCTTAATTGGTCTTGGAGCCATCCGTGAAGACTACAATCCTCAATTGGGAATTCAGAAGTGCATCAAGAGCCAGGAGTACTAGAGAGAGCTCATAAGCAGACAGACCGAGACACACCGTTCACTGAAGCTCAGTGAACGCACCACTAAACGACCGATGCATGGGAGGGAAGAAGCGTTATCTTAGCGGTGTAGATCCAAAGGATTTTTTTTAGTGATAGACCCCAGTTCTTGCCAAACATTTCCGGAAACTGAATGAAATCAAGGGAAGACTGTTTAATTCTTAGTGCCTAGCGTCTCATGACTGACTGGGTGAGTGGATGATGGGAGGATTCTGTTCGATGAAGTTGTAGTCACACCCCTGGTCTGGAAAAACCCTTTCACAATGATTGAATCTTGTCCGGAATATCCATTTTCCATCCTGTCAACATATACTTTCTCCAAGTGGAGATCACTTCCAATCAACCCGAGTGACAGTGACAGCCTTGTCGGATTGAAGTTGGTCCCTACCGCGTCTGTATTCGTTCGGCGCCGGGTGATGGGGTTTTTTCACAGTTTGCCACGACTGGTGACAAAAAGAAGCGGATATGTAAAGCACAACCCAGGTGAAAGTGCATCAGTATCAACTACGAGCGTATGTTAGGAACAAACAATTTAGTGAACCACATGTGCACCATGGCGAGGGAGGGAGCAGAGTTCCCATAATATTTGTAATGTCCGCCTACAGTCACTCACTTTCGAACGGGCTGGTAAAAAAACGAACACATTCAATTTAATTTTCGCATTCGTACTGTGGTCGTTCTCACAAATTGAAATCTTTTCGGTCACAAATCTGTTTGTTTTCCACTCTTTTGCCCTTCATCTCTCCAACGTGACCCTAAACGTAGCGTGTCTTCATCAACTTCCATATATCAACCCATTGTTGCAAAACGGCTGAAAGCCGCAGTTGCTTGAGTGCCTGCCCTTTGTTATGGGAGTCCCAGGTTCGAATCCAAGTGAAAGTTGTCATTTTTTGGTTTTATTTGGTTTCAAATCGGGTTCAGTCACCATTTACCATTGGGATCAAATTGAAGGCACTGGGTATTACAATGGACCAAGAATGGACGCTGGCAGCCCAATAACCGCACCTAACCTATCAACACATTGTACTAACGACCCTTTTTCTATACATTTTTAAGCCCCATGAATCTGAATTACCTTGAAAAGCTGTAGCCTCCTAATGTGTATAGTTTTCATGACAAGAGGTTGACAATATGCCAGTCGGTATCCCATTAGAATATGAACTCAATCTTCCGAACAGAGATAACAAAGCAAGGAGATATCCGACTTCGGCCAGCAGTCCACGACCAAGGTATTTTTCGAGCTTTCGAATTTCCGAGCAACACCGTTGCTGTTAATATTTCTAAGGCAGAAAAGTTGCTCTGCCGAGAAAAAGATTTCTGGTTTGCATTAAGCTTCAATAAATAAATAAAACTTGTCTTGGATGGACTACAGTCTGTTATAATCCATAGCAACTCTAATGTACCAGGTTCTGGGCTTTGTCCGACACTGTTTCTCATTTTAATGAACAATATCCTTTCTTTTTGACTGACATGAGAGTACTCCCAGCCCTTCATATCCGTTCCAAGGAACACGATCCTGGCACGATTCGACTATAGGATTGAAGATCAAAGTTCGCCTAAGACTGCTAGGACATGGAAAGCATGGTCAACGCTGCTCCAGCCCAAAGAGCCTACGAAACCGAACCAAAAGGGCAGCGTAATAGTGGAAGCCTTCGGAACCGGATGGAGCACGCAAGTGGAGAAGGACTTCAACCAACTTGGCGTGCGAAATTGGAGGCACCACGCTAAAGATCGACAGATAGACAGGCTGACGCCCATCTTGGACTGTAGGGTTATTAGAAAAGAAAAAAGTTAATTTAATGATTCTAAAATAAAATGTTGGTGTCTATCAAACCGCCACGTATATCTTCTTCTTCTTCTTCTTTGTGTGGCGCTACAGTCCGGGGTGGACCTGGGCCTCAACCAACATGACTCTCCAACTAGCGCGATCCCTGACTAGCTGTCTCCAGTTTCGCACACTGTCCTTTTTAGATGACAGCTTATACTTCGTTTTGCCCTCATTCACCGCCAGACCCATTTTAGCCGCTTCCGTCTCAATGTTAGCAAAAGCCTCATTGACGGCTCGCTGAGTTCTGCCAATATGTCATCGGCGAATGCTAACAATTGCACGGTCTTCTGGAAGATCGTGCCTCTAGTGTTGGCGTGTGAGTTTCGCACGATCTTCTCCAGGGCGATGTTGAAGAAATCACATGACAGCGCGTCGCCTTGTCTAAAACCTTTTTTGACATTGAAGGTCTCGGTGAGTTCGTTACCGACCTTGATGGAGCAGCGAGATTGCTCCATCGTCATCCTGCACAGGCTGACGAGTTTGGCAGGAATGTCAAAACTAGACATGGCCTTCTATAGCTCGTCTCTATGCACGCTGTCATATGCGGCCTTGAAATAGACGAACAGATGGTGAGTGTCGATTTGCATTTCTTGGGTCTTTTCCAGGATCTGCCACGTATATAGTTCGAATAAATACAGATTACTGCCAACTACTAGGCTGCTCCAAAAGGCAGCATCTAATTTGATCTCAATTCATAAGGCCTTGTTTGGTTCGGCTATCGATTTAAACCACATCTACTCTTTCAATTTGCATCACAGCTATTGAAACTACATCAAGGCTGTTTGCCCTTTTGGCTAGCCCAACACAACTTGTGTCCTCTACTCCATACCCATTCTCGTTTTGTTCTGCAATATTCGCTTGTTTCGCTGATCTTAGTCGCAAGAGTCCAACTTATTCCTCCGTATCCTGCGGAAGGAGCCAAACATATTTGTATTGCTGACCCGGAAGACAACATTGCTGGCAGTATGGATCCCTGACTTATTCAGTCCCTGACATCAAGTTCCTCTGATGGTCTATCTTTGTGCAGTGCGTGTCATTATGAAGAACAACACAATAAATCCGCATCAAAATGGCACGTATTTTGATGCGAGAACAAGTGCGAAACAGAACCTCCCAAAGCAACAACCTGCCCAAAGGAATGCCACAACCGTCTCTCGTCTGCCTCAGACAAGTGCAAGAGCCAGCACTTGAATTGCACTTTCGACTGGAAATTCCACAGACAATTAAACTTTCGCAACAATCCACAGATTACATCAAGTGTGATCCAAGTTTTGACATAAGGCATTGTGCCAAGGCTTAAATTACACACCGTCCTCATCCTCGATGAGCAAACAGCGGACAATAGCAAAACAGATGAATCAGCTGAAAGATGAATCAAGCGTTTAGACATAACAAAACCGAGGCAGATTAATCTTCCCTCCTTAAATGTCAACTTGACACTGACAATCAATCACGGTGTGTCACAATGGCGAGGCGACAACCCACACCTACTAACGCCGCCAAGCACACTCTCGACACGCTCAGGCGAACAATGCACAGCTGTGTTCCAAAACCCGAAACTAATCCATCTTTGGATGACTTTCAGCGTGTTCCAGCGTCGAGTCGCGTCGTTCGGTCGGTTAATCCGCTCAACAAGTTCACCGCGCCAAATGTCAAAACAAAACAATTTTCGACACAGCCCCGGAATGTGTGTGCGTGTGTCACGTCCCAAAAGAAGGAGCATCACACGTCCGTGCCGCGCGATAAGTCAATAAGTGTGGTCAGGTTTCGATGTTTGCTCGGTGTGTCTTCGCTTTGTTGCTTTGTTTTTGGCAGCAAACAGTCACGGGTCTATACCCGCTGGCAGAGAGCTATAAGGCACGCAAAACGCACCCGCCTTCGTCACAGATCGCTTTCCGAGCCGTGCGCCGAGCCGCGCCGCAATGTGCCCGCTTCGTTCAGTGCCACCAGTGCTATCGGCTTTTGGATTGCATAATTTAAGTCGTTTGTATGCTGGGCTATTTTGGAACTCTCCCTGTGGCTGACTGTACAGCGACAACGGCAGCCGCAATGAGCGAGTGAATACCTAAACGCGAATATTGCGATCGATTGTATTGAGGTGGGAATAACAATGATTGACACAGAGAGCACCGACACCGCGACTGTGGATGGCCTCAGCAGCGGTGTCTTTTCTGCCGAAGGCACAGTGTTGACGACAAGTCTTGCTTAAAGTGTGAAGGTGGATCGCGTCAGTTGAATATTTTCTTTTCTTTCGAACCTGTAGCCTGTATGTTTTCTTGTGGCGTGACAAATATTGGCTCTGTTGATCTAATTGACGATCTTCCTCGTAGACGCACATACTCATTTCAATTCATATTCTCTAATAGAGCTGGTAATCACGTCCACAGAAGAGTTGAAAGCCCATAGAATCCGTTGGGTACGTTGTCAAAAAATGTACAACTCATAAGCCCCAATGCGAGTAAGAGATATGAAATGTGACTCACACGTTTTTTTCTGAAGTCACCATATTTTGTGTATTCCAAACGCAATTCACAACGTATTCTATACTCGAAGTGCTAATATTAGGGTCCAAGCAAACTGAATTTGTAGTGGAATGTGGAATGCAGCAGGGCTATTTCAACCTCTGGCATGGTTGCTTCCGAAGATAGTATAAATGCTATGCAGGAATTCACACCAAGTAATCCGATCAACCTTGAACCACTGACTACCCAACAATTGTTACGGTCTAAACAAAGCTTCTCAAACTTCGCCTTTCGGAGTCATAAACCTTTAGGTACTATCCAATAATAGGAGAAAAGTAGCGCACGAGGGTTAAGTGTGTGCGTTTTTTAAGATAAATACTGGATCGGATCGGCAACCAAGCTTCGTTAAGTTAATCTGGAGCAAGTGTCATACCAAAGACAGCCCGACGGATCTAAAACAAGTTGGTCTGAATTGGAATGACAGAAAAATCTGCATTGTACAATCCGACTATCTGAGGGACATTATGCAGTCGACCATCTTCAAACTAGAAAAATGGACCAAAGAATGGGCGTCAATCCGCAGAAAACCGAGTTAGTCCCTTTCGCCAGAAAGTACAAAATCCATGTGGAATCCATCTAAATCTGACTTGAACCCAAACTGACAATTCATTCTCATTCGTGGGTGCTCATTTACCGGTGCAAACTGACACTTCACTGTGAATTTTTTTGTCGTGGAGGTTGTGGATTGTGTTTCAAATTTTGTGTATTACGTTCACATTGTGCATCAGTTCGCAAAGAGAACGATTCATTCGCAAAGAAAAACTTTCAAATCATTAATTAAGATACTTAAACTAACTTTTATTGGGATTTTTGTCTATGAAAAAACTAGATAATTCAGTTACAATCTTTTAGCATACCAAGAAGTATAACTTTTTGTTTATATTTGCTGGAAAAGGGTTGTATCTAAAAGTTCGTTCGCAGTTCGCCGCTCATATGAATGGGCCTTTACCGCTGCGAACTGACACTTCACTGTGAATTTTTTGTCGTGGAGGTTGTGGATTGCGTTTGAAATTTTGTGTATTACTAATTCAGCTTGACAGTTCGCAAAGAGAACAATTCATTCGCAGAGCAAAACTTTTAAATCATTAATTAGTTTTCATTCACAGTTCCAATCTTTTTGAATACTAAGAAATATTACTTATTGTTCACATTTGCTGGAAAAGCGTTGTGCGCATTAGCAATTCGCCGATCATATCAATAGGCCTTAAGTCTTGAAGCCGAGCATACAAGAACGTATCAAAAAGGTCTCTTTATTTCTGCTAAGACGCTAAAGGGTGCAAATGGGACCCACATTGCCACATTGCCCACTGGCTATTCATATTAGTACCTGAATGCATTTGCGATTTAGTGAACTGCGCTCCTATATATTAATCGCTCTGAACATTCTTAATCAATCATTCTTAATCAGTGCGGCGATCTGAGTAAAATTATTGAATGTGTGGACTCAACTCCGTTCTGCACGCTACACTATCCCAGACAGTACACACATATACTTGGCCTTTCAATAGCGACTTCCGAACTTTAACAGTTGATAGCGGCCATTTTGTTGAAGTTTCTGTTGTGTTCAATCTGTTTTGCCAAATCACCATAGACGATCATAGTACTTTTGCAAAATGACGTATTATGCTCGATTCCTGCCCCGTGCGACAAAAATAATTTTTACGGCTCCACCTCTTTTGAGTTTCTAACAATGCTCGAAGAGTACTAGAGTCTAGAAAAAGCTTATCAAACTTGACCACTCGTGAGAGAACAATAGCACGCACAACACGAGTGGTTTCTGAGAAGCGAAGCCCTGGCCCTCCTTTCCGGATGTATATCTGCCGTCCATACCAATAGCCACTGTAAAAATGCCTACTGAAGCGTAAAATGCTTGCACATGCTAATCGTAGAAGTTCTGGCACGGATTCTGGCAGCCTGATGAGAATATGTAAGCCGAAACTCGTAAGTTTCATTAGCGTTTTGGGCAGGCACTCCGCCAGCAGGCTTCTAAATTAGGTTCTACCTACAATGCTTTGTACAGACAAAGTTTTTTACCTTCTTTGTAATTGCATAGCTCTCTCATCCCGAAGACGACCAGGAGCCTACTAATTCAACTATCTGGCTTACGTAATAGGCTCAAATCAATCCTCGCGTTAACATAACAGGCCTGTATCAGCTATTTAGTTGTTCTGGTCGGACCACGTTCAGCGCGCCTCGATTCCAAAAATCATGTTCAGCTATGAGGCCCATTTCAGGTAAGCAAACAAAATGTTCGAATTGGGAGCCACATGAGATTCCAATGCATCCCGAGAAGGTCGCAGTCACTGGTCACTGGTCTATATTTCTTTGAGAACGACGGTGGCCTTCACTGTCAACGGAGACCGCTGAGGTTGATGACTGCCAACTTCTTTAAGTCGGAATTGGATGATTTGAACATCAGCGTCATGTGGTTTAACCAGGACGTCTCTACGTGCACACAGCTCATGCCACTTAGGAAATTCTGAAAGACTTTTTCAAGAGCATCGTAGAGGTTATGTGAAATGTCCACCGCGATCCTGCGATTTGTTCCCGCTAGATTTCTGAGGTTTTCTTGACACAAACCACCGCGGCTGTCAAAACAATATAACTCATACCATCAGCCTGATTTTATTTATTTATTTCATTTCATTTATTGACTTTAGATTTATCTCTGTACATTAAGATCATACAATTATTTTTGAGTACAGGACTTAAGGGATATAACATTGTATAAGACTTACAGTGAAGTGACATAATACATTTTCATATTCTAAGATTAAATTAAGTAATTCAAGATTAATTTATTCAAGCTAACTATATTAGAATTTACTTTAATTGCGACCAAATTAGTTAAGAATTTCATTTTAGAGATTATTTCAGTTCATATTTGAGAGGTGAGAAAAACAAGCTGAGCTAAATTGTCTGTATTCGGTCTTAGACCGTACCTGTGGGGGTAGATGATTCCACAGAAAGAATGAAGAAATGTCTACGGGATGTTAAACATGTAAAACACTCGATCGACAGAAGGTTAGTTTCTCATAAAGGTAGTCAGGCTGTTTCCAATGAATTATTTTAAAGAGTTGTATGCATAATCTGTATTTTAAAAATGCGTCTAATTCACATCCTAGGAGAATGCGACGTTGTTCCGAGACATGATCAAATCTTTGAAGGTTAAAAACATACCGTGCAGTCGAGTTGATTTTTACCAATTTTTGCATTGAGCAGTTATCACAGTCGGCGAACAACTCACACCCATACGTTAATAAAAGCACTATGAGTGCTTTGGCAAGTTTTAGTTTGACACTGATAGGTAGTATAAATTTGCTAATTGACAAACCTCTAAGGGACGCATATACCTTCGACACTATACTGTCTATATGCTCAGTCCAAGTTTGTTCACTATTACACATGGTATCAAGGTCTTAAAGACAGGTTACATATTCGACGATATACGAGTTTAATTCAATGGGGAGGAAGTTTGAAAGAGGGGGATGATGTTTTGAGAATGGTATGACTTTGGTTTTGTAAGGTTTGAGCTTGAGAGCATTTTCTTCAGCCCACCTCGTAATCGAGCACATATCCTCGTTTAATTTAGCAACTGAATCTTCAACCATACCAATAGGAAAACTATGGTAGATTTGAACATCATCTGCATATATATGAAATTTGCAATAAGACAACACGCTAGGAAGGTCATTAATGAACATTAAGAATAATAACGGGCCGAGAATAGAACCTTGGGGTACTCCATTGTGGATGCCACATAAGGACGACAGTTGTGAGTTATATAAAATAGCTTGAATAAGGTTAGTTAGGTACGAGAATATTAATTTATTAGTAGGACCACATATGTTGAATTGGGTGGACAGTTTGTGACATAATATGGACGGGTTTACACTGTCGAATGCTTTCGAAAAGTCAAGTAAGGCTAATAAGGTTGTTTGATCTTCGTCAATGGCTGTAACACAGCTATGTCCTTTACGGAATCCTGATTGCATATGACTTAAAAGATTTTGCTCCTCAATGTGATCTTTAATGCCTCTACTCAAGATACGTTCGAACACTTTTGACAAAAATGGAAGGATAGCTATTGGACGATATTCAGGTGGGTTTTTTTTTGGAACCGGGATAATCTTTGCTTCTTTCCATAGAGTTAGATAAGTCGACGTCATGATTACTGTGTTGAAAATATGCTTGATATATGACAGCATCATCGGAGTCAAGATTTTGATAAAGTCGGGGTGAATATTATCCAGTCCGACAGACTTTGTCTTTATGGAGAATATTGCACCACTGACTGAGTACTTATCCACTCTTCCTACTTCATACCCAGCATCTTTAGTCTTCTTTATTAAGGGTAATGTCACATTGGGATGGGATACGGAGAGGACAGATGTGAATCGAATGTTTAATTCGTCAGGGTCAATGTCAACATCGTTTGGTTTCTTATGAATTTTGGTGAGTCCAATATCTCGCACTTATAATAATAATAATATAATATGGGTGGCGCTACAGCCCGTAGGGAGCCAGGGCCAAGCTTCTCAGCAACCACTCGTGTTGTGCGTGCTATTGTTCTCTCACGAGTGGAAGGTACATACAGTTTAATGCCGAATCCGAACGGCTTTGTTTGAGAAGCTTTCTAGACAGGGAATACTCTTTGACCATTGTCAGTGACTCGAAAGAGGTGGGGTCGTGAAAATTGTTTCGTCGCACAGAGCAGGAATCGAACCTACGACGTCGAGGTTGGGGTCGATGCACATACCCACAACGCAACGGGGCACCATATCTCGCACTTGCTTCCTAAAAACCTAGATCATCGGTCGCAGTTAAACTTTTCTGCATAGTAATTACTTTTAGCCGACCTTATCATCAAGGTTACATGGTTCCTGCAAGCTTTGTATTCCGTATGCATTTCCGTGCAACATCCACACATTTCCACATTTATGTGACAGTCATGAAATTACATTTTGGATGAGCGCCACTGAGAAGAGACGCGACAGACATTATCTTTACTTGTCTATGATGATACACACATCTGGGAACAAACTGTCATACGCAAGAAAAGTTAAAATCCAATATTACTTATCTCTCTTGCTCCTATTAGGTCTTATGAGTTCTCAATTTTTTCACGTAACAGATTTTATGGGTTTGGTCAATTACAGCGATCATCTTACCATTCAACTTAGGTGGGCACATTCCAGAGTTTTGTGAAAATGCTGGAAATGACATTGGTTCCTACTCTTCCCGGACACAGATCTGTAATACAAGCTGATCGCCAAGGAAAAAAATCTACAGCAACTTAAATGGCTTGCGCAAACAAATCGAAAATGGTCTACTGACAGAATGGCTCATACCTCATACCTCCCCTTGCTTAAGGTCGAAGTCTTCGAACCTTCACTTCCTGGCGGATCATCAGAGCCTACTAGTGCTTCAGAAGCGCCGAGTCCAGTCCCTCGTAGATGTGTTCAAACTTTCCACACCCACCGTATCCCTGCAATCCAAGCCGAAGCTCCACAAGCAGCTTCCAGCACTCGAGTCACGAGCAGCCAGCAAGCGACGTGCCAAAAGCGCGCTAAATACATTTCACAGTCCGCATATCCATTCCATTAACCGTTTTCGCCAAGCGACCCAACATGTGTTGACGTATGAACCGAGGGATATCCACACATATCCACACGTTCGTATCCAAGCCAAGTGTGAGTATCTATCGCGAGCATTCAGTACCGGTCGTCGTCGTCGTCGCTGGAATCACAGCCGTTGCCGTCGTCAGTGGAATTGGGTGCCTATCTTGGGCTAGATACGAGTCTATTTACAAAATGGGATTGGCCAATTGTGAAATGTGTTCTTTTGAAATTTCAATGAAAGTATTGTGTTACCAGCGTTGTTGTTGTTGTTTGAATTTGAATGTCGACCGATGGTGTGCCGGTCGCGGAACCCAAAAAGGGGACTTTTCCTCGTCGGCAGGGCAAGTTATCTGCGGTCGCGGCGTTTCGGTGGGTCTCGAATTGCCGTTCCGTTCGATTTCGATCGGCACAGCGCTCGGAACCGCTTGAATAATGGAACAGAACGTCAGATCGGCCCTGCCTGAGCCCCAGAGCTGACTAATCGTAATGGGAGATAGTGTGGCCCAGTCACAGGCACCGCCACCGTCACCGTCGCCGCCCGGTGTGGCCGCGCTGAAGAATTCGCCAAGCGTTCACTATTGGGTTAGGTTTTCAGAAGACGTGGGCAGAATTCTCGAGTGAATGACTTGCGGAGGTATGTGGGACCGGACCGGTTTGACGGTGTAGCCCTTAGCGGATACATTCGAGTGGGCCGGTTTTTTTTTCGTTCTTTTCTTTTATTTTTTTCTTTTTGTTGGGTTTTTGGAGGAATTCCTTTTGATTTGTCATGTCGAAGCGGAAGGGTTTCTTGGTAGGCGAACAATTGCTCGGAACTGATTCAATTTGACGCGGACGCTGACTCGGTGCGACGTGGGGGAGCCACGCGGCGTGCGTGTGTGTGTCATTGTTTGGCTGCCTTATCGGGAGTGATGAAGAGTTTTTATCTCTTGGATGGAGCCAAGGTCACTTGCGAGCGGGGACGCGTGCATCTGAGTCAAGCGAGGGGACGGCTGAAAAACAAGAGATAGGCGCGGGATTATTATGTCACGCGTTTCTGGCGTAATCTGGAACCGGGCAGAGTTGCTGGTGCCGCCCTCAGGAATGCAGAGAGGATGGATGAAGAAGTTGTTTTTAAATTTAGCCCCAAATTGTAGACTTTATCAGCGGAGAGTTGGAAGAAAGCCACTTTGTCGATGCTAACTCGTTATTTCCAGTCGAAACTAGGCTAGTAGTGGCGGCAAACAAGGACCGGTTCCGTCGATTGTCGGGGCAGATTTTCACACATTTCTGATTTATTGCCCAGTGACAGTGGCAGTGGTCAAGCCCATACGAGGAAGTGAACACTGAGACTTAAGCGCAGCTCGAGAGAAGCGTGCTTCGAGACACATCGCAGACGGCTTGACACGGTCCAGATCGTATCGGTGGCAGATATCGACGCAGATATGGACGAATAGAAGCTACTCAGCGTTATTTTGACTTTCTAGTCACTCTTGGCAGAATCTAAAATGCGGACCAAGGTCAGAAGCATCTAATAGGTCAGAGTCTGGCTTGGTGTTAAAATGAACAAAAAATTGAGATTGAGGCTCATGAACAGGATGTTAGGTAGGGATCCACGCTCAGCCACAGTTAGAGACAATAAGAGGTAGTTGAAGCAGAGATGGCAAGCAAATCAGAGTGCAAATTTAAGCATTTATTTGGAATCTAGGACCTTGTGTATAGAAGGACATAAACTCTGACAACTTTTTCGACAGCTCAAGAGGGATGTCCGACAAATCTGTCGGAGAACATATTTAAACTGTAAGAGGGGAACTGTATAATGTTACACTGCACCTTTTCTGTTTTGCGCAGATGTTGCTTCTGTCAGCTGTCTGCTTTCTGTTCAAGCACTTCTTCCCATTCTAACTCCTTCTGTTCCAACACTCATCTCACGTCTGACTCGGCCTGTGTTAATTATTCAAGGAGCGCCGCAGCCTTAATCCACAAGTTCAAAGTCAGACAAAGCTTGGTTTCTAAGTCAGGGCTAGAATATGAGGAAGAGAGCGCCTGGGTCTCAGATTAAGGAAAACGAAACAGAGCATAGCCACGTATGAAATCAGACTTGTGAAGAGAACTCACAACTCACATAAGCGAACATACTTAACGTTTTAGTGGCCGTTTCCTGTTTTCATGAACGCGAAATTCTGTTAAAAAGGTTGTCACAGTCATTGGATGCGTAGCAAAGATTGCTTTGAGTTTGGTTGGGGCTGATTAACGCCCTAGCAATGCACCTAATGAGGTAGATAGTGGCCCGTGGCGTTGTGGGTCCGTGCGTCGACTCCAACCTCGACGTCGTAGGTTCGATTCCAGCTCTGAGCGACAAAAATAATTTCCACGACCCTCTTTCGAGTAACTGACAATGCTCAAAGGGTATTTCCTGTCTCGAAAAAGCTCCTCGAACTTGGTCGTTCGGAGTCGGCATAAAACTGTAGGTCCCTTCCACTCGTGTGAGAACAATAGCACGCACAACATGAGTGGTTGCTGAGAAGCTAGACCCTGGCTCTCTATGGGCTGTAGAACCACCCATATTATTATTATTATGCAACTAATGAGGCACCTGGTAGAATAGAGACGGAAGCAGCCAAAATGAATTAGACGTGGAATAAACGAAGCAAAGGACGCTTTTCCTTGCGAAACTATCTAGCTTGTCGCGATGTCAGGTCTCAACTAGGTCCGATGATATTAGATATGCCTCTATTTGAGGCCCGAAAACTCAGAGGTATTCAATCATAATATTGGTGGTGGAGTGAGCAAAAAGCAAACTGTGCTCAAGATCGAATGGTAGGGGATCAAACCAACCACCTCAGACGGTATGGCGAGAATCTGTTGTATGCAGCCTCACTCGTGTAGGAGGGCTCTGCACGGGTGAACTACTTCCTTCCGGCCCTGCTCTTGGGACTAACATCTACAAATAAACAAAAACAATGATAAATACCATAAACTCGCAGTCAACGTCAAAAATAAAGCTAGTGGAAGACCTTGAGTGGGGAATCAATTAATAGCTGAACCAGTAGGGAGCACCCTAGAATATCCCAAAATTTGGGAAAATGATTTCAGAAGGCTTACTCCGGAAATTCTACGAAGAGCAACACATACTGGGGTGCCAGCATGTAACTTGATGCAATCGAGTTTTGTCGTCACGTCAGCACTTAACTTGTGGCGAGTTATATTGTGAATCCCACCTAAAACGGTCATTGTGAACTATAACGTGATATAGCAAATGGGTTATCTTCGATTGAATCACAATAGGTGCTGTGAATACTCGATTGTATCAAATCTGGATCAACCCAAGGTTCAGACGCCAGGCCAGAGACTCAGAACTTGTAACACGTGGGATTGACAGAATACTCCGCAAAAAAACCTCGAAATCAACCCCGATCGACAAAACTTAAAGGTGCTGCAAATGTGCCATCCTAAGTAGGCAGTACACCTTCGAATGTCGAAAGACGAAAGCTCAGGCTAAATCGATCGATGAAATGGCGAGATTTGGGGATGGTAAAGTGACTACAAATAAGTGGCCCGTTCAAGACCCTCCACTAATGACATCGTAGTAGAGATCCGACGTAAAATCGCCCTTGTCAAGCGATGCTAATTCGGTCTTCCAAAACAACTGGGCTCGAAACTCCTGACTCGAAAGACCAAAGTCATGCTCTACAAAACCCTTATTCTGCCAGTCCTACTTTATGGATTCGAAAGCTGACATTAAGTAAGGCTGCAGATCTGATTCTTGGTGCCTTCGAAAGAAAAATTCTACGTCGGATATACATATGCTCCCGTCTGCGAGGAAGGCGAATGGAGGAGAAGAAACAACCGCGAACTCTACGAGCTGTACAAGGATGTGGATGTAGTCCGGAAGACAAAAATCCGTCGACTACACTGGCTCGGCCACATCGAGTGAATGGACAACAACGCTCCAGCAAAGAGGGTCTTCGAATGCGAGTCTCCTGGTTCGAGAAGGAGAGGAAGACCGAACCTCCGGTACAAAGATCAAGTCATCGCGTATGTAAGACAGCTTGGCCTTGATGACTGGAAGCAGCGTGCCCAGAACCGTCACCGATGGAAGGCAGCAATTGCTCAGGCTCAGACCCTTCATGGTTCGTCTGCCTGATAAGTAAGTAAGAACCATAAACATCTCCCTTGACTAAGAAAGCAAACATTCAAGGGTATCATCGGCGAGGAAAAGCAGGACACAATAAATCACATCACCTGCTTTTGGCTGCAGTGTGACTTCTTTACAAACAGCTGGACACAATCATCTAAAATGGCCTTATTGAAAGACAGAACCGACGAAAAGTCAATACGCCTTCCAACTACCCAAGTTGACACTAGACAATGGCCCGTCAACGTAATGCTGAGATGAGGCGAACAAGCTTAGTAAAGATCAAAGAGTCGATTTTTGGATCAAAGAAGCAGCTTCAAGTCAGTTGTGTCCAATCCAATAAGACGCCACTAAGCCGTTCATGTCCTAATCGTTGCTCCTTAAAGAAAGAAAGGAACGAGCTGAAACGATAATCAAAACCAAACTGAAGAACAAATTTATCGAATCAGAAAAGATGCGAGAGCCAAAGCTGAGACTCTGAGAGACAAAATCACTCTTGAACTTGCCATCTTGTCACCAATAGTCGACCAAGTCCTGGCACATTTCATCTAAGTGTTCCTAGAAAATGTGACTACTGACAGAGTTGCCCAACTGTTCTTCCGGAAGAGACTCCGTCACAGAAGACAGAACACCAGTAGAATCCCCATTGTAACCCCTCGCAAGTCACAAGTCATCTGAACACAATCCTACCTCACCGACTACAGACCGACAAGACATCAATCCAAAATCACAAGACAGCCACTTGCGTTCCTCGCATTCCCTCAGACCCTTACTCATAACTCAGCACGCTTAAGGTCAACGGAAATGACCGTTACAACGATCAACCGAACATCGAAGCCGAGCGAGAAATTCCAAGCCTCCTGCGCCCTCAACCACGTTCAAGCCTGGTACAGAATTTATGCTCGCCATTAAGGAGTCCTACATTCTCCTTTCTCCCCGAAAGCCAGCACAACATATCTGCATACACAAATCGCCATCACCCGGCCCCCTTCCACCCGCCCACACTCCTCGATGCCACGGTCCAAGAATGAGCAAAAATTCCTGCGAATACCGCAAAAATTTTGTCATGCCAATTTGGGAACAAACAAAACCCGGCGCGCAGCAAAGAGCGACGAAAAAAAGAAGGAAAACAAAAAACAACAGAACAACACACTCACACACGCGCAGCAAGAAAGCACGCCATCCACCAAAAAAAAAAACCGATCCAAACCGAGGAATTCCATCGCACGCTTCGGTTTCATCTCCTCCTCCCATCGCCGGCGCGGGCTGGCTTGCGAAAAACTCACGCAAGAGCAAAAACAGTCAAAAAAGCGACACCAGCGGGCCGAGATCCAACCGAACGTGCATACCTACCCTACTTTCACTCGATTCAGCTGTCCGATTTCTTCGATTCCATTTGTTTCACTTCGGCTGCGGCTGCGGCTACGGCTTGGCCCCAGCTCCAGCTCCAGCTCCAACTCATCCGATTCGAGGCTCTCTTTTGCCCGTGTGCATTTTTTTCGCGTTTAAATTGCCGATATGCATAAGATCGGCGCAGCGCGGCTTCGGGAGGACGACAGGCGCAGGAGGCAACAATGCCGCGGGGTGGCCCCTGGCCGGGGCGGGGAGACGCACAGCGCAGCAACACCATACCATCGCTCTGTCACTGCTCTAATCGAACGCTAGATTACACACACTTCAGAATTCAATTGGGTGCAGATGGTGGAGCTCCTCGTGCTGGAATCCAAGGAATCAACCGCGCACCGGACGACGACGGCCGCGGCCGAGGATGACGGCGAAAAAGGAGAAAACAAATTCAATTCCACGGCATGGGCAATACAGTAGCCGTCATGCAACATAACCACCTCCAACAGTGAGCGCGCTCTCGCTGCGCCCGTCCCCTTTCCCCGTCCGTCTGCGCATCATCCTCCGGCGCAGCCCCACACCCCCTCCGGTTGAACGCTCCGCTTCTCTCTCTCTGGTGTCGGCCACCGACGTGTGTACTTACATACAGGTTATACCCAGAAGATAGTCAAACATTAGCCGAGAGGCCAAGATCGAGATCCTCCGACTACGGGGCTGCGATCGCGGAGCGCGAACGTTCGCCGAGAGTCTGCGGTATGTGACAGTAATTCTTTGGCGACAGTCTGACTGAAAAGAAAGGCACTGGATGAGAGGTGGGGACCCGCTTAAGGTAGCCGAAGGAGTTCTCGTTTAAAAAGTAAGCTCGGTGAATTCCGAGAGAAACTGATTATTCAGCCGCCTTCAAGTAGTTTGAGTCCCCAGCTCAGAAGGGCTACCTAGTAAGGAATGCTAGTTCTTAGGGCCAAACAAGCAGATGTATGAGGCTATATAAAAGGTCAGGTTCTGCAGGCTCTTGACAATGATCATCAATCAAGTCTAAGACAGTAGGAATGAATATCTGAACATTTATCGCTTAAAGAGGTGCAAACTTGCCCTCTATTCAATTCCTGTACACAAAATGGAACCTAGCTAGAACGAAGAAAAGGCTTGTATTTGGTGTCAAATCAGGACACCAGCCTATCTACACATTTCTTCTCGAAAATGGACACCTGCAAAATGTGGGCTACACTAGGTTAGGTTAGGTTAGTAGGCTGCCAGCGAAATCCCCGCCACTTTTATACCACTTTGGTCCATTGTGAAACCCATAGTTAGACTACTAACACTGATCGCCAACCCCAGTGAACCAGAATGTAATCCCAACGGCCAACGGTGACTGGACCAGATTTCAAGCCCCAATAAAGCACATTCACTTTGCTTTGCATTCGAACCAGGGACCACTTCAACCAAAGATAGGCACTCAACCAACTGCGCCTCCAGGCTAACCTAATTTAAAGCAGACTCATAGTTCTACGAGGAAATAGGGAAACGGACATCGGTGAATTTGTAGACATCACATTTTGTGCTTAGAGCTCTGCCCCTGCACGTGACTGGAAATCACTCGTTCAGACAGGAGATGACGTTCCGACCTTGTATGCTGACTGCTCATTGCCTGAGAAGTCAATCATGAAAAATGTGGGATGTGATATGCAAAAGAATGAGACAACAGCTGTAAGATGATCTAGGTAGCTGGTAAGATGATCTAAGAATGAGCGATGCTTGTGAATAATTATACTTACTTCATTTCTTCCTCGGATAATAGGTGCGTGCTCACATATCTTTGTCTATTGCGAGCGAGTGCATTACAAAATCCCAGTTCGTGCTCCAGAATTTCAATATTCCTCACAAAATCTGGAGAGATAGGATAATAATATAGGGCCTAGCTTCTCAACAACCACTCATGTTGCGCGTGCTATTGTTCTCTCACGAGTGGAAGGGACCTACAGTTTTATGCCGAATCCGAACGGCCAAGTTTGAGAAGCTTTTTCTAGACAGGAAATACTCTTTGAGTTAAAATTGTTTTAGTTATTGTTTTCAGTTAAATTGTTTTAGGTTTCCTGCCCTGCTTCATGAGGTTTCTTGAAGATCTCTGTTCGGAACATTTTTTTAGTTTCCTGAATTCTTGTCTAAAGACAGACTCCTGCAGCTCCAACTGAGCTTATAAAGAGTTGCGATGCCCATTTCATTCGGTAGGGAGCTCGCTATTCCATTGCTTTTTATCCTCATGTGGCCAGGTATTCAGCAGAGTTTTACGGTGTTTTCCTAGCCAGGTATTTGAAATTCTGTAGGCAATTGCTTATGACTTTCTAGTGCTAGTGTCATGAGAGCAGCTCGAGTGCCTGACCTTATTGCCTGACCTTATCTCGCTATTGTATAGTTTCTCACATTTTTGAATGGTTTTACTCTGTTAAAGTTGGTTGACACACAGAATAGTGGACGGAATGGTGTCAGGGTCAGAGCTACTAATGACGCCTATAGCTGATTGACTCAAAGTTCGGCTCGTTTTGTGGCACGCGGACTTTATTCCTTACGAAATGAAAAAGGATACCTACCGGCAATGGCATCATTTATAAAGCGATGTTAAATGACTTTCTGTGGCCAGGGCTGAAAAACACCAATAGTTTTGAGCTGTGTCGACAACAAGCAAAGCAGCACACTACCTATGAAGGAAAAAATCGGCGAGGTACACAAGTTAGCCGCGACTTGCCAACTTTTTTGTATTGCCCTGACTCTCGATTATGTAACTTAACAGTTGCTCTAACTAGTAGTGTCTTGCAGTAGACTGTTTGGAATCAAAACACGGCAACTGAGACAGACTGAGGCACATTGCCAGAAATCGCACACGATTGCTCGTAGGATTTAGAGGCCCTAGGACCCCGAAGGGAATGGACGACGTGATGATGATAATTATCAGACTAAAGAAAGTATTTTTTTAATATTCTCGGTAGTCTTCCTGGGATTGCGTTCCCATTCGCGATTGCGTGAAATTTATTTAAGTTAAATGCTGTCTACAATGTTGGACGGTTTCATTTAAAAAATGACGCATAGATATCCTTTTCCAGTTTTGTTCACGGCTGAAAGCCGATGAGCGCGCTTAAACTTCCACTCATCCAGGCATACCTACACGACAATAATTTAAGCATAAGGTAAAGTCGATCGTTGTCCAGTATGCCGATCCAATTTGTCAGACATGTCTTCGATCTGCCAAAGAATCTGCAAGTGATCGTCGATTGCGTTGAAGAACCACGAAGGCAAACCATTTAAGTCTGCCACTTCCTTGTTCTTACTTTGGATCCCATGGTCACGTCCCCAATGTTAGGCGGACAAACCAGTTCATTGGATGGGGTCGAATGATTTCCCATCCGCATCATTCTGCCGGATCAACGAGAGTCTGCTTGAACTTAACACAGTCTGCAAAAATGTTACAAGCAATTACTTCCAGCCTCGAAGTCATTGGTAATCAGTAGAAGCTGCGGACTATAGCGCCACCCACATTATTGCCTCATGACAAATTATTTCAATTCACCACACTGCCCCTAAAACCTTATCACACAGACTTCCACTCACACGTGAACTTTCTTGTCGCAGAGTCTGTTTTTCGCGTACCTGTGGTGCCACATTTAAGCGACATGCCTATCTACTGCTATCTTCACTGCATCTCAGCAATGCGAAAAAGAAAGCTCACAAATTCCAGCAGAGCCCGCGCAGCTCCTCCGACTGGAGCCAACAACTGACGATCGTCATGATGACGCTCACGCTGCCCGCGATGATGACAATGATGATGTTGATGGCGATGGTGATGGTCCACCGCCGCCGCCGTCGCCGCCACCACCTCCACCGTCAACGGGACGGCATGGTGATTCGGTGTCGCTGTTGAATGCTTAACTTACAAAAATTCCTCAAAAAATGAGAGAAAAATCTTCATCTTCTGCCGCAGCAACAACAACGACAAGGGGGCTCCTCAGATTGTTATTTTCATGTTGAGCTCCATTTTTTTTTCGTTTTTTTTTCCGCTCACAACCACCACCACCACCATCAGCATTTCTGGCCACAGAGCTGGCTCTTCTTCGCTGGACCCTGGCATGGAATTTCAGCATTGTTGCTTCTTTTGTTGCCGCTGCTGCTGCCCGCTGTCGTTGTTGTTGTTGGGGGCCACAACTGGAGCCCATGCCACCATATAATAATAAATTCTTGTGTTCTCCGGCGTTCTTTTTTTTTCGATTTCGCCGTGCGGCCGTGTGTGCTGGTGCTGGTGGACTGGTATTTTTTTCCTCATTTTTTCTTCTCATTTCTCATGTTTTTTTTTTTGTTTCATGTTGGTTGCTCCTTTTTGCAATACTCGCGCGCGTACATGCCGCGCTTGGGGAAACCAGAAATACCTGATAGAGCCCAGAGACCCCAAAAATACAACGGCGCGGCGGCGAGGCGGCCGCAACGACAACGGCGACGGCAAGGAGTTCGTCCAGTCACATGTACGCTACGTCGCTCAGCCTCAAAATTCCTTGCACCGCGCTGAATTCTTCGGCCAAAGGCGTGCCTTGACAGTCGCTAGACCTTTTTGTTGCTTATTTGCCTCCGCATCTCGTACGGCCTCTTCAATGGGCAGCAGCAGCAGCGGCCGGACAACAATGACAACGCGATGCGTGAATACCTTTGCGCTGAGTTGTGTCCAGGAGAGAGAGAGAGTGATTGAGAGAGCGCAAGCGTGTGCGATGGGGCGCGCGCACGCGCTCTCAAGCCCCACTCGCTCCGTGTGCTATGGCAGTGATAACTCTGGGATGTCAGTCATTCGGTCGTGGCGAGCGGGTGGGTGCAGCACAGAGTTGGCAAGCCGCACCGCGCCGCGTCCACCGAGCGAAGAACAATCGTGTACCAGGCCCAGTAAACACTCTGGAATGCGCCCTCCAAGCGGCTAAGCTGGTGTAGGTTAGTTAAATCGTTCGCAGTCGCCGCGCCGGACGGTTTTATTTTTGTTTTACGACGACGAGTCTTCGTCTTCGTTTGCTTTCGATTCTGCTTCACCGTGATGTGAATGGGCGTGTGGATGTGTGTGCATGCTTGAATTTCACATACAATTAACTTTATACGAGAATATTATGTGATTCGCGATTGGGACGTTGCCAGATGTGTGAAATTAATGGAAAATGGTGGCTTACTTACAGGTGCTTCGGTTGAGGCGGGCTCTTGGAGAGAAGTTGATCTTAGCGAATGGTTTTTTAAACTGCGAAAGAATACCAAATTCGAATAAGTTCCGCAACGATCCAGGGTAATGGCTTAAAAGTTGAGGGGGCTCGACTATAGTCTTACATGTCAAACTGTCGATGCCCACGAAAGGTCCCGGAATGAATTTCTTCCTTAAATGATATGCAGTCCACGGTAGGGTGCCATTTCTCACAATACGAACAGAATCCTATTTTATTCTCCATGCACTATTACAATGAGACCGGAAGACAATGAATTTGAAATAATTAGTCGACGCTCGTTTGAAAACAAGCCAATGACTCTGAATATACAACAACAAACATTTACAAAATGCGTCGTTCGTCGTTTAAGCGAAGATTATTCAACAACATTATAAATGATTGTTGAAGAAGGACAAAAGCTGCTTGGGAGCTCTACGAGCAGAAGAGGAGAGACGAACACCGGCTTCTCAGGAGAAAAAAGAAGGAGCATGAGAAGCGCGCGATCGGCAGAATAGAGGGATATTACTGCAGGAATGAGGTAAGAAAGTTTTACCAACCAGTCAAGGTTATAAACTCCGAACCGAAGCCTGTAAGGATGATCAAGAGAACATCGTAGTAGAGTCACAGTCGATGCTGAGAATATGGAAAAACCATTTCTGCAGACTGTATAACGGCGACGAAGAACCAAATTCCGCTGTCAGGCAGAACGAACCATTCAACCCCAATGAAAGGGACGATGAAGATAAGCAATTCTGTCCACCCGACCCGGATGAAGTGAGGATTGCTATATCTAAACTGAAATTCAACAAGGCTGCTGGAGCTGACGGCCTACCCGTCGAGCTTTTTAAAGCCGCAGGCGATGATTTGGTAAGGAGCATGCACCAACTCATCTGTAAAATATGGTCGGAGGAAAACATGCCCGATGAATGGAACCTCAGCATTGTTTGCCCGATCCACAAGAAAGGAGACCCCTTTGACTGCGCCAACTATCGGGAGATAAGCCTCCTTTACATCGCCTATAAGATCTTATCTGCCGTACTGTGTGAACGCCTAAAGCCATTCGTCAACAACTTGGTCAGTCCATACCAGTGTGGCTTTAGGCCAGGAAAATCCACCATCGACCAAATATTCACACTTCGGCAGATTTTGGAGAAAACCCAGGAGCAACAAATCGATACCCACCACCTGTTCATCGATTTTAAGGCCGCGTATGATAGCATTTATAGAGACGAGCTCTGCAGAGCAATGTCTAGTTTTGGCATCCCTACCAAACTCGTCCGTTTGTGTAGGATGACGATGGAGAATGCACGCTGCTCCATCAAGGTCGGTAAAGACCTAACCGAGACCTTTGATGTCAAAAAGGGATTCAGACAAGGCGACGCGCTGTCATGCGACTTTTTCAACATCGTTCTTGAAAGAATTGTTCAAAACTCGAACGCCAACACCAGAGGAACAGTCTTTCAGAAGTCCATCCAACTACTCGCATATGCCGACGATATTGACACTATGGGAAGAACGCAGCGTGATGTCAATGGCGCTTTTGTGAGTATTACAACGGAGGCCGCGAAGATGGGTTTAACGGTAAGCCCAAGTATATGCTGTCAACGAGAAAGGACACCCAACACCGACGTCTCGGTCAGAACGTCACGGCAGAAAGATATAACTTTGAGGTAGTCAAAAACTACCCAGGAACCGCTATCAACACATACAACGACACCAGAGCTGAAATCAAACGAAGAATAACTCTTGCCAATTGGTGCTTCTTTGGGCTAAGAAAGCAATTGGTAAACAAAGCCCTCTCTCGAACAACCAAGTTAACGCTTTACAAGACCTTAATCGTCCCAGTCCTGCTATATGGGAGGAATGGACTCTGTCAAAAGCGGATGAAGCAGCTCTTGGTTGCTTCGAGAGGAAAATTCTTCGGGTGATTTTCGATCGCGTCTGCATAGATGGTGAGTGACTTAGCCAGAAGAGTGAAGATCCAACGATTGAGATGGCTAGGTCATGTAGAGCGGATGGAAACCAATGCTCCGGCCCGAAAAGTCTTCGAATCCACCCCCGAGGGACGGCGCAGTAGAGAAAGACCGCGACTCAGGTGGCACACGCAAGTGGAAAGGGACCGCAACCAACTATGCGTGCGAAACTGGAGACAGCTGGCTAAAGATCGAGCTGGCTGGAGACGCTTGTTGGTTGAGGCCCAGGTCCACCCCGGACTGTAGCGCCACCTTAAGTAATTATCAATGATTGGAGGAGTTGTCTTTTTAAGTCGAAATAACCAATTGCCTTAATAAGACAGGTAGGTAGGTTAGGTCTTTGCACGTTGGAGCTGGAAACACAATATTTGCTGAATAGGAACCAAAGTTTTCGAAGATCCGTCTTCCTCTGCTTGGTGGGCCTTTCAAGTCATGCAACTCTGACTTGGTTCAGATCAATTCTGCACCTTAAGCGCAGTCCTAGTCTATTGTCCTTACTCACATCTCACACCGTCCGCACAGACAGTTGAGCAATTCTTAAAGCTCTCGTGGGTGGCAGATCTAAGAAATTTCACATACCACGTTAACGATGCTCTCATAAACGAAATGAACAGCTCCTCACTCTCTAGTCACAGTCGTCAGTAATAGCACGCCTTTGAGATTTTATCTTTTCTTGAAAATTGAGTTCTAAGAGGGGCCACGAACCGAAAAACAATAACAAATGGCACAAGGTGGAAGAATTGAAAAGTGTGGTCGATTTTGCGCTTTGAGTAGTAGATGTGGTAGATTTGAAAATTTCACAAAAAAGAAGTAGATCTAGCAGAATTGTGGGAAGGTCTCAACACTGGGGTTGAGTGTCAACTTGAACTTCTTTCTGGGTCAGCTGTAGAATGAACATGTTGTTTCTTATTAGCCATGTCTGGCACCCATAAAGATCTATCGTGTTTTTGTGGTAGCCTTTGCTGGCTGCTTTATTTTGACTCTTACCAATCTTGTGTTAAATGTATGTAGCACTTCGAGCATATAGTCTTTGAAGTTTGTGACTGCATTTTGATCAAGACACATAGAAGATGATATTACCTCAAAAACAGAAGTGTACTGGTTCTACAAAGAACTCCAATTCTTCTCCGATTTAGTTCTTAAATAAAAAAAAAAAATAGCTTACAACTCTAGCAGTGGCAAATCGGAGACAGAGACGCTTCAGCTCTTGAGTCAATTGAGTACGAGGGCGATCTTGTACCTTTCGCGATCAGGATATGTGCGTAAGATTCGGCATAACATGAACTGAAATACTCTCAATTCCTCCTCTAAGCAATGCGGAATCGACTTATTTGGCTTATTTTGAGAACAATGCCCTGGACGTTATGTCACTGAGGCAGTGGACAGAAGCAATTCTCAAACACAGTCTGCCTTTTCCAGAGAAGTAATTGCTTTCAGAACTGTGATCGAGATTGATCGGTAGGAATTGTTAATAACGCATAAACGTGAACGTCAGGACGATACGGTGGAATGGTAAACGATGTCTGACATTGACAGAATCGATCATGAAGCGAGTTCGCCTTAAAATACAATCCTAGGTATAAGGCTTAAGTAGCCACAAAATATACGAATTGAACAGCTTGCAGGGGTCTCACGGAAGGCATGGAGTCTGCTTGTTCCAGCATGATCTTAGCTTAAGTTATGCTCACTGGAGTTAATAACCGCATCTTTTCGTTACCTTAAGCCCAAAATCTGTTCGAGCACTCAAAACCCACGCCATGCATCCCTTTCAGGAGCACCATCCCAGCCATCGCTTGTTTTTTGCTCCCCTTATCTTCGCATTCATTCCAATGCAGCTTCATAGCATTCCTAAGTCAATTCAAATTACCCCCAAACGCCGCGCAGGCCAAATCGCGGTTCCTTTGTCTCTCTCCCTCGTAGCAGTCCATCGCTGCTGCTGCATACGAGAACACCTGGCAACGCCATCCCGCTGAGACCTCATCAAATACCATCCAGCTCGCTGGCACACACCACAGCGGCGTAACGATTAAGCTCCACTCACCCAATCCCTTCCAAGTGTTGGTCACATTCCAATCCATTGTCACGGTATTGGTGTGGCAGTGATTTTGTAATCGTATTGGTTCGCCTCGGCGCTGGTGTGTGAAAGAAAACGACAAGTATCTACGGGTGCTCACTTTTCGATTACGATTTCTAGTTAGTTTGGTTTTCGGTGCTGAGCATTCCGCAGTGTTGGCTCCCGCAACACAGCGCAACACAACGCACAGCATTTCAATAGTAATTTTTCTCTCTCTCAACCGAAGCGCAGCGTGTGCGCGCCCCTCGTACTCAGACGCGACAAAACGAGCGCGAACCCCAAGCCAAGGAGAAAACAATTGATTTTTCACAAAATTTTTCTCGAATTTTATTTCAAACGTGGCCGTGGCTTAGAAAATCTTTACATAAAAATTAACAAAAAAAAAACATCAGAAAACAAAACGATCGCGCCTTGCAGTGAGAAGTGTTCGTGGTACGACAACAAATTTGACCAAACAATTTTTCATAGTGTAGCTTGGAATTTCACTATACACACGAAACCATTCACAGTGACGAGTTTGTAATTTAGCTTGTGGTGTGCGCGTGTGTGTGATTTTTTTTTTTTTTTGTTTTTGTTTTTAATCTATTGAAGATCTACTGGAGAGATATTGTATCTGAAAGATACAATACGAAAAAAAAAGTGTATCGTCTCGCTCTGCCATCAGCTCGGAGCTCTGACATACCAAAACGATCGTCATTGTCGTTCCGTGGTGTCGTAGTCGTCGTTGTCGCCGCTTCGTCGTTCGCCAGTCTTCATTGTCGATCGGTTTGACTACACGGATTGGATTGGATTGGATTGGATTGGATTTACCTGCATATCGTATCTCACACCGCTACGCTCTCTCGACTGGTCTCACTCTCGCCCTGTCCACTCTACCAACTACCATACGCAACTCGCTGTCGTTTGTCGGTCTATCTCCCTCGTTCGCTCGCGTGTCTATGGATTTCGACGACGATGGATTTTTGTTCGTTTGTATGAAATAATAATAAAAGATACTCGAAGGAAAAACAACAAAAAAAAAAAAAAGAAGAAATATTGAAGAAACGAATTTCATATAATAACCGAGAGAAATACTTCGCGTATCTAGTAACACTACTTCTGTTTACATTTGTGTTAGTTCGATCGAGAGTACACAACACAAAAAAAAAAACGAAGAAATATTTTCGAACTCGTTGGAATGCAGCACGATCAGGTCTAGAGAGGTCAAATATTTTACTGAAAGAAAAAAAAATAAATAAAATTGAATCGTCAACCGACAATAGGTACAGATCGTGTGTGTTTTAGTCTTATTTTGTTATTTTTTTGTTTGTCTTCTGCTGGCTTTTTGTACATCTCAATGGTGGAAAAGTGTCGACGATCGGAGTGAACATTGGGGTTTTTTTTTCGTTTTTTTTTTTTGCAAAATAATCCATGCGAGGAGATATCTAAGTGAATTCCAATTTATCCGTCGTCAGAAGTTTTACCCCTCGGCTTGGTCAAAGATACCACCGTGCCTAGTAATCTACAATCTGAATCTTGAATCAGTGAGAAAAAGTGTTGGAGAAATTTATTTCTTCTTCGACTTCGAAGAAAACGGAGAAATACGAAAAAAAGATCAAATTTAAATATTTGCTTTTTTCCTCTGTTTCGGTTGATCAGTGATCGCGAGTTCTTCTCGGGTTTTGTGTTTTTTTCTCTGCCCTGCTGTCTTCGGGGGGTTTCTTGTGATCATCATCGCTGGCGACCAGCTCAAGGCAGTTGCTACCACCACCACCACCATCATCAGTAATTCACTTATCTTTCGCTATTTGTGCATTTCGTTCTGTTATCACGTGTGAAATAAGTGTAAATATATGCACGAGAGTGTTGAAAAAAAATAAATAAAATATCTTGCATCCACATATGCATGTGAAATATTTTCTGCTCGAAGCATAAAAGTGCAGTGTGTGCAGTGTGTGACCGTCACCAATCGGGGAGTTTATTCATCGAGTATCCATTTCTGCTGTTTGCTGGCGGATTTTTATTGAAACATTCGTAAAAACAAAAAAAAAATCATATACATTATTTTTTTTGTTGAATTTGTATCTCACGGATTAACTACAGGAGAGAGACACACATATGGACTAACATATGGACACAATGTGTTAGCACTGTGCGCAGGTAAATTATGGAGACGAAGAAGAAGAAAAAAAATTGTTGTGATAATTGTGAGCTGAGCTGAGCTGAGCTGTTGTGTGGCGGCTAGAGAGTTCTAAAGGTTGAGAGATATTAGTTTTTCCTGACCTTGTGTGTGGAATTTCGAAAGGGAAATCACATGGAGATTGGACTCTCGCGGCCCGGACTGGTATTGAGATGGAATGTCATTTTTCTCGGTACCGAGTGCTGGTACGAGTATGTGTTCTTATGAATTTCATAGTTCAGCGGAATATGTGACATGTCTGAGCTGTGTTTAGCTTTATGTTATGGCTTGTACTCAGGCCGTCAGACACAGTGTCTTGGAGGGCTTGGAGTTCTTGGAAGCGAAGCGGCGGAGAGTGCACATCACATCACATTTGATGGAAACAGGTGCATTCAGTTTGAGAGAAGAGAATTCTTTTGAAATTTGCTTGCGACCGTGATTTGTTTTCGAAGAATTTTCGAGCAGAGAACTTTTGCTTCTGTTTTGAAGATCATGGCAAGATCATTCCATCAATTCAGATGGATTAATGCTCCCGTCTTTAAGGAAAGGAATTTCTGAGCACGTCAAAAAGTCTTTAGTTTGCAAGAAATCACATAGATAATCGATGGCTTTAGACCAAAATTGCTCTGAAAATAGGTTAGTTAGTGTTCAACTTTTTGGACACAAAATGAAGTACATTTATCTGCCAATCCGTGCGAAATGTCCAAATAATCCATGCCCCTTAAGGTTTTATACCCCACTTTTCCCAGTTTATGGTTTATGGTACCAAATTTGCCAAATTCTGGCTTCGAATGATTGGATTCCAAACCTAGTTCAGCTAAGGAAGTACACAGATTGATTGAAAAACGCAGACCAATGTTGAGCTATGAGGACAAAGTCTCAAACCACAATATGTTTAGTTGTGAGAAGGTTGGCACTACCAGATCATACTGGCTCCTGGTGTAAGCCTTAGCAAACAATCATAAGCTTGGGCACAATGGGCTTAACAAGTTGATATAAGTGAGTCACAGCCTAAAGGGCCGGCAGGACACCCTATCAACCTTCATAGCAAGTGATCCACATCCAAGTCTAGATGTCTATTCGCCTTGTGAATGGTGAGACTTCAAAAAAGGTGTACACGATCAAGCCCTGAGTCGGTCCGTCTCATATGACCTGAATTTAGACTTTTGAATTACCTAACTATCCTACAGACGATTTGATGAATGACTTTCTTGATTACACTCAGACACCAACGTTTCATTTGAAGATAGAAGTACGCCCAATTCTCCAGTGACAGGTTTTTGAACTGGGTCTTGGATGCATATTTACGCTCCAAGGACCAGCTAGGTGAAGCGCGTGTTAAGAGAATCATTAGCATTGCCACACGACGAAGTGGCTTCGATCAAAAGTCTAAAGCAATGCTGTTTCCAAAGCATGGATTTGACGAAAGGATTGATGAAGGTTATCAAGTTACAATTTGACTGCAGTTTGATCAATTCCTCGCAGAGTGTCCAATTCGAAGATAGGTTATCGTAGTCTCAGAAGTCAGCTGTTGTGAGAGACGTCGGGCACTAAAGTCCAAGTTATAGTCCCGTGACTACAGAAAGACGTTCAAAAGCCCGTACTTTGGACAGAATTCCTCCGAGTCTTTCAGTGTATACATAGTTGGTAGTAACAGTAGCACTGATCTCTCCTGCATTGTCTTCTGTCTTGAACCAAGTAGTTTTGACTTTCGAGGCATTCGAATGAATGTTTGGATGTTGCTCCGTCGATGTATTCTGTGCCATACCGAGACCTTAGTTTGAAAGAGGAGTTGAGAGTGAGCAGCCACGTGTCTTGCTCAGTTGACGGAGCTTCATCGTAAGTTGACTGTTCTACCATTAGCCAGCGATCTGTGATACGAAAGGCCCTAGAAGCAATCGGGATGCCGACAGCAGCCATTGGACAGCAGATATTATTAGTCCTTCGATCAGTTAGCTAAGTCGACTTCGATGTAAGGTGTTCGCTTGAATGCGCCACCTTCATATCCATTTATCACTCAATTGCGACTTCAAAAAAAAAAACAAAATTAAACGATACATACCTTTCATCTGCCGAACCATGAAATTAAATTTAATATCTCCTCCCCGGACTGCCGAAAAAATCACAAGAACACGGAAGAAAACACAAAAAAAGTGTTCAGCTACAATTCCACGCATGCGGTTGCTCAGTTGTTCGGCTGTGCTTGCAAAGAGTTTGCGTGTGCTACAACCTGTTGCGAATGTAATTACTGAGATAATTATACGCCAAGTGGACTTCTGGACTTCTGGCATTCGGACTGTAATTCACATGGGATTTTCTGTTTCTATGGGCGTTTCAAATTGAACTCTCTTCAATTTGCGGAGCCTTGATTGAAACTTCACAAATAGCGAATGGCTTGGATAGGGCGCGGGGGCCAACGGTTGAAAGGTGTTCTCTCATCTTTGGCGTTTTCGAATCGCTCAAGCGAATTTGATTGATAGACTGACACATGTCTAGTTGGAGTGTGTGCCGAACAAGTTGAAGTGAAGTTTCTGCAAGCGAGGTCATTATGAATAAATTGTGGTTTATGGTTTTGTGACTCAGAGCTGCTGCTGGTGGCTTGTGGTTCACTCCTTTGTTCGACCAAAATGGGCTGCCGAAAATGACAATGTCATGAGAAGCACTCACTTGTGAAAAAAACAGAAATACTTGAGATGTCAAATAGGCAGGAGTTTGATCTTGGAATGTGGTAATTGTGGGTGAGGTCGTGTGCGTCACTAAGCCGATAGTTGTAGTTTGCTAATTTTTAAGGTAACTTCCTTCAATTTCACTAAACAAGCCTCCTCTTTGCAAACATTCAAGTTGAGTTCACAAAGAGACAAACGCAAGCCACAACCACCACACTGTGAAATGTCAGTTTGCAACCATAGTTCTCTGAATGACCTCAAATGAATGGGTCTTAACTCCCTACTGCTTCCCTCTTACTTACTTACTTACTTAAGGTGGCGCTACAGTCCGGGGTGGACCTGGGCCTCAACCAACAAGCGTCTCCAGCCAGCTCGATCTTTAGCCAGCTGTCTCCAGTTAGCACGCATAGTTAGTTGAGGTCCCTTTCCACTTGCGTGCGACACTTGAGTCGCGGTCCCTCGAGGATGGATTCGAAGACTTTTCGGGCCGGACTTTTGGTTTCCATCTGCTCTACATGACCTAGCCATCTCAATCGTTGGATCTTCACTCTTCTGGCTAAGTCGATGTCGCTGAACAGCCCAGCTTCCCGCTCTCTCAGAAATTCTTCAAAATGTGTACCATGCTCGAATAAGATTTCTTGGATTTTTTGAGATGCCTTTACGAACAGACCCATCCCATTTAAGGTGTACTGTGGAAGGCTACACTGCAGGCCGTAAAGAGGGACTTAAAACGAAGACAAACCGTATGAATGTACAGATATAATACAAGGTGACCATTATAAGCACTTCGTTCAGTTTCGTTAAGTTTCGTTCAGTTTTCCTTTTTAATGTGGGTGTGAAATGATATGTTCTCTGTCTACGAAAAAGACCATTATAGGTAGTTGTTGGCTCCTGACTGCTATTCGTCCAGTTCTGACAGATTTAGTTACAAAAGTCAACTATAGCTTGGCCCTTAATGTAACGTATTATTATGCGTGTTGCATAGTTGTCAGTAGAATCGACTTAAAGCTTTCAACGATGACATTCCACTTGTTGGTTTCTCTTTAAAATCCATCATGTCTTCACTCCACGTCACCAAAATCAAAAGACTTGCTTTGAATATCTCACCGAAAGAATTCCGCGACTATCATCATGATTCAAATGGCAAATGGCCACGACTACACCACTCTTTACAGGTCACTAACAGAAAAAACGAACCAGTTCTCGCACCATGTAATCAATCGCTCATGTATTTCTGTCACTTCTCGGAATTTGCGTGCGCAAATTTATTTTCACACATTATCGCTCTCCGTTTGATGATTTACTCTCAATCGTGTATCCTTCTCACAATCGTCTTCTATCTGTCCAAAATGCGAGTCTAAAGCGTTCGCCGCAGCAAATAACAAAATTCTGATCTTAAATCTCGCTCGCTCTCCATTGACACCACCAGACTAAATGAGGGTAATTTATTCATCTCACACCAAGTGGATTCCTTTTGCGGCATGTTTCCAAAATCCAGCCACGATGGGATTTAAATTCACACATGCATTTGACGTGTTCGGCTTTTGGGATTCTTTCGTTCTGTCGATTGTCGACTGATAGCCGTCTGATCTGCACTGACGTGGTGATTCTCTGCTGGTCGTCTGGACGTGAATCACGTGTAATCCATTTCCTGTATGTAAATCGAAGCATAAGTCAAACGGACGTGAGCAAGTCCATTGGAATGTAATTACATGGAAGCTGTGACCGCCTTGCGATGTTCTCAGAGTGATTGTGGTGTTTTTGTCATTGTAATGGAATTGCAGCAGATTAGATGCAGCCATTCTTTGAGGTTTACAAGGAGAGATAGTTCGCGGAAGTCGTCGTGCATTGCATGAAGTCATCAGAAGTGAGTAGAGGCTGTGGTGTCAAAGGACCAGATCAGACTTTGAGGATGCGTTTCCGATTGGATGGAGTTTGAAGGGGCCATTCGTTAGTAAAACCTCCGTGTCCACAGACTTGTCATCAGGCGGACAGTTGTTCTCTCAAAAGAACAATGCTCCCTACCGATTTTTTTTCAATTTTCTGACAAATTGTGGTTTGTCTGGGGAGCGCACGGTGCTTTCAGTGATACCAAATGTGTTTACATGCTCTGTCATTACAAAAGTCAACTGACATGACTTCAATTAACCTATTACCTCATCATGGCCACGTTTCTTGTCATTTTATTCATAGCATATGTTTTGTTCCCAAAGTTGTGCGCTTCCTAAAAAATGAGTGGACATCTACAGAGCACCTTTCTGCTCAACAGCTGACTGACCGCCCTCCACCTTATCGGCATGTGCTCCAAGACAGACTTCCAGACAATGATCATGATATGATGACCAACCAATCACTGGAACTACAATGTCCATCAAAAATCGCTCAACTGTCTGACTCCTCTGTGTCGCATTGCCAGCCGATGAATCACTTCCTCAGCAAATTTAAGACTGATTTCACTTGACTGACAGTGCTCAGATCTGTAGTTACACGCACTGCGGCCGCAACATCTTATCACTGTTCACGCAGCGGAAAGAGTGACTGTTCCAATGGTGACATTCCTGCTGTGATAGCTGTTACTTGACAGATGGCGAATGGCAGCTATGTTTGGAGGGATTTCACAAATCAGTGGGCGTCGCGTGCAGATTGTGGGAACTCTTCGTTTTTGAACGTAATTTTCTGCTGATTAGGAAGGAAATATTGTTCCCAGAGGAATTAGAGACAAGTTGGAAAAGTCTGATAGAATGGGCACCAGTTTTGAGTTGTTGATTTTGTAGGTCCTATCTGAGCAATTGTATGAGTTGTACAAAAATGCGGATATACTCCGGAGTTGGTTTCACTGGCTCACACATCAGTTGGATGAGCATTCAGACTTCCTAGTTCGAAAATGGTAGAGATGCCGAATTGATTGCTGTCGTAAGGAAAATTCGTATTAATGACTGCATGACACCGAGCTACGGTATTGCCGGACACATTCTTCCCCCGGGCACACTAATGTGTTCATTAGGACTTTAATGCGGATTAAGTAGAGGAAATACTTAATGAAGCAGAAAACAAACAATTTGAGGCATCTAGGGCCCGGCTGCTTCAAATGTTTGCCGTTTCAGTGCTTCATTAGACAATTCTACAAAGGAGGCATACTCCCATGATGTCACAAGCAAGTGAAGAACCTATGGGCACCGTGGACAGCTAGTCATACATCGTACCAAATTGAGTTGTTGGTTAAGACTCGCGTTTACCACAAAGAATTATAAGTCGGCATTCCCCATCTGCCTCACTGTTCAAATAATTCAGCCTCGACGGCTGATGGACTCCCAAAATGTAGCTGCTGTGCCATAAACTGTCCCTTCGACTCGCATCAGCCCGAAATTGATATCACGACCTAACTTAACCAAGAAGCTGTCAGCAAACAACAAGCCTCTGCAGCCAGTATGAACTTTCGCCAAGAGCCTCCAGTTGCACCCACCAACTTGGCTGTTGTCCTTCGTCACTTGTGTGCAGCATCTCCTTCCATTGCACCTCTTCAAAACGCCAAAATCGTGCAGTCAATGCTGAAGGTGCTCCTCTAGACTTCCACTTAACCTTTCGAATGATCAGCGATGTGCACTTTTGTACAATTTATAGCTTTCCCTCGAATCTCAACTATTGCGTAGACCCACTCAAAATGTTCAAACATAGGCTCAAAAACCCTGACCGGCATCTAGAACTACCTTCAACGCTGTTTACCTAACCTCCATCAACAACACACGGCAACTCCGTCAAGAAACACCGCACAAACCCTGACATGACAAATCCGAGGAGACAAACAAATTCCTGAACGACATAAAATAAAGCCAACTCCAGGCCATGATTCACTCACGGGGCACTTGTTACAGGCAAACAAAGTCCAACTCAGTGTGTAATTATTACGTGTCACATAAATCGCGCTCCCCCCTGCATCCATGCGATGTGGCCACAAGTTCAGCAACAAGTAATCAGCAAAGAACTTGCTTTTAACCCAACCAACCGACTATTAACTATTTTTAGCGAATGCTATCATTTACGGTGTCTAACTCGATTGAAAACAGTAAAAGCAGCAACAAATCGACCGTCGAACATGAGAAAAAAAAAACGATAAAAACAAAACGACTTTATTCGCACACACATATCCCAGTGCGGGTATACTCCGCTGACACCTCGGTGCTCTCTATGTCGAGCTTCTAATGGCGGCGCGGCGCACTAGCCAACTCTAGGGAACCGCATTTTTTCACCGCCTGTCTCGCTCCTCGACGCCGACTCTCTAATTGATTACCAGCAAACGAATGACAATGCGGTCACAAAGGTGTGTCATGTCGATCCTATGCTGCCGCTAGAGTGGGCACAAGCAGAGCGTATCGCAAGTAGAGCTCGCCGTACGTTTTACTGTGTGCTTCATTCCTCCATCGACAAGGTGTCAGTGCCAGCTTTGTGTGTCTTGTCTATTTTCCAAGAGCACCCAAACCACCGGTCCGTCTCCGTCACCCGTTGCGTGGGAGTCTTGGGAGATTCTTTAAAAATCTCTGACAGATATTCAAATGAGCTTCAGCTCCAG
This sequence comes from Eristalis arbustorum, assembly GCA_916610145.1. NCBI lineage: Eukaryota > Metazoa > Arthropoda > Insecta > Diptera > Syrphidae > Eristalis > Eristalis arbustorum. The sequence continues at coordinate 27,716,196 of OU744317.1, forward strand.
CGATGACAGTCACACAGGGTGTCAAGAGGAACTGTCAAACATTGTGTGTCAGTTGATTTCTTTGTTTTCGCAGCTTGGCGCTGACGCATTCAGCTGATTTGCTGACCATTAACGATAACGGTGTAGACAATGGCTCGAGTGCTAAATAATGGATTGAGTTGATTTCTTGGAATTCACAGGCTTTTTATATCGAAAGAAAGTGATCGCAAGGGGCTTTCCTTTTGCGGCGGTTTGAAAGCGCTCTATGACGCAGGTAGGTTGCATTGGCACAGTTGGATTAGATAAGACAACAGCGATGGCCTTGCCGCGATAGCAGGCACTTGTGTTTAAGCATGTCAAAAGTGGATCGATACGATTCTATTTTTAACGGTGATCAGCTAATTGGTTGGAGTATTTTTAGATTTTCTGACGAAAGGGGTCGTGTGTTGACAGAACTCGGATCTGTGGGCTTCTGTCAAAGATTTCTGGGATCAGAAGGGATGCTTAATTTCGTTTTTAGATTTTCATAAACTTCTCCAAGAACTGCTCGATCAGCAGGATCTGACAGAGCTCTCAAACGTTGACTTGTTCCAACAACTGTTTGATTAATAAGATCGGACAGTTGTCAAAAAATTTTGTCAAATAATTGATTCGTCAAGGTTATGGCACCAAAGTTTGCTGAGTACATGTCAAATGAAATGCGAAATTAAGCACGCAGCTGATCGAGGCGATGACGATCAGTGCTTACGATCAGTGCTTACGATCAGTGCGTACAATGCAAGGCAGAGCTACGAAATGTTTGAATTTTCAAAACTAACCTAGAGACATTCGATAGTTAAACTTGCTCTGTCGTAACTGATGGCTCCCGCACAACCTATCGTTTGAACAGGAGACGAAAGGGTACTAGCTAAGTTCCTTGGCCAGTTTGACAGCTCTGGCCACACTGAAACCCCAGATAGTTTGATAGGCCTTAACACTGAATCTACCCCGTCGAAGTATTGCCTCTTCTAATTCATTACATACTGTTCTCCACTCCCGACTCCACCACATCCTGACGCTCGTTCTTCCACGACTCCAAACTTCGCACAAGGTTTGTGTAAATTCAAACATTTCTCAGTTGACAGCACCAGCGACTGTCACCTGACACATTTGCAAACGCAAACAAAACCATAACGAAAACAGATAATTAAAAAAATAAACCACCACCAACCCCTGACACATCGAGGCTTAAATTTTCACTCAAAAGGTATTTTCTTGCGCACCCACATTCCACATGTCAACAACAAAAAAACAAAAATCCACCACAAATGCTGCCAAATTCCTTAAAAAAGATCTCACTAAAGAAAAAAAAAATTAATCTTATCTTCGTCTGGTTTGGCAAACACATGTGTCACAACACACAACGACAAGATGGCCATTTATTTACGTTGTATCATTGTTTGCTTAATCGTTTAACATTCCAAAGTGAAGCATGTCTTAAAGAATCGTCTTAACAGCCATTTAATTCTGATGAAACGATACATTTCATCACACTTCTTAAAATTCAATCAGGTCTTCAATCAACCCCGCTCGCCAGCCGACATTTATCCGTCCCGTCGTCGATCCTGCATACTTGTAGTGTGGAGTCACCGAATTCCGTCAACCGACGTCTCTATGGAGCGACCTTAACGCGGTTAAAATTCCATAAAAAAGCAAACTCGCTCCATCGAGAGCTCACTAAACAATCTTTTATTTACTGTTTTTTTTGCTTTTGTTGTCCTCTCATTTTGTGTGTATTTTTCGAATAAAAAACAATCACCTCGTCGTTTGCACTTACATAAACCATGCATACCGATCCTAAGTACGGCGGCGATGTATCTCGATGCAGGGAATGAGCCGAGAGACAGGGACGCAGAGACGGCGATGGAGCAAAATATCGCACAGCCATTAATCATAACAAGAAAGTCGCACGCATGCCATTGCACTTAACTCATGCTCGGTGCCATGCTCTGCGGTCACAGTCTGATTGCGAGGTATTCAGCTGTGCAGCGTTCGACTTGTGGTAAAGTTTACATCGCGAAATCGTTAATGAAAAAAGAAAATGAAAAAGAACAGAACACACACAGAAAACAAAACAAACCTCTGTACGATACATTTTCTGTTTGCCTGCAATTTGTTTCGTTTCGTTTTCAGTTGTAAGACACTTGTCAATTTGTGGACCACAGTCTTGCACACTGCACAGTGACTCATGTGAAATCTTGTCGCCCGGGGCGGTGCAGTTATATTATATCTCCCCAGCAGCAGTTGCAGACTATGGCCATGCTTGCCTTCGGGGCTCATTAACATTATTCCTTAATTAATTTCGAATTCGGTAGTTTAACTACTTTTTTGTTGTTGCTGGTGCTGGTGCTCGTGGTGCTGGCGTCTTGTCTAATGAAGTTGGGAGACTCGTGGCGTCGTCGCTGGTCACTCCAAAAATGGCTTTTTGGATGGAAAAGATAGGTAGCAACTTTTACTGACCTTGTTTTTTTTTCGTTTGGTTGAAAATTGTTATATTTCCACTTCATGTGTAACAGGGTGCCACGAGGTGGTTGACTTCTTGTCATTAATCGTAGTTAGTCGCTCTGCACATTTATCACTGATTGTCGATCCAATGGTATGTCGTTTGGATGAAGAGTGATCAATGCTTTCTTAAAATCTGTTATCTCTGTTAGCCATATGTGATACAATTCAACGAATGTGATTGTGAAGACAAGAGACTCCGTCAAAACCATCAATCCTTGCCCTTTTTACTGTCCTGACAGTACTTGTCATATTTCTTTTGACACTCCTCTCTAAGGTCATTCATTTAATTGCAGTGTTAATAACTGTCAAGTAAAGATGACATCTTTCAAATTTAGTTTCAGAGTCTCTTCACAAGAAAATAGGGAAAGAATTTATAACATTGCTGAAAACCAGGGGGCCCCAGGCGCGGCAGTGACATCTCTAAATGTCAGTCTTTGAGTCATGTCACTCTTCCATATTTGTGATGTCATTTAGTTGATATGTGTGTGTTTTGTGATGCCAGTGACATCTTTAAAGCCTCCATTTGTGACAGCGAAAGCTTTAAGCGACAGAAAGTATATTTTGACAGCTCCATGTCACTTTGTACTTATCAGAACAAAAATTGGTGTCTACATTGGCACCACATTCTGTTGAATGTTGAAAGCTTAATTCCAATTTAACACTGCATTCCCTAACTGACACCTCCTATTGATCTGACAGTTGAAATGTTTTTCATGGCTGCGTGTCCTTGTCATTTGTGGCAGCGACAGCTTTAAACATTATTTTGACATTTTGATCTCACTTCAAGGGTGGTACGACAGAGATTGATACCACATTTTGCTAGATATGTGGCAGTTGTCATATTTATTAATTGCGAGACTTTGACATCTGTCAGAGAATAAGGTTTTTTTACATCGCTTAAATAATCGAGTGAATACATAGAAGTAATACTCTGTGACAATTGTAACAACGTTTCGTTAAGTTTCGTTCACTTTTGCTTAAGTAAGCACTCAACTTCTCTGCCAGTTGACCAGCTAGCTACTTTCGTCACGTCTTGACATACCTGTAAGTTTACTGAAGTCAGTTCTGATCTGGTCCTTTAGCAATTGTGACGTCTTTCTTACAAACCCTTCTTATAGTATTTCACCACAGCCAACGTCAATTTTCTTGATTTGCAAAGAAGATCAGACCAAACCTCAACACCCATGAGTTAAAAATCAAGCTTCAAAACTGACATTTCGATATCACAAGCTTGGCTTTGATTTTGAGTCACCCTGTCAGGTTACGGTTCAAAGTCCGCATGCCCGCATCGTAGAGACCACGATAAAACTCGTACAGCTAAATATTGAGATTTTCAATTTATTAGGTAGTCGCTGAAAACATTCTTTTTCTGTTTTTTTTTTTCTCTCTCTTCCATTCAACGTTATTTTTTATGAGATTCTTATCTTAAGCTCAACGCGCAAGCAAGAGACTCTATCTACGACCCAAATATTGATCGATGACGCCTTGAGACGGTCCCAATGCGCCGCACCATCGACCGAGTCTCGCTGTGGCTGCAGCGTATATCTCGTGATACATTAAGTGGAATTCCATGAATTCCATCAGATAGATCAAAATTAATTTATTCAAGGTTCTCCTCCTTCGGTTCGGTTCACTTTGTTGTATCTCTTTGCGGGCCGGGCCGGGCCGGGCCGAGCATGAGAAATATTCTACTACGTCCGCGGATACAGTCGTAGACGCACGCGAGGAGGGCCCGCGACTTTGTTGGCGATTAAGTGTGGAGGCTATAATTGAGTACAGCAATTAATAAATTAAGTTTTTCTTTTGTACCAATTTTCATCCGCGAAGCGCTGGCCGGGTTCCGAAGGAGGAATAAAATCCGTATCTGTTGCTATGGTTGATGAGTTTTCAAAGCGCTCCATTCGGAAAAGGTGACTTAGAAACTTTTTTGTGAAGACGCATTCCACGGACGCACACACAGATGGCGTGGCATTGGACGAGAATGCTTTTGTTCAGCGCGAAGATTAATTATGGCAGTTATGGTCAATTGATTTTAAGCGAGTTTCATCTCAGTGGAGTGGAGAGATTTCCGTTGTGCGCCCGGATTGAGGACTGGGCGATTGTGCCCGTTTTATAAATATGCTAATTGAGACAGAAATGCCTGACATTCCGCGGGGTGAGTCATTAGCACCGAAGAGAAGAAGACATTAAATCTTCTTGACACCTAACTGTCAAAATGCATTTTATATTGACGTTAAAATGTGGCCACCATCTTTGAATGCGCAGCGGTTATATGTCTCTGCCCGCCAGCCCACTCCACTCCAACCACGTGTAGATGCGATGCGACGCACGGGGAGAGATGACACTTTTTCGTCGTTTGACATTTCGTGGTGGCGGGGAGAAGGCTGTAAAAATAATTAAGTATTAATTAGCCGAATTTAAGTGAAAGATGTCACAACATGTCGCATGGTCTGAGGGGGCAAGCAGGAGGGAAGACTGCGGTGATTATATTAATTTTAAATTGATCGAGTCTTGCATTTGCTGATGTTGCTGGTGGTAGTGGGTTGATGCATCCATTTCCGTTTATGGGCACAATTTTATGTTGTTTTGATGTGATTGGAATTCATTTGACCGGATCAGGACGGGTTTTGTTTTTGTGTGTTTCGTGTTGTCGTTTGGCTTCGATCATCGGCATCCACTTCTGGGTTTTATGATGGCGACAACTGGTAAACCTATTAAACGGCTTTTTGATTGCTTCTGGCAAAGAATTTTGCAAGTTTTGTGGCTTTTATTTTGAATATTTGTTTATATCACCCACCTGCGGCCGAGATGGTGGGTAGATTGTGTGTTATAAATTCGTAACTTGAACTTCAAATTGTATTTCAGTCGTTTAAAGGATTTTAATATGTTTTTGAAAAGAAAAGAATGCGGAACGTTGCATCTGATGGGGGGTAGTACGTGGTGTTGCCTTTATCGTCTTGCAGTGATTTAAGGATGGCGGTGTGTTGTTGACGATGTCCTCAGTGTGAGGGCAAATCGGCCTTGGAAGAGGTTAGATTTTGTTCACTTTTCGAATGATTAACCATAGCATCACAATCGGAGTTCGTTTTTCGAAAGTTTCGAGAGGAATTTCGTATGAATTTCGAATTGAATAAAGTTGCTTTACTAAGTCTTTTTATGTTAATCCTTTTAGTTCTCTTTGTGTTAATTAAGGACCAGCCATTATCGACCAGCAACATTGTAAGAAAGGTATATATTTCTGACACCTCCAAGTATGATCATTAAATCAAATAAAGCAACAGAATGGGAAAGCAGCCCTTAGTGTTGGCAAATATATGGAATTCTCACAAGGAATCTGTTATTACGCACATTTGTCTAACACTAGCTTGTCTACTACTTCTCACCGAATGTGCAGTCATCTATAGAAGAGCAGGAAGCTTAATGGAGTATAAATTTGTATTCAGTCCCTTTTGTGCTCATTGCATAGTGCTACAGTCCAGGTATTCATCTGAATATCGATTGTTATAATTCTTCTGTTAACAGGCGCGATCTACAGAAATTCCTCATGCAAAAAAGATAGCTGAAATGATAATGCCAGACTACTTGGTCCCTGATTTGACATTAGAGGGAACTCCGTTCACCTCTCCCACCTACAATGGTAATGTCATTTCCTTCAGTTGGTTAATGGAACAATCCCGGTAGCATCCATGATTTAGTGCACTCTAGGCTGTCGTGAAATGTAGCAAATCACTACCACTGGGTCGAACTCTGCCAGCCAGCGGATCAACTGGCCAAACAAGCTCGTCTTGGTTTGACTCTCAAACGACAAGATACAGGTGACCAGAGTTTAATATCTGCAAAACAAAAAAGCCTCTAGCGTTAGACCTAAGCCTGATCCATACACTCATCGGACTGACCACAGGACACTGTTCGATCGGAACAATGCTCCCGAAATGTAACCACGAATTATGCTATATCTGCAAGAGCTGCGGCGACGAGAAAGGAACCAAGACGATCCAACATCTGCTTTGCTACTACTCAGCTCTTGAGAATCAGCGCCTAGTTTTGTCGTGCCATAAATGGTAAAGAGCAGTGTGGTTTAAGCCACGTAAAGATAGGTTAGATGAATTGTGTACTCAACAAATGAAGGGATTCATAGTGAACCTTCCTAAAACAAACCTAAGTGCATGCCACCCGCTCACTAAATTATGTTTAGGGTCGACCCCGTGTGTTGGTTATCTTAGAAGCAGTCGTCCTTTGTGGCGTTGTTACAGTGTTTCGAAGACGAAAACCCGGACGTTGGATCCGAAGAAGCCTAGCTAGCTTCAACACGCAGTGCAGCCAGTACAATCGTCTCCTCGTGCTGATCTGATCCAAACCAAAGACGATCCGCTTTAATTGATCAATGTCTTGTAAAAAGTCAGCATGGTCCTTCGGTAGAACCTTCACTCCTATCATTTGCTCAGGTTGAATGGGCCACTATTCCAATCCAACCAGTGGAAGTCTGGACACCATGATCTGTAATCAATGGCTAGTGAAATGAAGACCTACTTTTGTGTCGCGCTTAAATTGTGCTCATGTTACGAACTAAATCAATGTTTTCATAGAGCTCTGTTGGAAAACACTGTCTCATTCCCAAAGACTTCCATAAACCATAGCATAGGCCTGCGCCAAGAAACCCATTGCTGAGAAGGGTTGTCTCAAACTATCCTGGTTGTGAAAATTTAAAGATTCTATACCTGGGATTGACTTGCTGATTGATTGACTGATCAGCAAGAAGGAGCTAGACCTCGTAAAACCGACTTTGCGAGGTTACCACTGTGCTGAGTACTGTCAATGACTCGACAAAGATGTATCCTCGGGATGAAGCCATCAATGTTCAGGCGATTTAAAGCTAAGCTTGTTCACACATCGGATTGGTTTTGAAGCTATTTCTCAACAGTAATGTTCAGTAATGTATGTAATGTTCAGTAACAGTTCAGTTAATTAAAAGATCTATGCCAAAGGTATCGTGGTGGCCTGTGGCGTTGTGGGTATGTGCGTCGACCCCAACCTCGACGTCGTAGGTTCGATTCCAGCTCTGAGCGACAAAAATAATTTTCACGACCCCACCTCTTTCGAGTCACTGACAATGCTCAAAGAGTATTTCCTGTCTAGAAAAAGCTTCTCAAACTTGGCCGTTCGGAGTCGGCATAAAACTGTAGGTCCCTTTCCACTCGTGAAAGAACACGAATAGCACGCACAACACAAGTGGTTGCTGAGAAGCTAGGCCCTGGCCCTCTATGGGCTGTAGCGCCACCCATATTATTATTATTATTATGCGAAAGGTATGGATGTTGTTCAAGTCGCTAGTACAACCCAAGTACATAGCAGTCGGTAGATCCATCAAAATTCAACTAGGACAGGAAAACGATCTTTCAGGGATACAATCTCAGTTCAAAAGCACCTCATACAAAGCCAAACATTTGTAGAAGGTGTCCATGTTCCCTGAGTCCCATTCACTATCCAGAACTCTTTGCCTTAACCAAGCAGCCGTCAAGATTCCTATCATTTTCGTTTTCAAAATGAAGTCTAAAATTTGAATTTTTCTCTTTTTTTTTTGTTTCAGAAAATATTTCCGACAGCAATTCGCAGTTAGTAATGATGCAGCATGCGAGCTTTTTGTACCGTCAGCGCGCCACTAGAAGTATGCGCGTCATCAGCCGAACAACTATCACCGGGCTCCAGATTTTTAGCTCTAAGGTAAGGCATCTCCCCTCGGACTCGTGAGACAACATTGAACCTAATTCCAATTCGAACTCTTCTTTTGTTTTTTCAGATTATTAGGAACGCAACAACCCAGAACACTATACTTCCTAGTCGATGCCAAGAGTCGAGTCAGAGAAGTGTACACACAAACATGCCTACATTTTGCGACGCAAGGAATGCTAGACACCGAGCTCTTCGGTTTAGCAGTTCTAATAGGTGAGTCGTATTTTTTGCCCCCCGAAGAAACCCTTCATTGTGCCGCTGGCCAAAGCACCAGTCGGGGCCAGCGGCACACATAATTTAATTAATTAACAGTGTTGGCCATTGGGAGATGACATGACATCAAGACATGATCATGTGTCGTGCGTGTGCCCGGTGACGGCGGAGATGTGTGTGAGGAACATAAAATAATTAACCGACACGAGAGAGGAAATGACCGGAGAAAGTTTCAAAGTTTCACACACAATCCCCCACCGTGGTGACGAAGTCGTCTTCGACGGCGACGACGATGACAACTGATGAGGACCGCGCGACACGCCGAATGCCTACGGTTGAGGAGTCTATTCCACGAGTTCGCCGCTGAACTCTTTCGTTTTGTTTTTGTTTCTTTCTGTTGTTTTTTGATTTCGAATCCATTGCCTCACCAAGCCGCGTCGTTATCGGTCACTTTTATGTTAAAATCGCGCACACATCGATCGGAGCGCGGCTGGCTTGGCTGGCGACGACGTGTGGTTTGCTGCACACACAGCCGCAACATCGGATGCGTGCGCGCCTGTGTGTGTAACGAGTTATGAGCGGATGTACTAAGTGGAAATTATCTGCATATTTTATTGGGGCTAATGGCTGTGGGCGGCCGAGACAGCGAGCGGGTGACCGGGCGATGGGGCCACCACTAGGTGGAGTTAAATGAAATTCAGCAAGCTTTTTTTTTCAAGAATTTTATGGGCTACACTTTATGGCTTTTTTGCTTAATTATTTGACGTGAGGTTTCACCAAAAAACGAACACAAACCAACGCCAAGTCTGGCGATGCAGGCGACTTTGTAGTCTCACAGAGAAGTTCGGCGGTTTCGAAATTTCGCCTAGCCTAACCTAACCTAATTTGTGTTTTACGAGGGGGCTGCTGCCGCTTAGGTTCTGCGCCGCCGCCGCTTGACAGTGCCAGTAAATAGCATTAATTGTTTGTTTTGCTGGTTTTTATTGCGGTTTAATGTGTGCTCGAGCCTGAATGCATGCGTTTAAACCAGTTTCGATATTATGCGTTTTTCGAATCGCTGATCACAGATCACTGCCTCGGCCCTTCGCAGCCCACTTACAGTTCGCCATTTTGGTAACAATGTGTGATTAATTATCGTGCTCTTGATTGGGTTGGCGACATGCGTGACGAGGCCGTCCCGTCTTTCGATTCGTTTCGCGATGATTTCTCATTAAAATTGTGCGAATCGATGTGAATTGAACGTGAGCATAGTTTCACGTTTCCAATCGGTTGATGGCTTGTTGCTTCTCTCTCCTTCTGCCATGATTTTCACACGAAAGAAATCGCTCGGTGTGCGATTGTGTGGACCGCCCCCCAAGAGTGTGGACACAGTTTCTCTTGGAACGTGGAAGACCTTGAGAAACCGTTGCTGGTTAATTGAAATGCGAATTATGAACTGTTATACATCAGAAATTGAAACGGAACTGCCAGGGAGAATGCTTAATCCAGTTGATGGTGGTGAGTGGTGGAATGGAATGCGTTGCACGTAGACGTGATGTTTTTCACGTCGCCCCACTGAAGAGTGTGTGACGTCAATGAGAATTTTATATCAATTTTTTGTTTTATCACAAATTTGTACGTCAGTTGGTTTGAGTGGGTGCGAGAAGCTCGTGGCATTTCATTTCAAAAGGAGGTCATAAGCATTTTCGGATCTGGTGCACCAGAATGGGTACTGACTGCTGTTTGCAATCTATGTATACACCACTTGGACACTCCTTTCGTTAACGAGGTCATTGTCATACTGGCGGTACGTTGGACCGCCCGACTCTATTGACTGACTCCATCGTCGCTTTGACGATTGACCAAGTGTTTCTTAAAAATGTTCGCCAGTTGTTGTCAATTTTCCAGAGCTTGTCTCTAGCCGCCCGACTATGGATAGCGGCGCTGCAGTAGTCTAGGAACTTATGAAAAATTCCAACACCAACTATCAGAGCAATAATCTTCGGTCCCACTTACGTAAGCAAAAGTGAACGAAACTGAACGTTTATTTAGGTCTGTTCCCATCCGTGAAAGAAACTTAACTAAACTGAACGAAGTGTTTTTTGTGGTCTTGTATGATTTCTCTTTATTTTCTCTATTTATTGCGTTGATTTAAGTCTGTTCCCATCCGTGAAAAAATCTTAACGAAACTGAACGAAGTGGTTTTTGTGGTCATGTCTGACTTCTCATTTCTCCCTCGATTGCTAACGGTGACTTAAGTCTCCTCCTTCTTTCACTTACATACAAAAGCCAAAATGAACGAAACTGAACGATGTGATCATGTACCATTTCCTTCTGTCTCAATGTAATCCCAGATTAAACAGCTCCTCGACGCAAGTCAAATACTTCCCAGACAAGGAATTTGAACCCACAAGCATGTCTTTCAGACCGATCATCACGAGAAATCAATCCCAATCTGTCAAAATGTTCTTCCATCAATTGTCTTGCAATCCGCTTAACATCCCCTAATCTTCCTTCGAAGACCCACATCTCTGAAGTAGTTCACGTAGGGAATTTCGGAGAATGCACCGTGCAGATGAAGCCACCAGCTTAGCAGTGATTATGGTGTAGCTGTTCGTGGCACGTGAAAAGCCGTGATTATGGGGGCGGGTAGGTATGCGAATGGAAGACATCTTACTCCATTACATGCCAGACAAGCACACAAAGCTGATAAGAAGATTTGTGCCCAGAGATCAAACCATCAAAAGTCTCGAAAAGCCATCGTTTCATAGCTGACATGGTGTAGAAATGTGTAATTCATGCATATCGGGACTTTCTCTCGCAAGCACCAGTAGGCAGAGCAGCACCAGCGGCTGTGGTGGCGGCAATAGCCCCCATCGCGATCGTGGCCATTGCCGAGAGCAGAGAATGTGGAATTCCAATTTATATTCCCATTGATCCACGGCAGCACACACAGTCGTTTATTTCATTCGAATCCATTCATTAAATCGACCATGTGCACATACTCACCGGGCCCCGTACGTGTGTGTGCGCGAATATCCGCAAGATACATTTGGAATCTGTGTGTTGCTTGATTCTCGTATCTCTCTCTCGTTTTCCATAAGAATAAGAATGATCTCACAGCACACAATGTGGGCGCGCGCGCACGCGTGCAGAAAGAAATAAAACACAATTCAAACCTCAGCTCATAACCCAACCACCACAGCACGCCAGGCATCTGCAGAGCAGACTGAATGTTGCACAGAAGAACCAGAAAAAAAGAAAAAAAAAAGCGTTCGAAAAACCAAACCTTCGCGATCAGGTGAGGATAGAAGAGGCGACCAAATAAAATTGCAAACGAACTAAAAGAATTGAATAAATTAAAGGTATGTGTGTTCGGCGGGGCAGAAAGGTACGACAACCTCGAGGTGGAACCTACAAAAACATACCAAAAAGGCACAGCAACAAGAGGAGTACACAAGTATACTCTAATCTGGCAGCAGTGATCCTCTCGAGTGCTGGTGTGTCTGCTGCCTCTGGAGCGAAGCCATCATTCCGAATGGAAGACGAGCGACCAGAGATTCCTCTGTTATTGCTCCAATCTTCACGGCTCCAAAAAAAAAAAAAAACGCACAAAAAGCGGCAAAAAAGTTTTAGCGCGCGTGCATCGTAAAAGAGATGCATACACACACCGTACAGTGGTGGGTACATCTGTGTGGTGTATCTGGTGGTATCCCCTGGAGTGCAATGGCGAGTGGAGCGTGTGTTCTGTGATGGCGATGTGTGCGCGGTGGTGCTGGAAAACCTCTACATTTGCCGGGGGGAATATGCGAGTTTTCTTTGCAATGGAAATCCCAAAAGGACTCAACAAAAGCCAATTTAAATAAAGGACATGTTAGGGAAGTCTTATGTTCTTTGCTGGGAGGGGCCCTAAAGCTTTATTTGTTTGCCGGCAGTGAGGTCAGTTCTAGGGAATTTTGGAGGCGATCGATAATTTTTCAAAGCCACTGCGGTAAGAATGCATGACGTTCTACTGTCGAGTGACGCAGAGAAGAAGAATTCAAGAACTGTTCGATTTGAAAAAAAGTGAACATTCATCGTGTTGAGCAGCCTTTTTCCCCACGAAAAGCCTGATCGAGTGGGACATGGTTCGTCGCATAGCTGATGCTGACCTGTTGCCTGTGAAAAGGCGGTTAAACTACAATTCGTACACTAATTCGTCTAAAGTTGGTTCGATTCAAGACACTTCTCTTGACAGCTTTTCTGTTGCCTATGAGTACTTTTACACGAGCTAAATCGGACAGCAAGCTTTTCCATTTTGTTGGCAAGAGTGGTGAGACATAGGAAAAGCTTCACCTCCCGTGCTAAAAAGATGGAAAAGCTTGCTGTCCCATTGAGCTCGTGTAAAAGTACTATATCTACCCAGTTAGGAAAGAACTCAGTTTTTGAACCATCTCCTATGCAACTGTGTCAAGTGTCAAGGTCTACTGGTAACGACCTGGGAGATTGATACATTTTGTTGAAAAGCTAGATTCATTTAAAATACAAAAAAATTCAGGAACAGCTTAGAGTTTGGGTTCTAAACGAGATCAAGCTGGATCTGGCTAACAGAGTAGAATTAAAAACCTTGGCTCATCTTGTCGACTCGTACCTCATTCTTTTGAAATATCCACTGAGTCTGAGTTCTGGAGCAGTTCAAGTTTGAACACTGTCTATTTATATTCGAGACACCCGCCTATGAGCTTCCGAGTCCTTTCGAACTTGAAATCTAATCAAGCTCCCAGCGGTTTGGCCAGCAAATCCTCTCCAAATCCCAAAGATCGGTGGAAAAAAGTCGTCCACTCTCCACCACATTGGCACAGTTGCAGCCCTACCATCAATTCGGGCGATCCTCCATAGCCAAAGAACTCTTTCAAAGAACACTAAAAATAACAACAACACTGCCCCATTAAAAAAAGATCTATCCCAACAGGGAGAGCGACAAGAGGAGATCCAATCCACACAGAAAAAAAAAACGACAAACGAAGCCTTTGGTAAAATATTTATAGATACATCCATACGCTGCACACAGCACAACAACAAAGCAGGGAAAAAACCCTCGAAAAGAGAACCTCTCCATCCACATCAACCGAACACACACACACTCACCTACAGTCTCCTCGAAAAAAAAAGGCAAAAAAAAAGAAAATATTGAGAGAAAAAAATAATAATAAATAAACCAGTCATGGAGCCATGAAGGGGAGATTGGAAGACATAAGACGCGTGTTCAGTAATTCAGGTAGCCGTACCGATATTACTTAAGGAATTCCACATCTCCACTCCTGCCACTGCAGCCGCCGCCGCGCCGCCTCCGCGCACCGACATTTGCGCGCTCTAGTCGCCAGCAGTCTCACCGCCAGTCGCGCATCCGTTGGCATGGGATGTATCTTTCACTGTTGCCTTTGCTTCTGCTGTTGCTACAAGTATATTGCCGTGATGGTGGTGTGCTGCTTCTGCTGTTGCTGCTGCTAATACCGCCTGATGCCATGTTCATGTCCACGTCATTCTTCTTCTCGAAAAAAAAAACTCACGAAAATGAAAAAAAAAAACAACACCAAAGCAAAGAAACAACACCAGCAAGAATCTCCTGAGGCCTTAAAGCATTCCTCTCCTATTCTAATCATAATTTTATGATTTTATGGCTTTAGAATGAAATTATTATTATTACGAGAGGAGAGGCCGGGTTCGCCAGTGGAACGGGACCAACAGAGATCAACTTGGCCTCTGCTGGTTAGTCTTTGTTTCTTTTTTGATTCTTGTTCTCTTTTTTTTTTGCCTCTCATCTCCTCTGTATCCATCCGAGAGCCAAGAGGTATGGAATTTCCGATGGAATGCGGTCGGTTTTGGAAGTATCTGCTGGTTTATTATTATTTTTTTTGTTTTTTGTTTTTTCCTCTTCTCTGAATCTGTGGATACCACTTTTATTCGAGATGTAGAGTTTTATTATGAGGCAAATTAAAAAATAAATGTATGCACGGATCCATGTGGAATGTGCGAGGATGGTGGATCTTGGCGGCGCGGCGACGGCGGCTTGGTGGCATGGCAGATGTTTCGGCTGTCGGTGGGGTGAAGTTGTCATAAGTGAACGAATGACTTGGCTGAGTTAAGGACCGGAGGGGCTTAGGAGGGGGGTGCCTTTAAATCACCGAGAAGAATGAAAGATTACATATGTAAAAAGGTTTCAGGCCTTCTCTCTTTCTTTCATTCACAATCGCTTGAGTTCTTTTGGTTCTTAAATTAATGATCTTCAAGATGTGATGGTGAAGCTGTCGAGGACGGTGGGTTAAGGGTATACGTATATATTTTGTGGTAGCCAAAAGCAATTAGTGGATGATGATGATGGGCTGAGGCTGCGCAGTTTATAATTTGTCTTCAAATGGATTCCTTAGCCCAGAGCAGGTTTTTTTCTTTTTTTTTTTTGGTTTCTCTTAAAATTTGTAGACATCTTTTGGTTTCTAGTGTGCTGCTTTTATACACTGGATCGAAGTGGAATATGTAGCTGGAATTAAGAAGAGTTCTTATGAGGGTGGATCAGTAAGGCCTTGCTGGGAGATGTCTGCCTTACCATCGAGTACTGTCATCTGTCAAAATGACAGCACCCACATTTTTAGTCCGAATCAAATGTTAGTTTTTTTTGTGGCAAACAGCCTTTGTACATGGGATTGTAATGTGTACACCGAACACAGGCTTGCATTGTAGCAGTTCTTTCCAGTTTGACGTGACATCTGTCAATCTCATTCGCTTCCTACTTACTCGGATTAAGGTTTGAGATCCACGGACAAGGATAATACAAGAGGGCTAGTCTGTAGCTATTCCTAAATGTGTCAGACGCTATTAGCAGTCTGCCACTTAACCTGTTAGGCACGTGAAAGCTTGTCCATGTGACGTATGTCAAATGTGTAATGTTCAGAGCGTGTCTAACATATATCTGTCGTTAGCAGGTCTGATCCTCTCCTAGTCAAGATCAGAGAAACTCAATAACTCAAAAGAAGAAGTCCCACCATTCATTCATTTGACAATTTGGAAACAATTCCAGTGGAAAGGCACTTCCTTCCATAATTCGACAAAATTTCCCGGTTGCATCAAACATTCACTTACTATTCACAATCCATCTCCTATCTCTCAGACCCAGCCGACTGGCATCTGTCAAGACCAAATTAAGCTTGTTGTTGTAAGACGCAACTACAGCTGTCAGTTACCGTCATTGACACACTGACCACTCTGACAAAACTGCCAATGCAGACCACCCCATTGTTCCACATTTAAATACATCTTTCTAGTGACATCTGTCAATCTGTTAAATCCACTTGCCAATCCATCCGACCGTTAAAATTCCATAAATCATCAAACAAATGACATCTTCTGATAATCAAATCATTGTACATAAATCACAATTGCCTCCCCCTAACCCTCCCTCGACAATCACATCAAAACTACTGTCACTTGTCAAACTCTCAATTGGCCGCAATAATTTGTTCACCCATCATGCCAATGAAGCAACAAAACAATAGATTAAGCAATTAAACTGCAAAAAGAAAACAAAACAAAGAAACACACCACACCACAGTCAAAGACAAGAAAAAAAACTTTCTCTTGATAATTATTGTTTTTTTATGATTTCCCCGATTTAAATTTCTATTATTGTTACCACCTAAGGCTGTTCGGAATTAATTTGAGAACCTTTTGTGTGTGTGCACAGAGGCCCAGCAGCGCGATATAACACAACGACGACAACAGCAGCAGCAGCAGCAACAAATGGATTTAGTGTTTTAAATTGAATTAACCGCTTGCACAGCATGAATTTGTAATTATTTCAATTGACAGAGAGACACACATTGTGTGCGTGTGTGTTTGGTAACAAAATACAAAAAAAAAAAAAAAAAAATACGGCCTGCTGAAGGTTCATTTTCTTTGTCTTTAATTAAAACACTGCCTGTCAATGGTTTTTAATTACTCCTCATGACAGCGCATATCTTGATTTTGAAACTGAATATACATATCAAAACAAATTATGATTATGACGTTCTGTGATTCGTGAACACATTTCGTTTTGACAGGAATGCGCCTCGTCTTGCTGGATTGCGTTGCCGTCTGGGTGTGTTCGGAAATGAATCACTTGTGGAATTTTTGATTTCTATGCCTGCTGTCTGGTGTGTGTGTTTTTTTTTTTGCAGAAATTGCCTTGTCACTTTTTGACAAATACAGTGATTGACGTTTTAATTAACTGGCAGAAAGGTGGCAACTCTTCGTTTCTTTTCTTCTCGGTTATGTTTCAATAATTCAGACGTCAAATGAATCCGTTGATGTCGGTAGTAGATCTTCTGTCTGACACCTGTAATACATGTGTCAGTCTGTGTTCGCTAAATTTTGGGATAATCAGCCATATTCTATAAAAGCTACACGTACTGTCAAATATTTTGAGGGCATTCCAGCTGTGGTTGAAAAAGCGGAAAGTAATCACGCGCTTTACTTGGTTGCTGTTTGAGTGCCAGTTTGACCGGGAAACATGCAAAATCATAACTACTCATGTTCACAGACCGATGAAGCCAAGTCCTAGTCGTGACATTAAATTTATTGTCCCCTATTCAACACCGAGAAATTGTTGAAAACATGTTTCAGAGTCTGTTGTCTATCATCAGATGACACTTCGTTATTCCGTCCCATGTCAGACCCTAAAGTCAAGGGTGACCACCAATCTGCCAACTGCCGTCTGTCAACAAAACTGGAGAGAAAGAGACCGCTCTGTTGGCAGACCAATACTGCCTGTCATAATCTGTCAAAAAAGGAGAAAACATTCCTGGCAACGCAACACTCATGGCTACTCCGAACCTAATAGTCGTTCGATATATCAGATTTCTCTTCAACTAGCAACAAGTGGACTATTCTAGTTTATCTCTTCTCGCAGAGGGCGGGCGGTGAGTAGAGGCACACATCAATTAAAGATAAAGCCATCATCAGCAGCATCATCTCCCCTAATGGCTTCGGAAATCTCAGCCAGAATTAATTTAACTTGGCGCCACAATTTCGACGTCGTTCTTTTTTGCAATAATAATTTTCCAATCAACCTCATGGCGCGCATTCTCTTTCTCTCTCCGTGTCGTCAGCTGGCGGCTAGTGGTGTGGCTGTGATTAGAGCCGTTCTACTGTCTACTACCAGTATCCGCCTCAATACCCACTTAATCATAATCACTCACCACTCCCGGTCCAAATGAAAGTAATTTCGTGTTTCACCCAACTGTAGAGTGCCGTGCCGCCTCGCTACCATGCTTCCATGTTCATATGCTGTCTGATGTCTCTGTTCGCCGGGCCTGTGCTGATGGTGATGGTGTATGTCAAAAAGGAAATCGCTTGCAATTCGACCCAATGTGACACACTTTTTCGAAATCGAATTCTTGCCATAACACATTCTTCGCGTCATTCGCCAGAAATGGAATTCTACGAAGTCTTTAAGTCGTCTCGGTTTTTTATTCTTCTTTTTTTCATTTTTTCAATTTTCTGATGACTCTCATGTTCAATTTGGAGACAACTTTCGATTGTTGACCAATTAGCCAATTGTGCCTGGAATGTAATCTGATATGACATTATATTCGGATCATGAGTAAATAATGCGATGTCGGGCTGCCCATCAATTGATGGATAATGGATTTTGAATTGACTTGACAGCGGTTGACGGTGGCCCGATGTGCTCTGTACGTGGATGGGGCAATTTCGGGCGCATGTGGGAACGTACTATGGAATTAGAGGGAATTGTCTAAATTAAGTCGTGTGCGGGGGGGCGATGTCAATTGTGAAAAATAAAATGTAAGCGAATTTTCTGCTTTTGAGGCTTAAGCGGAGATGTGTTACATTGATTGGATTACAATTCGAATTAGTTCTTGGCTAATTGTCGACTATTGTTGAGGCTTGAGGCTTTTTCCGCCCCAAATCGGCTTAGAGAAAGTGAGTGGTGGGTTTTCGACAATGAAATCAAACGTGGAATGTCACTTTCATCGGGAATGGTGAATTGTGCTGAAGTGTGTCATAGTGGTCGTAAATGTTTTCATAGTTCAGCTAAAAGGTAACAAATTCAGAAGGCGTCTATCTTCTCATCATGTTTCAGTGTGTACAATTGCTGAAAAACGAAGGACTTTACGTCAACTTAGCTTGTTTGTGGACCTATTACGACTATTCACCCTCAGAACTGCCACTCTGTGTGCTTTTAATTAACTGCGCCTACATTTATGCACCTAATTTGTGTCAATCGATAGTTCCCTTACTCGTTCCAGTGAGTTTTCCAGTCATATTTTCCAAATTCATTATTTCGAGTTCTTCGACGTGATTTGTTGTTTCATCGACCTCTAGATTTGGCAACATTTCGCCGCGGTAGGTGATCGCCCTCATTTGCACCTTCCCACTAATTGCGGCAATATGAGCTCATCCAGTTCATTTACCATTTATGGAAAAAAAGTTTGGGTTTCCACAGTTTGCTTCAAATGCTCAAGATCTTAAATGATCGTACAGTGCTGCAGGAAACATAGTGGAAATCTAACCGCCAAGAGTGATAACAATTAGAAACCCACAGTAAACCCTTCACATTTGCTTTGAACAGAAACTTGCTCGTCTTAAGCTACCAGCATCATCTTCGACTTCAATTTCATGCTCATTTTGCCAGCCTAAGGTGTCTCTTAATGATGAAGACCCAGTCTCCAACTTCAGCATACGCCTTTTCCTCCCCAAGATTCAGTCCGCAATTCAGTCCCAATGATTAATGCAGCGTCTGTCAAAATATTTACCATCCTAAGTGGACCCGGTTAGGCTGTTCTAACAGCCGAGCAAACACAGTCATTCATCTCGAATGTCACGCACCATGATTGATTAGCGATTCATCAGAACTTACGAACTTACTTCGTCTTGAACAAAGCCCGCGCTTGCCTTCAGGTGAACTCCTCGGAACTTTAAAACCAACAGACGTCTTCTAAATTTTTGTTTGACAAATTTACTTCCCAAAAAGCTGCTCCTCTGCATCGGCTCCACCCTCTGCCACTCGGTTCGATGATTGATGTTCCATATTCAACTCCAATTCCAAGGCACTTAATCATTTTAATCATCACGATCACCGTCGTCGTCGTCGTCATTATCCTCATGATCATCACGATGATCGTTTGATCGTAAAAATGTTAAAATTAGAAAAGAATTCAGGGAAAAACCAAGCCGGGGACACACCACAAATAGCTCCAAAGCGTGCGCGCGCTCCGTCTCTCACACATCCAAGATCTCGTCGGTGTGTGCATCTCTGACAACCGGTAAAAGTTTCCCCGAAGTTTACGCGCGCAAAATTCCAAAACCAGCATCATCGAGCAGCTTTACTCGGCTCGTTGGCGTCCGTGCCCCTTCCAGCTTCCAGCGGGCATCAATAAAAAATCGTTTTTCGATTTCTGAAAAGAATTCCAAAAGATCCCAAAAGCGATCGACAGTGCCGGTGGTGGCCGGGGGAATCAGGAGAACTCTCGACTATCGCTTAAGCGGCCAACTTAGGTGGAATGTAACCAAATTGCCACAGGCCGTCCGGGTCCGCGTCGTCGTCCATTCTCTCTCATTTTTCCGGCCGCGAAGCACAGCAACATCGATTTACACACACCGGTAAACTGGTTGCTTAGCCTCTGCCAGTCGGTGCTCCTCCTCCGGTCCTCCACCGCCCCGGCAGGCCGCTCTCCGCCAATGGTCCATCACCCATCATTATCATCTCGGGCTCTCTCGTGAAACTCCCAAATGAAGCATCTCTCCAAGAGGAATATCCGGTTTTTTCCCTCCTTCTCTACCTCTGCTTCTTCTTCTTTGGTCAAGAATTTTTGACGTTTTTTTTTCCTTCGTTTTTGTTCATTTTTTGATCATCATTGTTGTTGTGGTTGTTGTTGGAGTTTTGCACGTAACCTTTCGAATGTAGCCGATGGGGCAAGATACATTCAAGTGCGGGGAGGCCGAAGCGAAGCGAACGACTGAAAGCACGCGGATGATCATCATAATGACAACGATGACGATGTCGGATGATGGGCGCGAGAATGGAGAATGGAGATGGTGAAGATCGAGTCCCATCTCCGACTCGCCGATGCAATGGAATGTCAGATGCTATGCCATGCCCCGAGGCATGCCGTAGTAGATACTCATTTAAGACACTCAAGACCCAACCTTGATCAATTGTTTTGGAGGTCTGCCAGCAGCCAGCAGCAAGCAGCACCCAGCAGAAAAGAACGAAATCAAGCGGAGGAACAAAAACAAAAACAACCAAGATGAAGCAACTTGAAGCTATAAACAAATAAAATGGAAGGACGATGGATTGCTTCGTTCCCCCTCGTTGTTTTCATCCGCCCCACATCCGCACTTTGGCAGTGAATGCGTTCATTCTAAGGTGCACGGGATTTTGTAATACAAAACCTCGCGTGGAATGTGATTGCATGGAGATTTTTTTTTCTGTTCGTTCTTGTTGTTGTTGTTTTGCTCTTGTGGTTTTGTTGTCGCTTTTGCTCCGTTGGCCTTTTGACTCTTAGTTTGTGGATTTGTTTTTTTTTTCTTGCTTGTTTTCATCCACAAGAGAGAAAAAAAATTCGAGTGAAGGAAGTCAAGAGGAAACTGAAATTACGGAAACATTCTGCAAGCAATGTTAATGGAATGTACTTACGAAACATTTGACAGATGCTTTTCGACTGGATTTTGGGGTGTGTTCAGTGACTGGACAGTGAAGTGGATCACGCGTGCTTGAGTTGAGGAGATTCGTTCTCTTTTGAGTGACCTTTAATGGGAATAGTTGGGTTTAATTGGTGGCTTTTGAGATTAGGTGATTTTGACTAGTGCTAGCAAAGGTCTGGCAGAGTTTTTTTGTACTACATGACACTTATGGAATTTTGACAGTTCGCCGGGAAATGGGGGAATAGGAATTTTGTAAGAAAACTGGTACTGGAATCTTGCAAGAAAACTGTCAAAGTTCCATGTATCAATGAGTACAAAAAAGTTTCACTAGTGGCCCTAGTTTGTATGTTGGCGTTAAAGAATAAGGAGTTTTTGGGACCATTTATTTGGAATGGGAAACAAACACACTCGTCTTTTGGTAAACTGTCGATGTTTCCCTTATCCCTCAAATGGGAGGACAATTCATTTGACATTGATTTGGATTCTGAGGGTTGTTAGTTTAGGCACGCAGGGCTTCCTAAAGAGAGCTCGGGCCGAAGGCCTAGGTGGAAAAAGTGGGGGACGTCTCTGTGCAAAAATGTTTGCGGATTGTATCCAGTGTAAAGAGGTGGGCTGCTAGGGACACTCCACATTTCTGTTGCCTATGTAGAATGAGCCCAAAGAAGGTGGACAAACATCTCAAATGAAACGTGGACCAAGTCCCATTCTGACACTTCATCCAAGAAATCGATGTTGTGTGCCATTTCATGATGATTCAACGCCAAACACGTCTTAGCTGCTTCCACCTCAATTGTGGTCTTGGTCGACAAATCACGTGGATGTTATGAGAGTTCGCAAGCAGCTGAAGTGACTTCTTGAAGATCGTGCCTCCCGTACTGTCAAGCGACTTTCACACGATCTACCAAATGAACTCGTGCTGGTCAATATCTTTATTTAAACTACTGTCCAGGCTCGTGTCTCTTCCTTTCCGATCCCTTTTCCATCCGAATTTAATTCGAAGCAGGTCGTAAAAATAAACTCAAGCCAAACTGTCTTTCGCAAAGCGTGCATAAGATCTACGCCTTGCATGACAGTAGATCATAAAGAAACCACTGGCAGACGATTGACAACGCTTAGTGTTGTGCCACATCCACATAAACGGGCTTACAGTCAAGATTAATCAACACGCTTCTCCGTGATCTATTTCGTTTCATTACTGGTCGTCGTTCACAAGGCATCGCCTCCGGCTTGCCAAATCTGCGGCCAGATACCGCATGTATAAACCCACGGAGGCTGACTCCTTCGTGCCATCAAAAGAATTAAATTTTCATATTTAAGAAACACTGAAATCATGACACTCCATCTCTCCCGAACTCGTGATCCACCCCAGACGGCAGACTGGGCGACAATAGGTGGTAATAGTTCGGAGGATCCTCTTCTTCTGCTGTTGCTGCAAAAAAACGAAAGAATCTCGAAGAATTTCAGTAAAAAAAGGGAAAAAAGGCAAGAAAACGACAGAAAAAATATAAAAGAAGGAACAAGGAATACCAAGACACATGATGATGGTGAAGTTTATTCAAGATATCTCGTCATAAAATACGAAAGATACACGCCATACAAGGTCTGGAGGATTCTCTTTGGGCCGCGTTCCTCTCCGGCAACTGCCGTCGCTCACGCCCAGCGACAGGATGAAGGATACAAGCAAACAAATGCAGAATGAAAAAAACGAAAAAAAAAACCAAAGAGAAGACATAAGGTAGCCAATATCTTCTTGCAGAAAGCAAACCAACAGGCAGGCAGCACGGGGACGTATAGACGAAGGAGAACGATTTGACGATTGTTATCTTTGAGGAATCTTCTTGTTCTGGCATGTGGCCCTTTCGGTTGGAGGGTGTTGCGCTGCTAGCCTGGATCTCGGTTGGTGCCTCCTCCACCCTTGCACTCCTCCACCGCGCACCCCCAGACCGTAGTCATTCAGCGTTCGAGTGATCGCGAAGCGGCGCGGCGCGGTGGTGTGTGTGTTGGCCGCCTCTCGTGTACGTGCTACAGCATACTTTATTTTATTTGATGATTTTTCGTGAAGATACATTTGATGATGGGGGCATGCGAAGCGAAAAATGATGATGATGATGGCCATGGCATAAGAGGCAGCACGTTGGCAACGTACCTACCTACCCACCATGCCGGCCTCGGAGTCACGCCACGAATGTGAGTGGTGGCGGGGATTGGACGAAGGAGCTCTGCGTTATCCTCCACTTTTATTGCCCTCGACAAACAAACAGTGTTGCGTTGGTCCTTCTTGTCTTCCCTCAGTCACTCACCGGCGCGGCGGAGAGGCATTCGCTATTCTAGCCGGAATGAGCAAAGAAGACTTGACAGGATAGATAGGTACCTAATGAATATATACGCCCGAGAGGGAGAGAGGAGTCTTTCTTGTGTTTTCCTTTATTTTGTTCGTTTTGGTTTTGTTTTATGGCTGTGAGCACGGTTGTGGTGTTATAAATGGTACCAATGTTAATGGATCCAGTAAATTCCAGAAGCCCGAACGATCACTGAAGAATGGGTGTTGTTGCGATGGGCATCTGTGTAAGTGGATGTGGGATATTAGGCGAGTTGAGTTCAATTTATGACATCACAGCATTGAATTAGAACTGCGGTGAGGGAACGAGTTGGAGTCGGGGGACCACAGTGAAGGTTTTGCTTTTCAATGAGAGAGGGTTAACTATTGTGAATTGGAATGACCTATTTCTTTACGGATGACTTTGAGTTATAGTAAAATCCCTTCTAGGGGAACATTGATGGTGGCCAACATTTTTGTTGGTGCCTCACTTTCGCGGGATATAAACAAAACTGTGTAGTTTTTGGTACGTCACACGTTGTCCTTTGACAGTGATTAGTTCCTCGAATGGTTGGCGAGTGTCAGTTATCAACTCTTCCACTTTTAACAGCCTAACCCTACCAAAGGTTGAACAAGCTTATAATCCGCACGTCTCCGCATGTAATCTTTACCTATCTAGTGGCTCTTCCAAAGCCTAGACGCCAAATCCACAAATTAACGATTGAAAACAAACGTTGGTTTGAATGTACAACAGCTTCGTTGAGTTTCGTTCATTTTTGCTGTTGCCTCAATTATCTGCTTGATGAATGTTATCTATCACGAGCATTGAAGACATCCGATAATTGAAGAGCTATTGACTTACGTTCATGTATAAACCTTCCAAATATTCGTCCAATTAAATCTGTGTCTCAAGTAACCGATTTCTGGAAAAAAGGAGGGAAAGAGAAGGAAATACGGATCACCCGCCCTTAGCTTGTATAATTCTATGAAGACAACTAAGCCAGATATTTGCAGTGCTACGAGCCAACCGTAGGGTGTACGTAAACGACCACATGTGTCAAAATCTAACGCAAAGTGGGTCAAAAGCGCATTTTCAACTTTCGAAAAGCCCACAAGGTGATAGTCTTCTGGGAACTTAAGCAAAAGTGGACGAACCGAACGAAAGTTGCCGAAGCAGGCTTTGTAGGCACAGTGTATACATTTTTCGCATTCGCTTGGTGTCTTAATTAGACAATAGACACAGGCTTCGTATGTTTGTCCATTATGGTTGCCCTGTGGGCTCTTAAGTTACACGAGCTCCAGTATCGTGTAGTTGAATTAAAGTGCTCCATTCAAGAACTTTGCTTTGTGCACATAGAGTAGCCGCTAAATAATTCTGCACAAAATGTTAAGCCCTGTAATGTAAATCTTAATGTTTCGAGGCAATGTTGTACACAATTGCCTTGAACTCTGAACATTTGAACAGTCCTCATGTACATGTCCTTGTTTAAAATCCACAATTGGAGCATTTACTAACCCAGAAAAATGTCAAAGCTGTCAACTGAGACACTCACATTGCACATCTCTCCTTCAGATCTGATCTAAAATTCAACAGAAACCCCTTCCAAATGTGAACATGTTTCAAATTCCAAAAATATCCTTCATCTGTTCAAATCAGATGCAGGCCACTTCTCCAAAAAAAGCAGGCACTCCTCCGCCGAAACATCTGCAGCCGGACTGAACTGAACTGGACTGGACTGTCATCCTTTACCAGAAGCCACTTCAAAATGAAGACCAAAAAATTCCAACCCAAATCATAATCTTATTCTTCTTCAAATTCCTTTCGGGATCCGCACAGTCCGTGGAACATTGTTTTTCATTTTTCCTCGAATCTATTTAAAGCAAAACATCTCACCTGCTCTCTTAGCCCTTGTGTTATATACAAGACGTACCTGTTCGTGTACATAAATCAGGAATTCGATGCGCAACCAGCCAACAACAACGACGACAACGAAAACGAATGAAGAAGACCAAAAAAAGAAGAAAAAGACATACTTAAACAAAAGAATTGAACGTAACAAACACGAAGACAGAGAGGTAGAGTAGAAGACGAACCCAACCAAAAAAAGAACGAAAAACGAGGCAAACGAAAGGAGTAGTGTGTTGATTGTTCAGAGATTCTGGAGACCCCATGTTTGCAGGAGACATCGTAATGCCCTTGAGCTGTTGTTGGCGATGAGACAAGCAGCCTTTTTGGATGCTCACATAAGACCACTGACTGAGTGTGTGTGTGTGATGAGGGTTTCCGAAAGACACAAAAAAAAAAAAAACATACCACATCCAGGAGAGATGTGCAGGTGGAGCCAGACAACGACGACGATGGTGAAGAAGAAGTAAACGACAACGACAACGACAACGACGACCACGACGAAGACGAAGACGGACGGTAAGGATATGATCTTCTTCTGATGATGTTGTGTTGAAGCACTTTGCTGATGGAATTTTGGAAGCAAATTAAGGAAGATTACATTCATCAAACAACATTCATCTTTATTTATCGAATTTTGGGGTTTTCTGTACCCCTGTATCTGCTCTCTGCTGTTTTGGGTTTTCGTTTTTGTTTTCTCTCTCTCGTCCCGACCCAAGATGCAACAGGTAGATTGAAGATTGAAGAGAGGTCTTATGTGCGACCAAGAATGTCTGTGTAGAATATTTATATGCATTTTTTTCTCTTCTTCAAAATAAACCTCTTCTGCCGGGTGCACATGTCAAGTCAATGAAATAAAAAATACAGAAAAAAAAAAAAAAAAAAATAAGAAAACATCGAAGGAAATTCCTTGGGCTCAAGGAGAAGGAGACAACGTTGCAGAAGGCTCTCGGATTCAAATTGTAACTGGTTTGATCTGGCTGAATGGATTGCTTTATTTGTGTTATATAATCTAGAATAGTGATGCGAGGGTTTTTTTTCGTGTGTGTGGTTTGTTTGTCAAGTCATTTGAATTGAATTCATTTATGACATTTGTGACATGTCCAGGAGTGATAAGGCAGGAATGTTGACGTATGACATTTGTCAATATAGTGACAGGTTTCTTTTCTGTCTGGTGGTACATGAAATCAGTTTGAAAGGAGTTTAGGCTCAAATGATCACGTTTTGTGAGTGATGTGCCTTAGCTTGCATGATCTGCATGAGCTTCAACTTCGTTCTGACTGGCACTCGAAAATTGTCCAAAACACAAGACAGAGCCATCAATGACAAGGAATGTGTACAGAGTAATAAGTAAATTTAAACCAACTCATGACAATTCCAGCCTAATACGGTTATTTCGACATTAAGGTCTAGGTCCCTAGGTCCCAACTTGGCAAATAGTCGTTTTCAAACTGCCTAGAGTCTCCGAGAGCCTTAGAATGCATGATCTGCATGATCTGCTTCAACTTTTTCTGACTGGCACTCGAATATTGTCCAAGACAGGGTCTTCAATATCACGGCATGTGTACGGAGAAATAAGTAAACTTAAACCAACTTGTGAACATTCGAGCTGAATATGGTTATTTTCGATGAAATTTTGACACATGTCGGGGGTAACTATGCCACAACTTGACAAATAGTTGTTTTGAAACTGCCGAGAGTTTCTGACAGCGCATAAACGCGATCTTTTGCAAAAGAAGACACCAAAATGTGACAGATCACACCATTTCGGTTGCCATTTGCCAGAGCACGACAATGATGGGCAACATAACACGTCTGGGAAATTGTTCTAGCTGTCAAATCAAAAAGGGTGGGTGTATGAGATGTGACACGCCTCATTTCAGGACACAATATTCGGTCAAGAACTGGCTATTACTATGAAAATTGACAGTGGCTTTCCTTATTTCTGACAACACCAGACCAAATTGGACACATTTTGAATGGAATTTGAAGAAAGTGTTTACCCAAGTGGATCCCTTAGAATTCCCGCCTCAGAAAACAAAATAGCTGAAAAACTTTGCGAACATTTTAGTTCCTAAGGAACATGTGACACTTCTTCTTCTTCCACTTGACAGCCCAATGAACCCAAAAAATTAAGACTTTTTCCTAACACAATCTTCCAGCTGAACAAAGACTATGTCTGCGTTTTACACAGTCAATCCAAAACCAAACCCTTTGAAAAAATTGACACACTCAGTGACTTATGACACATTTCGTCGAAGCCACGTGTGTTCCATTTCGTCATTTCATTGATTTTGTAATCAGGTTTTTCTGCATAAACTTAAAACCGAGAAAAAAACGTATGTGTATGGATGTAGTTAACAGCCTCGTCATCAATCACATTCATCTTAATCAAATTCAATGCTGTCACTTTGACAGAAGAAACAATTAACATCTGACCCACTGACATCCAAGCGGGGTAAACATGAAAATGTCATCTTCCCGAGATAACATCACCTTCAGAATCACCCATAAAACAAACTTTCAAGAAACGATACCGATCTCGAAGAGTAACCTCAAATTGATGGCGGTCGAGTGTGAGTGAGAGGTAGAACGACAAGACAAACAGCTACCGAATGGGTTCAGATTAAATGCAAACAAACAGAAATTCCTTTCAGAATGATTAAATACCTTCTTCCCAGAGTTCAGTTCACGATATCGAATCGAAGAAGATTAATCAAATGCAACAGCATTCCAAGCGTTCCTCATTTCCGATGGACTCTGTGGGCTAGAAATTAATTCCAATTAATTTTTATGTTTCAAAAAAACAAAAAAGAAGAAGCAAACTCACGCACACAATTTCCCCCCATGATCAGTCCTTCTCTGTCGCTCCAGCTCCAGCAGTGGTCCCAGCTCAGGCTCCAGCGCGCGCCCATTCAGCGGCGGTTTTCCGTTTCGAACACATGCCCATGTGGGTACGTGTGTATAACTGAATTGGAATGCCAGAAGGAATGCAATGCCAATGCACATAGTTACTGCGAAAATGCATTCATGTGTGACGTTGACGTTTAAAAGTACACGCGAGTTATGGCGGTGCATGCATCGTATATTCGCATCTCAATACCGGATAATGGCAATGGCGGGCCTTTCCGTTTGCACACACGTTATACGGTGTCGGTTTTTTTTTTTGTATCTGTATGAATGGTTTATGAATATGGTGATTGCTTTTGACACATTGGGACATCAAAATATAGTTCAGCGCCGAGAGTTGACGCGAAAACGTGACTTGACGGTAATGGTGTGGAATTTTGCTTTTGCAAATCTTTACATTTATAATTTTATTTGCTTTTCACTGCAGTCGTCCGTCTAGACAGATAGTGATTTAATGGGAAATTTATTAAGGTTCGCCCGCTTTGACACATAGTCATTGACGTTTATTGATGCGTCGCGGGAGCAGTGTCCCTTTGGGTGTTGAAAAGCTAAACGTATTCGCATGCGGCCTAGGTTAATTGAGTGGGGTTTTGCGTAATCAAGGGAGAAGCCGTGTTTTAAATGTCTGCCTCTTGGGCAGTGACTGATGTGAACAGCGCGTTGAATCGCTGAGTTTGTTGCTTACCTTGATTTAAATGCATTTGCAACGCTCTAAGAGCGCAAATTAATAGAGAAACGCGACATCAACACCATTTTTCTCCCGCGAACCACTCGGGCCCATCTCGTTGAAATTAATAAAATCTCATCCACTCTTGGAACTCACAAAACTAACAAATTGTTTTCTCTTCTCCCTTTCAGATGGCGAATACATGTTTGCAGACCCAGAGAGCAAACTCTCAAAGTATGGCCCAAAAAGCTGGCGTTCGTCCCATACTCACGTAAGTCCGCACACTCTCGCATCCCTCTCCCATTCACTCGCTAATGTGTTTTTTCTTTCTTTCTTCTGTATTTCCTTTTCCTTGTACACAGGGTCTCGATGCGAATGGTCGACCTCTCTTAGAGTTACACTTCCGAGTGCAATTCTACATCGAGAGTCCGTTCATGTTGAAAGATGAGACCTCACGCCACAACTACTATCTCCAGTTAAAAGCTAATGCCCTTAATCGATGCGATGTTCCTAGGGACTATTCTGAACAATCAATGATTCTGCTTGCCGGGCTCGCCCTGCAAGCCGACTTGGGTGATTGTCCAGAGGATGAGGTCACAGATTCGGCGATATCGTCGGCCGGCTGTGGTGGCACAGGAAGCGGCAGTAGTGATAGCAATATAAGCACGGCAGGACCAACAACACCAGCAGCTGGCCTGTCAACGATTAAGAGTCCATCGCCATCGGTAATTAATAATTCTGGTCACAAAATGAAGGCAATCACTGATAAGCTGGCACCGGGCATTGTTGCGGCGACATCGCTGTCGGCCGCTTCCTCATTGTCGTCGATCAATGTTCCAGATTACTTCCGTGTGGATGAATACCTGCCGCCCAGTTTGCGGACAGCGCGTGCAGTGAATGCGTTGCGTGCGTGTCATCGCGAGAACCGTGGAATGTCGCCGGCTAACGCGGAATTGCATTACATCCAGCAGGCGTGCATGCACGAGGGCATCAACGCGCACATGTATCGCATGAAGATGGCGAAGAGCGAGACCGGCCCCGGCAACTCGTGGTTCGTGGTGTACGCCAAGGGCATCAAGATCTGCGGGGACAACACCCAGCCGACCACCTTCCTGTGGCCGAATATCACGAAGCTTAGCTTTGAACGGAAGAAGTTCGAGATCCGCTCGGGGGACAGCAAGATCACGCTGTACGCGACGAGCGACGAGAAGAACAAGATGCTGCTGACGCTGTGCAAGGAGACCCACCAGTTCAGCATGAAGATCGCCGCCCGCCTTAAGGAGGTGATCAAGCGCGAGGAGGAGGAGAGCAACTGCCTGCACGCGTGCTACATCTACTCCCGGAGCCTTCATTTGCCATATAAGAATAAGAACGACCAGCGGATATCGGTGATATCGAGCACCAGTTCGAACACCACCTCAGGAATAGTGAGTGACCGAGTGCATTCGGAGGATGAGCTCGAGATCATGATCAACACGCCGCCGGCACCGATCGCGGCGCCCTCAACGGAGAGCCTAGCGTTGGTGCATCTGCTGGACAGGCCCAGTGTGAGCCGGCAAACGTCATCAGTCGGTCAAGTGTCGCTGAAGGACCTGGAGGATCAGCTGGCTGCGCTGTCTGTGAGACAGAAGTCATCTGAACGGAACTCTCCCACGGACCAGGTCAGCGAGCAGAAGTCCAGCACCGACTCGCCCAGCTCGCAGCACAACATCGGCTCGCAATGCTCGTCGACATGCAGCACAGTTGTCGTGGCCACAGAAACGACAACCCTGTCGTCACTCACAGTCCACCCACAGGCCACGGCGAATCGTCGTTCATCGACCTCTAGCAGTCTGGAGCTGGGCTTCAGTCACACCGCCCAGAACTCGCAGCTGAGTGAGGGCGAGAGCACGTGCATCGACCACGACTTCATCGCCTCCACGCGCGATGAGACGGAAAGCATCTCCGGAGTGTACACCCTGGCGCACGGCGCTCCTCCGACGGAAACGTCCGGAGTCTACACCATGCACAGCAGTGAGATGACCGGGCAATCGTCTGAAATCGCTGAGTCAGAGAGCGCCACCAGCTCCCACTACGGCATCTTCCAGCCGAAGAGCGAGATGAGCAAGTCGCCGAACGTGGACTCCGTGGACGGCGGGTACAGGAACAACAGGATCAAGAACGAAGAGATCCGCGACTTCCGCCTGCGCTCGGACTCGAACGTCAGTGCCAGTGGATCCTTTCGTGGCGATGGAAGCGACCCCACGGACAGCAAGCATGCGCTGCTCAGCGCGGAGGAGCTCACCGACCTGATCGTGGGCCGGGGAACGTACCCCTGCCGAAAGACGGTTTCGAACACTCTCGACTCGGACTGTGACTACGTTACGTTGCCGCTGACGATGGAGGGCGAGAGTTACATCCAAGGCCACCAGGACACCGCGCCCACCGAGGACCAGGACGTCGACCTCATGGATGTCATTTTGCCTTCGGACCCGCCAGCCCCACCCCAGCGGATCGACAGCAACTCCCAGCGATCGATGGTGAACCTGAGCGACATCCGGATGCGTTCACCTCCACCGTACGGTGCTAGGCATGAGACGACCGGCCTTTGCGGGCCGCCCATCCGCAGCAGCCTCCAGAAACCAGTCCTGCGAGATCCACCGCCGTACCAGCCAAAGCCACGGCCAACGTCACTCATCTCGACGTCGTCGACCTCGTCCGGGAACATTCACTCAGTGAACTCCGCGTCGGGATCCTCCATGAGACCGGAGGAGGTGACCGCCCGCTTCATCACCACGCGGCCGCAGATAAACATCCTCAAGGCGCACACCAGCGTCGTCAGTGAGAACCCAAAGCCCAGCTATGCGGCGCCGACGATCACGAGCCTGCCGCAGCAGTCCAGTCCGATTGGGCCGTCGCCATACAGTCACCCGACCCAGCAGTCACAAATATCAGCCATACCCAGCACAATCGGTATTCCTATAGTTCCTTACCAGCATCTGCACGCGACGCACAAGAGCATGTCCGCCATACCGCCGCCGCCACCGCCGTACCCGGAGATCAAGCCGCCACCCACGCGCACGTGTGTCCTGCTGCCGGTCATCAAGCCGCGGCAGTACCTGCCACCGCCGCCACCCAGTCTACCGCGTCAGCCGCCACCGCCACCACCACCCCAGCTGGCCACGGTATACAGCGCGACCCAGCTGGCCCGCAAGCAGATCGAACTATACCAGCAGCAACTCTACAGCGACGTGGACTACGTCATCTACCCGATCCAGGACCCCGCCGTCAGCCAGCAGGAGTACCTGGACGCCAAGCAGAGCTCCATCCTTGCCGCGATGGCGCAGAGTCCTCCGCCTCATCCATACCTGGCGTACGCCCACAGCACCATGCACAGTGCTCACCACGCCGGCCCGTGGGACACGTGCAAAGGCCACGCCATCTACCGAAGCACGCCATACCTTCCGATGGCCTTGTCTACGCATTCCCGCTACGCATCGACGCAGAACCTATCCGACACATATGTCCAGCTCCCAGGCGCCTATTCCCCACTCTACAGTCCATCTGTGGCGAGTCTGTGCTCTTCGTATGAGCCGCCACCGCCGCCGCCGCTGCACCCAGCCGCCATGGCGAGCAGTTCCAGTCTCTTCGCCCGCTCTCGTTCGGACGACAATATCCTGAACTCCATTGAAGCCATGCCCAAGATGAAACGGTTGCCGCCCCCTCCACCGCCCCCGTACGTGGACCGGCGACTGAAGAAACCTCCAATGCCAGCGCCCCACGAAAAACCGCCACCAAGTAAGTACTCCTCACCAGAGACTGTGTGCGTTCTCTAACCGATTCTCTCTCTTGTAGTTCCCTCTAAGCCTGCCTCGGTCAGTCAAAGTTCACAATCGACACTGCACTCGACGCGGTCAGTTGCAAGCCACCAGCACGCTGTCCACTCGCACAGCATTCAGCAGCAGCAGCAGCAACAGCAACAACAGCAGCTGCACCACCAACAGCAGCAGCAGCGAATGCACCTCCTGCGCAGTGAAGCCTCCGCATCCTTGTCCCACTCAGCAGCTACCACAAGCAACGGTGCTACCGCCTCGACGGCACGCGGCGTCAACCCAATCGACATTCAGCTGCTCCGTGAAAAGAGCCGCCACCTGGACCTGCCTCTGATATCGGCCCTCTGCAACGACCGATCGCTGCTCAAGCAAACGAAAGCCTTCGTCATGCCCAAAAGCACCCGTAGCACAACGTCAACCAGTGGCCAGCCGCTGATGACCCAGTTCCATCCGGGCCAGAGCCAAACCGTCACCAAAGCGACACCACCCCGATATCCAGGCACGCTGATGTCCTCGGGCGTCTCAATGTCCGCGGCCACCACCACAACGATGTCGAAGCCCCGCAAGACCTCCATCAGTCATCGTCATCCAAACGACAAGCTGCCGCCGTTGCCAATGCAAATGGCCGAAGCCAACAACTACGTCATGGATCCGACGCCGGCAATACTAAAGCACAAAAGCTACAACTCTCAGACGTAATGTCGCGACAGATCGTCATCGATCGGGATCAAATCATGTGTCAAACTGCATCGGATGCTGGAAGTTGATACGTCAGAGATATGAGCTTGTTCACTCTTAATGTTGTAAACTCGGTTCAAATCAATCACACATATATAACGGTGTTGGGGAGGATTTTGAGACGTTCTTCAATTTTGATTGTCCATCAATAGTCGAATGTGTCGGAATCGATATGGAATTGATTGATGATTTGACGTTGTGTCAAACGAACCGTTAGATAGTTTGCGAACGGTGAACGCTGGTTAGAAGTGGATGAGCCTGGCGGTAATTGTCCAAGTTCCACAAGATCAGCCAGCTGAGTCTTCGCCGCGGAGTAAGGCTAATTGCAAGCGATCGCGAATCTCAATTCGACTGAAGTTGGATGAGAGAGAATGTACATTTCTGTCGTCAGGGTTGCGCAGAGTAAAGGTTGTAAACCAGGGTTGGCTTATGAGCTAAACGTACTACTCACATTCTCTTTATGATCTGAGAGCAATGTGGATAAACCAGAACTGCCAAAAACCATCGATGTCATTGGTTTTAAATCCGTACGAGACCTTAAGGACTTTAAACATTTCGAGAAAACACTCTGCATTGCCTTTCTGTTTTATTTTTCGGCATGCGGATAAGGCTCGAAGCACTTAAAGCCTTTGACAGACCAACTGTCACGTATGGTCACTTGACAGAGAACCAATGAAAAACAACCAACAATTGCGTCTGGTCACATTTTTTCAAACACCAACACGAGAGTGATACGAATTCTCTCCCGCTTTAGTTAGCAAAAATGAACGAAACTTAACGAAGCAACTGAAGGAACAGATTCTGGTGTTCACAGCGTATCATCGTCAGTTGTGTTTTCTTGAGATCAAGGGAATATCAATTCCTCAATCTACGAGACTCTCTCACCAGAACGACATGCGCACATCAAGTTAATAGGCATTCACTTCTCAAAGGAATTGATAAACTCTTTAAGGAGTCTATTCAAAAATGTTGCATCGCTGCTCAGACATTTCTTCACAAATTTGTCGACACAATCAGAGTACCTTGCCAAGATCTATCTGGCAACACTCATCATCATTTTTATTTGACTATCTCAAAACAATGTAGTACAAGGGACCAGTTCTTTTTAGCCTGGGTGCTGCAGTGATGCATTTTAAGACAATTCATCTTGAAACATGTCATTTAAGTTTCAACGATGGTACACAAAGTATTTGTCCGCATGACAGCATTTCTAAATACCGAGAATACTCAGCAGCAACTGCCTGTTCTCAAAAAACGACTGATATTTGATTCGCCTCTTTCGCATTCTCATCGCCTGCAATCACTTCATAGACTCTGTTGCCAAACATTGGACAACCGAAACCAACTCAAACCAAAGCCATCCCCTATCAGCCACCAAAAGCAAACCAAAACAACGGAAAAACATGACGTTTTTCACTCTCAATTCCATGACACATTCGAATTTAAAATTCTACTTTTAATTTATCCAAAATTTCACACTACCACAAAGAAAACCATGACAGAAAGATGCTTTAAGAATCGAATCAAAAAAGAAACAAAAAAAAAAAACAAAACTTTTTTTTTAACGACATTGTATAAACATAACCTATAACTACAAGAAGCAACACTTTTGTATTTTGTCTATTCTAGTCATTTAAAGAGAAAAGAAAGTTTTTTTTTTATTCACTTAAACAAAACTGAACGTAAATACAAGACAAGCACTAATACTCAGCATGGACAATAGCCAAAGCATCAATTTTTTTTTTGTAAATTGAATTTAATTTTCTATTTTTTTTTTTATTTTTTTTTTGTCTATAACAAATATTAGATTATTTAATTAAATAATTTATTAAACAATTAAAATTAAGAAACGGATCAAAAATCCCCAAAAAAACACAAACAACACACCAACAAGCAAAAAACACACACACACATAAACACGCACATATCTGTGATTGATGAATTTATACCTACTTTAGATGTAAGGAATAGTATCTAACCACATGTCCTTACCACCACCAATCCGTAGTTTGTATCAATTAAGAGTAGTAGTAATCGATTGCCTTTAACTTGCCCACCGATCGCATGGATTTAAAAAACAAACAAAAAACAACCGCGCAGTTACGCCTGCGCACACATTCAATTGTAAACCTGGTTAACTAAGAGGATAAGGAAAATTTTGAATTTTAATTGAATCAAATAATTAAAATGTACAAAATTTTTATTTTATCAACAAACAAAACAAAGAGACAGCAACAGCAAAAAAACAAAAACCAACTCAAAATTGTGAAACAAAAGCATTTAACATTTTCTTCATATTTTTTTCGTCAACTACTTTGAAAAAAATTATGCAATAGGAAATTTTTGTTAAAAACAAATGAAATTTTGACGCAAACTAAAAATCATGTAACATGCAGCCTCGCACACCGCAGGGTTGATGAATGGGTCCGATTAGAAATCGCGTGTAACGACGGATGGACGGAGGGGTCTAGTTGATTTCCGTCTCTTGATTTATTTACGCTAATGGTGTTCTAGATGACATAAAACTCTTTTAAGTCATTTCTTAGATCTAAAATCATCATAGCTTACTTTTTTTTTTTAAACGCAACAACTGACAACTTAGACGATTTGACAACTTAAGGGAATAACGCATCTTGGATATATTTTGAACTTGAACAACTTCTCCAATCAGAAGTGACAGTGGGTGAGAATCGACAAGACCGAAAAACTCACGAGAAGTCTACACAAATGCATATCTTTTAACAATGGAATAACTACACCGTTATGTACACCTCAACATTATACTTAGTTTCTCTTCAATGAATCACAGCTAATTTTGGCAAACATTTTATAAACGCCATGCTCAATCTGCTTTTCAAGTTAAATGTCTTAACGACTTCATTAACTGTCAAGATTTGAATTATAGACGGCTTTCCTATTTCGAGTCTAAAATGGATCGGAAACTAAGAATTTCCTAGGTAATAGAGACGGATGTGTCTGCTTTATGTGATTTAAGAAATTCTAAAGCTTTTAAAACCTTAGCCGTGAACGGGGACAATCAATTTGCTCTCCTGTAAATACGACAGTCGGTGGCCCGTGGCGTTGTGGGTACGTGCGTCGGCCCCAACCTCGACGTCGTTCGATTCCAGCTCTGAGCGACAGAAATAATTTTCACGGCCCCACCTCTTTAAAGTCACTGACAATGCTCA
This sequence comes from Eristalis arbustorum, assembly GCA_916610145.1. Lineage (NCBI taxonomy): Eukaryota > Metazoa > Arthropoda > Insecta > Diptera > Syrphidae > Eristalis > Eristalis arbustorum. The sequence continues at coordinate 27,752,860 of OU744317.1, forward strand.
CAGAGTATTTCCTGTCTAGAAAAAGCTTCTCAAACTTGGCCGTTCGGATTCGGGGTAAAACTGTAGGATCCTTCCACTCGTGGCAGAACAATAGCACGCACAACACGAGTGGTTGCTGAGAAGTTAGGCCCTGGCCCTCCCCTCTACCCATATTATATTATTATTATTATTACAACTACTACAGTCAAACGCAATTGGCAATTTAAGCGTCCTTTCCACGAGGTTGTATTCAGTTTCGACGGATAATCCAATCTCTGAAAGAGACGTCAATATGAATCAGCTTTGAATTTTCACAGAATGTGGAAAAACTAAAATCACTCAACTTCACAAGAAAAAGTTGCCTCCTGTGAACTAGAAATCAACTAAAATGTGGCCTGCCAACTTTTCAATTGACAGTTCACTCTGTGCAACGCCATTTGTGACAGATAATGACGCACTTTTTGATAGTCACACAGTTAACAGGTTCATCTGTTCACATTGTCTTAATTCGGCGCATACTTGTTCTGTCAAATAGAAGAGGTTGGATATATCTGTCTGCCTGATTTCTGCTGTGAACTGGCTGAAGTGACAGTTGAAGCATCTTACTCAGTAGAAAGAAGCTTCCTTTCTGAGGACATAATAAAAGTAGTAGTAGAGGAACGTTCTAAGAACTTGCCAAACTCTTAAACCTCCGCAGAGATGACATTTAGCAAATCCGCTTACTGTGTACCATTTAATTCATCCACCACTTGAACACACCCACTGACTTAGCCAACAAGTTTGATATTTTATGCAGATGACGCCTAAAGTCCGAACAAGTAACTAAGTTGTCGCTTTGTTGTATTCCACAAGTCTGACAGAATTTACTTTGTCTTGAATTTTTTCTTTTTCAAATTCGTTTGTCAAAACCTCTAACTAGACCGCCTGTCCACCCTGTGACAACGCCTCCAGCGTCATCATCCCTCGTGACCAAAAGTCCAGCGAGCCTGCATGTCAAACAAGAATTTTGAAACCCTCAAATCAAAAGCATTCCAAGGAGAAAGAAAGAAAAAAAACACTAAAATCTAAAATAAAACACAAACAAAAGTGTAAAAAGTTACATGTATAAACAAAATATAATAACTACCTTATATGTATCTTAACGCATATAATATATTGAAGATTGAAATCAACTACCTTGAGAAAACACGTACATATATAAATAAATAAACACGAATAGGGAAGAGAAAATATGCAAAACAACATAGAGAAATGTAAGACGAAAGCAAGCATTTATTACGAGAGAAGAATCCCTATTTTCTAGTTGATAAGGGGGATAATACTATATACATATTAATTTTAAAATTAGAATTACCACTGAATTGATGATCCTTTTGATGAAAGTAAGCAAAAAACATTCTTGTAGTCCTTAGACGTACGTATATGATAACCTCTGTATTTCACACTTCCTGTATTTTTTTTCCCCATTTTTTGTTGTTTCCAATTTGCAGAGACAGACAACTTAACTATGTCCTCTTATTTTTTTTGTTATTTTCGTGTGGTGTTATTGGTTTATGTATTTATGTATATTATTTTATTAAATTCTTTTTATTTTGAATAATTGTGGATTGAAAGGATTATCAGGTGTCAGTGTTTGTGGAAAGGGTCATTTTATAAATGTGCTTTCGCTTTAGGTTAGTGATTGATTGGAAGGTTATACGAAGAGAAGAAAGAAATGAAAAAGGAGATAATAAAAAATAACTAACAGTTAATACAAAAAAAGCAAAGACCATTTATAAACGTAAATGTTTTATTTTTTTATTCTAGATTTATATATTGTATGTATATGAAATAAATGAAAACCTTAAAATTATATCTTTGGTGTTATTTTTTAAATTCGAAATAATCAGCGACATTCGACATTCAAGATCGGAACGGCATTACGAACTCCGACGTAAATAAAATATCGTAAAAACTCATACAAATTTCCAATCCATTCGTATTCAGTAATGGCAACCTTCACGAAATTTGTAGCAGATTTTTCACATTGATTCTACTCCGAATGAATTCGATTTTCTCTCGATTTTTCGGAGTTCGTAGTTCATTCTCGATTACGATGGAATTCGTGATAGACGTGAATGTTGTTAATGAAAAAAGTCCCTGAATACGTTTGTCTTCGAATTTTATAGAGATTATGGGAAGTTTGCTTTAAAGAACGGAAATGTACTCAACCGAATGGACTTACTTATTCTTCAGACCAGTGATCCATGAAGACTCTAAACCCAATCAGGTCTTCATTCGCTTCACGGTCCTGGGCACGCTGCTTCTAGTGATCAAGAGGAAACTGTCTTATGCAAGACTTCATTTACAATTTGTTACAGCTCGTGGATTCGAGGTTGTGACTTCTCCTTCATTCACCATTGGAGCTGTAAAACGAACTACAAATTGATCACCCGTATATAGACAGGAAAGGGTAGGTTCGCCATCAAACCATACTAATGTGCGATGCTGGACAATCAACCATCATTGTGCGCACAAAAGTGCAAACAGCAATCGGTATACACATCAAAATCGGTATAGGTAGAGGAAACGAAAACTAGAAGCGAAAAGAATGGCATCGCGCATGGATATGGTTCGATGGCAAACCTATCCTTTCCGTGCTGTGTGTACGGTATGTACTTCTTGTATGCCGATGCGAGAGTGAACGTACCGATGTCGGTTGTTTATAGTACGTGTGGTAACGATACCATTTTTAACGTTTCTTCACACGGTACTTTTAGCTACAGCACTCTTCACATTCCTTCTGGCCGAGCACATATATACTACCTAGAATTTTTCTTTCGAAGGTTGCTCCGTTGTTTGGTTCATCACCAAGGTTTCGTATCAGGAGTGGCAAATAAAGGGAAGTGTACTTGACATTGAATTGGTTCACAGAGTGAAACACCTCGGATGGTAAAGATAAATAAAAACATGGTATGTTGGACAGTTTTGACCAGGCAATTCTTCATATCATCAGGGGAGTAACCATTGCAGAAACCATGTTCCAATTTGTGCGCATGTATAAACAAAAAATCATCCCAAGTAAGGACAAGTTCAAAGGCGGGTGCTGAAGTCCTTTGGCTCTTCAAGAGAAGGATTCCTGCTTAGAGTATTTGCTCTTTGCTCTTTGCTGACATTTTGAGGTAAGTACCTGCACGCTCTATAAAGCGTTAGTAAAGTCTACGGAAACAACTTAAGGTGTTAAGCGTATACACAAAGTCACCTTTTTAAACGAGCAAGAGGGGACAATGTAGCAGCGGACGCAGACAAGTGTAGCAGGACACCAAACTTGGTATTTCAATTCAGCTAGATGGAAAGGCTTCTGTCTTCTGAGTTGGAGCTCAGATCCACCCGTAAAGAAGACAACAAAATCAGCGGCAGCACCTTAACCGATGTTAACAGAGAATTCTCCTCCGACACTATCTTACAAGTGCAATTGCAAAAGCCCAATTCAATCATACCAGCATTTAATGGCTTGAGGCCCGTCCAGACTAGGATATGATTGGAAATAATTATATTTGTATACAAAATTATACTATACATAAATATATAAATATATTTGTGGACATAATTGTTATAAAAATGTCGGCTAATGATAAGTAATTAAGAATACCAGCAGAAACCAGGGTGACCAAGGAAAGGTGGTCTGTTCTGCTTCGCAGTATCAGAATCCAGAGATTTCCATCAAACAGGTACACAGATAACATCAGAGGTTACACTCAAGGAAGCTTGTCAAATAGAATGTAATCGGGTACCCTAAGACTTCACACAAGACCTGGTTTGGTTTATGCAGCAAAGACTACAGAGTAATGGAGTACAAATGAATTCCTCAGCTATACGACTATCCATATATGCACGCATGAATCGAAGATGTTTGAAGACGCGGATATTTTCCCCAAATTGTGAAAGATGCACTTCTCTATCATAATCCCTGATTGAGTCCTGGCAGTTCTCCTCAAGAATGCGCGAAGAATTTCACAGCCGATCGGTCATTAAAGTAATTTTGTCAGGAGAAATCAAGCCCAAGCTGGTTGCATGAAGTTTGAAGAGCTTTTTTAGCGGTGTACTAGGCCATAGGGACGTAATAGACAATGAAACAGACAAGGAAACAATCAGAGAACGGACCGAAACCAACCCATCCCATCCAGACATATGGATCAATTCGCCTCCTATATGCATCCTTTTCGGTTTAGGATTTTACCAAGTGCGCTTGTCCTATGATTTGAGCAATTTACAATTTGTTTGCTTTCTGCAATTATTTCAATAAACAAACTTAATAATGGCAAACCATCATGAAGGCCTGCAGATGATGTCGAGTCATACTGGCCCGGTCAATTCGTCAGGGCTTTGGAGGGAATCAATATCAAGGATTTGACCCGCTCCAGCTGCTGAGGGAACACTTGCTCGCAACTGTCGCTCCAGCTGAGGCCAGGATATGGGTTTCAGTCGTGAAGAAGAGAAAAACGACGCGGTAGGGCCACGTCTCACTTAGTGTCTATTGGACCCATCGTGATACCCATGGAGATATAACCGTCTGTCGTCCTATTCGTTAATTGTTGTAGATCCCTCCGATTTACAGATGTTGTGCTGTATCTTCCAGCCATCCGGTGATGTTAACAAACCTGCAAATATAATTTAACGGTATATCTACTGTCTTGCAGTTTCTGGAAAAAGAAGTCTCCCAGTGTTCTCTGTCTCAATATGCAGAGACTGGGGCAGGGACAACCGTAGCGGGAAGTATCGTCAATCTCTTCTCCGTCCCCACAGCATCTGCATATGGTATCGTGGGTAAGTCCCATTTTCTGTTCTTGTATCTCTGATGATTATGGCCAGTTAGAGCCGCGATTACCATCCGCAGCAACTTTTTGCTGGATTGGAATAGTATGTCGGCTTTGGTGCTACTATGTCTAGGCCATAATATCCAAGTGGTTTCACAGGTGGGAAGAGCTTCATTAGCTAGTTTCATGATTCATTATATTTCCTAGCACGTTCATCTGCTACTTCTTTGCCGGTTATAGCCTTGTGACCCGAGACCCAACATAGTGATTGAATGCTGCGAGTCAAGAATCTTGAGCTCTTCGCGTCGGCTTGCGCCCAGCTTGGAATTGATTTCTTTAGCCGAAATTGCTTAAATGGCCGCCTGAGTGTCAATTAGAAAGGTAATATCAGCCAGTGGTATTTCCAACAATGAGATCATTTTAGCTGCAAGCGGTCATAGCAAGGTTAGCAAATCAGAGTAGATTCTCTCGTCTTTCTTTGACCAAACTGTGTAGACAAAGATGGATTTCGAGTTTTTGATGGGTTCTTCTCTGCTCTACTCCTCTCTTTTTGGGAGATAACACAGGAAGGGTGTATATATTCAAGGTTATATGCGTAATCTCTCTAAGATGTAATTGTAAGCTTTCCGTCTTAGTTTGGGCTCCCGTGCCAGCTCTTAGATTGGGCAATACTAATAGAGGGTGGCCCGTGGCGTTGTGGGTATTTGCGTCGACCCCCACATCGACGTCGTAGGTTCGATTCCTGCTCTGTGCGACGAAAACAATTTCCACGACCTCACCTCTTTCGAGTCACTGACAATGCTCAAATAGTATTTCCTGTCTAGAAAAAGCTTCTCAAACTTGGCCGTTCGGAGTCGGCATAAAACTGTAGGTCCCTTCTACTTGTGAAAGAACAATAGCACGCACAACACAAGTGGTTGCTGAGAAAGCTAGGCCCTGGCCCTCTATGGGCTGTAGCGCCACCCATATTATATATTATTATTAATACTAATAGAGGTCAAGAGGAAGAAGATTTAAGAGAATTTCTAAGCGCGCTGTAGTAGTGGTGGAGATTGTTCCAGTCACTCCTAGGCATACTTGTCTCTGTATTCTTGACAGCAGCCTTAGGTTGGAGGCTTTTAGGCAGGCTTGCCACCAAACTACGCTGCAATATGTCAAAAGAGGTCTGAGCAATAGCTCTGTATATCCACAGTATTATTCTGGTGCTTCTTCTTCTTCCTGTGGCGCTACAGTCCGGGGTGAACCTGGGCCTCCGTCAACAATCCTCTCCAGCTGGCACGTTCTTTAGCCAGCTACCTCCAAATTCGCACTCCAAATTGGTTGAGGTCCTTCGCCACTTGAGTGCGCCATCGGGTTCGTGGTCGTCCTCTATTGCGTTGTCCCATTGGTTCGGAGTCGCAGTGTTGTCCATGCGCTCAACATGGCCTAGCCATCTTAGGCGTTGAATCCGTAGACGCCTGGCTAGACTCATGTCGCTGTACAGCCCGTACAGTTCGTGGTTGAATCTCCTTCTCCAAGAACCTTCAACGCAAAGAAGAAGATTGAACGCAGAACTTTTCTCTCGAAGAGACCAAGTGCGTCTTCATCCGCAAGATTTTGCCCACCTGAGAGTATGTTAGACCACTGGTTGCTGTGGACCAAATTAAACAGTGCAGAAACCGACGATCAAAGTCAAAAAGAGAAATGAGTCCTTCAAAATCTAAGTGAGACGTGACTTCAATCAGTCAACCATAATCAAATACGGAAAGAAAGGTTTTAATTTAATCAACATTTGGAATTTATTGTCCTCATATAAAAAATATACAATAAGTTGAATGGCTTTGTGTAACAACTCGCCCAATATATTTCTCTACTCTGGTAACTTTAATATATACAAAACACTTGCATGTCTAATGTTTATGAGCGTAATTCCAACTATTTTGAGTTAAAATTAAGTTAAAACTATTGCCTAGCTATGTGTAAAGTGAACTAAAGATAAAAATAATAACAAATGCATCTTGTTAGGCATTTCAAGACACTCGCGGCATTTTTAGCGTCACACAGTTAATGTAATCTTAATTGTTAACCATGAAAGCTTACACACTAATACGTTGGTTTCCCGATGAATCTACGTTTGTAATATTGATTATTGCCTAAGTCCCTGTACTTTGTAGGAATGTTTTAGAGAAGGCGTTTGTATCAATCCCCTTTACAAATGATTTCCCTTTAGCGGGACTTACTGGATTCTATTGATTTATTTGATTTTAGAAAAAAACCCACGCTGTTAACTAGACCTATTTGTTTTCTTTGTTTTTTGTTAAATTTAATCCCTAATGTGTTGTCTTTGTTACAAAGTGGCACTTGATGCTGGATTTGTCAACTCCATTAAAAATTAGATTAGACCTTATAAGACAATGCAATACATTTTCACTCGATTAGATTTTGATTAGAATGCGGATTTGTCTTTGGATCAAGTAAAAGGCATCCAATGCGCCATCTCAGATGGAAGACATTTGAATGGTTCTCATGATGTCGTTTCGGACGATTCCGGGGTCAGGGTCAGTGAGGCGTTGTCGTGACTTTCGATTTGTTGTTCGTCTGCTTCGTCATCATCTTCGTTGGAGCTATGGTGTGAGATCGTAGTTTGGCCAACACAAATGGGAAGCAAGATTCTTAAATTCTAGTTGCTCAGCAGTTCTTCGTCGTCGTCGTCTGAACGCTTCCACCTCTTGGTGATGGTAAGAATAATGCCGATAATATTCAGCAAGGCACCGATTCCAATGAAGACGTAGCCAGTGTACATGCCATAGCTTCGGAGGTTACTACCAATCTGAAAACAAGTAAATTCATTTATTTCATTTGATTCTGTCTAGCTCTCTTAACCTACCCTAGCCTTCCTTGCCAGTTTCTCGTCCAGTTCGGCTACCTGCTCGAAGAAGAACATCGGCATCAAAACCTTTGGCACGCCCCGGTAAATGCTGAAAGAAGAGCACACAATCAAATCGGATTCCAAAGTCACTCGGAAAAGTGTGTTCCTACTCAAAATCATCGTCAGGCTGAATCTGTAAATTGATCTGAACGCGGGCATGCACTTCCAATGGAATTCCCATTATCGGCTCCACCGAGAACCTGAATCGATGCTTCTCCTCCGTCGGATTGAGACCGGTAACTGCGTCCACGTAGCTTCGGTCGGCAAGGTAAAAGTGCGGAAACGACGCGTAGATTGGTGCATTATTACGACACTTCCGACAGTCGACAACTCCGGTCTTCGGACAGACCTCCTCCTTCGGATTACAGAAGCACTGCTGATCCGCGTAATTCTCGCCACTGTCCAGTGTCTCAATGGTGCCCAGCCATTCGAAGCCCTTAAGCCCGCGATGCGTTGATTCCTTTCCAGGTGAGAGATTTAAGAAACGGCACGTATCGGTGGCGTAGATCGTGATGTCCTGAGTGATGTCCATGTTTGGCGGGAATAGGTCGCCCATACTGCCATTCACTCGGCCGCATTCGCCCGGATAGAAGCCGTTCGTCGTATCGCGATTCCAGTGTGTCAGCTTGCCAAGTTTGTAGATGTCATCGGCGCCGGTGTTTATCATGAAACGTCCGTCGTACACCTTCGAGTTGTTGCGGTCAACCAGCCAGCCGAACTTCGTGTACGGCATATGAATCGCGGTTGTGTTGAACAGCCGCAGGAAGTCAATCAGTCGGTCCTTGTACCCGTCGAAGATCCACTCTCTGACATTCTTCTTCACAATAAGCTCCCCGCCCTCCTTGTTCAGCACAAAGTTGATGATCTTCTTCATGTACTTGTTCTTGGTGCGCATCATGTCGGCAACGCTCTGAGGAATAACGAGAGAAAACGATGTGACGCACCTGTGTACGCTCGGAAATTGTACAACTTACAGCTGTTATCACATGAGCAGTCGTGACCATGTCTTCCAACGTGCCATTCGACAATTCGGGCACAAAGTGCCAAACTTTCCTCTGATAGTACGACACGGTGTAGTTTTCGTGGAAGTCCAGGTCCTCCTTGTAGTCCTTCTCTTGGAAGACGTACGGACCCATCTCTTCGAAGTTCGGCTTCACATTCGGATTCCGTATTTCCTCAGGATTCGTCCAATTGAATAGGGTGAAGCGGGTGTACACGGGAATAGGTGTGACCACCCAATTGTCGTAGTTGTTCGTTCCTTCTTTGATTACCAGCGACTGCAAGAGAGATTGTTGTCAGAAAATGAAAATCAAACTGAGTGCGACATCCTTACCGACTGCACTAGGCGAACAGCCATATCTGGCCAGATAACAATTAGAACTACACCCAGAAGCAGGAAAAAGCATCCAGTGCCGAAAACCCAGAGCTTTCGCTGGGTCACGCCGCAACAGTTGCAACACATGTCTGCAGCGGTTGTTGGCTTGGTTGGGGATTAAGTGAGTTAAATACAACTCGTCGGTGTCTCAGTCAGTGGTTTCGGGATCCTTGCGACTTGAATCAATGTTGTTTCATCTGAAAGAAGAAGAGATTCGGTAAATAAAACAGCGTATTTCATTGCAATGCACGACAGAACTCTGAGGGGGGGAGGCTGATAAGATTGGAGCTATTCATACGGTTGTTTTGTGAACTGGTCACTTGATTACTGTTTGGCTAATAATAGCTACCGAAAAGATAAGAGCTGATAAAACAATATCTATGACTCCGCACAAAGACTCCGATAAATGGTCGAATGTTATATTATGCATTTAACAAGATTATCGAATTGGGATTGTTTTTGAGAAAGAGGGGATGGTTAGTGGGATGTCCATGCCGTCAGTCTAGTTCCTTTGATTTGTCTAAATTATTTTTGAAGGATGCTGTGGATGGATTCCTAATCGCGACCTCCGCTGTGTCCCACTGGGTACTTGTGTCTCTTCAAGACACGAACACCTTGTATAATTCAGGGCTCTACCTCACTGAGAACAGTCTGAGGGTACAATTGTGTCATCACTGTTTTCCAATTTCATTTCCCTCTCCTCTTTAAACCATCTTCCTCCCATGAAAACCGTTAGTGTTTACCATACACAATTCCTAAAAGCTCTGTATCATCTCATTTTTCATAACTCGTTGTTGGTTCGTTACTCCTAAAGGAAGCATTTTTAATAAAGTCCTAATTTGGAGTGCGAATAAGTTTTGTATTGTTTAAATCGGCCATTGTGACAATTGTTTAAACGTTCAAAGTTGACATTCGATTTGTAGGCCGAAAATAATCGGCAAAATGAAAAAAAACAGCTGTATGCAAAGAACAATTTAGTTTATTGACATTCCGTATACTGCGTACACTCACTACCACGACTAGTGTATTTATGCTTTTGTTATGTGGAGACTTCGGGTCATTCATCTGATCAGTTGGTTGGCTCTTTCTAAAACAAAACAATGTCTAACGGACTGTACTGCAATTGAATCAGATCCACAGTGGGTTGTACAAGAATCATACCGCGTGTTTTTTTTTTTATTCTTCTACAGATTGTACGTTCTCCCTGTACAAGCTAGGGTCAGCTTCTGTTATCTAAAAACATGCCTTAAATGTTATATCGACGCTATCGTTAATGTCGCCAGAACTACTGGATCCAGTTTCCCTAAAGGCTCAACAAATACAACAGTCTGATTATACAGAGACCTTAAATACCAGGATCGTTCAACTAACAAACCCGACAATATTCCGATGCCAAATAAACTCTATTTCGCTGAATTCGACACACAACTACGAGTGGCAACTAAAAATGGACGCGATAGGACTAAGTCTTCTCAAATAACGAAAGCCATTCTGACCCAAGATCTTATATGCCGTGCTGTGTGAACACCTAAAACTGGCGAGGCTTATGGACCATCGATCATAGATTCACACTCTGTTTGATTTTGGCAAAGTTCCAGGAGTATCAGATGATACCCACCACCTTTTCATCGATTTTCAGAACTCATATGACTTCAACAGAGACTACGCATTGTTTTGTATGGTGCCACTACTTTGTATGGTGCCACTTCGTCGAGCACAAGCACTAACTACAGAGTAACGAAATCAAAACACTGGATCATCTTCATATGTTTTGAAAAAATTATATAGAAACTAAAATGTTCTATTAACTTTACTAATATAAATTATTTAAATTAAATAAATAAATAAATTTCTAACCCTACATAATTGCGCAGCTCTGGCTAACACAAGGAAGAAGACACTTGGTGAAGACATCTGCCACTCTCTCAATGGTGTTACAAGTATACGCAATCTCATCCGCTACGCACTTGCTTCAAAGTCATTCTGCATACAGGGCAGAGGAGTTTAGTAACCGAACCAACTCCATTTTTTGTTTTTCCTGCATTCGGACAGGTATCTGAACTCTGGCTGGTATCAAAGAGGTACATAAATAGTACATAATGGCAATTGTGAAAATTTGAATTCGATTGTCGATTTATTCGGTCTCCACAGAAAACAATCAAATAATAATCGAATCGAGTCGTTTATTCTCAGTACTCAGTCATAAATGTACAGTTTAAATTTTAGTAGTGAAACGAAATGAAAAAGAGATGGGCAATTACGAGAATCGGCGGATACACACAATTTAGTGATCTCCCTCCGACTTGAAGAATCGACGAATACACACAAATTAGCAATCTCTCTCTGACTTGAAGAATCGGCGAATACACACAATCGTTGGCGATTGGAATCGGACCTACAAGAATCGAAATCAACAATCGACTCCGCTCAATTCGAATTCGAAGACTTGCGATTGCTAGAACAATGGAATTATTCGATTGTTTTTATTCGCAATTGCCCATCGCTAGTACATAACACTAAGTTGTAACCGCCGATTCAGACGCAAGTATTCGGGTTAGTGGACTTATCATTGGATTTATACGAGTAAATACAAGAAGCAGCGCTATTTATTTGTGAATACTGGCAACCATATCACTGAAGTTGGGCAATGCATCTGACACATTTTCTCAGTGATAACACAATTTAAGAGAAACGTATGCTTACACTGCCTCATTCGCCAATATTGTACTTTCCCCAGCAGTCGTCGTTCCAATGTTGATTGCGATGCCTATGAAAGTACTTTGAACCTCTTCTAGTAGATAGAAGTAATATTCTGCAATACTTCCTATAAAGATTGTTTATCTAGTTCACGAGAAATTAGTGATAAATGCGAAATAAGAAAAACACAAACACGCAACTGTTGGAATACAGAAATGTATTTTAAGATAACCCTATTGGACCGCGCTTCAACTTGAGTCTTTCTTAAAATGAATTTCTTATTTATCCAGTGAGGGATATGTACACTATTCGGATGAACTATATTGAGTAGTCAAGAATGATTTTTTTTTGTACAATTTGCGCGTGCTCAAGGGGTTATTAATACCCTTAATTGTCCAGGATCAAGACACAGCACCGACCGAAGGTATAGGGGGAGAGAGAGAGGAGGTACCAGTGCACATCGGTCTTAAATATCTGCGGATTGTAGTCTATGGGAAATATTAAGCTGGGAAGAGCATTCCATATTCGTGTGGTGCGGCAAAAAAAAAAAACGAGTCTCTAAATTTCACTGTGCGTCCGAAAGCAGGCTTAAGGATAAACTGATGTGCATTCCTGGCGAGTCGTGTATTGCGCGGGTGAATTCAAGGAGATACGGAATGCTAGCTGGCTAGCTCACTTGAGCATCGTTTGTTAAAATAACGATAAAACACGGACAAAGAAGACACGGTACGTGAATGTTCAAGCGAGTCTAATGAACCCGCGATATCCGTGTCTCCTATAAGTGTTATCGGTCGCGTTTGGATTCTATATAGTGGGTGCAGGGTAGTCTTGGGGGGACTAGACCAGATATGAGCGTTGTACTCAAGCTTAGCGCGAAAATACGCCTTACAGATTAAAGCCAAATCAGAGGGGGTGAAATATTTCTTGTAAGGATGATAAGCAGATATTTTTTTGTAGTGTGTGATAAGAAAACATAATACTCTTGGGATTATAACAACTAGGATCCGACGGAGATATCGGTCTAGCAAAGAGGAGTGCGTGAACAAAAATGCTACAGCAATCCGAGTCTTTGGGATGGATAGGGAAAGGAAAACCGAACCCCCGGTAAAAAGATGAAATTACAGCAGACGAAAGACAGCTTGGTCTTGATGATTGGAAATAGTGTGCCGATGGAAGACACCGTCCATCGGTCGCCGGTCTGAAAAGTAAATTCCACCAGTCATGCATAGTATAGAAACAAAAGAACTTCCCCAATCAATTCATTTATTTTCGAAAATATCCCAAAGAAGCATAACGACGACCTACAGTTTTATGCCGACCCCTAACGGAAAATACTCTTTGAACATTGTCAATAAGTCGAAAGAGGTTAGGCCGTGAACATTATTTTTGTCGCACAGAGCAGGAATCGAACATATTACATCAAAGTTGGGGTCGTCGCACATGCCCACAACGCCACGGGCCACCGCCAATTGATTACCAAACGAATAGTTTTGGAGGACAATGGACGCTTCTCAGTTCAGCAGAGGACAACAACGTAACAGATCAGGTGCCGGTTTTACGTAAAAGTAGACAATTCTAATCAATCTGATGCACGACACTGTCAAAGGGCAGTTTTTAAATCAACCACTTGGTAAGGAGAGTAGTCTCGCGCAACAGAAAATGATGTACCACCTTATTGGGTAAGAATGAACCTTAATGAAAGCAGTTTTAATTTGTCTTGAATCCAAAGCAAATCCTTAAACAGCTGACAACAAGAAAAAGAATAAAGTTGACGCGTTTTTGAAACATTTTTAATTAACAGAGCGATAAAACGGGCGAATGTAGAAGGTTACATAAACTTGCACTAGAACAAATTAAGTGAATGAATGAAGAGCAAGTGATTCAGTGCTCAACAGGGCTAGCAAAACGAGTCAATTAGCCGCATGATAGGTCACATTAAGAAAGATCAAAAACCGAGAAGGAGAATTGCAAGGTCAGCTGGGGAAAGCTCTTAGCGGAGACAGAACACACGAGCCGACATGATGACAGTCACTTTAGGTGCCAGACGGCCGAATTAGAGGTTTCCTCCACAATAGTCTACACCTAGCACAACACGCTACAGTAAATGTGACATAAACACGTGGGCAATTTAGTTTAAACAAACACGAATCATTTCACATTTTATTAATGTGAATTAGACTAGTTTCAGAATGTGATACAGTGTACAGAATAATCTGAGTTGTGGTACTCAATTTCACTGCAGCCCTCGTACGAGATTTTTGGAACCCTGAATGCATTGAGTAGGAGGCTTAGTTTAGCAAATTAAGTTTTGGCCAAACACAAGCATGCAGTCGAGGTTTGTAAAGTCTGTGATGATGCTGCGATGAAGGTTAGCGTGGACAAATCAGAGGTTGTGATCATTCCTAAAATGTCCGTCCACAGGACTTTACATATTATTGGAGTCCGAGTATTTTGCAGCGAAGTATTTGTCACGAGTGATGGGTGCAGTAATTTTGATCTTTCTTGTTGGATTGGCCAAAGTGCCAAGATCAGTAAGCAGCTGAGCTTGATGTTAACGACAAGTTATTTTTATTCCAAATATGGTCAATAATCGGAATGTATGGAAATGTATGGAAGTTGCTGACATGAGGTTTTTCGTGCTGTTGTGGGAGTTTTTCTCGTGATAGCTGGAGAAACATGGCTTTGAGCAAAAAACTCAATGTAAGGAAAGGATTATGCTTTGATGGTTAGGCACGTTGCACGAATGTCCTCTTCATCACGACTTCTGAGGCTTATCTTGAATGCAGTGATGTGAGGTAGGCGGCTGCTTGGTCGACTTAGGACTTAAAAAAAATGGTTTCGCGAAATCCTTTATGAGTTAGAGTCAATGGCGGGTAAAGAGTGTTTTTTGCTCGCTCTACCCCATTAGTTTGGAAGACACTTGACAAACGAAAGTCTAATCGGTCATTCATTCAAACAGGGGGATTACATGCACTATTTCACAAGAAGCGCTTCTCAAAATCGAGAAACTCTTTGATGAAAGAAATGCAACCATAGTTGGTTTTGAATACGTTACTGGGTCCATAAGCATTCATTGAGCACAGCAAGGAACTTTATTTTGGTCACGATTAGATTTTAGAGAGCTTATTTTTGTTTGTTATTCAATATTGTTTATTTGATATAATCTTTGAGATGAAAAGTCAAAAGATGATCCTTATTCGCAGAGCAAACATACTGTCGTACTGACACTGTGATTTCAACAAATAAACAAACTAATATGACACGGAATATGTAATTACCTCTTCCATAAAATGGGTATCACCTATACAGAAAGCTGTGGCACTGTGGCCAAGCTAAGGAAACTATGAACTATTAGGTCTAAGTTTGCTAAGAGATGGCGTAACTTGTATTATTCCATTGGAACATGTATTGGAAAGCTACTGTCATTTTAAAAAGTTGTCATTGAAAAAGTAATAGCTTCAAATGTGCAATACTTTGAATAATACTATTGCACATGTTTTTCTAAAAAAAAGGTCAAGTTTAAAAAAAAAAAAAACAGCACGAATTAAGTAATAGACCCAATATATACCGACCGTCCGTCCAAAAAGCAGAGATATATTAAAAACAAATAAGTAGAACCCCCGTAACAGAAGGACTTCAAAGAAATCACATCTAGAAAAGTTGTACTTATCCAAGAGGGGGTTACAATGGTTCTTTATGGACAAAGTGTCTTTGTGACACACCCTGTTTCCTTCAATTCAAATACACTAGAAGTACACGCATCGAAGCTGGCTAGAATCACGGTAGACCCTCCTCGTGATGGTCGCCGGTAACAACCTTCTCATTATTGTGTGAGGTTGTCTCTGCTGAGGGGTTTGCTAACTCTAGTTAGACGATGAGATGGAAAACTCCTCGGATGTATGATGGGGTGTATGCGATGGATGAATGAAAGTTTAAATGTGTGCAAAAATGGTACATAAGCTCCCAATTCAATGCATTTGGTACATTTCTTTTCTGATTTTATCCAGTTCTTCCAAGGCCTATTCACAAATGCTAAGATTCACTTACAGAATTTAGCTGCACTCGATTTCAAAGCTATCGCTTGAATTTTCTCCTTTTTTTGCGAGAACACGGAATAGAAAAATGTTCTAACCGCACAGAACTTAACTTATTTTTCTCAAGATATACCAAAAGAAGGATTAACTCAGTTTGCGACGATAATTAGAAGGCAAGTTGAAAAACCTTGTCGATGTTTATCCTTTTTTAAGAAGCTGTTCCTCACGCCCAGCCAAATAGATGCTTAAAAAATACAAAATCTGTTAATCAACTATTGAACCCCAATTGAACTACAAAATACAGTCACTTGAAGGTAAGGCCAATCATTTCTGTGTTCGATATAAATTCAGTATCCACACTCTAAATATTTGCATCTTTTTTCCTTATTTCTTGACACTTGACTAACCTATTGACTGCAGTCGGTTATTATATTCAAAATTGAACACTTAAGCCAATAAAAAGAATTTAAATCAATACCACGCGACTATCCGCTGAAAAAAACACCTCCAGCTGCCGCCGAGACTGAAACTGCCACCAACGATCGGTGATCAGTAGTTTATTTAAATTCCATTTCAGTCGATAGGGTTATCTCGTCAATTGGACAGTCTCATTCGATTAAAACGAAATAGCACCTCAAGTGCTGCACTCAGATCGCAATCAACCGTGTGTACGGGGACGGGTTGAGATCTAAGATCAAGGTTTAACCCCAGCACGATTGTTTTAACTTTCACAAACAACACCCAGCAGGGGGTTGGCAAAAGCTGATTAGGGTTGTTCACAAATCTTTTACAATCCTCAATAGGTTGACTTAGAATGTTTTTATTTGCATTTGCCAAATACCAGTCGTATCTGCAACTGATTCGATCTAAACTGCCACCGGTTCACAAACAAAAATGTCCTCAAGTTTGAATGAATGAATGAAAGAGGGAGCACAGCGTGACGTGCTTCCTGAAAATAACAGTTTTCTAATCTTATCATACGATTAATAGAGTGCTTTAAGTGCGTGTGACGTTGTTTTGGATTTTTTGTGAATTTTGCATGCTACCAACACGGTTTTTAAATCTGTTCTACTCGGTGTATACTTTTAATACAGCGAAGCTTCAATTGTTGGAATACAAGCTACTCCTAAAACCTATTGCATGTTCCCATCAGTTTAGTGACTTTAATGAAAAGAAAAATGGAAAATTGAAGATCCAAGAAGAGAAGAAGAAGGAGAACTTTCACTTTCACTTGTTCGAGATAAGTTTTCGGTTCACACAGAGCGACATTTTTCCCGAATAGAATATTAAGTCATGTATTTGATCTTCGGAAGTGCTGTCTCGTTCGTCTTCTCTTCAAAGGCCAGGCTCTTCTCAGCTTCTTATGTCGACTCTTATGTGCGTAGAGGCCGAAGTACATACCCATAATGCCACAGACATATTCATATAGTTTATGGCAACATAATTTGCACTGGCTATACTGCCGGCACTAATCCGGGCGTGAGTATATGTAAGAAGATCGCAGAAATTCCTGGCTATAAGGGACAACACCAGATTACCAGGCACGGTGCTATCGTTAGAAATGCTTCAAAACGATTTGTTCAGAAACTGCAAAGATGAAGAAGATTTAGTAGTCATCCAACATCTGCTCAGCGATTGTCAAGTTCTAGCAAAGAAAATAAGGCAGACTTGAGGACTAAAACATCTCCTAAAATTCATATGTGGATCTGGATGGTTATAGCAGTTTCCATGGTAGAAAACCATCCCAAACAATGATCACAGCATGTTGATATAAGTGAGTCTCTAGCATAAAGCCGACTAGCCACCCAATTACTTACGTACCTCCTTGCGCTGACTAGAATGAAGCTTTAGACACCATGCAAGAATCATTTCGAAGTACATGTCGTCCAATCAATGGTTCAACTTGTTCTGCTTGGTTTTCAACGCATAAGGGACCAAAATTACAAGTGAAATTCCTTTATGTCTTTATTTGTATTCTTCAGCACAAGTACCTCGTCTACACAGCAAGTTCGCGATGACAACAACATTATAATTAACCTATCTAGTATCCAATTGTCTTTACAGCCTCGGCGATCAAGAACTAAGAATGAGTGGTTCTTTGTCTAAACGTTAAGAATTAACCTTTTAATGGTCATCGTCTGGAGCTTATTACTTCGCTAATGGCGTTTGCTTCTTGACAGTCTTGCATAAAAGCTGAAATTCGTCGCAAGCCGATAATTAACCTTGAATTTATTCCTTTTCATTGTAATGCCTTTACCTGCTCGTCAGAGAAATGCTTCATGCTTCCTTTGCCCATTTACGGTATTGACATCAGTCAATGACTTGTTTTTTAGGCTTCAGTGTAAGGGTATCATAGTTCAGTTTGGTCGAGATTAGGTTCCACCTCGTAGGGTAGAATACACACAAAGTACCTCAAAAGCTATACTTTGAAAAATCTATGAATGGTACTCAGTGGATTCGTGATTGCCATAGAAATGAATAAAACTTCAACCCTAAGTAAGATCACCAAAAATACTGTTGAACTATCCGACGATTCCAACAAAAGTGATGCTGTTAGAAAAACAGTGATTAGTACTCATTACTCATTACGACAACATAAGTAGTAACGTAAATTATGAATTTTTGAAATGTATGCAGACCGTGCTCATACACAAAACGTACACAATTAATGATCCCATTCAAGCCTGATGAGACGTCACGTTGGCATGAGACTTTGTAAATTAATCCAATTGATGTACCCTAACCGCAATATCGACTGGATACTGCAAACGAGTTGCAGTGTCATGTAGCGGGGGTATCTGATTACCTTACAAGCATTTAAGTCCCCAACGATGTGAGAGGTTTCTATTTCACTCGATGTCTACTTTTGATGTGTTCAATAACAACAGTGACTTCCTGCATTCGTGTACTTCTCAGAGGAAAAAAATCCTCGAACGGTAGCCACCAATGCAAATGAGGGTTAGAGTAAGAGTAACAAATATCAGTCATGAGAGACTCTTGGAGAAGGACGTTGTTTCATGTCGAATAATCTGCATTGAAAACTTAATCGAGCTTCAAAAAAGGCAAAATGCTGAAATGTTGCAAAGTTTCAAACTACTGACATCCCATACCCGAAGATCCACTAATCAAGCTAGAGGCCGAATAAATTAGAACAGACCAAAGACAAAGAGAGCGGTACTGACGTAAGGTTCTTTTGTCTGCAGGAGGTCAATAAGGAAGTATTCTAACTTCAAGGGAGTGACAAATAAGTAAAAACAACGTTCAACAGTACAAACCAAACAACATTTTAAAGAGAAAACATTCCGTGAGCATCATTTTCTAACCCGTATGATCCGATGCACAGGTGATCTAAAGGCCACTCGACCCTGTGTCATCGCTTCTTACTCGTCAGGATTTATGCCCCCCAGCTGCTGACCTCCTTGTGGTGAGAGGCGGGCAACATGCTTGGGGCCACGAACTTATTTGTATACAGCCCAAACCTGGATAACGAAGCGCAATCCTCGCATGACAAGGAGAAGAAAACAGGCCTCGGATACCTGATTCTGGAGCCAGGCCATAATGGTGGCTGTATACGAGCATCTGGTGGCCGGCCTGTCCCGCTCTGCAGCCGGTCGGGCACAGCCCGAAGAAGGTACGAGCAACCCGGTAATGGCCTCGTGATCCATTTCAAGTGATTTGGAGAAATCACGAAAGGCACACACCAGTTCGTACGAAGACCAACAGACAAAATACATCCTACAATTCTGCCAAACTCCTTGGGGTTATTTTTCACTTGTGTAGGGTACTCTAGTCCGTAACTCGGCTGCGTAATCCGACAAGTAGACAAGTAGAGCTGAGTTGCCCGAACACCTTTGGCATTGGAACCGTAAACACCCAGATAGCTTCATATCGTTGTACAGCCCATACAGCTCAGCTGAATATTCCGAAAACGCAATCATGACTAAAGATCGCACGCAGAAGTTTTCTCTCGGAGGGACCAAGGACTTCCTCATCCTTCATCATATCGTTGAACAAACCTCGAGAAGCAAATCTAGTACTCAATTGCGCCTAGAGTCCGAAGAAGCTCTGGTTGGCAAGAGTTATTCTTTCTTGCATTTCCCATAAAAATCAAGAACAAAGCACAAACTAAATTGCAAATTTTTCTATTTACAAAAGTTGATTTTTGGCTGACGGCGTCATTTTTTTTTCATTTCAAAAACGATTCTGGTTTGACTTTTGGACTTTGAGTGTTGCCAAAAAAATGTTGTGCTTTGTTTTCCTTGCATTTGGTGCTGTTACCGTAGACGACGTAGGAAGGCGGACATTTCAGCAGATTTAACCCCTCATTAGAAACCTCAGGTATTCGGCTTCACGATCAATTAAAAGTGTACACAAAGCCAAAAATATTGTACTTTTTAATAGATTTAAAGCTGCACCTCATATTGCATTGCTCTGTATTACCGACATTCAGAGAGCAAAGCTTCTATTTTTCGTTGACGCTCTATTACGTTTAGATAATTTAACGAATCCATTTATTAGCAACAAGTTGATAATTCATGCATACTGTGCATTTAGCTTTGCTTACAGGGACAAAATTAGAGGTGCTTTCAACGTAACCTCACAAGCAATCAGAAAGAGAAGTCACATTGAAACGAAATCTTATCGAGGTAAATAGAAGATAATGAGTACAAAAATGAAGGTGTTTTTTAGTTTCGGTTTACTTGTATACCTAGTTGTGACATTTTATGAGTTGAACTGTTATCTAGTAGATTTGTTATTTGATGATTATTCGATTATAATGTTTCTGTTTTTTTTTATATGTTAATGTAGAGATTTATGAAAGTTCAAGGTCACTTGTCCCTTTGGAATACAATATTGAATGTCTGTTTATCTAATGCCCAATTAAGGCTTAAACTTAAGTTCAGCTGAACCTTGTTTAAGGTTTTGGTGTAACTCGCTTAGTTTCAGTTCAAATCAAATTGAAACTTCAGTTGAACTCGTTTATGTAAAGCGATGGACATAAAATGACAACACTTACAATTAATCTTTGAGTAAATACACGTACTTTTTAAAAGACTTTCGATATCTTTGTGGTGGCCGGCGGCGTTGTGGGTATGTGCGTCGACCCCAACCTCGACGTCGTAGGTTCGATTCCAGCTCTGGGCGACACAAATAAGTTTAACGACCTCACCTCTTTAGAGTCACTGACAATGCTCAAAGAGTATTTCCTGTCTAGAAAAAGCTTCTCAAACTTGGCCGTTCGGAATCGGCGTAAAACTGTAGGTCCCTTCCACACGTGTGAGAACAAAAGCAAGCACAACACGAGTGGTTGCTCAGAAAGCTAGGCCCTGGCCTTCCACGGGCTGTAGCGCCACCCATATTATATTATTATTATCATTATTCGATATCTTTACTAAGCCTTGTAGTTTTGAAATACTTTTGGTACATTCCTTTCGAATTTTTTTAGCACACCTTTCAACAAAGCAATGACTTCGTGAACGGATTTATACATCAAGAGTGACGTGCCTGAATATGTTTCCATTGACAACATCCTATTTGCCCACAGTCGTGCTTAAGTTATTACAAATTCCATTTATGTCTTTCCATTCACTAATCCTTACGATGGAACTCACAATCAATTGTGTGATGATTTAATTTTATATGCAGTAAAATAAAAGCGGATTGGGAGGTATAAGCCATTCTCGTTCCGACAGTCAAAACACACCGTGAATAGAAGAACACAACAATTCTGAATTATCCTTAATCCCAGAAACACGAAGCTGCGTTGGTGGTACATTCGAGTGGCATTTCGAATCCATTTACGCCAATGCCTGGCGTGGGCTTGTTCTACGAAAATCGTTGAACAGCGTGGCTTCTGACATTTCCCTTAACACTTGTCTATATATATAATTTTTCGATGCTAATCTGATATTTGGTGTCAATTTAACACGCAGTTTTTTGCCGAAAACGTTTTTTACGAAAAGCTTTATGTTTTGTTATTTTTATTACGAAACAAAAAAACAAATTCAACTACAAATATGTATATACTCCTAACACGAATTCCATCGTATTCGAAAGTGGGCTACGAACTCCGAGAAATTTATCACAGAATTCATTCGTAGTAGAATCATAGTGAAAAATCTGCTACAAATTTCGGGAAGGATGCCATAAATGTATACGAATGAATTGGTTTTCTAGGACAAGTTGTTTTCGTCGGATTTTGTAATTTCATTTGGATTTAGGTTAGGTTAGGTTGTAGTGGCTGATTGCTGCAGAGCAGTCACACTTAGACCAGAGAAGGCCCATTGTGATACCACGCGGATTCACTTCTCCTAACGCTAGAACCAGTTGGTGCTGCTGATGAACCGATTTAGGTGGCCAATGCTGGCACTTTTTAGCTCGTTACGGCCGCTGAAGTAGTAGGCTCCTAGATGCAGGAACCTACGACTGGCAAGAGCACTGCAGGAGCAGAGAAGGTGATGAGTGTTCTCTTCCTCCACTTCATCCATGCAGCTTCTGCAAAAATCATTATATGGAGCACCCATCCTGCGAGCATGAGTGCCAATTACACAGTGCCCGGTTATGACTCCTATAAGGGTCTTTACTGAGGGCTTGCTGAGTCCAAGTAGACTGAGTGACCGTTTTAGGTTAAGTGATGGCCAGATTTCTTTGTTTTAAGGCAGGTGGTGCCTTCCAGCCATTTGTCATTGGTGGTTTTAATTGTATGAATCTTTAAAAGATGATGAGGCTGTAGCTATCGGCATGGAAGGTGGTACCCCTTATATCGATAGGGATGAGGTTGTACCACACCTAGCGAGTTCGTCGGCTTTGCAGTTTCCTGGTATGTCACAGTGTCCCGGCACCCACATGAGGTGAATGTTAAAATGCTCGGAAATCTCGTTAAGAGACAGCCTGCAATTAAGGGATGTTTTAGAGTAGAACATGACATTGTCCAGGGATTTTATGGCGGCCTGACTATCGGAACAGATGGTGATATCCCTTTTTGATATCACATTGGATTTAGTGATACCAATTTCGTTTGTAACTTCGAATTGTACGAATGGATTCCTTAATAGGGCTGAATAAGGAAAAGGACAGGTCGAATCGTATCGAGAATGCTGAAATATCATTTGGGAATGGACAGCAAACACTGTGCATTTGCGTTCAGAGTTTGAGGGCACATGTCACATCATGATGACTTAATGAGTTGACCGGTGGTTAGCCGACTCTACATTGTGTCAATAGTAACCAAACAAGCCTTCAGAGTCTTTAGGCGACAACTTTATTTACGGAAACTAGACAAGAAAATAGTCCGGTAAGCCTAGAACATGTGGCAACAGCACTACAATTCTGAGGAGTGGCGCTACAGCCCGTAGGGGGCCAGGGCCTAGCTTCTCAGCAACCACTCGTGTTGTGCGTGCTATTGTTCTCACACGAGTGGAAAGCACCTACAGTTTAATGCCGATTCCGAACGGCCAAGTTTGAGAAGCTTTTTCTAGACAGGAAATACTCTTTGAGCATTGTCAGTGTGGGTCGTGAAAATTATTTTTGTCGCTCAGAGCTGGAATCGAACCTACGACGTTGAGTTTGGTGTCGACGCACATAGCCACAACGCCACGGGCCACCACAGGAAGAGTTTTGCTCATTTAAAAAAAGGTTGTCAAATTGGCACTAAACATAGACTCGTTTTAAGCATTCGAGGCTTTGTGTGTCGACTGACATTTGAAACATGCAAATACATAGCTGATAATGGATTGTGACTTTAAAGAAATCCTGAAGCATTGTTGTCGGCTCTGGGAGAAGTACCCAGTTGCATCTACATTTTTAAGAAGTTTCAATTGTGAGTTTCAATTTCAATCAGCTTTAGAGAACAAGGTTCAGAACGAAGGGTCTTCGAACTTTTCCCTCATTCAACTTACATAAGCAATGACTTTTAATAGAAGCTAAACCTTGTGTGCAAAACAGAAGGCCCCCAAAACAGATCTCTCCTCTCTACAGATTTTTGCATTTTACAGAGTGGAGTTCTCAAGTAACAACTAGAAGTCGCGAGAACGAGAGGAGAAGAAGATTATTCGACACCAGCACCAGTGGTTTTCTTCGACACTTTGAGCGAGTTGCGCATCAGCATCAACCCAATTAATCGCTTCGTAGTCAGCACTTTATGGTTCCAGGAATAGATGCATCTGAGTCAGACATTTGCACCTAACCCGACCTAGGTTGTGTCATCAAGAACGGTCCCTTCAATGTCACCAGTCCTATTTAGCAACATGTTGCTCTAAAAAACCGGCGATTTTGATCTGATTGGTCTCTAGTTTACCGAGTCATGGTTGCAAGTATTGCAACGTTTTTCGTGCCTTTAAAAACTTACATGCAGTTGATCACTTCGAGAACTTGCATCACATCACAAAGCACGGCTTTAATAAGTTGATCTTTCATTTAAAATTGCTGGCACAACAGTTCAGAGACCTTCAACGCCTGTTGCTAAACTTTACAAGCACAACATTACAATTTTTATGGTTTCATCACTCATACGTCAGGCCGTGTCAGTAACTTTCACATCACGCCACAGAGTCACAAACATTAATTTAATTAGCCAAGCCACAGATTGCATCTGAAAATATTGTCAAACAACGAGCGCAGCTTTTGTGACAGCACTCCCGGTGTTATGCAACTATTTCACCTCGACAGCCCGCCTACAATGACCTCATAGCTATCAACTCCAGCGTTTGAATCAAACAAACCTAACCCTTAACCCGCTGACTCACATGTGTGTCGGCCACAACCTCATCGTTGAACAATTTCCGCGAATGAAGGCAAAATATTGATGCGATTTTATTCAAAAACACACAATTTCCACTTGGCATTACACAACCACGCTAATGACAGAGATTTCAAATGATTTCTGATCAGCCGGTGACTAGGAAGCCTTCACAGTTGCACACACTTGCCCACAGAACTGTAATCACTCCGACTACAGAGTACAGGCAGAAAATCGATAGTTCTAGCACTGCTGTCAGTAAAGCACTCAATTAAAGTAACCAACGTATCACCGGAGCCGCGCTGTGAAACCGTTTTAGGGGTGACTTACGTCCCAATTGGCTGTTGATCAATAACTGAACGATTAGGGACGGCGATTACTTATCGCCCGCCCAGACTGCCTTTCACCGGTGAACAATCGAACGCCCTAATTCACATTTGTATCGGATACGCAAGTAGTCTGACCACACCGAGCTCTGACATCGAGCAAGCGAGTAACAAAGAGCAACTGCTGTTATCCGTAGCATCAAGCGAACACCACACTTGATGACACTAAGCCGCTTAGCGTTGGGAAATACATCATGCGAAACGTACGCAAGCACACGCCATCGTAGCCCATTGGCTTAAATGAGTTTGTCACGGCCAAGGTCACAGCGAGCAACAGCGACAATCGACAGAGAAACGTGATTGAAAACAGGCAGAAAAAAACCACATCCCACGCCGATGCTGCCGAAATGTGCAAACAACCAGAGAGACTCTGCTAAATGACCTAACCGAATGTATGCCAAGAACCTTCGATGACATGGGAACTCTCACTGGGGACCGGCCGAGCAATGACCGATGCGAGTACGTCCTTGTGGCAACGAATTTTCCAATGGTTGCTTTTGTTTTTCGAACGTGTGGTGTCAGTTCACAACAACGGGATGCAAATGAGCACTTGTCTTAATTTTAATTAGACTCATTAACCGCAGCCACAAGCTCTTCTCATTTGAACTTTAAACATTAAACATTCTTGTTTGGAGGTGTTTTTTATTGGATTACAAACTGAAGTGGAATGCAGTCCCGACGGCGAATTCATGTCAGTTGCGACGTTTGCATGCGGTTGTAGTTTATGCGACGCCATTCGTGTTAGTTCTGTGGACGGACTTTGGGCGGAAAACCTCATAATTCCACGTTTTTGTGACGATTTGAAGAGAGAGAGAGCTAATTTACCACAACCTAGGGAAACTATTAACCATCTATTTAGGATACGAGTTGACCTACCCTGTGGCCGTTTCGAGGCTATGGCTATTCCAGCGTGTCTTGCACAGTTATTACGAAATGAAGTAAAAAAGACCACAAAATTGCCTCGTATTATGACTATTTTCGAGTGAGGGGCTAAGTTAAAAAAAAACAAGGCTCTACTACTAGTGCTAGGGTTTTTGGTAGCTCACTTGATTCAAAAAGGTTCTGGAAGAATGGGTAGTGAGTTTCCCTTCTAGAAAACGAATGACATTTATTCGAATGATATGTGAGTGCAGCACAATCGAATTTAAATTCCTTCGATCGTTAATGGAACTGGAACCACTTCCAGTTCTAAAAATGAATTTGACACGATGTCTATTTGGAAGATCAATCGATTAGTAGTTGTTAAGAAGATGCAACGCGAGTCGAAAAACGAACTTTACGTATCATCTCAAAAAAGACTGGAACAACGAATCCAAAGTAGACGGAGCAACAATACGGTTAAGCATTGATCCGGTAATACAGATGGATCAAGAACTAAGGAGCGAACAGGGGCGAGAGTATTTGGACCCCGGATTAAGTATCTATGAGCCCATGGGCAAATGCACCAGAAAGATTTCAGGCAAAAGTCTTTGCTATAGAGAGATGCGATAAATCTCAACATGAACTTTACCAAATGCGACATAATCTCGGACAGTTGCGCCGCCTTTGCACTTGATTCCTACATCATCAACTCAAAGCTTGTTAGAACATATATAAAAGCTTAAGAAGCTGAGCAGGAGTCACAGGGTTAAACTCTGCTGGATACAAGCCCACACAGGGATAGAAGGCAATAGAAAGGAGGTCGACTCCCTCGCAAGGTCTTTGCTAGCGACCCCCCTTCGCGCTGTAAGAGATCATGTCCTCAGGGAAGAGTTCAGAGAATTAGAAAGAAGAAACCGGGCAGAGTTCTGGAACAGCGCTCATGGTATGGCCATGCAGGCCAAGAAACTCTTAGGTCTACACAACCGAAAGAGATTTGAAGCACGCATCAAAATTAACAAGCACAACCTCCGAGTCCTAACAGGGCACAGTAATCTCAGGGAGCATCTAAGGAAAATAGAAGCGTCAGAAGAAGGTCTCTGCAGATTCTGCGGAGAGTCTATCGGAACACTTGTGAGGCACTAGACACAAAAGACCTGGGCAGGTACCTACTATCAGAAGACGAATTGAAGTTAGTAGAACCGGCTCTCAAACGCAGATTCCTAAAGGAAACTGGCTTAGAGAGCACACCATACCCCAAATCTCTTCCACCATTGCACAACAGGAGCCTATAACCCCCAACACAACTCTGAACAGAGCTGTATGTGAAGGGGCTCTAAATTAAACAAGGCTTGGGAAGGGATCACAATAGATTTTAAGGTAGCGGTGCAATACACCCTCAACAATTATAATAATAATCATCTCCGTAGCCACATGAATGTATTTCTTTTTTCACATCGCCAACAAGTCGTCCGACAACGCATCTCTCAACGAAAAATGTCAGATCAGCTATTAAAAACTAGAACAATTTGGTTCCCTAGTTGTGAGAGCATTTAACAGATGAGCGGAAAACTTAACAAGCAAAGTCAACAAAATCAAAATCATGCTATTATAGCATTCAGCGATTCACACACAAATTGTTTGTCAACAGGCATCCACGATGATGATAGTACGATTAGATTATTCATTTTCATGCAAAAAAAGTTAGTTTCCCATTAATTCAAAACACGCATCAATGCTTGAGCTTGCTTGAATAAGTGTTCAGAAATAAGATAATCGAGGCCGAAGGAAAATTGCATTTCACTTGGTTTATCTACCGCACAAGGCCTTGACGCTTCAAGTCAAAGTCAAATAGGCTAATTACCGAAATGAATTGAAAATTACAAAATAAAACACACAGCAAGAGAAAGACGATGCAAATCGATTGCAGTACCAAAACACACACCCTGTATTCGTCAAGAACTTGCATCAATCAACAAATCATTCTTGATGTATTCAGCCTTAAATATATGTAATACAATAGTTGCAATGAAAGATGGATTGACCTAAGACCGGAGAAATCAAATAAATCAACTTAGCCTCGAGCAGAAACACGATTGAGATCAAATGAAACAGCTACTCAGTAAACTGTAAAGTCTGAAGATCTTTACAAAATCATTAGATGCTCAGGTAGGGTTGGAATATCTGACGAAAAATATCACAGTAGCATGCAACTAGCGAAGTGGAATCTATAATATCGGAGAACATTCGATGTACGTGTAAATATACCAATTATTATTTCGAAAGAGGTGGCTCGTGGCGTTGTGGATATGTGCGTCGACCCCAACCTCGACGTCTTAGGTTCGATTCCTGCTCTGTGCGACAAAAATAATGTTCACGGCCCCACATCTTTCGATTCGCTGACAATGCTCAAAGAGTATTTCCTGTCTAGAAAAAGCTTCTCAAACTTGGCCGTTCGGATTCGGCATAAAACTGTAGGTCCCTTCCACTCGTGTGAGAACAATAGCACGCACAACAAGAGTGATTGCTGAGAAGCTAGGCCCTGGCCCTCTATGGGCTGTAGCGCCACCCATATTATTATATATATTTCGAACTGGAAGAGTGTTTGGTTGTTGTTTCACACAGATGGTCGATATAGAGATGGCATGGATTAATTTTGACAAAATGGTTCTGGCGGTGAATGAGGACAAAATTAAGCATATGATGTCCTCTAGAAAGGTCCTGGACAGAGCGCCACAATGGGCAGATGTAACTTCGAGGTAGCCAAGAACCTAATCTACCTCGGCTGTGGAGTAAATTGTACAAATAACACTAGTACCGAGATCAAACGCTGGATAACTCTTGCCAAGCGCTGTTTCTTTGGGCTTAAGAGGCAATTGAGAAAAAGAGTCCTCTCTACAAGGAACAAGTTGACTCTATATAAGACATTCAAGTCCTGCTATACGGCGCGACGGCATAGACAATCTCAAAAGCGGATGAAGAAGTGCATGGTCTCTTTGAGAGAAAAATTCTGCGTACAATCTTTGGTCCTGTTTGCGTGGACCAGTTCAAGAGGCGGATTCGTAGCCAGGAGTCTACAGATCCAAAGTCTAGGGTGGCTGGGCCATGTATAGCCTATGGACAACTCAGCTGCGGATCGAAGAATCTTCGTATCTGAACCTGTAAGGCAACGCGACAGAGGACGCCTGCGTTTAAGGTGGCGCACACAATTGTGCGTCACAAATGCACTAGTGACAAAACTATTATTACGAGTGAATTCATGGCAACTTAAACAAGCATCGTTTCTTAATACATGCCGTCTCAGTACGATGCAAGAGTTTCACAGGGCTTCTCCGTTGTGCAAGGAAGAAGGGTGCGCATCGTGTCAAAAGTGACAAAAGCGCCTGCGAAGTCGTTACAATCGACGTCTCAGAAAGGCAAAAACGTCTTATAAAATAATTACCAACACATTATGCGTCATTTTTGACAAATTATGGAGCCTTTCGGTTTCATCAAGGTTTCAACATTCGAAGATAATTGATAATTGTTAGGTCCTGTCTTAAGTGGCAGTAGGCGACAGTTGGTTTTACAAGTTAATGCTGTCGAGGTTGGGATTAAATGTGTCTGTTTTTAATTTTACAGACGATGAGCCGGGTCTTAGAATGCGTCCTTTGCTCAGAGCAGTGACTTGGATTGGATTGTTGCTGGTGACAGAACAGAGCTTTTGATAACACC
Source organism: Eristalis arbustorum (assembly GCA_916610145.1). NCBI lineage: Eukaryota > Metazoa > Arthropoda > Insecta > Diptera > Syrphidae > Eristalis > Eristalis arbustorum. The sequence goes on from OU744317.1 coordinate 27,782,344, forward strand.
AGTGTTTACACTTGAGACCAAATAAAAGGCACATTTTTGACACGTTCATTTTAGGTACAGAATTTCTAATCCATGGACATCACAATCGACAAATGGTCTACATGTCAACCGCCGTGAAATGCTTTAGAAACGACATTGTTTCTGTCGGTCACAGAGTGGCTCCACTTTTGAGGAGAAACGTCATTAATAGTGGACCTGTTGGTTACTGAAGCCATATTGCCGTTCGTGAGCAAACTTTCGCGGTTCAAGACAAAACAGTTCATGAGCTGATGCGTTACCAGGGACAACATGACCTTGGAAGGAAGGACGAACGGATTTATGGTTTTTTTAGAGGCTAGTTACGTACAGCAATATGTTGCTGTACTTTAAGCCCCGAAAAATTAAATCTATGCACAAGGTTGGAATTATTAAGTTTGTTCTTTTTGTAAAATAAATATATATTTTTATTCAAATGTGTTTTGGTTCGTTTGACTTCGTCATGGGACATTTCATAACTCGCGCTAGGCAAACAAAATCGCTTTTTGGGCCAAAAAATCATGAACCTTGTTTGTCTCTTGAGGTGTAGAATGCTCTTGAGGAATATCTTAATCTCTAGGTAGAACGCATTCTCCCAATAAACTGTGTTCTTTATATAACTCAAGTAAATATTCTGTTCCTTCCTTCTTCATTCATTTTCAGTCGGATATTGGTTTGGTATAAAGGGGGTTACTTCATCCACTTGATACACCAATTTGATGAAATTCGGGGTTTACAGCACACAGCCAAGGAAAAAAGTAAACATTTTGCAGTATTAGTTCCAAACGCAGATGTATGTGAGAACCCAGATGGACCAATTGACATCACAAGAGGAAGGAGTAAGTGGCATAGTCAAACACAGTCCAATATGCGAGTCGCCCATTCGGAAAGAAGCTCGCGACGTCCTAAATGGACGTGACATGAAAAGAAAGGGCCGAGAGTGTCAAATTGTGTTTACGAAAAAAGCGTACAATCTGATGTCACCCATAGTTCACGAGAACTAATGGAACATTGTCACCCAGCTATGGCAGTATACAGTTGATTTTGACAGTCAGTAAGAGTGTGTGTGTCGAAAGTTATTCGATAAATTAAGAATCCAAGGATGTGTATCAGATGTTGTGGATACAAATGACGCCAACAATGTGTCGGCAATGGCAGAAATGTGGGTCAACAGACGAAAAAACCTTAATGGCATGTTTTTCTTTAAGACATTTATTCAAATATTCTACAATTCATTAGAAACACCGTGGTTAAATGTTTGGTTTAGTAAATGCTTTAAAATACTCCAGACATTGATAAGCATTACATCTCTGGCTGGTTCTCTTTAAACTCAAGGTACTTACAATCGTATTTTTTATCACAAATATTTGTAAGCTATCCTAATCACTTAATCATTCGTGCTTTATCTTATTCTGAGCAACTTGTGCAACCGATATTCGTTTAAATGACTTGCGCACAAAAACTGCCGCCAGTTATTGACCTTGTAAGCAGTAGAATTAGAAGAACACGTAAAAATTATCACCAAGTTAAACAAAATCTCAAGTTCACGCCAAACTTGCCCGGTAAACAACACACGAGTGACTCAACTTTCACTTGTTCCCAAGTAATATCACAGTCCAACTGAGAATTTAACCTTCCACAAAGAAAACAAGTCCGGCACTATCGCTAAACAAGTGTGGATACATATTTTACGCCCAATCAGCGTACAGTGATCAACAGCAGCAACATCACTCAATTGAACGCACTCGACGGAAGTATGCTCTCTTTTGTTGCAGTTGAATAGGAACCAAGAAAAGGGCATCGTCCAATATTTATCAAGCATTAGGTTCATTCCATTGTTAGTTGATGATATCATACATGCAATGATCTGCTATCAACGTTCATTAGAGCTGTAGCGACTCAAATGGAACAAAGGGCTAATAGCCCGCGATAAGACAACTCATTAGCATGTCGCTGTGATACACCGATTCAAGGTCTCAACCGAAACCGGTTGCCTAGCAAGGCGCAAAAATTGCCGGAAAGTGTAGATTGCAGTGGAATCATGGCAAACTACATATGCTTGGCTTTGGAATATACCTCACACCACACCAGGCTATCCTTATCAATTTCGTGCGCAATAGACATTTGCGTTATCTCCTCTCAACCTGAACGCAATGAATCACTGATACACAGCGTCTCTGTTAGAAAAACGCTCCATCAGAAAGGAATACGTGATTATAATGAATCACCTTGATTCCGCTCATGCTTCGGACAGTCGAAATATTGGCGCGATCAGGAATGTAGCTCTCAAGGCAATCTCTCTTTCGTATGAATATTGCAGACCACACAAACTTTCAAAGCTTCTTCAATTCGACCTCGATAACTTTACGTAATCGACTTTAATTACAACGCAGATCATTACTTACAGTTTCTGGATCCAATGTTTACGTCCAATTGTATCCGTAGTGCGAAATTTCCAACTTGATTTATGAAAACTGTTTACGACACAACACTTTGACCGTATGACAATAAATATTCGAGAGAGATGACTGTTGAAACTTCAACAACAGTGGCAAGTGAAATGACTAATGAATTAAGGCAATGTTGGTAAATTTCTTAAGTACTAGTACACCGAAATTAAGTCTTAAGGATTGTACAATCAAGTTAAGAGCTAGTTTTTGATGCACTGCGACGGGCAAACCGAGAAACGCGAACACTTCAAACAACCTTGTGGACAACCCACAGCTGATTGTTGTCGTGGGGGGATTTTCTTTAGACAGCTAGACGTTTGACAGGTGATGTCATTTCCACAGCAATGAGCAGTGTTCGTACATGAAACTTCTGTTGAACAGTAGAGGCAGCGAAATGGTGACAGGAATAGAACACTGCATGAATAATTGAGAATCGAAAGTAAAAATGTTTGTATATTTCCACAGTGTCAATTAATAAATCATGATTTTGGTAATTGGGCATTTGTTTGGTACCAAATTTCATTTTAAGACCTAAACTCTCTCGTAATCATACATAGACCTCAGCTAGGCTCAAAACTTCGAATTCGAGCATCTTCATTAAAGCTACTGATTAAAATTGAACAGCTTGGTAACTGCTACCACCCTTGTTTGTTATAAACAAGGCATACAACTTTTGACTAAACGGATCTATATCTTTCTCTACAAGATGTACATAAATACTTGAAAGCTAAACGATAAGATAAACGGAAGCTTGGCGCTTTCGAAATACAAATATTACGGTGGACAAGAAAGCAGGCGACTGAAGAGGAACCTCTGATGTAAAGATAGTTTTACGCATGACAGGTTGGTTTTGGAGCGACACAAATAATTTTCACGACCCCACCTCTTTCGAGTTACTGACAATGCTCAAAGAGTTTTTCATGTCTAGAAAAAGCTCCTCAAACTTGGCCGTTCGGAGTCGGCGTAAAACTGTAGGTCCCTTCCACTCGTGAGAGAACAATAGCACGCACAACACGAGTGGTTGCTGAGAAAGCTAGGCCCTAGCTCTCTATGGGCTGTAGCGCCACCCATATATACGTTTAAGCTACTGTCGGTAAACCAAGTGTTGCTTCATTGCTTGAAAGAAGTTACATTATTCTCGAAGTGCCACGGTTTCTGTTTTGAGTGACTACTATTTCTAGTATGTGTCTAAGCTTGTTTTAGAGCCTTCAGTGTGAAGGCCGTTTCCCCCCTCATCTAGTATTACTCTATATCAATCTTATCTCTCGGGAAAGAGAGAACGTTTTTGCAGGAGCTAAGATTGATAGAAGATATTCCACCTCGTTACTGCTTTACGATAGTCTCCATTCAGTTGGAAATGAGAAATGAAGCAGCTCAAGTTCTGGTAGTGCTGTCTACCAAAGTGATCATGTTGATGGCATAGATAAAGGCGATCTGTGAATCGGTTATAGGTTAGGTTAGGTAAGTGGGCTGACGAACCAGAAGCCCGTCACACTAAGATCATTCCCCATTCTCGTGCTCAATCCTTCATGTGGTACTTTCTGTGTTGTCCTCCAACCAGCCGGATGCCTTTAAGTTTAGTGGCACCTCTGCTAGTGCATTAAAATCATGGAAGAAATGATCTCCCAGATTGGTGTTAGAGATGGTTTTTCTTCTCCAGTGATTACCACTAGACTTTCGCCAGCAACTATATTCATTCAATGAGTGTGTCTACCAATTTGTACAAAGCGTCTCTTTGGGTCTCAGATCTTGCCGAGTCCATGATTACATTAGGTTAGGTTGAAATGGCTGACTGCTGTACCAGAGGACAGCGACCAGCTTAGATCTATTGTGGTATCACGCTGAAATATGCCTATGCCGCAAACCAGAAGAAAACCGACTTTTACGTTGTTTGCTTCGGAAAGGTTGTTGAAGTAATAAGCACCCGTCTGGACCTACGGGATGAGAGAACACTAAAGTTGCATAACAAGTGGACAATAGTTCTTCTTCTTTGAGCTCATTGTAAGGGAGGCCTATACTAGAGATGTGTTATACTACGAATGAGGGTTTTAAGAATAGGCCTGCTCACATTCATATCAGGTTAAGTGATCGTTATGGGGCCAGCATAAGCCAGAGTTGTTTTCTTATGAAGCATCTTATGCCGATGACAATTTGCCTGAACAAGCGTGTCTTGCAGTTACTTTAGTAGATGCCTTAAAGTATCGACAGGTATTGATGGTCGGTCGTCACCCGGCAAGAGTACCTTTCTCCAACCAGCTACATCGCGTTGAGGTGATCCATCGGATGTTTGCACATATGTTCTACGAGGATTTAAAATTGAGAGACCTTTGTGTTAACTGTTTTTGTTGATTCCCTTTATAAACCACATTATTATTACTTATTTTAGATCTTGTTAAGCATGCAGATGAATATTACTTACACTTTGCAGAAAACAAATTCTTGTTCCTTCCTACTCATTGACTTTTTGAATTCGAACAATAATTTTGTAGAATCGAGTTACATAGTTGGCCCCCAGAATTTGTACCCTTTCTAGCGTTCGCTGGAATGTCACAGGGTCCCGGCACCTTGGCTATCTCGTCAAGAGACGGGCGGCATTTACGGGAAGTCTTGGAGTTGACGGTGAAAGTCTTTGGTTGCAAGTTTAGAAAGTTTTCACTCCCCTCTGTGTTTTTTAGAACCAAGTGCGACTCACTAGTGCTTACCTTACCGGCGTCTGAAGTCGGTAGATCAGACAGACAACTTCCACATGTGTATAAGTTAACACGAGTGCCCCAAATACGTTCGGTACTGTGGAAACTAAATGTTCTCCCAGTAGCGCATCGACATAGCGTCAGCAGAATGCTGCAACACAGGTGTGCGAACCGAACGTGGAAGTAATGCTGATGCAGCGTCTGGGCAGTACATAGGGTTATGTTACATTTAAGGTAATTGTCGCTAGATGTACGGCAGAAATATATTTTTCAATAAACGGAGCTCCACTCGTTGTTTAGCCTCCAAAAGAAGAGGTCGAGTTTGAATTATTAACTTATACAGTTCAATCAGCTTAAACGCTGATGTAACAAACACCTGAGCTAGCAAAGTAGACTCGCTCTACATTAAAACTAAAAAAGAGTAAAAAGATCGCAATCCAAATATTGTTTTATGTTTTTTTTTATTGTTTTATCCTCATTTTACATCGACATCAGTAGTTTTCACTTTTGTTGTTTGAATCGTCATCTAATTTAAAATTCAATAGTAATTAATATTGTAATGAATAAACACTTAGTTATACAAGAAAGAAAGTTGCGTCTCTTCAAATGGAATATAAAAAAATATAGTATAAGTAAGATAAGCTGCATACTGCGAGAACTCTAACAAATAGATATATATATGCATGTGCTAAACATATACATAGGTGTACTCGTCAAAACCCCATTCAACTATTAAATCCACGAAATTACAAAAAACCTAACCAAGGTGACTTGAGTTCAGAAATGAAACACAAAACGAACAGAAAAACGTACATATAGCAAATCGCTAATTCGTTATATCATCGCATATACATATAAAACATTATAAAGCTTTTTTTGTTGTTTTTTTTTTCTTTTCTCTTTTTCTTATAAACATTCATTTTCACAATTTTACATAAATTCATATCAATTTTACAAATATTCTGTCTCGTTAATTGTTTTTTTTTTGTTCACATTGTTTGCTCATTTGCACAACTTGTTGTAGACTAGGAGTGGAGCTCAAGGACTGCCCCCGTCTTGCTTAACTTGTCCGCCCGCCCGTGACGCTCTATCTAATACTTTTGTTCTGCTAGATTGATGAGAAAGAGGGATTGTTACACATAGCAAGAGATAAATTGTTGTTTTCTTCTTCCTCTGCACTTGTTTACATACGTATTTTATACTTTAACTAAGACAGTCTATAAAATATTGTTTTTAGTTGTATTTTTTTGTTTGTTTTGTTTTTCCATGAAAAAGTGAGCTTAAAATAGTTTATGTACAATACAATTTCGCAAGCCATCCTCACCCATAGGTTTGTTCATCTTTCTTTCTTTATACACTCTACACTCGTCTCCTTTTGTTGTTGTCATCAGGTAACCAAGCTAAGGACACACATCCTAAGTTTGACATTTAAATCATACACGTATGTAATTTTGTTGTTTGTCTTTGTTTATGCAATATTTTGATTTTAATTTAACATTTAGTGTTCGTTTTGTTTTTTGTTTTATATAATTATTGTTTATTCTCTAGTTGCAATCACAATTAGGATATAAATATATCTTCTTTTTTTATTTATATTATATTTCTATCGATTATACAATGAAAACAGTGAGATTTATTTTTTATTTGTTTTTAATTTACTTTTCAACAATCGCCATTTAATTATTTTTATTTGTTCAATATAACAACGAATATATTTTATTAGGTTTTGTTTTTGTTTGTTTAATTTATTAAGAAATATGTAAGTGGAGATATGTCAGGTAAACACATCAAAAAATTAATAAGGAAGGCAGCGAGTTGTGCTGCAAAATGTTGCTTTTGAATGGAATTCCAACAGAGTGCTTTGGCTGGTGAGCGGGAAGGACGTATGCAAGATCGCTGATTAGCAGTGACAGTATTTAAATGCTTCAAACCCTGTATTCGGTGTATCTTTTATGTTTCTTTGTTCATTTCAAGACATTCAATGAGTACTCAAGTTCTGAAGATCGAATGCGAACTACCCTTTGTGTATCAACTCTGTCACAACTTCAAATGGGGCTTCAGGCTTCAGTTCAACAAAAGAAGATGAATTTATGTGGAAGCAATTCAATGGATCAAACTACAACTTGCAATAATAATAATAATATGGGTGGCGCTACAGCCCGTAGGGGGCCAGGGCCTAGCTTCTCAGCAATCACTCGTGTTGTGCGTGCTATTGTTCTCACACGAGTGGAAGGGACCTACAGTTTAATGCCGACTCCGAACGGCCAAGTTTGAGAAGCTTTTTCTAGACAGGAAGTACTCTTTGAGCATTGTCAGTGACTCGAAAGAGGTTTGGTCGTGAAAATTGTTTTCGTCGCACAGAGCAGGAATCGAACCTACGACGTCGAGGTTGAGGTCGACGCACATACCCACAACGCCTCGGGCCGCCACTTTGCAAGCGTTCAGAAAAAATGTGGACTACTTGATTTTGTCTTGTAAACAGAGAAAAGTTTTCTTTAATTAAACGTGAGATCATTCAAGCGCTACAGGTCCATTCAGCACGAGCACAAGAACCACACCATCCGACAGACAGGAGCTAAGCTGTTCAACGACAGGATTTCTGCAATCAACAGTAGTCAGTGCTACAAAACGTTCCAAAATGACCTGCCAATGACTGCGTATGAAAGGGCTATGGCGAAGATGATAATCATCAAAACCTTTGCTAGAATCTCAGTTTTAGTCGGTTAAGACATGGAACACCGCCCGAATGCCTGCTTCACGATTTACAAGATATCGCTAATGATCCCATATAAACACCAAACATAAGTGGCTGAATATAGCTCAAGAACAAACAATACATTGAAACTGATAAACACAAAACATCAAAAAGGGTCAATTAGGTGATAAGTGCCATTCAAAACAAATTTGAAGGCTTACACATCAAAATCGAACTGGAGAGGTAAAGATGGTTTGAATCATCTGAAGCGGTAAACGATGTAATAGTTAATAGTAATATAATAATATGGGTGGCGCTACAGCCCGTATAGGGCCAGGCTGCGTGTTGTGCGTGCTATTGATTTCCCACGAGTGCAAGGAATCTACAGGTTTATGCCGACTCCAGATAGCCAAGTTTGAGACACTTTTTCTAGACAGGTGGGGCCGTGAAAATTATTTTTGACGCACAGAGCAGGAATTGAACCAACGACTTCGAGGTTAGAGTCGACGCACATGCCCACAACGCCACGGACCACGGGATACACAAGGAGAGGACTGCAAGTAGGCCATACACCTTTGGTGTGACAATCCACATGGGTTGATCGTTTGGACTGTAGGAGTTAGTAGTTGATGTAGGAGTCCAGTTGATACCAGAAGCTGGGTTGCGGAAGTGTCGAACTCTTTAAGAACATATGTGTGTACGTTGGTGTGATACAATACCTTCAAAGGCCAATAAACGTACCCGAAGTTTTGATTTAAGAAAGCGTCGAAAATGAGTTATGGAGGAAAAAAAAAGATTCATACAGAATCAAGACCGCCTCCAATTGCCTCGTTTTGAGAGATAACACACAACAACAAATGTGGAACTCTTAGGACGTTATGTTGAGAACGCCAGAATGTCTGATGGCGCTAGATTTATGAAAATCAAACATGAATGACACAGCCATACATAATTCTACGATCAAACATCTAGCAAATTTTTCACATATGTTTCAATGTGTATGATTGAGCAATTTTTCGATGTTTAACGTGTTCGTATGTTTACCTTCTTTTCTAATTTCTGACAGATTGGAGGCCTTGTCTTAAAATTTGAGAGGATATTACGCCAACTGAAGCAATATTTTTGTCTCGACAGCTGTACATGTAGGAGATACAACGACGAACTATACGGGCTGTTCAGCGACATCGACTTAACCAGAAGAGTGAAGATCCAACGATTGAGATGGCTAGGTCATGTAGAGCGGATGGAAACCAATGCTCCGGCTCGAAAAGTCTTGGAATCCAATCCCGAGGGACGGCGCAGTAGAGAAAGACCGCGACTCAGGTGGCACACGCAAGTGGAAAGGGACCTTAACCAACTACGCGTGCGAAACTGGAGACAGCTAGTTAAAGATCGAGCTGGCTGAAGACGCTTGGTGGTTGAGGCCCAGGTCCACCCCGGACTGTAGCGCCACCTTAAGTAAGTAAGCTGTACATGTAGCTGCGTAGAATGAAACTGTTGAAATGCAACAAGGACGATGTATCGGGGTCGTAGGAATGCATTTCTGGAAATTTTGTGCAAATCAACTCATCTCTTTTGGACACATTTCCATAGTTGCCTCAACAGTGTTGCATCGTTTGAAAGCTGTCAAACACTGAGCACTGAGTAGCACCTATGTGTACGCAATTTGTTTGCACATAATGAACTGAAACACAACAGCAAGCTAAAATTGAAAAGATGACCTGCTCAAGTTCTCTGCAAGCAATAATTAAAAAAAGAATTAATAGTAGCCGATGTACACAAAGAATCTCGATTTTTATTGTAAGCTAGTCAATGAAACTTAAGCGTGAGTCGTGAGGTGAAAGCAAATCCTTAAGACTAGAACCTAAGCCTTCAAACTATTTGCGAAGGAACTTGAAAGCGGTTTAATGTTGTTATGATATATAACACACATGTGAAGAGCTCAGTTTACAAGCCTTAGAAGTCACATACTCTCAAGGACTTCAATTTAACCTTCATTCTGTATGCCACCATTGTCGACTCAACAATGTCCAAGTGGATAACTGATGGGACATTGTTTGATTGTTAGATTATTCAGTTGAAGGGCGTCAGCATTAAGGCCCAGATTATGTTAAATCGCTAGTCACTGTAGCCTAACCTAGCCTTACACTCGATTTAACGATCACAACATAAACATTTGCACACGTCTCCTTCTCTAAGTAAATTCCACATTCAAGAAACATTTTGCACACGCGTCCACTCTCAAACGTATGAATACCATGTTCTGATAATTTATTCGATTAATATTTATAATTTTAAAGCAATATTAAATGATGGCAAATATGTATTTTTTAAATAAAATAACGTCCCTTCTCAACTGATCTATAATTTGCTGTCTCCTTAATCGCTTTACATCCATACATCATCAATAACATTACACTCACATAATTATTAATTAATTATCACTTTTTTTTTGTTTTCAAATCAACTCCTTCCCTCGTCCCTTCGAAATAAATTACACTTTGCATCGTTCGTCGAATGGCTAGACACAGGTTCCGTAACATAAATTCGAATCAATTAAAATATCCTACGGCGATTCTATCGCACAAAATTGAAAAAAAAAAAACTAAAAAAACAAAACATCAGTTACAAGTGAGCTTAAAAGTTAACAAAAAAAAATACAACAAAACAATAAAAAGCAGCTGGTGTTTGGGTATACGTAAAAAAATGTTTAAATTAAGAATAAAATGTCTAGGAAGTAACTAAATAAGTGAAGGATGCTCTCATGAAGCAGGGGTTTCTGTTTTTATTTCGCTTGTAAATGAATACTTTTCGAGTGAGCTGCCCTCGGGATAAACACAAAAAACGCAAAACGTGAGGAATGTATGGTAGTCCTAGATGTGAAAGAAGAGAGATTTACATTAATCATGTGTGATATGCTGTGGTAATGAACAGAGAATAATGAAATGAGATTTTTTTTGTACGAAATTGGTACACAACAAAGTTAATGTTTCCAATGGAGCTGAGAGGTGTGGCGCTTGAAATGTAACTTGTGTGGTTATCGATGCACCGGAGATTTAAAGTTGTACATATCAGATGTGCTCAAGCTTTTTCTTTGAAGTCTGTAGTTTACTTAATGTCTGTGGCTCGTGTCTTGTCGTTAAAGCCTGCGTTGAACAGCTCAAAGTTGAAAGCTATGCGTCACCGTCACGTGTACATAACCATTGCGAGACTATTTCCTTGGGAGTAGATATTTGCGGAGTATGTCCGAAACAAGCACATATCAGATAAGACAAACAGATCTCATTACTGCTGCCGTATCGTATTCTAAAAAACGGACTTTAGCGAAGCAATTGATATTTGTGAACTGATGCCTCTTGAATAAAAATCCCCGTATAAGGCAGTGATGTATTATTGAGTCCATTGCTTAAACGGAGTGAAGAGCCTTCGACTTCGAACCATTGGGACAATGCAATCGAGGACGCCCACAAAACAAATGACGCATACGTGTGGAAAGGACATCAACCAACTTGCCGTGTGACATTGGATGAATCTGGCTACTGATCGTGCCAGCTGGATGGTTTTCTTGGCTGCGGCCTAGCTTCATCCAGGACGGTGACACCATTAGAAGACGAAGAAGAAGCTTCAAAAAAAGGAAATTCCAAGTAATGTCGCAGACTTTATGAAACAGATCCGAAGACATGGCAGCTAAGTAGTAGAGCTACTTCAGAGAGAACGTAAAAAGCACTGAGTGCCGTTTTAATGCCACCGCTCTGATTATTTAATTAAGGAGCATAATTCAAATATTCCTAAAACCCATCTAAGAATTTTATAAACGATATCAATTCCTCAATATCCTTTTTAGAAACGTCTTCAAGTGAGTTGGATAACTCAAGTGGATAAAGAAGGGTCTACTAAGCGCTTGCTTTCTGGCTATAGCAAATGCCGGGCAGTAACAAAGGAATTGTGGTAAGGTGTGCCTCTCATCAGTGTTGTTGCAATTGTGACAGTGGCTAAGGTGCATAATTTTTCGACAGGATTTCGTATCGGCCAGTGTCTGCCAGTGTCTGCCAGTCAAGAATCTAGAGATATCAAACTGGGTTCGCCGAAGGAGGTCGTTTGTTCTGGATCAGTTATTCTCAGGACAAATGTTACTTAATGTAATGCAGTTTATCTCTGTTCCTGATAAACTGTTGAGGTTTGAAATTTTAAGCAAGTGCTTAAAAATATGTCTCTGAACCCACACGGTACATATCTGATTCGATTTTAGTTTTCACATGAAACAGTACATTGAATGTTTCCTTTTGAATTCGAGATACATAAGTGCTGCCGAAAGCCATCGAATAAAGTCGGAAGTCAACAGAGAACATAGAGAATGCATCGCTGGGTTAGCTATGAACCGGTCACCCTTTCGCAGAGTGGGTCCAGGTTAGCTATGAACCGAACCCACCCTTTCGCAGAGTGGGTCCAATCCACAGTCACTTTCGTTGACGTATGGTTGTGCTTATTGTTAACTGTTCGTTAGAGATACGGCTTGGACAGATTAACCTTAAGATACAGCGTATGCACCTTTTGACAAACGCTTTCATCTTCCTCGTGACACCACATCCTTGGAACAGTGGCAGTCGCAGCTTGATGTTTGAGCCAATTGACGAAGTAATGTCAAACTGTGAATATACTCCAAAACGCAGAATTTGCTTTGTAAATACCGTTGGCTATATACAGCTCGGTCCAGCCATCGATACCGAATGTGAGTCGTGGTTTCAAAGCGAAGGAAATGGAACTGCCTGGTCAAGCGAAAATGTTCGACAGGAAAACTTGTAGGCATACTTCACTGAGGACTATGTTGCAAAACTCTCTGACATCATTGTGATTCGTACAAAAACCAGGAAAACTTGTGCTATCGGAGTTAAGCTTCGCGACACTGAACGGCGCTTAGAGATATCAGAAATGAGTACCAAATGTCGAATATCTTGACCAAACGTCATCAGGAACGTGGATCTGTTAGAAATGACATGAGAGAAACATGTGATTCCATTTACCAGACGCAAATGGAACTAGATCGCACACAGCATTTTGAAAAAAAAAAAAAACAGAGAGCAGATTGCCGTTTCAATGGAACCCTCAAGGGTCCGTTCTTTGATCCTCAAGAACACTTGAAGACTGTCGTTGCTTTTGGAACTAGGAAATTGCTATCTCACTCGGAAAAGTGAAAAGACAGCTGCAACCAACCGTGTGAGATGCAGATCCCAAAATGCTTCTACTGTTAAAGAAAAAAACGTCTTAGACTATACATAAATGTCCGATCCACCCGATGTAGACTATGGATCTGAATATTTCTAGCGATACCATAAGGAACTGATATACCACGAGCTTTTAAAAACTGTCAAAACTATCAAAGGGCAATTGTACAATTTATTCGTTCGAAGAGAGTATTGTCAGGAAACAACGGGAATAGGGATGAAGGAAAGGTGTACACTGTCACAGAAATCTGTCCTGAGGGACAGGCGCATGTGTATATGCGAGTTCGTCAGAGTCATCAATAGTCATGCGACTTCGGAACCTATGCAGTGTTTTCCGAAGCAGATATTCATGAGACAGCCCTGCGGATATCAATGACACCGACAGACGAAAGACCATCTACGTAGATAATCAGGCGGCCATAAGAACTCTGGAAACACCATTGATTAACTCCAAGATGGTAAAACTCTACCGCCTGTCTCAAAGGGAGAGCAACCTTACCCTGTGCTGGGTTTCTGGGCACAAGCATATTCCGGGGAACGAATTAGCAAGGAGCAAGAGTGTATCACTGGCACAAAATCAGAAGACACCTCACCCCTCAATGAAAGCCATAAAAACAAACAATAAAAAAATGCCAAAAACAATACCAATTACAGATGGTCTGAATTGGACAGCTACAGTTCATCGAAGACGATATGGCCTACTTTAGACCCACCAAAAACTAAAGCTCTCCTAGAACTTGATAGAAGGGCTTTTAGTAACAAAGTTGGTGCAGATTGGTCATTGCCTATTTGGCAATCAGGCCAGAAGACAGGAAGCATGCTATAATGACTTCTGTAGAAGCTGCAGGGATGAAGAGGAAACGATGTTACACTACCTCGGAAACTGCGCGGCCTTTGCAGAGATAAGAAGAAAATATTTAGGCGGCTACGTCCTCAGCTGTCTTGAAGACATAGTGAACACATACATAAAGGACATCCTTAAGCTTTTAAAATCGACCAACTTGTTATTAGTATCACTGTACAGAAACAGAGGGTATGTGCGAAACAAGTTTTAATAGGTTAACGTAGATTATAGGGAGAAGCCGACGTATGTGACTGCTCAAAGGTCCTATAAGGTCTAAGTGATCCCCTGCTATCTTGCAAGGCACATCCACATCATGTGCCTACGTACCTATCCAGAGCGATGACAAACAACTACAGATTCCGATTGACAAGACATATTTCGACTAATGTCCTCAGTGTTGTGTACTCGACAAAGTCATAAATTTGAACAAAAATTCCTCAAGTCGTGTGCATTTAGAATTGAGTTTGCCATAATAATTACTTATCGTGGCAACTAAAGAATATGATGCGACAGACATTGAAAATGCGGCACATCTGGTCGTTCTCATCATGCTCGACTCACATCGATTGTCGCTGTAGCCAGACATGTGTTCACTGACCCCGACTTCAAAACGCCCGCAACTTGATCGAGGTGTCGATGACAAACTTTGAAAACAGATCTTCAACTGTTTGCTTAAACGTCACCACTGCTGCCCCTTGTTTATCACCAGACACTGTGATTACGGATCGAAATCCCACGGCAAACAAAAAACTTTACCTCCAACCAAACCGCCGACCCACAATCGCAGGCCTTTATGACCCATCTAAAACCACTGTAGATGCAAGCAGATAAACGAGACGCAGACGATCCACTGTGAAGCTGATTATAAAACAAATGAAACAGTATCTCCCTTGAAAAAGTATGCAAATTACCACAACAGTTGCCACACCAATCGCGTTTCACATGTGGAAATGGAAAATAAATAGATCTCATCTCAATGAGCGAGGCTGGACTATGAATAGATTTGCTTTGCTTCACTTTCATTAACTCTCTAGTCTATGGCTTATTTTATTTATGATCTAACTCTCTTTTGCTTGAGGACACAGAGGACAATAGAAACAATTACCTGGCATGCTGTGTACTGAGCACTGAGGAAACCATCACAAGAAAAAAGTAAGTTTGCCACCAATCTCACCACGACGACGACAGTTTAAACGTTCGAGTGCACACCGCTGCTGCCGGAGCCGCCGGTTGTGTTGGCTGTAACTGGCGCCATCGGAACGGATGATGTCACAATCGAGGATGCCACGGGAGCAGTTGGCACCGATGCATTGTTACTCGTTTCTAGTTTAGTTCGCATTTCCTCCTTGCGCCGCTGCACAACGGACAGTTCCTCACTGAGATCGCTGCACAATCGCAAGAGTAGTGAGTTCTGTTCACGGAGATGTCGCAGAACATCGGGCATGTTCTTGTTCTCGTGCTTGAAGGACACATGGCGTGCGGCGTCCGCATCGATGCTGGTGCTCGAGACAGCGGCGGCATTCGGCTGTTGCAGAAGCGGAGGTGGTGGCAGTGGTGTGATGTTGTGTTGATTGAAGTCCGGTGACTGTGAGTTTCTGGGTGTGTTCGGCTTGCGATACACTTCAAAGGCGCTAACCCGTTGTGTGGACTGCAAGCCTGAGATTGCATTATATCGAGGTGGTTGCGAGTTCGTTGGCAGAGTTGCACTTCCCGTGTGCTCTGCTGCTGCGGATGGTTGTTCATTTGTTGCCTGAAATGCAGTGTTTAGCAGAGAAGTTGGAACAAGCTGAAAACATGGTCTACTCACTGGAAAATGAGCAAAATCGGCGAATCCAGTTGTCTGGAGGTCGAAACTAGCTTGAGCCGTTATCTACAAAGAGAGGGTTAGGGGTCAACGAAATGTTGGTTGTGTCTGTCGCGTCTGATCGTACCTCAGGTTGCGAAGTTTGCCCGCCGAGCTTGAACTTGTTCAGATCCAAACTGCTGCTGCGGCCGTGTCTGTGTGGTCTTGGTGGTGGCAGCGGAGGCGGATCTTTTTTCACCAGACTGCCGCTCACATCGTTGGGGGGCGCCGTTTCACCGCCAGCGGCACTGTTCGTGCCAATGCTGGGCTCGCGTTGCGGTGGAGGCGGAATGGCACCGATGTTTTTTGCCGGCAGTTTCTTTGCTTGTGGACGTTGAATGGCTCGCAAGTCGTTGTTCTGCAGTGAGTCACGGTGATGGGACGAGGTCATTGCGGCTGGCAGCGGCGGAACCTGGGTCGTTGGTGGCGGCTGTGACGGCTGTTGCTTGGGACTGGCGTCGTTGTTCTCACGCAACACACCCGAACTGGTGTCGTAGACTAGATTTTCTGCTTTTCGAGCGATACGCATTGTCACCTCTTCGTCGGCTGCAACTGGAACCACCTCGGCGCCTAGAGCGAACAGTGATGAAGTGGTGCTCACTTTTTGCTGCAGCTTGACTTACCAGCGACTGGGGTTACGCGCAGTGGAACTGGATGGAGAATTTGTGGATCAGACACAACAGCCTGGGCTGTTCTCTTCATGTCGAAATTGACTGGTTTCGGCCCCGGACTATCCGACACGGGCGAGTCCATGTACTTTGTCCACTCGTCAAGGGAGACCTTCCAAAGGTTAGCTGCCAGTGGTGGTGGCGTTGTCGTCGGTTCCGCAACGCTAGGAGAATTCGACACGCTACGATTCCTCACTGGCGGAGGGGGACTCAAAGAGGCTCCTTGTCCCGCAGCAGCAGCAGTTGGTTTCGTGCCCGTGCTGGCCTATTGACGGAAACAAATGAAAGCATGGAGCAAAAGGGTGCAAAATGTGTTCACTTGCCTGTGAGGAGGTCGATAAAGTACTCATGCTCATTGGATTCTTGTCCGAACGCGACGGGACCCTCTTGAGTTCTGGGTCAATGCCAGGGGCGGCACCGGGCACTATCGCAGATGGCGCTACAGCCTGCTTGATCGTGTTGTCTGTATTGTCATCTTCGTCGTCGTCGTTCAGATGCAAGAGATCACCTTCGGGCGGCTCTGCAATCGGCTGCTGAGCCTGTGCGGACTGCACCAACACACTCGGATGCAGGCACGCCGGCAAAACCGCTGGCAATGGGAGATTATGCCGCCGCAAGACCACTAAATGCATCGCTGCAGTGAATTCCGCCAGGCTCAGCGCACCGTCTCGCGTTACATCGCATAGCTGCCAAATGTGACGGAGCTCCTTCACCGGAATTTGCGATTTTTCAAAGAATACCCTGCAATTGGAGACAGAGATGAATAGAAACGCCGGGAGCATCCCTGGGGGACAGGTTACCTTGCAATGTGACCCGACAAGAGTCCATTTGGATCGTGCTGCACAGCCTTGAATTGTTTCTGATAGTATTCCCGTTGTTCGGGTGTGATTTGATAGTAGAACGGTTCTCCTTCGTTGTCATCATCGGAACTGTGACGATCAGAGGATTCTTCCTCGGTCCCAAGCAGCTGACGATGTTCATCACCGAGGAGACCTTGCCAAAGTGACTCCTTCGCCCAGGGACGTTCTGCGACGCTATTTGTTGGCGTTGGACTATCACTGTTTGTACTCCAGGCTTCAGGGGAGCCTCCGCCAGCGGCACCACCTCCACGATGACGGTGCTGAAAGTTGAATTTGCGTTCAAATTATTGACTTATGACAACCAGTAACACAACGTCAGGCGGACTACGTCAGCTGCCGAAGTGGCTCACTCAGCACATGCACGATGCACCCATTCAGATGCACATTCATCTCACTTACCGGCTCCCGTCCACTGCTCGACTCATTGTGCTCGACCTCTGAGTCAGTGCTCGGTACATCCGAGTTAGTTGGATCCACCAACTGTGCACTCGTAGTATCAAACCACGACCCACGTCTCGGTACAGCGACCCCCTTGCTGCTGCCACTACTGCCCAATACCAGGCCGTTTGTTTGCAATCCATCAACCCGCCCCATCGTTGAGCTAGTTGGCGATGATGACTCTAATTTCCAATTGAATTTCGGCAGAGGCAAATTAACTGACGACGATATCAGCTCTGTGCGCAACGGCATCGATGCCTGGTATGCGGCGATCAGCTTCAAGCACGAATAGAACTGTGGTCTGGAGATGTGTAGGGCTGTTTGCGGAATTCCCGATAAAGATGTTATCTAAAGAGTCAAAGAAAAATGAAAAAAAGCACACACCACACGACATAGTAAACAAAAGTGTATTAGCATTATGCGATAACATGGCAAACAATAATTTGGCTGCCACATCCGCAACTACATCAATAAATTCTAGTCCATCAACCGACTACCCGACTCACCTCACGGATAACGTCATTGGATAGGTTCGCTGATCGGTACAACTCGGTAGCTTTTAGCATTGGAATTTTGCCTGTCTTCTCGATGTCACAGCAGAGAAACAAATCGCCAAAGTAACGCGATTCGGTCTCGGTTAGGGCAACCGTTTCCATTGTACAAGCCCTGTGTCGTTTGATGAATTTTGCAAAATCTTCTACCCCTCACTTCTTCGACCACTGATGCTGCGGTTGCGGCTGTTACTGCTGCTCCTAGCACTTTTGTTGCTACTCGACGACCTTCCCTATCCGCCTTCGGATGATGTGTGAAAATTCTATCCGCTGTCCTAATGCAAAAATTGTGTGCAGGCAGTTCTGAAGGACTTTTAGCACACTTGCACAGGCAGGCTCATTCGATTTATGATTGTTACAAATATTCGTCCGTTGTTTGGAGGGAATTACAAAGTAGACAGTCAATATCAAGGGAGTCTTGTAAAATTTTATTTTAAATAGGAAAATTTTCGCGAATGAAAAATTTCTCTGCGGACCAACGAATTTTTGTGGTGCACGTATTTTTGACACTTCGAATTTATTATTGCGCACTCCGTTTTGGTTTCGATATTCTTCGAAATTTGCTGTTGCATTTTCTACCGGAACGTTTCTTTTGTGATGACATTTCAAAATCTGTTCTTTTTTTTGCTTTGACAGATGACATTTGTTTGTTGGGCTTAGGCGATTGGGTGTGTTTGTTTTAAGAAACTGTCGGAACTTGATTGTTTGAGCTTAACAACTGAATTTGAATGAAGGAAGACGGTATTCTTAAAAATTCTTGAAAGAGAAATTTTAATAGAAAATAATAATGAAAAATCTACGAACCCATGCACCTTTATATCATCTTGAATGTGAGAATCAAGCACTCGTCCGAGAATTGTTACTTATTTCTACTGATGTCTGTTAGCGTTCCATGAGGCCCCATTTGGTTAAACCCGGTTTTGTCGGCTTATCGTGTAGACACCATTTACCATCCTCCTTTGCCCTCATCAACATTTTTTCTTCATTTCTGCAGATAATAGTTTTTTTCATTTCCCTCATCCTGCGGCTGTACACATCTCGTGCTGATGTCAGACAGCTGTAGACACACACTTTGGCTGAAGTCCACCCTGAAATCTGTTATAGTTGCGAACCGGCTTTTCGCCGACATATGCTTCGGAATAGTATACATACTAATAAATTGAGTCAATCAGAAATGTAAAGTTTCTTTTATTTCATACCTCTATATGCCTAACGTAGGTTAGGAATCCAGTCTTTGTCATCCTCTATCTATTCTACCCTGCATTAAGCCCTGAAGTAAAATTATTCCTTAAAATGTGACCCTAATAGTCCAGTTTTCTCCTTTTAACAGTAATCATAAAATCTTTAGGCTTTTGCGCACAGTACTTCTTCGTTTGTTACTCTATCGGTCCCAGTAAAACGAAGGATTCTTCTATGAATCCACATTTGGAAGACTTCTAACCTTCATATTCCTCTTCTGTGTACAGTCAATGTTTCTGTTACATACAAGAGCACAGACCAAACACAACGTTTAACTAATCTTCTGTCCGTTTCATTTTACAGAAAGCTGCCTTCATATTCTACACAGAATTTCTTTACTTAATTTTTAAATTAAGTGGCGATATCTGCACGAGATGGTACCTAAAAGACGCCGACTTCCTTTTATACGAAATCGTACAGTTCATTCAATATTTTGGTCAAACTAAATACCATCACATCAAGCTGAAGCGACGATTGAGTGCCACCTACAATTTGATACATTTTTTCGAGAATTCTCCAAATGCGTTCGAAAAAGACCAACTTGCTAAAGTTCTTAAAAATTAATAAATTTAGTACTTCGAGTGAAGTTATCATCAACTCACTTGGATGTACGCCTGAGGCATCAATTGAAACGAGTAACATTTAGCTTGGTAAATTCGACGTCATTTTCTGTCCCGCATGTTCCACTTTAGGGATCGCGGGGGTATCGCGCCCTAGTGATCTCCAGGCCACTCGAGCCTCTGGCATCGACACATCAGGAGTTGTGTTCATGCGTAACCAAGCAAGTTTTTGAACTTGGTCCAACCACCTCGTCCTAGGTCTGCCAAGAGACCGTCTTACTGATGGACTGGCCTGGAGGTCACCGCTTACTTGGCTTTGACAACAAACTCGCCCTTTCTGTTTACAGTTCATCAATCCTACAGGAAAGCTCAGCATTACTCCTCCCATCGCCCGTGAAATAGATCCCGAGAAACTTGAACTCCTCCAACTGTGTCAATGGGACTCCGCCCACATGTAAAAATAAAATAAATAAATGTGAAATAAAACTTCCAAATTAGTATATTTATCAAGTAGCAGTTGTAGTTTTTAATAGGCTTACAACATATCTTCGAACGTTTCTATCTATGGATGTCGATCAACTTTGTATGGTGTACCTTGTCAAATGCCTGTTCATAGTCAACAAAGAAAGCAAGGTCTTTTCTGTTCATTTCAAGGCTCCTTGTTAGTTCACACGTTAACAACAAACTGAAGCATTAACAGACTGATTCTCTTAGCTTAGACCCCTCTTAGCAATAAGCAAAGGACCAAGGTGACTTTGTGCAATACATAGATATCAACAAGTAAGTAAAGGTTGTCATATCTGTAAACAGTCCATTCATTTAGATGGTTTATGGTAGAGCTCATAAACTGACTTCTTTTTTGGTTGGACTTCATCTTTTTTTTTTTTTTGTGGCGCTACAGTTCGAGGTGAACCTGGGTCTCGGTCAACAATCCTCTCCAGCTGGCACGATCTTTAGCCAGCTGCCTCCAATTTCGCACTCCAAGTTGGTTGAGGTCCTTCTCCACTTGAGTGCGCCATCGGGTTCGTGGTCGTCCTCTATTGCGTTGTCCCACTGGTTCGGAGTCGAAGACTCTTCGGGCCGGAGCAGTGTTGTCCATGCGCTCAACATGGCCTAGCCATCTTAGGCGTTGAATCCGTAGACGCCTGACTAGACTCATGTCGCTGTACAGCCCGTACAATTCGTGGTTGAATCTTCTTCTCAAGGAACCTTCAACGCAAACAGGACCGAAGATTGAACGCATAACTTTTCTCTCGAAGAGACCAAGTGCGTCTTCATCCGCTCTTGAGATAGTCCAAGCTTCCGCGCCATACAGCAGGACAGGGATGATCAAAGTTTTATATAATGTGAGCTTGGTCTTTCGGGAGAGGGCTCTGCTACTCAATTGCCTCTTGAGCCCAAAGAAACAGCGGTTGGCAAGAGTTATTCTGCGTTTAATCTCAGTACTGATGTTGTTCGTACTATTTACTTGGGAGCCAAGGTAGACGAAGTCCTTTACTACCTAGAAGTTGTAGCTGCCTATGGTCACGTCGATTTTGTATGTCCTTTATTGATGACAGCATATATTTTGTTTTGCCCTCATTCACCGCTAAACCCATTTTTGCCGCCCCCGTTTCAATACAAGCAAACGCTTCATTGACGGCTCGCTGAGTTCGGCCAATCACGTCAATGTCGTCCGCGTATGCTAGTAGTTGAACGGACTTTTGGAAGATCGTGCCTCTAGTATTGGCGCGTGAGTTTTGCACGACCTTCTCAAGTACAATGTTGAACAAATCACATGACAGAGCGTCGCCTTGCCTAAAACCTTCAACTTAAGCCAGATTTGTTTTCTGATACCAAAAATCGAGCTCATTCTAACTACGTCCCACCTGTAATAAATCAGAATGCAATTCACGAAATAATGAACAGGATGACAATTAATCATAATTCAAGCCCGACTTATGATAAACTAATGGTCTACTAAACAATTTAAAGAAACACCAAAGGGACAGGGACAACTGCATGCATTGTACCCGAATGACAATCACCTGCTATTGCACACGAAGAACCTAAGCAGAAGGGCAATTTCTATTTTTGCAATTTGTCAAACCACCGTCTTGGTTATTTTTAGAAAAGTCAAATCAATTGCATCTGCAGTTCTTACGGTCGTGTACTCTTGGTGTTGTAAGTTGCAATTGTTGATTATATAAATTATTTTGTTCAGAGAAAATATTCGTAATTATTTTCCACACCCGTTGAGTTCCATTTAACCACTTGAGACCGCATTCTTTCCATTTGCAGATCAAATCTAGTGAAAATGGCTCTCCCAGAAAAGTTGGCAGCAAATATGAAGAAATTCCAAGTAAGACCTTTCAAATTGATTCTAGTTCTTATGTGACTAGAGTGTTCTGGTGATTTCTTGTAGGAACCCAACAACATCCCCGTGTTCTTGAAGGGTGGACCAGCCGATAGGATCCTCTTCGGCATTACCGTTGGTCTTTGCGGTTTGGGCCTTTTGGGAATCGTTCAGATGGTCTATCAGATGGGATTCAAAAAGAAGAACGCTTAAATTAGTTCTGAGTGTAGATGCAAATGTTTATGTAAATAGCTGTAAATGAATAATTTAAAAACCGAAATGTTCATGAAATAAAGGTATCTAGTAAAAATTTGTGCGTTTTTGTGGGAATCTGGGATTGTACAGGCTATGTGAGCAGGGATAATAAGGATTTTGTGGACATTTGTGACTTGTACTTTTCTATTGTGGAATCATTCCTGTTCGTCCAATTAAGAGCAATGAATTGGGGAATTCATACGCGATTGAAAATGAAATGAACTTCCAGTGAAAGATAAACTCAGACGTTGAAATTTATTCTTCGACTGTGTTATAACTCGCATTTTCTTCAGTCAAGTTTGATATTCTCTGATGTACACCACTTCAAACTGTTAACGCCCTCTCTTTCATAATCAGTGATTTTGACATATGTCATTTTCTGATTACTTTGTGAGATTATTTTATTCTTTGTGATTACACTTTGCTCAAGCCAAGAAAACTTATCATTATATTTTTTTTTTATGAAGCCAATTAGAATATAGTTTCAGAAAAAACAATTCACACATAAAATGTTCCTTATCAGACAGTGATCTCAAAATAATTACAAACAAAAATATCACAACAATATTTTATAAGTTAATACATTTCTCTTAACGTCACTGCATTCTACAATGGAACCCAACGATGAGGTTGTCGAACGCCAAAAACTCGTTCCAAATGACATCGAAACAGAAGAAGAACCTTCTAGCCAAGTGCCCACAGCCCCCCAGAGTGCCCCAAAGTCCGCCCCGACACCAGCATCACCAGTCACAATTCCAAAAGTTAATGTAAGTGCTGGCGACGGCGGAGTGCAAATGAAACGCTTTAATTATTGATTTGTTTGTGATTTATTTTGTGTTTAATTAGATAAAAAGCACTTCCAGCGGTGATACAACACGAAGTCGTAACTCTGCCTCATGTTCTATTGAACGGACCACATCAGATAAAAATACTTCTGCCAAAGTGACCTATGTCAACGAACGACGACAAAAGGTCCAAGATGAGTCTAGATTTGAATTTAAATCCCGACCGAGAAAACTTCTGAAAGGTAATGTATTGGCATTTCGTTTTGCACATTACTATATGGAGCTTCTTTGAGTTCATTGTGTTCGTTGATTCATCAATTCGCTCATTTTATTAACTCCCATTTTCTTTTTGATTTAATGTGATTGATTTCATGTTCATAAGCTGGCTGCTTGATGGTACGTTACTTCTGTTTGAGTGAGATTAAGGGTTAGGCGGATGATGGTTGAGAAGATGGCAAAGAAGTGCTTGTTGTTTGATAAAGAGCGTATATGTGACTAGTCATATCTATGCACACATCTTTCATCAAGAAGCTGATCTGTAACGATAGATCCAATTCATGCCGTATAGCTTGTGCATTGAACCAAATGGTAAGCCATCATCACCCTTCGGCAATCATTGGAGCCAGCAATCAGACTAAACTGTCTTTCTATTGTAGACTGCTTCCAAGACTGATTCAATCTGTGCGTCTTGTTCTTCCTTTCGTCGAACAGTACGTCTAAGGGGCACTCATTTGGCGGAATGAGAGTTAAGAAGAGAGGTTTGTCTTAAAGATCACATGGGTGCACACTCAACAGGGTACCCTACGAAATCCTTCACCAGGATACTGCAACGCTTTTGCTCTCTAATCTGAAATCTATACTTCCTATGATCAAAAAGGGATCCTTTGTAGGAACTTATAGCTTGTTTCTGTATGCCTGGGTTCTGCACTCACAAAAATGAAACTATGTTTTCTGCTCTACGTGCCTTCCATACGCGTGATTATGTTGAAAAGATGAGCACCCAGGAGTTGGTATCTGGATCAGCAAGACATCAAAAAAAGAGGTGGTGTGATATACTTCCCATTTCTTTTTCGCCGAAGCAACTTCTTCAGGAGAACATTTCGAGAATTAATACCCATTACAGCACAGAGTCCTTCTTCGGAATTCCTCAGATACTTTCTGCCTGACCTTCTTACTAGCAAAATCGCAAAGCATATGAGTCGGACTATGACGCACTCCATCCGTCATCTGCGTCGTGCAAGCAAATGCCTTTCCAATTTCTGCTTGACCCTGCAACCATTCCTTTGCTCACCATCAAGGAGGGTCTTTAATATGGTTTCTTAAAACAGTAATTCGCACTCAACGTGATGACTGAATCATACATTTCACAAAAAAAAGACCTTCCCCCCATACCAAGGTTTTCTTTTCAGAAATATGATCCTATTAGTTACCGCAAAGGTATGTCAGTCTCCCAAGCAGAATCACCTGACATTAGCAAATAAAAGCAGTAAACCCACCCAACTGCATGCCACATTCTCAAGTATGAATCACAATTAAAAACAAAGAATATGAGCTGTAGCAGACAACCACAACTCGTCTCACTCCTCCACTCCAAGTTGGGCACGACAATAACCCTGGACTCATTCCTCACTCTTTTTCTCATTTGAATTAGACTTTTCCTTCGATGGGACGATAACGGAACACAATCCACCTTTGGGCGCGTGTATCACACACCCAATTTTCATACTCAACCTCCGCCAGAATCGTCGACAAGTTCATGACATTTCAACAGCACACATTATGTCCATAGGGTTATCTAAGAATATGGAATGTCATTTCGGTTTCTCCATTCATCCATCATGTATTTTCAGCTTTTCACTGCTTGCCAATCTAATTGGATTTGAGAGCTGTTGTTATGATGTCTCTGGCTCATAGCGCATTGCATTAGGTTCACTTGTTGTTTCGGCTTACAACTTTGTAACTGCAATTCAGTTATCACGAAGCATTCACGACTCATATTTAACTAGATTCCATTGTGTAGTACTAGCCCGCAATCTCTGTGTGTGCACACCCCCCGTCATAAGCTAAGAGGCACTCTGTGTGTGTGTGCGAAAAGCGCTCGCTAGAGTGCCCACCCCTGGACTTGGATACATAGTCGAGTCAGTGTTAATTTCATCCGCACCCATGGTCGCGGTTTCATATTCATTTTGATTACCTATTTCCATTTTGAATCTGCCCTCACCCTGACCCCCCACCCATATGCTCTGATTTTTCCTTTCTTTGGTTTTGTTTTTTTATTTTTTCCTTTCGTTTCGTTTTGTTTTTTTATTTTATTTTCCGTTTGGTTTTGTAATTCGAATTGATTCGCCGTCACCTGCTGCCGCTGTCGCACACCATCAACACCGAATTCGATGTCGCTCGCTCGCACCCACAACCGACTGACTGACTGACCGACACCGCTCGTACTCTCGCGCGAACTCGCACAACACAAACAACGAACGCACAAACACACTGCAAACACGCTCCGACACTGAATTCAGAAATTGGTGAGAACGACGCTAGTGATAGTAGTGTTGTTATAGCTCCGGCCCTTAACAATAGCGACAAATTTGATGATCGGCCAATTAAGCATCATTCTTTTGTCTCAGAAGTTCCGGACGTGAAACACATGGAACGTGCTTTGTTAGGTCTTCTCGATGACTTCCATTCGGGGAAGTTGAAGGCGTTTGGTGAGTGAAACGTCCTCCTTTATGCCGACAGCTTGTGTGATTATGCCATGAATTGTTCAATTTCAGGTTCCGGTTGCACAATGGATCAAATGACGAAAATCCGTGAACAACAGGAGAGCCTTGCCAAATTGCATTTCGAACTGGCTGCCGCCGAGGAGGACTCGTTAGATAGCGGCTCGGACTTGAATGCGGCCAAGGCACAGGAGAACATGCTGCAATTGGTGCAGCGACTGGAACAGTTGTCGATATCAATTGAGCAGTTGCAAACCAGCCATACGGGCCTCTGAGTGGGCCTTCTTTTCGATGAGTGGATGTTTGTCTGATATAGTGTGTAGTACCGTTCCGAATGCGCGTTAAATTGTCTTAAATTGCAAGTTTGATTTTTTTTTGTATAACTTTGCGTGTAGTGGTTATGATTTACATTTATTTTTTTTATTTGTGTGAGATGCATTTTCTTCCCTACTACTTGACTAAGGGATTATTTGCGCCCTTTCGACGCGTCGGAAGTGAATCGCATTCTAAGTTTTGTAAGTCCGTTTGTATATAATATTTAGGCAAACGCGTGTTACATCGTTCGAAAAAAAAGAAAAAAACATACGAAAGTCTTTAAAAGAATTTTAAGCGTTTATTTTCGCCAAAAAGCGTTATTTTTCCTCGAGGAACCTATTGAATAGTTTTGCCTTCGCTTCTTTTTGTAAAAATAAATAAAAAAAATCAAAAGATGAGAAAACTTAATATATATGAAAAACTGTCTTTATATACTTTATTATTAAAAATCGATTTGATTATATTTAAAATAAACAATAAGTGGGCGTTTTTTAAAACGAAAGTATACATTTTTGTTTCATTTGCAAGTTTTTAAGGAAATGTTACAACTTTCAGAGCAACTTCGTGTCTTATTACACACCTTACCCTTATGTCCGCCGAACTGCGAAGTCGGTTGCGTTCTTGTCACTCCGCTACGTCTTCACCCAATGGCGTGGTATCGAGATAATACAAGCATAGCTCGAGATCAAGAAACATTAGCCTGATGTACGGAATAAGACGTATAGACCAAATAATGTCTACGCTGCCGGACAATTCTAGTGTGTTCCATGTGGAACTATTTGCAATCCGGGTATATGTCGTCAAGTAAAAATACACCCAAATATCCTACCAAGAGTAAAGTTGCCATAAATGTTAAAGCTACGTCAAAGCTTCTGACTTCTTCAATACACACTCTAAACTTGTAGAAGAATACAGAGCCAAGCCAGCATCATTAGAAGGCCAGCTAAAAATGTCACTAATCTGGGTTCCAGGTCACAGTGCCATCGCAGGAAATGCGAAGGCCAACGAACTGGCTTAGCAGAAAGCTGCCATTCAGTCCTAGCTTGCTGTGGAGGTGCACACTCCAATGCAACCAGTCAAGGCTAATGTCTCTACGCACTTCCCCATCACAGATGGTTCATAATGGAAAACTGTGCTACATCAAGAAAGATATGGCCTGAGTATACCCAATCCAAACGATGTCCTTTGGTGAACCCGGCGTGATGTCGCTAGATTATTGGCGGAAAAAGATCATACCGCAAAACTAGGTATCCCACACTACACAAACTTGTGCAGTGCAGCTACACTGCTGAGGTGAAGACCTTACCACATATCATTTGTTGCGGCCTAACTCTTGCTAGAGCCAGGCAGCGAGCGTTTCAACTCACACGTTACATAGTGCTATTTAGATTTTCACTGAACCACATACCTACGCGTGTAGCGTAGGTCACAACAATGCTTTGTTAAACCAAAAGTCGAATTCATATGCCAATTTAAGACTAGTAAGTTTTCAAATGTACGACATACGCACTAAGAAAATTCACATACAAACTTACATCGCCGTACACTCAGAATTTTCTGATTCAGTTGCTATTACCAGAAAGTCGCAAGGAACGCAGGATTTTGATGGTTTATTACGCAATTGGGTACAAGTTACAGATTATATGGTGTGGACTGACTAAAGGGGAACGCACGCATTACCTAGTCCATAAATTTTCGAAGCTTTCTGAAGACAGCTAAAGTTATGAAATATGCTCCAGTTGCAAATGTGTATAATCTTATGGATTACCCTCAATCCCATATATCCTGATCATTCTACCGATGAAGGCCCTACTTTAATAGTGCGGTCAATACTATTTCCAAGTCATATCATAGCACCAACTCTAAAACGTACGAAGAAATTTATCAATTTTGTGGCAATTTGGCGCCCAACCATGATCGCGAGTTATAAGCGCACAAAATTATATGGTTTGGGGGTTCACTTATGTATCAATGTTTCAATATTTATGCCGCTCGACTTTAGCTTTTTTATTTCCTGTCATTTCAACTGTTTTTTATATTTAGGTTTCTTCTATTGGTAAATAATCCTCGTATAAGGTCAGCCATTCACTGCACAAGATAACTGCTTGAAATGATATTTTAAAATGTTACCAAAAATCAAAATCGTGACCAGAATACTAGAGAATCGTACTCAGATCGTTTGTCTATCCAATTTGGAGGTACCCCGATTGGTTCTTCGTCGGAAGAGACTTGAGAGACCACACGATTACTAGAGCTTATAGGAATCTCTCACAGCGACTTATCAAGATTATGAAGGGACAAGAGGGAAGAGCGACTATACCCCAATGCTATGGAATATGTTCATCGTTCGCAATTAACTGAATGAAGTTTGGAAACTGAAATCCATTATCTACTCAGACGGATGGGGTCGGAAGTTGAGGTATTTTATACAAATTACCAATGACTTTTATTCACGTTCAAAATTGTCGAAATTTACGGGTTGTTGAGAAGAAGACAAGGATTGGATGAATTGATTACACCGCTGTACTGGTTTGCAATTTTGGTTGTATTTTCTTCATCTGCTGATGATGGAGAGAGCATTAACTCCTCGCGGTCTGATCTTCAAAAATAAATGAGTAAAGAGATGTCTTTCTTCGTCTACTTTCTTCTAGTCCATAAAAGAGAGGAATGTGAGAGTAGTGAAAGGCCCTTGTATTTCACTTATACAATGCTCGTTAATTCGCCCCAATATGGCAATATGGCGATACGTGAATTTCGTGGGATAAATGGCGGCCGATTCGTCAATTTTGTGGAAAATAGTGGCTAATACGTGGATTGTGTGAGGAAATTGCCATATCACCCTATTGCTGCAGACAGAAACTCCTATAACCAGGAGCTTAATTAATTTATGAACCACTGTGTTGTTGTGTAACGACCGAATTTTCAAATAAGGAGATCTTATATCAACCCCAGTACTACGGTTGGGGAAGGAGTTCAACTATTCTCAAGAGCTCACACGTAATCACAGACACGAGGCGAAAAGCGTGTAAAAACGCTGTCAAGGGGCAAGAGAGGGAGATGATGGACATCTCTTTATTCATTTATATCTGCTGATCTTTTAGCAGTGCCCATGTATCTAGGGATTGCTTTGAATCATTCTGCAGATTTGGTTTATCTTCTTTAGATTCTAGACGATCGTGTCTGGCAGTTTAATCTTACCCTCGAGTGTCCCTCGAAGCAAGCGGAACTGAAAACCTTAGCAGTTATCGCTTTTAAATCCCCCAAGAACTCAATTGTTAGTAATGACGGGTGAAAGTGAGTAAAGAGTAAAGAGAAAGTCAAACGAATGTAATAACAACGAACAATTTGTTTTAATATATACTTTCCTTTTATTTATTTTTAATATGTATATAACATTTATTTATTTCTCATTTAATAATATATATAAATTTGTTTTGTTTTCATATAGTAATAATAATATATATCTTGTCCATATATAATTTTTTTTTTGTTGTTTGTTTTCATGTTTCTTTTTAATTGTATATAAATGATTATTAAAAATATATATATGATTTTTTTGTTTATTTTATATTTTTTTTCTAAGTTTTTTTTATGTATTCTCATACTTTTTCATTTTCCTTAATAATTATTTACAAAAAAATAAAACGATAACGTAACATTCATAATGATAGGGATTTATGCAGTTATAAATTATTTATTTATTTTTGTCTGTATTTTTTTTCATTCATTTTTTCGTTTGATTTTTTTTTTCAATAAAAAAAATAGACAGCAGGCAAATGTTTGATTTACTTATCGGTTGCAATGGAGCAACGCACAACAGGGTTTTGTTGTCATTTGCATGAAAATTAACGAAGCATTCTGTGTGTGTGTTGGTTTTTCTTTACAAATACGTTTTATTTTTACAAATATAAATAAAGTAAGTTTACATAGTGAGTACAAAAAGTAGGGTGAACATATACAAAATAAAAAATAGAACAAAATACATACATATATAAGAGATATTCGTTTAAAAAGAAATTCGGAATAGTGTTTTTATTTTATTATTAAGTTTTTATTTTTTTTTATTTTAAATTGTTTTATGTTTTTTTTATTATTTATTAATAGTTTTGTGGAATGATAACATTTTTTTGTTTACGTTTTAATGTAGTTTAGGTAGTATTATTCAAAAAGAAGGGCATCCTTTCACAATGAGAGCGATGGCGGTAAGTAGGGAAAAAGAGGAAATCATAGAAAATTGAGAAAGAATACAAAATGGTTATGATTTGCGTTTGATTTTCTGTCAAGAAAAAATTCTCTGAAGCTTCCTTTGTTTCGTTTTAAGATATAGAATAATACTTCTTTACTCCTCTGTTGTTGTTTTTTTTTTAAATATTTTTGTTCAGCTTGTTGTCACCGCTAGCGGTGTTATCTATTAATTCTTCTGTTTGTTTCAATGTGTTCCTTACTATCTAGAGTTTTATCATAGAAATGTATTAAAGCATTTTATTCATTCATTAAGAGTTAATTGATTTTTGTTTAGATTTTCTTTTTCTTTAATTGATTCATATGCATATAGAGGTTTGTTTACATATATTCTATATATATATATTCTAGTTGAAAAACAAAACAAGAAAATGAAACTCATGGATAAACACAAACGACAAGTAAATATAAGATATTTATCTACGTACATATATAGGTTTTTTTCTTCAATTTCATTTCTTATTCTTTTTTGATTTGCGTGTGTGTACACATTTGAAAGAAAAAATCTTCATCATATTGCATTGTTTTCCCCAGTTCTTAGAAAAAAAATTAAAAAGACCACGTTGCACTCATCACAACGCATCATAAGCGAATGAAACAAAATCCTTAACATATAATCATTTCGGACTGTAAACATGTAAATATTCTGTAAATTCTAGCATATGGGATTGTGGTTGTTTACACTTTAATTAGCTATTGTGTGTTAGCCTGTAGCGTTGAAAAATTCGTTGCATTTCATAATTCTTTTACATTGTTATTGTTTGGTTTTCCTTCCCTCATTGGAATGTATTGTGTTTTGTTTTGTTTTGTTTTAATACTTTATTTTATTTTGTTTGTTGTTAAGCAGATTGCCTGTGCACAATCAACTCAGATTGTACAAGGAGACGGCAAACAAAAAAATACGGAAATTTATTTTGTTTGTTTCAGGTACTACAAGAAGCAATAAATGAATTCAGAATATTGCACGTATATGTATATGTGTAAGAATGTAATATATAAATAAATAAGAAAACAACAAAAAAAATGTACAAAGAACAAAAACATAATATTCTTGCGAAATAAATTCAAGGAATGGTGCAGTTTTTTTTTTAGCATAGAAGTACATGTCAATTGCTTAAAGTCTGTTGCAGGTGAGTTTGAGTTTGAACTTGTCAATTATGGAGAGAAGTTAGTTGCTTGCCAAGCAGGAATGAGAATGCAGAACCCAGAAAGTGACGTAGCTTGCCCAAAAAATCGAAGTGGATTTACAAAAGTCGAGCAGATATAAAAAATATTTAAAAACACTTCGCTTAGTGCCCTAGATGTCCTCTGGTAATAGCCAAATGGTCAAAAATTCGCACCTACTAGTACATGTGTTTTTTTTCAGGGCACAGGCGAGGTGGTCTATGACACAAGTTGGCACATGTAGTCTTGACTATAGAAAAGGTGTTACAGAATGTGGCATTTTCTGACTGGGTCATACGAAGATATCTTAGATACCTTTGATGGAATTACAAGCAAATGCATGAAATTTAATTAACGAAGAAGATCTACATTAAGTAAATTCTCATCTCTGTTCCATTTTTCATGATTGAAAATGTATGTTACTCTAACGATAACAGTGTCATTTTTTGGAGAGTTCATATCGATAAGAAAGATTGCGACCTCGATGTTAAATGAAGAGATAATTTTAGGTGCAGCCGTTTAAATTTAGTCTGTTCGACTTTTAAGATCTTACATTCACGTATTGATCTCACATGAATGTATTCGCGTGCTTAAGCAATGCTAGCAATCTCGCAGGTATACGGAAGAGTGAATCTCTAAATTAGTTTCTAGCAGGAGGATATGACGATGTAACAAAGGACTCAGGTATCAAATATGTAGAAGCAAATTAAAGCCTCAATTAACAGCCAGCGCAATTGAAAGGGATATTAATTTGAAAATTTAAAATTGAGGCAGGTTCTTCAACAAATTCTAGGGACACAAGGGCAATTCATTTATTAGTGCGATTTCTCCTTCTAGATTTTAAAAGCAGATTTTACAAGTGTTGGAGTGGTTGACTGTTGGTAGCGGCAAAACACTTATCCGAGAGTAGGCCCGTTGTGTTACCCCACAATCCAATTAGCGCACTGTGTTATGCCATCTATTTAAGTTAAGAAGAAATCGGTAGACGGTCACGGTTTCATTTTGATCTGTTGTTGACAGATGTTAACATATAATACCGACTGGAGGACTGAGCTAACAAGGTAAGCCGAGAGAGCTTCAGAGCAATTATTAAATAAAATATTGCAAAATGTTGATATAAGGACATTTCAGGTGGCTCATTTGTTTCGTGTAGTCCAAGAATCAAAGCAGAGGACGACCGCGTCTACTGTGAGATACAAGAGAAAGAGACGAAAGCCAAAATGCTGTGTGCGATTGAAGGCCCGAAATCGCGATAAGTGGAGAGGCTTTGTAATTAAACACTGGTCTGAATGGTTTGCAGCGGTACACAACAAAGAAGAAATGTTCGATATTCAGATTTAGTTGGTGGGCCACCGCGAGTCAGGTGTTGTAGACAAATGGAAAGGCACCTCAAGCAACTATGCGTGTGAAACACGAGACAGCTAGCAAAAGATCAGTTGTAGACGTTTATTGGTTGAGACCCAGGTCTACCTTGGACGCCACCATAAGTAAGTAAGTAAGTATAGTCAAAGACTCCCGCAATTTAGGCGACTGCGAGACATATTTAAGAGACTTGACTCACGAATCCACGAAATGATTTTGGAAAACTATCATGGGTCCACCTTCTGCAACATCATGGGTCACTTTTGTTCTCTTGTACGAGTGAAGACGATCTATCACTCTCTGTCGAACAAATACACGCCAATTAAAGTTAAGAAAATAAACACTGCGAACATAATAAACACTTCGTTCAGTTTCGTTAAGTTTGATCACTAAATCTAACTTAGGTGGGAGCAGAGAGAATCAATCTCTGTGAATTGTAATTGAATTTGTTGGCTGTGGCCCACGTTCACCTCGGGCTGTAGGCCGATTAGAAAAAGGAGACGTGTCCCAGTCCTTCACGAAATCTGGACGATTAGAAGCAGAAGTTATGCTGCTTTGTCTCGGCCTCGGATAAATGTGCGGTCTTGATCACTGAAAGCAACCTGACACCATCGCGGAACATCGGTATGTGAAGTACGTTTGTAGATAGAGATCATTGCTTTGATGGTATTTATGGTAGGATTTAACAGGAGCTCGAGAACCTGAATCCCAAACGAGACTAAGAAAACGACTAGGTCGACGCGGGGAATATCAGTTTTTGTATTTCTGTTGATTTCTACGTTTAGTGCATCGTTACTGTTCAAATATTTAGGGACAGACAAATCCAGGTATAAATTCCGTCGCTTGATTACCTCTAAGGCTTAGAAGTGTGCAATGAGTGCTGAGTTCTCAATTAAACAAGTCTTATGTGTGTG
Organism: Eristalis arbustorum; assembly: GCA_916610145.1. Lineage (NCBI taxonomy): Eukaryota > Metazoa > Arthropoda > Insecta > Diptera > Syrphidae > Eristalis > Eristalis arbustorum. Next base: position 27,816,511 of record OU744317.1, read on the forward strand.
TTTTCGAAAAATACTGAACTGAAATGTGTACAAAATTTACGAAAATACCCCCGACACCACGTCGAACATTAAGACAATTTCAAATCAAATTTGAAGCGGTCACATAGCCAACAGTTTTCTTGTTCTAGTTCAACTAGTTCAAACGTTTCAACAAAGCTTCTCCACAAACTCAACTGCAATCAACCAGCGACACATAGAAAAAGGAAGTTAAATTAATGCTGCAGTTTCTTCTTTAAACCACAATCCTTATGCTACGCATTTTACTGTGTCTGTGTGGGTGTGTGTTGGCTGTGTTACTGCGCAAAGTATATGTAAAAATTCAAACATCAAAATCTTAATTTTTGTCATGGACCATCAACAGAAGCTGAAAGAGAATATCTAAATCATACGTTCAATCGATTATTGTATTTCAATTGTATACATCAATTTGTTTTGTTTTGTTTAACTTTCACTTGTAGCACATGTAACAGTAAATACAATTCAGAGTGAATTGTGACGAGACAAATATTCTGTCGTATTTATGTTTTTTTTTATTTACACATAATTGAATCAATTTATTTATTTATTTACTTTTTTTCTTTAATAATTACTATTTAACATTTAGGACAATTCTTTCATTTTTTTGTGTTTTGTTTTTTGTTTAACATCATTACGTTTGTGTATTTTTTTTTGTTTAGTTTAATTAGTTTAAATTTTTCCTAAGCATTTTCTTGCCACTTCCACTTCCACTTCAGTTTATCATTTTGTTAAAAATTTTATCTATACTCATAAACCATACATACATACTATGCTCTATATACCATATATATATATCAGAAGGGAAAAAGGAGGATACAATCGATACAACTAAAGATTCACCTTTGAGCAAGAGAGGATTTAAAAAATGATACAGTAAATAAGAAACAAAACAAAAAACGTGTACGTAAGTTTACCTCGAACCCCTTGAATAATGCACATTAAATAAATTCCTTTACATTCTATTCTCTATGTATATATATTTATTATTTCTAATGGAAGTGATACAAATAAAGCCAGCGAGCGCGCATCGTAGAACAGGGGCACGCGCACACATTGCGAACGCGGTGCCGCCGATGAGGAGAACAACGAGAGAGGGACTGAATGGTGAATGGCGGGGCCGTGGGCCGTGGTCGGGCAGGGCATAGAAGACCTAACAAATATGCACCTCACTTAAGAAAGGTCGTCGACGACGAGGCCGAATGTGAAAATATCGAAATTAAATTAAAAAAAAGCAAACAAATATATATATATAATAAATTTCATTCAATTCTCACTGTCTACACCTCTCGCTCTTCCACTCTCCCACTCTCTCTCTCACACACACTTTATCTACCTTTCCTCCGTTTTGATCTGTCTCATTTTGTCTAGACTTTTACACCCCATTTATTATTTATACAAACATAACGTATAGTATATGTGTATATGTATTTGTTTTGTGTTTTTTTTTATTTAATTTATCTCATAAGCATTTTCACTACAGCGGCAAATAGAATTGCAAAGAACAAAAATGAAACCATAAATAAGACGGCCTTCTCCTGATCGGTGAACCGCTTTCGGTTTGTGTATAGTGCACTCAATTTACCTGTAATACGTCGTATAGCACCGTTATTGGCCATTTCGGCAAGAACACCACCACCGGCAGCGCCACCACCACCACCACCAATACCACCAGCATTACCATTACCACTATGATTTATACCATGATGATGATGATGATGCAGAGGTGCCTTTAGTAGAAGTTCATCACAATTACTATCGAAATTGGCTAAGTCATTGGCACTGAGTGGTATTAGCCCGAAGGCGCTACCACCGTCGACACCGTTTGCGGCATTCGAACCGATTGCCGATGCACTAACGGAACGATGATGCAGGTGATTTGTGGTGCCATTGCCACCCACAAGCATTGTGGACGTCTGCAGATGACGACTGTGATGACTGTGAATGTGCGAATGCGCATGGGAATGCGTATGCGCATGATGATGATGATGTAGATGGTGTGCATGATGGGCAGCGAACGCATTACCACTGGCTGCTGCGGCAGCTGCTAATGCCGCTGAACTGGCTGCAAAGAGATTTCCATCGATTGTATCGATTAGCGGTGCCTGATAGCGGAAGGGACTGGTAAATTGGCCGGTCAGCTCGTTGCCTTTGGAAGTGCACACACGAATGGGACACACACGGAACTGGTAGACGGCGCCAGGTTCAAGATTTTCGATTGTCAATTTGGTATCTGGTCCTCGATAAATCTGCAAAAAGAAGGGCGCACTTCATTAACCACCCGCCCATCACTGGGTCATCGATTGTGATCACTCACCTGTTTGTAATCGCCATCTTTGCCAACGCAGTACTGCAGTGCATACTCAACGGGATCATTGAAGGAGTTCTTGCTGTTCTGCCACTCCAGGGTGAGTGGAGTGCTGAATGGACTCTGATTGCCTGGCAACAGGGCCGACGCAATGGGTGCTGAGTTGTTGCATGAGCTCATGCCGAACATACAACCGCTATCGAGTGCCATGCGTGGCGCTTTAATGAGTGCCGGGAGTGTGGCCGTCGTCTGGAAGGTGTACTCCTTCGAGTACTCCCCAATGCCTGCACGATCATTGCCAGCGCATATCCTGAACACATACGATGTCTGTTCCTGTAGTTTATTCACTTTGCACATGGCGTTCGTCCCACTGTATACCTGTTGAAAGTCTTTAGCTCGGTTCACGTACATCTCCACGTAGTACTTGGTGAAGTCCAGGTTCTTGCCGTCGCCCCACTTCAGCTTGATGAAATTGTGCCCCACACCGGTGCACTCGAGCTGTGGCGGCTCTGGTGGTGGCGGCAATGTGGTTATTTTCACATAACTCGAAAAGGGTCCAGCGCCAATGCCGTTTATCGCCTGCACACGGAACTTGTAATTGGTCTCTGGCGTGAGGCCAGTGATAGTGTATTCCGTGGAGCTGTCCTCGGTTGATATCGATTGCTCGGCGCCTTCAATGGTATAGGAAACAATTTCGGAGCCATTGCACTCGGGCTGGGTCCACACAAGGGAGACTTCGTTCGCTGTGAACTCGTAGTCTTGGATTTGCGGTGCTGTCGGAATGGCGGCCGGGGTCTTGGTGGACACCACCGGTGACCATTGACTGCTGCCAGCCACGTTGGATGCATTCACACGGAAGTAGTACAAAGTGAAGGGTAGTAGGTTTCGGATGTCTGCCGTGGTGTTGACGCCGCGGTAGCACATGTTAAAGCTATCGTTTGCCTCGCTGTCGGTTGTTGAGCTTTCCAGGCGGTATTCATTGATGGCGGCGCCATTGCACAGTGGCTCCTTCCATGAGACAGTCAGGTGAGTGGGTGAGCGCACCACAACGGCGGGTGCATCGGGGGCGTATGGTGGCGCTGCTGCGGCTGAGAATCGCATTGGGCCCGACCATGCGCCTGCACCAATACGATTTATCGCCCGAACACAGGCTTCGTACTCCTCGCCGGGTGTCAAATCCTTGGCAATGCAATAGGACTCCTTGCCGCGATAAATCACTGTGCCTCCGTTCAGCTGCACCTCGAACTCCAAGATGGGCGCTCCGCCGTTGTAGTCTGGTTTCTCGAAACGCAACACAGCCGCATAGGGACCCGGTGCCGCATCACAACGTGGCGGCTCTGGAGCTCCAGGTACAATAGCCTCCGTCGTCACGGTGCACACGTCTGAGTAGCCACTCAAGCCGCCAGGACCCTCGCAGGACGCGCGGATCTGGTACGTTGTTCCGGGACACAGACGGTCGCACACGGTCTCCGGTTCACGTCCGGCGTATACACGTTCGAATTTTGGTCCAGAGCTGATTTCCAGGAAGTAACGAGTGATATCAGCCCCACCCCGATCATTGGGCGGATCCCACTTCGCTTTGAAGTAATTGCCGTGTATTTTGCCCTTAACCGCCGGCTTGGATGGGCGCCCTGGCCTCTCCGGGTGGGTCTTGTAAGCCACCTCTGAGGACCACGGCGAGGAACCAGCCTCGTTGTCTGACTTCAATCGGAACTGATACGACGTGGAGCGTCGCAAGTCGCAGCACTCGTAAATCGTCTCGGTGCCATTGTACATGTTCAAGTATCCATGGCCTGACTCGCGGTCCAGCATTTGAAGGACGAACTCGCCGTCTTGCGTGCGCCGTTCCCAGGCGAGTCGCAACGAAGTCGGTGTCGCCGAATGCAAGGTGGGTGGTTTCGGGGCCGACGGCGGATTGCCCGAAGTGGTGTAGGCCACAACGCCAGAATACAAGGATGGGCCGCACTCGTTCACAGCAGACAGGCGAAAGTTGTACACCGTCGACGGGAGCAACTTCGTGAGGATGTACTGTTTGCTCTTAGTTTTTGCAGCCTCCACAAAATGACTGCCTTTGCCCTCGTCGTACTCGAGGATGTACTGCTGTATGTGAGCGCCATTTGCGAAGGGCGCTGTCCAGCGCAAATGTAGGGAATTCCTTGTGCGAACGATCAATTTCGGTGGCATCGGTTGGTCAGGTTCACACGGTGGGGTTGTGAATTCAGTCGGCTCTGAGAAAGAACCTTGCAGTTGCTCATAGTGAACCTGGAATTGAAGAAAAAGAGCAGGGCGTGACACAAGGGTGGATGGAGATGATGGAGGGCGGGGGTTGACTTACTTGCAGTCGCACCACGTACTCCTGGCCGGGTTGCAGGTCCTGCACAATGCAATTGTATGATTCGCCCTTGTAGAGGCTTTTGTATTTGCATTCCTTGGTACGGTCGCTCAGTAGAACGTTGTAGCGGAGGTCTCGTGTGTTAATAAGATTATCAGTGATTGCTGGGGCTTCCCAGATGATTTTTGCAGCGCGTGATGTAATGTCGATAACCTAAGAGAAATCAGAAGAGGAGGTGGTTAGTGTCGTTTCCTTGAGAGACTCTCGAATGAAGGCGTCTACCTCCGGCTTTTGAATGGCTGACAGCTGTTCGATTATTGTTTGGGTATCCTCCTCATCCTCTGGCACACTGGATGATTCTTCGCCATCTTCGGATGTACCAACAGATGAAGCTCCATTTCGGGATGTTCGTCGATGATGATGACCGTTCAGATCATTCTTTCGTGGTGATGGTGAGTGTGCTGGTGTTGACATGCCGGAATCTGGTTTGCCAACAAAAAAAAGAACATCATTTAATTAGTATTGGCAAGCTCGTGGAATCTCATTCATTGAAGCAATTAATTTAAGACACTTGGCCGCTTTGCTTTCTGCTGTGTCCGACGCGTGCAACATGACACGGAAACATGCAAAATCAATTATCCGTGAATTATCTCAGATCTTTTGAAGAATTACTCCCTCCTCCCTCCCAGAAATGTACTTACTTATTTCACGCTTTTGATCCAATTTACGCAGCAATTTCGTGTGTTGACGCTGCGTTCGTTCGTCTTTGTGATAGTTATTATTTGGCGGCGATGGGGAATGTGGTGAATGTGACATCTGTTGCGGTGGCAAATGTCCACCAGTCATGGGATGGAAATGCGTTGGTCCACCACCCGGTCCCGGTGGGAATCCGGTCGGCAGAGTCGAGTAAAAGTGTGATGTGCCATTTGTTGCAAGCTGTAATCAAACAAAAACAAAAAAACATGAGTGATGAGCTTCACTTCAAAGGCATTTGCAAATAAGATAAATATACTTTGAAAAGAATTTTCGGTTCGGGTAAATTTGATGGATTCTCCTCGTCTGACATTGCGTTCGTCGCTCGAATTTTATGAAAATGTCTATACGCCACGTAATCTGAACTAACTTTCCGGCCACAGTTGATAGCTTTTCAGAACTCTGTTTGAACAGCAATCAGCAATTAATTCTTATCTGTTTCAATACGTTTCACATTTTTTTTTGCAGTCGCTGCTTGATGAATGGAATGGAAGAACGACAACAAAACAAACGGCATTTACATACAAACAAGCGTGTGGAGCAGCCGATCGAACGAGACGGAATGGGAGAAGCGAACTGACGTCCAAAACGTCACCTGTTTGTAGAGCTTTTACTGTTTTGGAGAGTTTGACGTTGAACAGGTGGAAATTTGATAATTTATTTGACGGTGACTGAGTATAGCTCAGAAGCTCAGAAGATCTGCGAACTGGGGAGAATAATGCCAAGAATAATCAATGATCAAGAATGAGATATACATTATTCTTGTATATCTGGTTTTTGTAGGCTTCAGAAGTCAGCATGAAGGCCTCGTTTGAACTGCCGCAAGAGTCAAATAAGTATGATTAGCATGTAATATTGACATCTGTGAAGAGGAATCCTACTATTTCTAGGGCGATTAAGAGTGTTCATGTGGCAATATTCAACAGCGACTGCAATGCATGTACTTAATTGTCTGACAAGAATTTAATGACTGTGAGCCCATAAAATTATAATGACCGGCTGCACGATGTCGTACAGAACAGAACTTCGTGTTTTTTTAATGTGTCTGGAACCCTTGTTGAACGTGTTTATTACTTAATTGGATGAAGTTAGAGCAGATTTAAGAAAAAAACAGCAATTGCCGTGGGAATGAAAGATCACCACTAACCGATGCGAGCTACCTATAAGAACCAGCTTCTCTGTCTGCTTAGGAGGAGTTGTTCACAAATTCTGGGATTACCGTAAAGTTGGTAAAGATTCAATCTGAGTGGCAAAATATAAGACCGCGATTAAGACGCTTTTAAAAAAGAGAAATGTCCTAAACTTCAATTTTATTTTTAAAAATGGGCTGCCAGTGAAAGTGCCTGCAACTTAGACCATTGCTGGTCGCATTGTGATACCCAGTGCCATTAATTAGATCCCAACGACAAATGGTGACTGGACAAGATTTGAAAACCAGATAAATGTATTTTAACTTTTGCTTTCACTGGAATTGGAATCAGGGATACCTCTAACCAAGGGCAGGCACAGCATCAACTGCACCCTCCACTCGTTCCATTCACTGTAAGCAGAGATAAAATCTGTTTTGGAGAGTTGAAGGAGGCTAGCCCCATTTCCGTCAGCAACACCTGAAAATGTAACACACAGCAAGGATATTTTTTTCTTATTACAACATCCACTTTGTGTGTCGCTACTGTAAGAAGAGGACTCGATTGTCTACCCCCAAATCTCTTCAGCTAATGTAAGCTCTGATGGGCTCTGGCTCAGGCTCTTCAAGCTGTCCATGCAGCCTACATAGCCCTGCCACATCAGGCATTGGATCCTTAGACGGCTGGTACTGTACAGTTCGTGGTTGAATCTTAGCCTCTAGATGCCAACGATCGCATACAGAAATAATCGGCATGTTTTTTGACTACTCAGTACTCAGCAAAGAACTGATTCTCAATAAAACTCTGCAAGCTGTCCATGCAGCCTACCTAGCCCTGCCACATCAGGCATTCGATCCCTAGCCGGCCAACGATCGCATACAGAACTAATAGGCGTGTTTTTTGACTACTCAGTACCTAGCACAGAAATTATTCTCAATAAAACGCTCATTTACTGAGAATACTTTTCTCCCAAAAGCTGGTACGTGTGTTTATGTCCATTGCATTAGATGTAAAAATACTCTAGTGTAAAAAATAAGTGAACTTTAGTTCTCAAAACCAAAGAAAATACACAAATAATGGATAGCCAAACGAAACGGAAAATGCTTTCCAAGATTTTTAAGAAACAACACCGATCGATGATTAGTTCACCCTTTAATAAACAAATAGTTTCCTCTGACGTCATCTGTGACTGAGATTTTTTAATGCGTCCCATTCAGATATAACAGTGAAATTTAATGAAGTTTTTACTCAGTATGTTGTTTTGCAGTTGTTTCGCGTGTAAAATCTTACTGAGCTGAGTACTGAGTTGTAAAAATAACACGCCTAGTATTTCCTCATGAGACTTTTGCGTTCAGCATGTCTGTGGGCCATAACTTCCATGATCAATGACTTTTATAAAGTCAGCTTGGTTCCTCGAGAGATTCTATTACACAATAACCTCTTAAGCACGGAGAATTTTTGAACAAACAAACCTTATTTTGCCTATGAGCTCGGTACTGAAAGTTGAAGTTGCTCCGGGTACTAACAACATCATTTTCGCATTTGGTCAAGATGTAGATGTTCTTCTTTTCTCTAAGAAATCTATCTCAATGCTAGGAATAGTCTCATTGACCTCTGTGTTCTGCCAATCACGTCAATGTCACCCCTATATGCCTACAGACATGAATGGCCATCGAGCGACGGGAAGATCGTGGCTCTATCTAGTGGTCTGCGAGTTTTGCACGATCTCTTGTTTGGTTTTGCCTAATTTCTGTACCACCTGACGAGTGTGGCAGAAATGAGAAACTAGACATGACCTACTTCTTTGGACGCTTTCATATGTCGTCTTGAAAAAATTGTCAAAAATAACATTTTGATACTTTAGGCGTTCCCACAAGACGTCAACGTTAATCGATACTTACTTACTTATCAGGCAGACGAACCATGAAGGGTCTGAGCCTGAGCAATTGCTGCCTTCCATCGGTAACGGTCCTGGGCACGCTGCTTCCAGTCATCAAGGCCAAGCTGTCTTGCATCCGCGATGACTTGGTCTTTGTACCGGAGATTCGGTCTTCCTCTCCTTCTCGAAACGGGAGGCTCGGATTCGAAGACCCTCTTTGCTGGAGCGTTGTTGTCCATTCGCTCGATGTGGCCGAGCCAGTGTAGTCGACAGATTTTTGCCTTCCGGACTACATCCACATCCTTGTACAGCTCGTGGAGTTCGCGGTTGTGTCTTCTCCTCCATTCGCCTTCCTCGCAGACGGGACCATATACCCGAGGTAGAATTTTTCTTTCGAAGGCACCAAAAATCAGCTTTGCAGTCTTACTTAATGTCCGGCTTTCGGCTCCATAAAGTAGGACTGGCAGAATAAGGGTTTTGTAGAGCATGACTTCGGTCCTTCGAGTCAGGAGTTTCGAGCCCAGTTGTTTTGACAGACCGAATTAGCATCGGTTGCCAAGGGCGATTCTACGTCGGATCTCCACTACGATGCCATTCGTAGAGCGTTGATCGATACTTGGTGCAAACGAACCTGAAACAGGAATCCTGGGATCGCTCGTTGGAGACGCTCTCCTCCGGTGCTATTTTAAAGAGAAGATGCCTAATTGTAACTATCATCAGCGAGTCGAGAGTATTTGCGTCCATCGTTACTTAGATCGAGTAACTAAGTACATAACTCTGCCTTACAGCGGCATGGAGAAGTGATTCTTTAAAAGTATTAACGACGGCTCCAATACCAGATGTACATCTTGGTCCCGGTAGGTTTCTGTTCGATCTTTGTATCAATTGGATAATTGCCCTCTCGTAGGTCGATGAAGAGTTGGCTTGAAGACTTTGTGTACTTCTGTTTTTACTCGTTGTCAAGCCCAGAGTTTTTCTTTCTCAGTGATGGCAGCCTCTTTGGTAGCTCCTTGACAACGCCACCAATCTTCTATGATTGTCTATTGCCGGATTGTTCTTACAGAGTTTCACACTCGATTCTGGTGTTTTGCGTGGATTGTGCGAGTTCTTCGATCCGATTGTATGTTGGCTCCTCAACATCCACCAGAGTAATGAAAGAGTGACTCACGTCGATCAACTCGATTGCAGTTCTTCTCGGTTGAATGTGAATAGATCATGCGATCGTTCATGTTGGAGTGCTAACTACAGAGAATGTATAACCATCTGAATTTCCACCTGTTTGAGCCCGGTCTCGAAGTAGTGATAGGAAAGCTGCGTTTCTCGACGACACCCGCAAACATGTCATCTTGCCCTTCATACTTTTGAAGTCTTCTAGATCTAGCACTGTTCGTATGGCTTATTTAAAATATTATAAAAGTAATTCCTCTCCTCGGTAAATATTTGTTGTCAGCATTGCATTGGAGGCAACACTTCCCCAGTTCACCTCTGCAGAGTGGCCAGAACAAAAATCCCCCTGTGGGTGGAAGCCCACACGCGCGTTCATCACTCTTATATTGACTGAGAGAATGATCAACACGCTCTTGTCAATTGCCGGGCAATTATTTATCTCACCTCTCTTCTCGCTTCTGTAGGTTTGTGTACATTTTACGAATTAAAAGCGATTCTCTCGACCAACATGAGCAGCGAAACCAATTCAACGAACCCAACAGAGAAAGGAAAGAAAAACCGTCCATACATTGCGTAGAATAAGGCAAACAGAACAAGAATCATAGAAACAAATTCAAGGCTCTTCAAGCGTGAATAATGGGCATGGCTCGTATTTTAGTACGATACACATTATTATTTTTTTTCATTTTTTTTTGCTGTGGTCTTGTTTTATTATCCTCATATTTTGTTGAAGGAAACTACATACTTTGCTGTGCGGCCATTGTACACACATGAATGTCTACTTTGTTTGCTGGCTGTCATGCTATAACATGGCGACAACAAAGGCAACCAACACCACAAGCATAAACAGCGCCAACAGCAGAGCCCATCTAGGAGAGATAGAGAGGCTAGTGGACCATTTTTGCATAAATTTCTTCTTTTGTCCCCAGCACTTGGATTTTGTTTGTTGTTTGTTGTTTGCACTCCTTCTGTCTCCCTCTGGTCGTTCTGGTTTTTGACATATGCCAACCATAATAGTTATTATGATTGTAATAGAACAAGAATTAGGGCGGCGGGGAGGCATTAAATATTTTTATAGCACTCATTATGGACATTTAAATTTATTGCGCATTTTTTTGCTTCCTTTCTTGCCTTGACTGTAGGTGGTCGGGTAAAGTGGGGAGTTTTTCTGAATTGCTTGCTCTATTTGCTTCGAGAAATATGCTCTCCTTTCGAGAATTTGCATATTAATGGGATCTTTCGAGGCATTTTTTTGATTTGTTTTACAAGAGACGGACGGGTGGAGGTAGGTAGGGATGCTCTTAGAGATGGAAGATCTTTTGTGCGAACCCATTGGTGTTCTAATTTGATTCTGAAACGCGAGGAAATCGAAAATTGACGAAGTTAAACCCTTTCACACGTGGATGTTTAATTCGGTTGCGAATAGACACGCGTTGAGGGGAAAGATACGGAAGAGATTTTGTTGAAAAGAAAAGATTGCAATTTCATAAATCTAAACTGACTTCTTTTTCAAACGTGGATATTATTATGGTTTTGATGAGATTATGTATGAAATGATGAAAGCATACTCGTCCTCACATCATTTTGTCAATTTAGGTTATGTTAGCGTGACTATAGGGGAGAAGATTCGAGGCCGGTGTGGTACCACCTGTGATATCATAAGTCGAAATTGGTTCTGAGGAACAGAGTGGAAAAGGTGGGAGATTTAAGCAATCGAATACCCAGAAATGATACACTGTGACAGCAAACATCCATTTCGTTCAGTTTCGTTCAGTATTGATTACTTTAATGTGAGTGGATTGAATCGATCTGTACGAACGTAATGGCAGTTGGGATTTCGAATTTTGATCGATTTAAGCCCAGAACCAACAAAGGACAAATTGAAATTTTACGACAAAATTGTCAAGGACTGTCAGCACTGTCCTAAGGTCTGCAGACTACGTAGGAACCCTACTACAATAGACGTAAGAGTTACCTCAAAGTTGAATAAAACAGTCTGAACCTAAAAAAGCACTTCCTTGAGTTTCTTTCAAGTTTGCTTGATTATTTGTAACGGAATTGGATGTCAACCAAAAAGGCGATCCCACCTCTTGCAACAACTACAGTAGTATATCCGTGCTCAATGTCGCCTACAAGATCCTATCCAGCGAACTATGCGAGCGTCTGAAACCATTTGCACCGCACTTCTCGGCACGTACCAGTGCGGTTTCCTGCCCGGTAAATCGACTATAAATCAAATCTTCCCACAAAGGCAAATCCTGGGGAAGGCCAGCGAGTTTAAAATCGATACTTAAAATCTTTTCATATATTTTAAAGGCTCACACAATAGCATTCATCGCAAGGATTCAACTATTTGGAATGATAGGCGAATTCGGGATCGCTTAAAACTTATCCGGTTTTTTCGCACCATGCTAACACATAAGCGATGCGCAGTGCAGTTCGGATTAAGAACCTCTAAACTGTTTGAAACCGGCACCGGATTTCGGTAAGGAGACTCGCTGTTTTTTGGTTTTTTCAATTTTGTATATGGAGAAGGTATTGCGACGGGCAAACGCAAGGGACACGGAAGGCACTATCTTCCAGAAGTCAGTCTGATTGTTGGGATACTCAGCGTCGCGCGAGTTACACAAATGCAACTCAACAAACTTGCTGACGGAACATTTGTGTTTCTGACCGCAAAATTATAACTCGCGTTCGTACAATTGAAAACTGTCTGAAGCGACCTGGTCTAAAGGGCAACAAGGACAAGGCAAAATACATGCTATCGAGTAAGAAACGATTCGCTGCACGCTATCTGGGCAAAAACAGAGCAATCGACAGTTCCAATTTTTAAGGTAGTCAAGGAGTTTTTCTACCTCGGTGCAAATGTGAACTTCACGGCTGACAGCTTAGTGAAGATCCGACGTAGATTCGTCCTTGTCAACTGATGCTGCTTCTGTCTAAAGAAACAACAGAAATCGAATCTTCTGACTCGAAGACTACAAGACTACTATTTTGCCAATCTTGCTTTATGGAGCTGAAACCTGGACCGTAAGCAAAACTCAAGAGCTGATTATTGGCGCCTTCGAAAAATTCTACGTCGGATTAATTGCCCCGTTTGTGAGGAAAGTGAATGAACGAGCAACACAACCACGTACTCTACCAGCTGTACCAGGATGCTACAACCCATAGATGGCCAGGGCCTAGCTTCTCAGCAACCACTCGTGATGTGCGTGGTATTGTTCTCTCACGATTGGAAGGGACCTACACTTTTATGCCGACTACGAACGGCCAAGTTTGTGAAGCTTTTTCTAGACAGGAAATACTCTTTGAGCAATGTCAGTGACTCGAACGAGGAAGGGCCGTGACAATTATTTTTGTCGCACAGAGCAGGAATCGAACCTACGATGTCGAGGTCGACGCACATACCCACAACGCCACGGGCCACCACGTCGTTCAGTTTATTTATGTCAATTATAGTTGAAGCTTGAAAACCGACGCCGAGGGGATACTCCGATCGATTGGAAGAGTATAATTGGCCAATGCATCGTCCAGTTAAATAAAGTGTCCCACAAATCTATCAGCACCGTCCGAATGTGCCTCACGTAGACATTCTCCCCAATCCACTTCAAATAAAACTCAAATGTACTGGCAGGCGAGAATATATTCTATGCTTGTTTACCAAAAAATGCCTATTACGCAAAGTAGTGATTAGTGAACCCTCCCGTCATCCCGTATCGAAATCGACTACCACCATTAACTCCGAACGAGCTGGCATTAATTTAAACATCATAACCCCGCTGTTCCATCACACCACGACGACGCCGACGCCGACGCCGACGACGCACAGTGTGTCACAAAAGCAATTAGAATTCCTCTAACTGCGTTCGCGTTAATAAATCTCAACCTCGCGCAAGACGAAGAAATAATTCCCGCAGCACACCCATTCCGCGCCCAGCCCGTCCATACGGGGGCACATCTAATTGGTGTGACCTCCCCTAAGGCCGCAATTACTCACTGTCAGTGATTTTGAGAAACTACTGCTGCTGCCGGTGCTGCTGAACACATCCGCTCTTCCGTTCTCGTTTGTCCAACAGAAATGCAAACATGAATGCACGCTCCCTCCTCCAACACCTGGAATTTCTGCGATGCAGATTTCAACACCAGCACCGGATCCGTGGGGCACGGTCAGCTGTGGAGGACGACGACGACGGCGATGGCCACCTGAGGAGAGTTGCGGCGGAACCTTGGGGAAAACCTATTTATTATGTTGTTGCTGGAGTTCCTTTTCGCGTTAATGCTCGTCAAGAGCCTGCAGCGGTGGCGGCGTTCATAGACGGCAGCGCATGCAACGGAGCCCCCTTTAATTATAACCTTGATGTCTGGAATGGTCGGGCCGTGGACGCGGCTCGGCGTTAGGACGTTTTTTCTTTTATTCATCTCGCCCGCTTGTCCGCCAGGCAAATTTAATGGACGATGAGTGACGGGCTCGTTGAAGGATGTCAGGCAATGAATGGGACTGCTTAAATGTTTCACTGGATACGACGACCATGCCGCTGGATGGTTGCCTCACTGGCTGCCTCACCGGTTGCCTGACTGGCTGAATGATTGATTTCGTTTAATATTAAGGTCTTGCTGGCAGAGGGCGTCATTTGATAGGTGTCAAGTGAGATTATTTTTTATTCGCTCTGCAGCTTTGACATGCGTCGCGATGATGTGGTCGGGATGGTGATTAAAATATTTTGTCATTCAGATGGCACCGCGTGCGTTGACAGATCATCACACCAGGTTGACATTTATAATTCGCTTTTTGACGGGGCTTTTTTTCTCATTTTTTGTTGTGTGGTTTTGTCCCGGATGCGGAGAGGAGATGGGAGTTTGTGGTCTTTTGTGACTAATGTGAGCGGGGGACTTTCGTGCGTCGGTGGCAATTAGAAGAGGGAGACATCGGTGCTAACCAGGTTATGACTTCCCAACAACCGCTTTCTCATTCATGAGGTAGGCTGGAATTCGGTTAGAGCAGGTAAGCTGCATTGTGTTGCCATGCGAACGGATTTGGGAGTCAATTCAACACATTTTTGGCATAAAAGCACCTTGAGCCATTAATCTAGCAAAGAGGCATGTTTCTTAGAACACTTGGGTCACGATATAATGGGGCTTGAAGTTCACAAAAGCTAGAAGGGTGTTCAAGAAGTGTTGGAGTGAAGCACTTGTTCGAGAAGAACTTGGATGCCGTGTAGTAACTATTTTTCGGTAAAATGTCAATTTTCTAAGTCCATTTAAAGAGGCCCATTACCCGGAGAGGAAGGATGTCGGTTTGCCCACGTAAAATATGCAGACGGCTAAGATTGAGGAATAAGCCAACATCATCTGGCTCGAAGCGCTTCACTGACGCAGGTATGGTATACTGGATCGCGGAGAACGGAAATAAGATCACCGATGAACTTGCTAGACAAGGTCGGAGATGGCTAGACTCTCCAGGATGCAGACAGAGCAAGCGCATGCTCCATAACGTCTGTGAGAAATCCCCGGCATTCTTGTTAGTGCTTGAGTGATAAGACTGCAGACGACTTATAGGTGGGACAGAACACCTTCGCTAATCATCTAAATGTGCTTTCCTGAGCGATGAACCCCTCTGCGTTGCCTGTGAGCAGAAGACGACGACTCTACAGAGCACTTGTACTGTCCCTGTCTCGCGTATGCTCGAATCAGGTGTCAGGTTTTCGGTGCTTAAGTGGTGAGAGCTAATGATGTCGGCTCCTCAACACAGAAGCGCCTGCAGGAAATTACAGCAAAACTAAGTAGCAGAACAGTGCACAATCTCTTGAGTCAGTGCAGTGCTTCAAAACCCACGACAAACAGTCTTGTAAATACTTTACAAAAGTCCCTTAAGACGTTCATGTTCACGTTGACCTACTTCGGCTTCTAAGACCTCTTTAAAGATTAAATCTTGAAAGTGATTTCCGTGCTTACACAGCACTAAGCCACGCCATCGATACCGTGTACCACAAAAGTAATCCTTCGCCAGTGTCCTCATGATCAATGTTCATCCTCATAAATTCAACCGCACGTTTCATTACTTATTTAGCCTCGGAATCTCTTCTCTAAATCGCCCCCACTAACTGGGGGCTTATCAAATTTTCATTCGGCCCAAGTGTCAATCCTCCCCAGAGTCAAGTGACTACACCTTACACCACCGCCCGAGAGCGAAGAAGACATTTGAACAAAATTAACGATAAACACCCCCAGGCGATTAAAGACATTCATTAATCTTCCCGCAAAACGCCTCCAAATTTCCTAAGCTCTCTCTCTCCCAGCAAAGCTGTTGGCTCGCGCACAAACACACACCAAAGGTCACCCACCCAGGTCGTCGGTAGTCAGCCGGCTGACACCGGTCGTTGCTAACAAACGACCACGTAACCTCTAGTCCGACAGCATATATTAGCGCGCGTAACCATCGTGTCCGTGATTACAACCGCATGGCGAGAATGCTGGCAACACACAACACATCAGGACACTAGCTCCGGCCAGTCGGCGTCGCACACAAACGGGGGACGTCGAGCAAGGCTGTGACCCAACCACACATGTATTCAGTGCTGTTTGGACTTCAAACGCTTTGCCTGTGTGCCCGCAATACCCAGAGGCATTCTTTAGCTTTTCTTGCTTTCGGTTTTTTCTGCCGCCCGCCTACCTTTGTATCCTTGTGTGGGTTGCCCGCTCAGTGCTTTCCTCTTTTTCGGTTGGTAATCGCATTTTTGGTGGGCGTCCATCTCGAGCGAGAATAGAAATACATAGAATATGCTAATTCAATCTTTAATTTGATACGGGCACAAGAGGAGGCTACGTTTTGTCCATTTTTCATTTTTGTTTAACAAATTTCTGACGGGTGTGCAAATTCTTTCATTTTTTTTGCGAACTTACAGTAGGGGCTGGGAAATTTGGAAACCAAAGTTGGGAATGGTTGGAAAGCACAAAGTGCCATGATGAAATAGGGCTTTTGTCACAAATGACGACCACGTAATTGTTAAATATTCAAACAGAAAAAAAAAGACAGTTTGGGTGCCAATATTCCGCAATAGATTGGAATTTAGCATCTCCAGACGAATGGAGCTGGAATTTTAGATCTGTGCAAACATAGTCTAGTCACAAGAGATGGCGCCGAGAATAATAGCAATTTGGTAATCAATTGCAAACGATATTTTAATTTCGCTGAAATCGAACGTCTTCAAATGGAAATGGTAACGTATTGTGAGGCGCGTGTCAAAAAGGTATCCACAAAAAATTGTTTGACATTTCTAGCAAGTTGAATTATGTACCTGCTCTATTTTTAAGAAAAATTGACCATAAGACAAAATGATATTAGGTGGAACAGAGATTTCTCAAGTAATGAGATGATGTGCAACTGGCAAAGGAGGTCTATTAAGCAAGCACCTCTGGTCAACGCTCGACCCTAAACGATCGCTTAGTTTGATCAATTTAAGGAGGTTTAGTTTTAGAACACTTATTGGAGTCATAATAGTGCTTTGGGCCGTTGGAACTGACGTCTTTAGACAAGGTCTCCCACATAAAAACGTATGCAGGAGCTGCAGCCAAGAGGGACGACGATAAGCAAGAAACCATTGGAAACATGTCGAGAAACTGTAGAGCTCTCTCATCCCGTAGATATAGACTTCTGGAGGCTTCTCCTTCTCTTTTGTTTGGCGCAACAGTCCAGCGTGAACTTGAGCTGCAAGCAACAAGCCTCTCCAACCAGCGCGATCTTTCGCCAGCTGCCTCCAGTTGTGCACACCAAGTTGGTTGAGATCTTTCTCCACTTGGGTGTGTGATCTCGTTCGAGGACGTCCTCTGTTGCGTTGTCCCAATGGGGCCGAAGACTCTTCGGGCCAGAGCTTTGTTGTCCATCACTACATGACCTGGTCTGCTACTTTGATAATTTGGTTGTGCTAAGAAGCGTAAGAATCGCGCATCTTCTTTGTTTTATTTAAAAATTAAAACTGGTTTGTAGAATAGACCATATAACCGCTTGGTAGCACAATAGGCCTATGCTAGCTTAAGTGTGACTGCTTTCTTCCCCTACAGCAGTCAGCCACTTCAACCTATTCCGACTTCAAAGTTTCTTTTATTTACACATATTCACCTCATTTGGTCATGGCATGTGGTAGTTGCGCCTACTGCTGCTAAGGGCTTACACCAGTCTCAAGTCTGCATACAATATATTTACAAGATATTCAGCGCGAGACTGTAGGTCCCTCTTACTTGCAAAGGAACAATCGGACGCACAATATATTCAACTCAGATTGTACGACAATTATTATAATATTCACCTCAACACTGTCAAAATTATACGTCACATTTGATTGGTTGAGGTACACACTTTCGGGCCACATCTCTTAGGCAGTTTAAAATGTGCCGCAGTCCATTGTCGTCTAATAGAGTTTATGTTAAGTTCGATGCGTGACCATTAGACACAAGAGACCAAAAAGAGTCTGACAAGAGATGGACGAATTAAAACTAGTTTAGAGGCAAAGCAGTGTTTTATGTGACAGTTCTAGATTGTTTTGATGTTATTTTGTAGTGTGCATTTCATTGTGAATAGACTCACGCCGGAGCAACGTTTTACAAACTAGAGCCATTTTCGAAATACCAGAAAGTCACCGGTTGGTGGAATCATCTATGACGGTGGTCAAATAGGTAAACACAACGATGAGTCATGTTTTGCACTTTCTTTCTATGCAACACTTAAGGCCCATTCATATGAGCGGCAAACTGCGAACGCGAACTTTCATAAACAACCCTTTTCCAGCAAATATAAACAAAAAGTTAAACTTCTTGGTATGCAAAATGATTGTAATTTAACTATCAAGTTTTTTCATAGACAAAAATCCCAATAAAAGTTAGTTTTAGTATCCTAATTAATGATTTGAAAGTTTTTCTCTGCGAATCAATCATTCTCTCCGCGAACTGTCAAACTGAATTCGTGATACACAAACGCAATCCAAAGACGAAAACGCGATCCACAAACTCACGAACAAAAAATTCGCAGTGGAGTGTCAGTTTGCTACTACTACTACCTACCCCTGAACTTGAAATTATTTGACAGGCGATTTATGGCATTCTCAGCCTCTTAAAAAAACACCCTTCATTTAAAAAACGAAGATCAACAAAAGCCTAGATTAGGTCTGTTTGCTTTTACTTTCCTCGGATATCCCAGTAGAATTACAGATTGAATTGAGATGTTCCACATCTCGTAGAAGTAACTCCCCCAGAAACTCCTCAAACATGAAAATTCGTGGGAACGAGTACACACTTCTCGTCAACCGCCACCAACCTAACCTACCTTAACGAACTTCGCAGTGTCCGTTTTCTAGTTCACCACAGCCACCACTTGGCGGAGGGCGTAATATCAGTACGAGACATCAGTTTGACGGAGCGTTAATTTATGATAAAGGCCTTTTTTATGGCGTTTTTTACACACTCAGCCAGTCGAGCATATTTTATGTTCATTTCGTGAATAGGACTAGTGGTGATTGACACCGTTTTCAGCGAATTGTAAACATTTCATTTCACTACGCAGCTGGCGGACGTACTTCCTAGGGATGTTGAGAGTAGTGTTTTTTTTTTATTTCCTTTAAATTAGCGGGGTTTTTTGTGGATTTTGAACGTTGTTGGATCCTGAGGACTGACAAGGTTTTCTGGGTTTTGTAGGTTGTCTGCCGTTTGCCTTTCTATTTCATACACCTTTCGTGAAAGCGGGATCAAATGTCGGACGCGAAGTGGAATCTCTCTTTCAAAGTCACAAAGAGTCAGTTCCAGCGTTCGGCTTATCATTCAACTTTCGACATGATTATAGTTTGGGAGTCAGAAAGCTGTTTCGACAAACGAGTAGCAACGGTTGCCAACGGCGATTCTGCGTCGGATCTTCACTAGGACGAGATTTGTGGGTTTCTCGATTGAGTAGAGTTAGGCAAACTCTTTAATTGTTGTAACTAGAGCAGATGACAGATTCTTGGTTGACACCTGGTCATTTGGTCACAGAATCTGGTACAGGGTTCAAATTATTTAAAAATGTCCCGAAGCGAAATACATGATGTATCGCGTTGGTGCGACACAAACGGACCAAGTTCCTCCTGTATTCGGCCATGCAAGAATGTTCCTTACTTTGAATCCTATCGCATGTGGAAATCGATAGTGCATGGTATTAATTTGAAAGTTGACAGGGGATCCATAACCTCACTGGAACATGATAAGTAACATTATCAAATTGGATACCGCATCTTAGCCGAACTCGTAGCTTTGCAAGGTAAGCGGTTACCAAAACCGGGCGTACGGCAAGACAGAAGTTCCTCTGAGAGAAGGCTTCCTTTGCGTTGATTGTGAGAAAGGCGCAATGCAATAACCAGAACTCAACAATCTGCTTCAGGATAGTGCATGGACTACAATTGAAGCTTCCACGTCGAGCACTTAAACAGCAACGATCTATTCAAAGATGTCTTTGAGTTTCAACCTTTTGCTTCGGAAGATCAGTCTCCATAAACTCAGAACTTGTATGAAACTGAAGATCATCTTTAGGAGACATAGCTGATCAGGTGACCAGTTCTAGGTGCCAAATTACATAGAAAATTGACGCTAGTCAGGCACCAACCAAGTATGCTCTGCAGAGATACCCCTTAGCACCTATAAGCATTTAGTATTACATTTCGCCTTTACACCAGTCGAACTGATCAGATCGCGAAGCCACTTTAACCTTCAAATTGATCAGGCTTCATTTGGAGACGATCGCTCTAAAGGAGTGCTGTGGTTCTGGTTATTACAGGATACAGCTTCTTAGAAAAAACGCGCTAGGAGTGATGGCAAACTTCTGCAGAAGCAGCATGGGCGAAGAAATGACATAAGGTGTGCAACACCACTTCTACTTTCTGTTCAGTAAGTGGTAAAGTGCCCTATGCTCCAAAATGTATGCAATTATTGGTAAATGTATCAGAACCATGTCTAAGTGTGGCCACCAACTGGCAGTACAGTCAAGAGAAAGTGAGTTTCAATAACCACCTCCATCCGACTCCTTCAAGGAAAAGAAAGTGAAGACCACAGCTCAATTTGGCTGACACCATTTGAAGCAGAATAGCCATGATCTTCAAAAGTGGTCATTTGCGGTCTCTTATACGCTCGTCGTTGATGTAAGTGATCCCGATGAATGCAGCGACGTAGTTAATCATAGGGAGTCACACCTGGAAGACTATCTCAGCGAACTGAACGACACCAAGAATTCTATGCACGTACTGAGTTGTCTTCAAAATAGTTCGATTCCATTTCGATTGGAGACCCTACTGGTGGCCAAAATGTCTCAGTTGAAGTTGAAGAAATGAGAAGAACACGAACTGATTGCGACCCCAATCGCCAGACGCACCATTCAACGATTGCATGCACCGCTAAATAACAGCACTCCGCTTCTCACTGACATCTCTGTTGCAAGTCTACTGCCCATCAACCGTTTACAAAACACAACAAGTGACAGCCAAGCACAGATAACTTAAGACAGTCGACAAGTCTCCTTCATTTCAGTTCGCCCATTTCCATTTCCCTCGCACAGAAAAAAAATCTGTGCCGCATTTGGCGGCTTCTTGAGAAATAAACGCACACTCCACTCCTTGCTCCGCGATTGTCACCGACGAACAAAGGGAACAACCAACAACCACCCCCGGCCCACACGGCCAACCTGCAACTCACGATGTGACACAAAAGCTTAATCCACCATCCAAGTGTTCTCGTTCCGACAACTCGCCCATTCCCGCGAGCACCCACCCATCCACCCCGGGCCGGTGCTCGCGCAAAACAAAAGCAAAACCGAGCACCATTTCGAAACATCATTCATCCATTACCGTGCGGCAATCTTGATTAATTAATATTCAAGATTTAGGACAGATGTAATTATTTTCGAGTCCGACTCCCACAAGTCAACCTGATTGCGCCGACTGAGTGTGTTTGAGTGTGCGGGCGTCTTGGAGTGCTGGACTGCTCGAGTGCCGGATTGGCGGAGTGCTAGAGTGCCGGCCAACCGGTGAGTTCATGTCTGTTTGCTGTTGTTTTTTGTGTTGCCTTCGCGAAGCTGTTCGGCGCCAAAGTCAAATCCAGCGCGTCCGTCAGATTGATTCGCACAACACCGCTATACACGACGCCGCCGCCGTCAGCGGGGGGAATCGGCGCAGCGCGGCGGGCGGTGTACTGAAAATCAGTCGCCTTTTGTTTCTCTCGTAGCTCCCACTGCTTTTCATAAATATGTGATGGCTGGCGTATCGATTTTGCGATTGGCCTCCCCGTCCTCCTCGCCATCGTGGGCTGCCATCGATTTTGAATTTTATGGAGGTCAAGAGGAGGTGTGTGCGAGTGTGGACGGACGTCCGAATCGGGCACAGAAGGCCGGCGGTTCGGCGCACAACGCAGAGATGTGAAAATTTACTTTTCTTCGCCGGCCGGCGACTGCCGAGAAATCAATGCATTTCATTGGAATGATTTTAAATCTGATTAAATGGCGCCTCGGGGGTGGGCCTCTGCCTCCCTCTGGCCGCTTCGGAGAACTTCGCAAATTTGCCCGAAATGCTGAGGAATTTGCGTAATTTATTGCGAGTGTTTCGAAAATTCGGCGTCGCCGGTGTTTCGCGCAGACATCTGGACATCTGTTGGCGTCAAGTCTACCGGCTGCCGGCTGCCGGCTGTCGGCTGTCGGCTGTCGGCTGTCGGCTGGCGTCTGACGGGGGAGCACGCTAATGGCGGAATAATCCAATAATTTGCATTTGTTCGATTGGCAAAGGGAATTTGAATTGGAATTGAACACGAGGCCAATTGAAGGGGAAGGGCCTTAAATCAAACGACCTGGCAAGTGGAATGAGGGCCCCGTTGGGAATCACCGGCGACGCTTCGTGGAATGAGAGTTTCTCTGTAACAGTTTTCCCCGTAGTTGAGGTGAGGTCTCAGAAAGTGCTTTCCCTCCGCCGGACTACGTGTGTTGTGTTGCTGGTTTTGTTTGCAAAGTCGCGTCTGGAGATGGGGTTGACTTAGACACGGCCTGTGTGTGCTCAAGGTCTGCCGTCGTGTCGTAAATAAAATGTTTTCAAATGTGAATACGTGATTGTTGGAACGTGAAGATTTGGCTTACAGATTCTCTTTGGGTTAAAGAAAATGTGCTGAATAGCTGAATACCGGGGGGAAGGGCTTACGCTCATGTCTGCCTGAATGTCTGAACGGATCAAAAATGAGCTAACCGAGTTTTTGAAGAAGAGTTGGGGCGAAACTAAGCAAATTAACTGACAAAAGTAGACGTGCTTTGTTTCAGTGGCGATTGAAATAGGAGGCAAAATAGGAATTTAAATCAAAAACACAATTGACATTGAAACGCATTTTTGTGACAGGAGTGGATTTGATTGGGTTTAGGTGGCCTTACTGCCAGCGTACAACTCACCACACGAAGGAGAAGGTTGACGTTCATAAACTCCGTCCAAACACAGTACCTAACAAAATTGAGCAACACTTATTACAACTTCGAACCAGTGGATGGCTGCTATTTCCAAGCCATCCGCTGGTTCGAACTTATTTTTGTATAACTAAAAAGCCACTTATGAAAATATGACCTCTTTCGATTTTATATTCATTTCTGAGTAAACCTTCGAATTAAACAACTTATATTTTTTAATCACTCGGCGGCTATTTGGGAATAAGGGAAATTGGCCTACAAATTAATCGCCACCACTCTACTGTCTCGTGCTTTCTGAAAAATCAAGCCGGTTATGGAGTAAATAAAGCAATCCGGATCAGGTCCCTCTCGACATGTGTGCCCAAAAGTCCTCTGTTGCGGCTCAGAGTTGTAGATTCGACACAACTTGCTTGAACTAAACGCTGGTCCATTACTTTTTCTTCAATTGCTTTCCCCCATCTCCCAGAATTTACTTGACACTGACACTTAGACTCTTTTATATGCCACTTCATATGTTTCAAAGCAGCAGTTATTCTAATGGGTTCTTACAACTCTGATAAGTCCCCAGTCCCTCCAAAGACCGACCTCCTCTAGGACTCTCAAACTGATGCTGATCAACGTAGATTCCTTTCTTATAGAGCGTTTACAAGGCACTCCAAGTTCACGATTTTGGTAACAAAATTCCGAAATCCAATTTTGCGTTCACGTTGAAACAACATTTCAACATTTCAAATGACAGCTAGTGTCGGATTTTATTAATGATTTTTTTTAGAAATGAGAATTGGTTGCACTTCTTTGGTTTGTTATATTCATTTGAAGGTAATTCAGACATATTAAATATATTCCATGTTAATACATTCCTATTTTTGTTCCAATTATTGCTTGAAACTAATTATTCACCCCCATCGTGGAAAACGCCGGCAAAAACGTTTCACTAAAAATCACAACTTTGGATCGTTGATCCATTCACATTCGAAGTGAATTGTTCACTTGTCGGTAATGTGAATGCGTTTTAGGGCCATCGTGGAAAACGTTCGAATTAAAACACCTCATACAAACTTGTGGTAGCCCGTGGCGTTGTGAGTATGTGCGTCGACCCCAAACTCGACGTCGAAGGTTCGATTCCTGCTCTGAGCGACAAAAATAATGTTCACGGCCTAACCTCTTTCGGGTCACTGACAATGCTCAAAGAGTATTTCCTGTCTAGAAAAAGCTTCTCAAACTTGGCCGTTCGGAATCGGCATAAAACTGTAGGTCCCTTCCACTCGTAAGAGAACAGAAGCACGCACAACGCGAGTGGTTGCTGAGAAGCTAGGCCCTAGCCCTCTACGGTCTGTGGCGTCACCTATATTATTATTGTTATTATTATCATACAAACTTTGACATTTCTCAAACGCAGCTTATTTATTGCGCATCTGCGTGTTTCTTGTGAAGAAGAGATTAAAAATCACTTCGAACTCGGATTAATCTTCGTTTTAAGGACATCCACATGATGATGAAAATGCTGCCGCAGGTTTTAACAAATCTTGAAATGAATTAACACGTAATAGAGCGAATAGAAACAACACCAAATCTTGTAGTTAGCCTTTTTCTGTTAGAAGCTAATTCGTCCTCATTATTAAATACATTCAACTATAAGCCTATACTATCACATTTTTCCTATTTCACTTGTGTTTTTGGTTAGCTTAATTTAAGTTTAAGATTTTTTCCAGCATTTCCTGTCACTTATCACAACACATCTGTTTTGTGAGTTCGAAATAGTTATCGGTAAGGTAGCCTGCCAGCCGTTTTCCACGATCCATATGGCAAGTGACCGTGAATCGAGTGAGTGAATCTCAGTGAATCTCAGATACGTCGTACGTACGATATGGGTGATGTTCTGCAGGTAGCTGTTTTTATTTAAGTCAGCTTGTTGAAATGTCATTAAATGACGTGCTGAATCGAGAAAATTTTTTTTCGATTTGACAAACTTGCAAATGCAGCGACGTAATTCAACATTTCGCTGAAATCAAACATTTACTGGACATGTATGGCGAAATACAGAACGTTTGGGCTGAAATATTAAATTCAGCTGAAATGATATCTGTGCTTTGTGTATGTAGTATCAGACGAGATCTAATATGGTCTGATAGCCTTTGCCGATCACTTGTGCTCGTGTACCAACGTTTAACTGGAAAAATTGATTCGTCTCGCGATTCGCTTCGTGGGATGATCCCACTGAACTTCAACCCCTTCCGCCTTAGGGCGTAAACAAATAAATTGGAACGACTAGCCACTACTGATATGAACCTTTAACAAAACGATGCCACAAGCTACACAGCGAGTCTAACAACCGACATGTTGTCGTTTGCGAAATTGTCCAGTCGATTGGCCCTTGAAACCATTGGTCTTCATTAGAGAAGCGGTGAGGCAATAATGAGCGAGAAATAGCCGCCGTTTTCGTCGAAATGTGTGGCCGAGTTATCGAAAATTGGGTTTAACGAATCGATCGCTGCAAACGAGCGTAGAATTGCATACCTATTTCGAGATAACTCCGATTTGAATTTTAAATCAAATGTTGCCAAGACCTGATTGAAACAACACGTCATTTTTGGAATGTGCATCTGTCCATCTGTCAACAATGTGGTTACATTCACTGACGTGAAACTAATGCAAAAGGTGTCTTGCACATCTTTTAAGGAGTATTCTCCTAGTTGTGAGGAGTACCCTCTCATTCAGAGCCTTTGACAGGATTCTCCAGGCGACCGTGGCCACTTAGCAACATTGTGTTGCACTGAAAGACTTTGATGGTGTTTGCTCTCGTAGGTGATTAGAGACCTACGATACCAACTCTTGAATCGTGTCGTTGTCGTGTAGACTTTGTTTCCGGGTGACTTTAGCAAAGATGTCTTCACCTCACCCAGCTACGGATCCAACGTCTTCGGAGGCTGGGCTATGAAGAGCGTATGGACAACTCAACTCCGGCCCGAAGAATCTTTGAATGCGAACCTGTATGGGAACGCAAGAGGACTCCAGAGTTTAAGTTGGCGCACCGAAGTGCAGAAGTTCCAGGTCGTGTCGTCCGTCATTATTTCCAAGCAATGGGAGCATCTCAGTCCTCACCACAGACCACAATGAACACACATTGCGACCATCTCCCATACAATCCACAGCACACCTTCGAGCTGTCCTTCAGGTCCTAAAATAAACGACCTGGTCCTCACAATGCTTCTTGGAAACTCTTTCACAATGAATCTCAACGGCAGCATTTGATTAACTCATTTTTCTGCGAAGTCGTCTCAAAACCTTATGAACTTACTCCTTCCACGAGATTCATTCGAATTCAAATTATTTTGCTGCCCTTCTCGCTTGACTCCGCAGACATCGTAAAAGTTGAAATTTGGTCCCTCAGGTCAGTCGAGCACAAGGTCCATTCATTGTGCTCACAACTCAGTGAAAAGGGTTCTCGTTCTCTCTCCCGGTCCACTCTCGATTCCAGCGAAGACGCTCAGGTCAAAGTCAAACTGCGACCAGAGAATAGACCGTGTCCTTGAGCACCAGCAGCTGATGAACAAAATGTTCCAAGAAAAAAATGTCACGTATACGCCACGTTGTCCAGGTCACTCGCATACCAACCCTTTCAACTGAACTGCGAAATTTCCTCAAAATTCAACGAATCACTCGCAGATCAACAAATTCAATGGAAAGTCATTTCGAGCCCATTCAGATTTGGGCAGAAACGAAGAGGAGCACGTCCACTTCCCGCTTTCTGTGGATTCCCATGCGAATTTCTGTGTGGGTTTTTCCCCTCGACCGGCGTCGTCGTCATCGTGCCAATTATAAATTGATGCAAGCGAGTACGGGTTACGCCATCAAAACAGTTCCCGGAGGTCTAGTAATTAGACGCCTTGCTCGTGATTGAAACCACCTTTCATGTAATTTTTGCTGCAAATTGTAAACTGACAGACCGCTCTGGCCACGGCGATGTGTACCCACTCTGCACTGTGCAGTTGCGGAGGCATGCACAACAATGTAATGCGAACAAGAAAACGAAACGATTCGAAGCACTGTTTCAGTCGTAATTGAGACCTGACAGATGGTTAAGTAGTTGCTGTGGCGGGGAGAGCTCTCGTTCATGGACCGATGATTGCAGTGCGCCTTGAGTGTGTTTGCATCTAATTGATACTCGAATTGATGTTTCTTCAGGAAATGGGAAGAAATAGGAGGAAATTACTTAAAAACGTTGTAATTTTTTTTTCTCTATTTTTTTAGGGGGTGGGGTTGATTGGGGTCTTTGCTTGGAAGGCTCAACGTCGGAATGGTGGGTGGAGAATGTTGTGATTTTGAAAATAGAGGATTACCCAAAAGGATAGATGCTTGGCTTCTTCTTTACAAGAGATGCTGGGTCGGGATGGAAAAGGAACATTTAAGAACTTTTTTCTTGACACCTTCTGAGCTTTTGTCACGACGCTTTATTCTATAACACAATCATTTTCAGCCACTTTAGTGTTGATCGTCCTAACCTGCTGCCGTGGCCATTGATCGTTAGTTCTCTCTGCCTGCTGCATTCAAAGTTGATGCGGTGTAGTGGACTGCTCTTGAAAGGGATATAAAATGCATACTACTCAATGTACAGTGGATAGTATTCGTAGGTATCATAGCGTTATAAACCACATCCTCCTCAGCCGTGAACACACCCCGATATACTTGATCGGCAGCAAAAAGCGGCTAGCACGGTGGTCAGTCTCAAAACGCTGCATATGCGGAAGAAACTTTCTTCTGGACTCTTTATCAACTTCGAGAGGTCGATACCTAGTGACACTCATCTTTCCACAAACGTCCCTCTTCTCAACCAGCACACTTTCCCAGATTCATCTAGACCTCTGTCTACGAGACACTGAATAGTCCACATCGATTCTTCAGCAATGAGTGCGAGCGTCTAGAAGTCCTCTAAGGATCTAAATCTCCAATTATTGTTCCGACTGCCTAGCCATTAGTGCACCCTTCAGGTAGAAACTACTTCAAGAAAGCTTTGTCTTGGCTGAAGAACACGATCTTTTATTCTAATAAGCAGGCGGCGGTCAAGTCTCTGCATGTGGTTACTTTTTACTTGACGACTTCGCCAGACTAAGTCCATTTCTCAACAAGATAGCCGAGGATCGATTTTATCCTCTTGCCGCAGCACTTGTAAAGCTGATGAACTCTCTACAGCGAAACCTTTTCTAACTGATCACGCCCATTGCAAATGGTCTTAAGACTCTGAGTCCGAGACGATCACACAACCTGCTCAGCTGCACTCTCAATATCCTTTTTAGCGTCATCACTGGGCACTGCGCAGTTGGAACTCATGCTTTAGGGCAGCATCTGCAACAAAATGTCTTCCTGCAGAGTCACATGTTGTGCCGTCACCTAGTCTAATGTCCAGGGTCTTACTTCTTCAATAACCTGGTCGAACGAATAAATACGTTCCGTTTCATAACTATATAGCCAATGCCAAACATTGTATTTATGCTAGTAGAAAGGTCTGCAGCACAACGAAAAGAAGCAACAATGTGACGACTTCGGCAGTCGCAACAGTTCACAACGGCATCAGGGCGACAGCAGCCCCGACCAGATTGAGCTTAGGGTAATTTGTTAATTTAGGAAACACCATCGCTGAAAGAAGAACATGTTCTCCGGTGTTGATGCCACGACACTACCCTCGTAAGTGAAGGTCTTCAACTCCGTACAACAATGTGAACGCAAATCATTGTTTGGTACGTAGACGGTGCTGATTTATATAAAGTCATGAAAGACTTGATATCACCGCAAGCGCCGGAAAATTTAAGGTTTCAGGATTTAGACTGGTTGCTTGGAACACATTTTTTATTTAAACCTGATGGCGAAACGATTTAAATGTTTGACCAAAAATCAAAATCCTAGTGAAACATTAGCGGATTATATAGTGACAATTAAGGGTATGGTATACAGGCTTGAAAGACATTCTTATACGAAGCGTTAAGAGATCGGTTTTTGATGGGCACTCGGAACAAGAAATTTTCGAAAATTAATCTTTGCATATCATGGTCGCCCGTGGCGTTGTGGGTATGTGCGTCGACCCCAACCTCGATGTCGTAGGTTCGATTCCAGCTCTGAGCGACAAAAATAATTTTCACGACCCCACCTCTTTCGAGTCACTGACAATGCTCAAAGAGTTTTTCCTGTCTAGAAAAAGCTTCTCAAACTTGGCCGTTCGGAGTCGGCATAAAACTGTAGGCCCCTCCACTCGTGACAGAACAATAGCACGCACAACACGAGTGGTTGCTGAGAAGCTAGGCCATGGCCCTCTACGGGCTGTAGCGCCACCCATATTATTATATATTATATTATATATCATTACACATGTTAATTTCGAAAGCAAGTCTCATCGGACTCAAATTTTGCGATCCCAAGTCGCTTTTAAACACGGGCTTTTGCAATCTCATCTCTTTTCCACATTATAGCATGCTTCCCGTACACAAAACTGAGGAAACTAGAATGAGGCAATTCGAAAAATTGACGAAGGGTGATAAAAGAGAATACGGTCCCAGCATTTCCCATGCACAAGCAATTCGGTCTACCCCTCTTACGTTACACCTCCCTTGCCAATAAGATGAAATGATTTCTGTCGAAATGAGAGGGTGTGAAAGCAGCCTAAGACAGTAAAGCTGTTGGATGTGACTGCTGCCGACTTCCAAAATCTTTACCTTGCTGCTGCTTCGAATTGTGCGGCTGACCGAATGCAATAGCAGTTGATTAGCCATCGTTGTGTGCTTGTGCTTCGACTGTGAATGCCGATTTTTTTCCCCAGCAGCATCAACAGCAGAACAAATGAAAATCATCGCAGTTTTTGAAACACTGGAAAGGATGTCAGTGCGCATAGTCAAGTCCGATTATAACCACTTTTAAAACATGCCCTTTAGTAGTTTGTAGAGGTCCGCTTTTTAATTAACCTATAAAATATAAATAGCCCATAGATGGCCATGGCCTAGCTTCTCAATAACCACTCGTGTTTGTCCGTGATATTCTCACAATGGTAAGAGGCCTACAGCTTTATGCCGTTTCCGAACGGTTAAAATGGAGGAACTTTTTTGTAGACAGTCATACTCTTTGGCATTGTCAGTGATTCGAAAGAAGTTGGGTCGTGAAAATTATTTTAGTCGGACCAGGAATCCAACCTAGATAAGTTATCAGGATTTTGACGGGAACATTTTATTTGTTAAACATTGCCGGAACGACGCAATGAAAGCTAATAGATTAGGTAGGTAGGTAGTAGTGATGGTTCACATGCAAGCTTAATTATCACTGAAAGCCGTTTTAATGCTAGCGCTCTATATAGTTGAGGGGTATAATTGAGGTCTTTCTAAAATCACCCTGAGGATTCTATAAAAGATATTGGTTCGCTAATATTCTTTGGTGAAATCTCATGCAGTGAGTTGAAGAGTGAGTCTCTACCAAGCGCTCGCTGTCTGGCACTAGCGAGTGCCGGACATTTAAAAAGGAAACGCACTGAGGTCTTGTTCTCATCAGTGTTGTTGCTGCTGCGACAGTGTGAGTTATGAGTGATAGCTAGTTTTTTGGCCAGTGTTCTATAGACAGACGAAACCAATTTTGCAATATCAGGTCGGCTTCGATGTACGAGATCGTTTGTTCTGGGTCGATTATACTGTGGCCAGATTTTTCTGGATGAAGCACAGTTCGTAAGTCTGAGCCATCCGTGGTACGCAATCTGAAGATATTCGCCTTCGCTGCTTGTAGAGGTGTGATTACTCCCTCTGCAAGTGAGCTTTGAAGGGAGAAACCTTGCCTAGCTCTAACGAGTTCACCAACCCACCTCCCACGCCATGCCCTTGTCACACGTCCCCTTTCGAGCTCATCCCCAAAGAATGAATTCCACTTCCCTTCTGCCAATTGTAAGCCCGCCCATAGCGAATAAATAAACACTTCACTCGCGTGACATTAAAACTGAAATGAGAATTGTTCCCCGCAGACACTCCAAAAAGAGCACAGAAAAAAAAAACCACCGTCTTTCTTTGTTCTGCACTTCAGATCCATTCATTCGAACAACAATATCCACCCCGAAGCATCTATATCCGACGTGTATGTACGTCGGCCTGCAATCGAATCGGTTTCTGGGCGCAAAAACATCGAGCCACTCAGAGTGGCCGGAGAGAGGAAATAATTTAATGTCACTTTAATTAACGGCAAACATTTGTCCTGTTTGCTTTAGTTATTAATAATAATTTCTATTTGTTATTTGCTTTAATTATTCATTTCCGATTGCTGTTGGGTGACACACTCAAGCACTGCAATCGCATGTGTATCCCTATCAATGCGAGGCAATTATTCGGTGTACGGTTTTATTGGCCGACACTGTTGCGATAAATTAATTTATTGCGCACGCAAATCACAATTGAAAGCGACGATGGCGATGGTTTTCTGTTCGAAAGGAAAAAAAAACAGCAGCACCAACAATGGAATAGAAATTGTGGTGTACACTCGGTGAACGCCGAACATCAGTCAGAGGCGTTTTGAGGGTGACGCGTGCGGCTGGTGTTCGGATTCTTCGGCGGGCTTCAGCGGAAAGGAAAAATCTGTTTTTCATTTAATGGCACTGTTTGAGGGGCCATTAAAGAGAAAATATTCATCGGCGTCAGCGCTCGCCTACACACTTCTGAAATCTGAAATCTATTAGCGAAGTCATTTAACCGTTGTATATGGGTGAAGTTAAAGGCTGCGGTTTGAGGAAACGGAAATTGCACGTCTGGGTCGTTGAAAGGGGGGTTTAGATTTGATTTTAAAGGAGCGCAGGGATTTTTCTCTTGAATTTGAGAGCTTGTGATGGGGAGTGACGACGGAGCTGGATGGGGGAATGCTGAATCTCGTGATTAGTGAATAACCAGGAGACAAACTCTGTGAGGTTGCTGGATTCACTTTTGATCTTGACACAAAAATAAGCCGGCATTTATGAGTGTTTCTTAAACACGATAACTGGATTGGAGTTCCAGAGTGTTCGAAACCACATAAGGTGTCGTTGTTGGCAGTACTTCTAATTCGCATTGCTGTCATCATTTTAATATAACACACTACAGTCTGATTTCACTCTGACTGGATATCACCAACGACTGGATACAACCAACGAAACTGTCACCCACAGCAGAGGCTAAGAAACTGGTTCAAAGTACGAAACGGGCAATATGCTGATCATATGTTCACTTCCTTATCAAACAGTCTTCGTATATATAACGATGAAAAACCAACCGCTGAAGTGAAGGCAGTGGTAGTGTCAATCAAGAGAATGCAGAGGCTTAAACCAAGAAGCCATTGCTTAAAAACTGCGTGCGTTGACTGCTCTAATTGAATACAAACAGACACTGTAGGGGCACGAAGGAGATCAGAACATTGGAGCATCTTCCATGAAACCTCCCAGTTCCGGCCAAATGAAGACGAAAGATATTGGGAGAATTAAACGACACTGTAGCCAGTTGACCCCGACAAGTTTTAAGTGATCCATTGTAGACTCCATTTTCATGTCACTTTGTCGAGTACGACGACGATTTTTGTCGTTTTAAGCGATACGCCGTTGTGAGCAATTTGACTGTATTTGCACGTGCTATCCAATCTGGCAAGGCTGCTAGTGTCGAGCGAATTCGCATATCGATATAATTGTACACAGACGCCAATCTCAAAAGCCAAATCAAGGGACCAACACGAGAGATAAATCTAATTTTGTAACCTCATCTCATCTTCAGTTCCACAGGATCTACTCAAGGGATCCCGGCAGCAAAGAAAACGCGAACTCCAATCCACTCGATCTCCCTCTATTGACTTTGAGTCATAAGTCCAACCTCAACTAGGCGGGTTTTTGGGCTTGGTCTAACCACCTAGGATATGCAAAGCGGCCTCTTGCCAGTCGTGATCATGGGAACATTCGTGCCACTTAAGCAAACCATAGCAGTTTCGGTTCGAAGAGTACTCTAAAATCAACATTGAGTTCCTCGTGTACCGCCGTGTTATTCACTCACTCATCACGGCGAGTAACTCCTACAACAGCACGAAGAAATCTCACGTCGGCAGGTTGTATTCGTGACGGTCTTCTTTCGTTTATTAACCAGAGTTGGAATAGGATCATATTTATGAGCATTAGCTCATACGGCCTAAAATCTACAAACTTCTTGCTGGAGAGTTCCGTTTGGAAGGATGTTAGAATAACTAAGCCATCTGCAAAACGAACATGGTATACCAACAACTCTCCTATAGGAAAACATTCCTCGCTCCAGCTGGACTGCAACAGCCAGTCCTTACACATAATAATAATAATAATATGGGTGGCGCTAAAGCCCGTAGAGGGCCAGGGCCTAGCTTCTCTGCAACCCCTTGTGTTGTGTGTGGTATTGTTCTGTCACGAGTGGAAGGGACCTACAGTTTTATGCCGACTCCGAAGGGCCAAGTTTGAGAAGCCTTTTCTAGACAGGAAATACTCTTTGAGCATTGTCAGTGACTCGAAAGAGGTGGGACCGTGAACATTTTTTGTCGCACAGAGCAGGAATTGAACCTACGACGTCAGGGTTGGGGTCGAAGCACATACCCATAAGGCCACTGGCCACCACACCACCACCACTTACACATGTACATATAATAAAAAGCACAAGTAGCAACACGCACCCTTGGCGAAGTATTCCAAGTTGATTTGGAGTAATTTTAAACGAACTAATTTCGACAGCAACACAAACTCAACACTCTTGCCTACAAGATGGAAAAGCTTGCTGTCGAAATTAGTTCGTGTGAAAGTACTCTTGGCAACCGAGTAAAGCTGTTGAAGTATGTGCAAGGGGACTGAAAGATCCTAAAAGGGACCACAAATCTCATTCCCCTGCAGAAGGCTTCGGAGTTTACACCTCAAGGATGCCTTTTCGTAAACTGCAAAACAGCTGAAGGTTGTGTTGACAGCAAATTTATTTCACATTATTTTCCTGCTCTTCTCATTTGAATCTTCTTCAGTCAGCCGAGATTAGACTAAGATCCTTGCGTAAAATCTTTCACGAAGTCGAACAAAAATATCCCATTTGTTGCAAATGGAGGCGAATGGATAAATCAGGGTCTTTTTGGTGCAGAATTTGGACACTATGGCTTGTTGAAAACAATTTTTCACAGAGTGCGGCTGCCAATAGCAGAATTCAAGATTTTATGTATAAGCTGGCTAAGTCACGTGAGACTTGTTAAAAAACTGAACAATAGAGGAATCGCCTTCATCCAATGCGAGCTCTAGTTGACTGAATCAAGATCTGGCTGCTTCACTGCTGGATTGTGTCGGAAGAATCAGAGAGACGATAGAATATTTCGAATTAGATTTCTCTGAACACTTAAATTAAATGCAACAGCACCAAACAAAGCTGAGGAATATTTAATGTAACCATGTGTCTGAATTTAAACTTCTAAAAGATGGGCAATCTCAAAGAACATGGTTTCAAGAAACTGTTCCCGCATTCAACACGAAAATGGGGTTCATTTCTGGGAGCTCTCACTTTAAACAAAGTCCTTCGATCTTCTCACATGACATTCGCTTCAGTGAGCACTTGATTCAGAACCTAAGGTGAGCCACAACTTTGTTGGATGGTTTAAACGCCAAAAAAATGAGATTTTAAAGCGATTCTTTTCTCATGCTTCTATCGAGTTGCAACCAAATTTGTTGAATGTGAATGAAAAACCGCGAGGAACATGTACGTTCTTTAAAAATGCCATCTTCCCAGCGAACTACACAACACGCATCCTCGCAGCCAAACTGATCCTACCTCCGATCTGATCCGGATCTTGATTAAGTCTGCCTCTTCTTAGACAGAACTGCGAGTGAACAACGTCCCACTGAAATGCTAACTCAAGTCCGAGGCGTCGCTTCCAAGAAACGAACGACTACCAACCACACGCTCACACGCCAGCACAGCAGACAGTCAAGTGCTCGCAGTTAACCTCCATCTCTTTAGCCAGTCTCTTTTGGACGCGTCCCTTTCCAGCACATCGTCGCTGTCGTCGTCGTCGTGGTTCCCCCTCCACTCTGCGGGAAGATAATAAATGACGTGATGACGACAACGAACAGGCACGACAATAACGTTTATTTAACTGCAAATGATTAGATTCTGCACAGTTGGCTGCATTCCACAAACGGTCGGTCGCCCTC
This sequence comes from Eristalis arbustorum, assembly GCA_916610145.1. Taxonomy (NCBI): domain Eukaryota; kingdom Metazoa; phylum Arthropoda; class Insecta; order Diptera; family Syrphidae; genus Eristalis; species Eristalis arbustorum. The sequence goes on from OU744317.1 coordinate 27,851,708, forward strand.
TGCAAGAAACGAGGTTTAATCACTTCAGTCCGGTGCCGTCGTCGCTTTGCGTCTGTAGTTGTTGCTGGTGCTGCGGCTGTTGCAGCTGGTGATCGTGGTGGTGGTGGTGGTGGTGGTTTCGGATTTGTCGTCGAGGTCTACATTTTCCCTACAACAGCGATCCCATTCAAAGCGTGTGTCTCAAGTCGAGCTCGGCGCAGTTGCCTCTGTGCACCACGAAGGCTGTTGTCCCTCCTCCTTCTCATCCACGGAGCGGTAGCCATGCAATAGTGCCGGATGATTGCATTACGGCTGCGCGCCGCCTCGGGGACCAGCGAACACGGCTCGGTGTAGCTTCTTTGAGCGATCGCTTGTAATAGTTCATTAGACTTGAGATTTTACTCACGATCTTTGATTTGTGGCACAGCAGCGTTTGGTCGTTGCATTTTGTCTTTTTGGGGACGTCGCGTCGCGCCGGGAACGCGGCTGCTCACATTGTTTCGCCGCGCCATTGTCGTCGGCGGCTGGAGTGAAAATGAGACGTGAAACGCGCTGACAGTGTGAGATCGGTTTTTTTTTGTGTGTACTTTTCTTTGTCTTTGTCGCGTTGGCTTTTGACTTTCGAAACGACAGGGTTTCCGGGTTGGCAACGGATTGTTTCCAGAGTTGATCTCTCATGTTTGGGTTGATGCAATTGCTTAGGGGTTGTGGACCGAGATGGAATGGAGCGGAATTGAAAGGGAAACTGGGCAGTCAGCCATCTTAATGAGTTAATGTGAACCGAAGCCGCACACAAAGGGCTAGGGAAATGATACAGTTCTAAAGCCTGTCTGTGAATGAGAGTGGCTCGAGGCAACTGGGTTGATCCACAAGTCGATGAATCTTTCGGCAGCAGCGTGCACAATTGGGGAGACCAAGTTTGTGGGCGAACTCTTGTCAAAATCGCCTCGGAATTCTAGGCCCACAGTGATTGCTTGTAAACACGATCATTTTGACAGCAAGTTTTTCCATCTCGTTGGAAAGGAAGGTAAGACGTTAGAAGAGTTTTAACTGCCTTGCATACATCATGGAAAAGCTTTCTGTCAAAATCATCGTGTGCAAAGCAGCCATGCCCTTCAGAAATGCTCCCAGATGAGTCTCGATGTTAAACTGAAGGGAGTGGAGCATACTACAGGCACGTGCATCAGAGTTGACTTACCAGCCAATTTCAATAAAGCCAACATTTTGACTTTAAAGTAGGGTGACCAGATAAAGATGGGAAATTAAATTTAAAGAAATCAACAGCGGTGTGAGACATAAAAATGATTTTAACTTTATTTTTTAGCTGCACTAATGCCATTATTTATGAAAATGTATATCAGTCAGGGATCGTTGACAGTGCTTCGGTTCCTATGACCAACTTGTGCTATATTTTTTTTCCAGTAAAGTGACTATAAGTCTGTCCAAAGTGGTTGGTCAACACTTGGCGCAGCCCTAGAGTTATTAAACGGGTGGTATCGTCGCTCGCCGTGTTATGATCCAATCGCCACACTTCCCCTTAAAACCTTCGAGCATTGCCTCGCTTGTATGTCATGTAGCGCGGGCTTTTTGGAGCCACACCGAGGCAACATCGATATTGCCATGATCTTACCACAGCCAGAAAGTGACACCTGGTAATGGTGACTGTTCCCCTATTTCGGAAGATATAAGGCCGTCATTGAGAAGGCACTGCTGAATGTTTTCGTTGCATAGACCAGTGATAAAACGATCAGTTGTACCGTGTACCTTCTTAAGTCCCTAATAACACCAAATGTAGTTGCTGTGCTTTTTTCTTCTTTTTCCACACGTTCTCTCTCCAAACAATCACTAAAATGACAGACTAGAGACTTCAGCCGGACTATGTATTCCCCGCTTAGATCCCCTTCTTCTTGTCACAATTTGTAAAATTTACACATCTCCGCTTGCTTGTTTTCTACTGTGGCCAAGTGGAAAGGGAGCAGTTCGATGGGCATTTCGAAGTCTTCTGCGAGCATGAGTGCCAATTGCACAGTGCCCGGTTCTGACTCCTATGAGAGTCCTTAATGAGTGTTTGCTGAGTCTAAGTAGACTGAGTGACCATTTTAGGCTAAGCGATGGCCAGACTTCTTTTGATTTAAGGCAGGTGGTGCCTTCTAGCCATTTGTTTCAGTGGTGCTCTTAACATTAACCAAGTGACGCAATAAAACTACTCTTTCCCACTTCGGTTATAGGTTGTATTATTTTATTATTAAAAAATAACACGCGCATCATTCTGTTTTCCTCGTCGCAAACTATTCTGTATTGTCAATAAAAATAAAGTATTTTTTTAGCAAAAGTTTACTTAGGCACCAAAAGAGACATTACCCAGTCTTAAACGTCATACGTCATTAGGAAGTGTTTGGAGAACCAAAGATCAGACACTAACTGAATTATGGGCGGTAATTCCATAAGTTAAAGAAATATATTGTAGAACAGTTGCCGGGTCATAAATTCCACCAAACACCCAAACTTAAGCGATGCACTGCTCCGGGTTGACACCATGGATACGACATAGAATCGGTATTTTTTAGGCCATTCGATACTGGCATCTGTGGTGGATAGGTGACATTAATGTCGACCTAATCTTTGCCTGGTCATTTGCTTAAGGTCCATCTTCTGCTTTGTGTGGAAGAAATGGAGCGAAAATGCCCCCGATTAGCCTCGATGTTAAACTAAAGTGAGTGGAGTATACTACAGGTGCATCGGAGTTGACTTACCAGCCAATTTAAATAAAGTAAATGTTTGATTTGAAACAAAATGAAAATACAAGGTGATTGGTCCCTCTCCTTTTTCTGCTTTGTATGGCGCTATAGTTCATGGTCCACCTGGCCCACAACCAACAAGCCTTCCCAACTAGCGCTATCTCTGGCTATTTGTTTCCAGAGATAGCTTTTGCACAATAAGTTGGTGCGTCACTTTAAACGCGGACGTTCTCTGTTGCAGGCTCGAATTCGAAGATTCTTCGGGCTGGAGCTCAGTTGTCGCATTGCCCAGCCACCATAGGCGTTGGATCCGTAGACGCCTGACTAGGCTCATATCGCTATACAGTTCGTGGTTGAATCTTCTACTCCAGAACTAGTCAACACAAACAGGACCAAACATCGCACGCAGAACTTTTCTCTCGAACAGAACAAGGACAAGCGGATGAACCGCTTTTGAGATTGTCCATGCCTCCGCACCGTAGAGCAAGGCTGGGATGATCAAGGTCGTATATAGAGCCAACTTGGTCCTTCAAGAGAGGGCTCTATTATTCACTTGCCTCTTGAGCCGAAAGAAACAGAGGTTGGCAAGAGTTATTCACGCTTGATCTCTCTCTCTCTCTCTCTCTCTGGTGTCATTTGTACTTTACTCCGAGGTTTAAAGTCCATTCATGGTCCAACTTTTCGACGATGCAACGCGTTACCTGCACATTGGAACCGAAAAAAACGGCCGACTACGCGACGACATTCACGTTCTGTATTGACAACTAAGCCAGATCTCGATGATATTGGCTGAAATGGCAACACATACTGAATATTTTGACAATCAGTTGTCAGTAATGACGTTGCCGGCTGCTTGACACAAAAAACACGATCCTTCCCATCTTTTCACCCTTTATTCCCGAACAAAAACCAGCCAGGAGATGCATTAACAATAATTGTCAGCTTAATCCGTTTGTCATATGATTTACTCTGACAGCCAGACATTAACAGGCGACGCGGACATGCAAACCATTCAAGGGCACCCCACTGCAAGCCCCCATCCCATTTGGCAGTCCTACAAATCAAATTATTATTTCCTCCGCCGCTTATATCATCATGACTTCATCACTGAGCAGACCATGATCAAAGATTAATTTCCTAGAAAATTTATTGCACGACCACCATGTGACAGCGGAGACCAATAAACACAAAAACAACAAACAAAGAAAAAAAAAATGCAAAAATGTCACAACCCCATACCGATCAATTGGCCCCTACTGGCCAACGATTATGGTCACATCATTGAACACATTAAGGCCGCTTCCACTCCAGCATCCAGCGTCCGTGCAGCATAAAGCATAAAACTGTCACCGAACAGATGTTCACTTCACTTCAATTGTCTTGCGTCACATGACTCACGAGTCACATTAATTACTCTCTCTCTTCTCCATTTTGTCCTCTGGTTTAATGTGAAATCTTGCAAAACACCCAAGCGGCCGACCATCAATATTTGACAAGTGGGAGGTGTGCTGCGGAGCGTGCCACAGAGACTGTGGCAAATTGATTGGCAGCACTTGTCACTCAGCCGGCCAGTTGACATTTGGTGTTAATTTATTTGTATTTAATCAATTGAAAGCACTTCACACTTCATTAGGCCAATGGCCCAGTTTTGTTTTCCTCTGATCTGTCCTGGTTCTTCCGTGTGCAAACAAATTGGGGGCGCCGGCAGTGCTGTCAGCAGGAGGAGTGAACTCGATCAATACGCGGGCCGGTGTTCTGATTCTTCCCGACTGTGGGTGGAGGATATGAACAAAAAACTTAAATCCTTGACCTCATTTCTCTCTGGCACTTTGTGCCTCCTCCACTTCAATCGGTCTCTCGCAACAACTTTCTGACGACGACGTTGTGTCGTTTGTCATTTCTTCTCTCTCGCTCGGCGCTGGTGTGTATTCCTTTTTTTTTTGTATTGCCAACCAGGGAGTTGCCGGCGGAGGACTTGCAGAAGGAGGCGAAATTAGAGCAAGGATAAATGCATTATGGCGAATAATAAGGATGGTTGTTGAAGAGCTTCGGGGAGAAACTTCTGCTCGTCCTCCGCCGCCGAGGGAATGCATTAAATTCGAATCGAATTTTTGAAGTTCAATTCGAGAGAAGTACTCACCCACGGGCCCCGGGGGGAGACTCATTGAAACTCCATTTCGAAATGACGAGGCGGTGGAGCAAGGGGAGGCGGACAACGAAAAGAAGGACTCATGGCTGAGATCAAATAAATAAGCAATTTTCGATTCGTTCTACTTTCTCTCATTTCATGACAGTCGCATATAACGGTCTCCTGCGGGGGTTGGGCGGTGAAGACTGCTGTGGGAGCTCCTCTCACCCATTCCACCCACGGGACTGGCGATTGAGAATGTAAATAAAAGGAAATGCTTTCCAGCTCCTTCCCGTGAAATTATAAAAATTGTGCGATAATCCCCTTGAAGTCTAATTGCACCAGAGAGTGAGGGGGGATCTCATCTCAAGACGATAACAATTTTCCGAGTTAATTACGCCTTACCGGGATTATCTTGAGATTGGCCGGTAACGAGCACAAAGCCCACTTAATCGTCACGATTAATGGACCGACAAAGAGGTCCTCTTACACGTGCACACGTGGGGTCTCGTGCGTTATGCAAGCGATTCTCATCGCTGATGGATTTTTTTAATTTATTGAACATAAGCCGTTTGCTTTCGGTGCAATCGGTGCACTCGGCAATTAGGTGACCACAGCCTAGTAGAGCAAGAAGCGAAAGCATGGTTAATTGCCTGTGGCAACTGCTATCCGAGTCGGCATAAGCTTGTCTCGTTAGGAGATGATTTGTGAGGTTAGAAGTGACTCTTTGATTTGTGAGAACGTCTTGGTGCACTCCAGCAACTTTCATCGCTCTACGCTCTGCAGCGGATGGTGATGGGCTTTCAAGGCGTGTGGATTCAGATCAGTAATCGAGTACGATAGTGGTTGCCGGCATGGTCCCCTTGTCCAGTGATGAATTTGAGTGGTTTTGACAAGTCGAATAATTGTCGACGTCTTAAGTCGGCTCTCTTTAAAGTAATTGATCAGGTCGACCTAAATTAAGTTGCATACGAGTGGCTGAGAGTCGATTTCAGTCTTAACTATTCCTGCTAAATAGGGCAATGGATCAGTCAGGACTATGTGCATCCCTTTAGTCAACAGTGATCTGCAGAATTAGGGCCATTTTCCGAATGTGAGTCCATGCTAAGTGGGATGCTCAGCTGTCCGGTGAACTATGGAATGGCTGAGCTAAGCGCAGTGTCCATGGGATTCAATGAAAGACAAACTCGTTAGCCAACCACTCAATTTGAAGCGAAAAATGATAGTGTCTCGTCCAATGTGCTGCCTTACTGCTTCGTCAACGCCGGCTGTCCTTTACGGACTCTGGATAAGGATGGATTACCAACTGCCACTCCTTTCATCGAACACGCGACTGAAATCGTGGATTTGGGGCAGCAAACGATTTTAGACAGTGTTCGAGGGAAGCTCTTTGGATTGAGGCACAGTAAGGTTGGCTGTGGCATCTGCTGATCAGGGGTGTAATCGGCTAATGCGATAGTTGACTCTGTTATTGCGTGGCTTACGAATGTTGACCAAATATGCATGGAAACGCCGATTTAGGTGTCGCATGAAATCTGTCCCAAAAATTGCGACTGTTTAATCGACAAACACATTACTCACTATCGCACATCGCCTTAACTGTGTGATTAGCGGAGCATTCCACCAGAGATCTGCAGTTTAGCTGATGGTCTGCACACCTGGACTGGAATTGACGAGGAAGACTGAATAAAGTGAGAAAGGACGAAAGGAAGAGACGGCATTGTCTGTGAATCAAGCTTTGTATAGGGTCATCCAATTAGGAGTATAATTTGAAATCAACAACGAAAAGCGGAGATGTCTTGCATAAACCGCATATCCTGAGACAGAGCCAAGAGTGGAAGATTGACATTAATCAACTTACCGCCGATCACTAGATGGTACACGACGGCGTGAGAAGGGTAACGGGCTTTATACCAGCACCAGCAATTTGATGTTGTGATGAATGGCTCTGAAATGGCCAAAGCCACACACCGCCAAGTTTAACAAGCAAATAATTAGAAGACAAAGGTTTAGATGAACTTCCGCTTGTCGACTGGAAGCAGTATGCACAGGGCCGTCGCCCACGGTAGCCAACTATTGCTTGGTATGAGAACCTCAATGGCCGCAGGTCTCAGAGAAAAATGAGGCTTAGAAAAGCCAATAGTCAGTGGCTGAGCCTAAATACCGAATATAGTGAGAAGGATGTACACCTGCCAGTGATGTTAATACCCCGGGCACTGTACCATTAAATTGTGTACCAACCTCCCTCGTGGTGAGATCATAGAGACGAGAGTATCATCATCTGTTCGACAGCTGATCTGTGAGCTCCCAGCCCCAGGAAGAAAGGGAAATGCACTTTCGGGGAAATCACATCCAACTGAAAAGCCTCCTGGGAGTCATTTACGGATCTGGTTGCTATGAGAGTATGTGGTGGTGGTGAACATGTGTCAAGGGCAAAGTAATCCATGTTGCTCGTGTGAAAAAGGCGAACCTCTTGGCTGCCTTGTCACACGTACACAAACCATCTTCTTTAACCACTGCTTTCTTTAGTTATAGTGTTCCTCTCAAACGTGTGATGTTGGCTTGGAAGAGCTCCTGATGCGCCATCAAGGCCCATTCGTCGAGACTTGTAATCTCAAAAAAAAAAATTTAAGCAAGACAGACTGTGAGTAGACTGTGCTGACCAACAGCAAATTAAGGCACCATCTACAGAACAGCCATCTGTTCAGCCATTAGCACTGCTATTAGCTGGAAGTAAATAATAATCCACCAGGGCCACGGCTAGCTTCTCAGCAACCACTCTTGTTGTGCGTGCTATTGTTCTCTAACGAGTGGAAGGGATCTACAGTTTTATGCCTATTCCGAATGATCAAGTTTGAGGAGCTTTTTCTAGACAGATGTAGTATTGCCAGTGACTCGAAAGGGGTTAAGTCGTGAAAATAATTTTGGTCGTACAGACTAAGGAGCTAGAAGTCAAGTACTAGGCATTAATCATTTCAGTCCGGCTCTACAACGCAGGAGAATAGATAGGACAATGTGGATCTAGATTCCTTGCATTAATAGCGATGGAAGGAGAAATCGAACCTGCTGCATGTTCAATTACATGAAGCTGGTCAGGGTTTAAACGTATATTCAACACCGCTGTGACTGGTGTGTCGGTGTCAACACGCAACTGGAGACAGTTAGCCTGTTCTATTACGAGTCGATCTACTTCTCCCAACGGCCAATGGCTTGTGGAAGATGAAGCTGTGAATAATGAAAGATGCTCGTGTCGTCGTTTGAACCCAGTAATTTCAATACCCCTCGTTAGCTAATATGTCCTTGGTGTTGATTTATGAAGCAAAGAAATCGGTACTGATGAGGATGGCCATGTTCGATCGTGATATAGGGGATTGTGGAACATGATAGGAGCAGAACAGAGGAACGAAGGACGTACGAACAGAAAGATGTACATAAAGGACTCGTGGAACCTTAAGCAACTGCTCGTCACATCTGTCGCGCACTACTCTTTTGACAGTTTACTTCCATAACATTTGCCTTGACACAAGCGTTGAAACTAACCACCTTGCTTGGGTCTCAAAACCAATGCTCAAACATTTGTAAGACTACTCGTTTTTTATTGAGGTTTTCCTTTTAAGACACATTTCGTTTCTCGACACAACATTAATTCGAATTTTAGCCGAGTTTCAAGAAAACTAAACGTTGAAGGAAGTCACCAACTGCCTACTTAAAATTATATCTCGCTGTCAACCAGGGGCTGTGTTCGAAAACACAGGAGAATCAATAGTCTTTTTATTGCATTCTATCCCTACTATTGTATATAATATCTGAAAATAAAATGGCTTATATCGTAAAATTCGCTGCCTCACTAAAGTCACCATTTGCTACACAACACAGTTTAAGCTTCGCCCATCTAGTAGTTTAAGCTTCTCTGACTGTTCTCGTAATGCAATAGACGCGCAAAATACAATCCATACTCTAAGAACAACAAGTGCTAAGGGAGGACGATAACTAACTCAGTTACTTTTTCATTCAAAAATCAGTGAAGGTCTCCAATCAAAATGTCAAATCTGACATCATCTCCAAATAAAAGTGACGCAAATTCTGTCAAAAGATTTGTCCGCCAATAAATTCGGATCCAAAAATAAATCCCCCCTTCTTTAATCTCCCGTCAGACTAGCTGTCACTTTTGACATTCACTGAAAGCTGTCCGAAAACAAAAAAGTCCCAAACAACCCGTCATGACCTTGTCGTGCACCCACTAGAGAGACTGGGAACTGTGTCAATTGAATTAAACAATAAGCTGTCACATTTATCTTAAAGCTATCATCCCGCATACCTTCACCCGCCCACGAGACGACGACGATATCAATTTCTCGTGATCGTCGCAGCTGCGGGATTCCCTCACCGCGGTGCCCTATAAATAACCTGCCCCACATCGCGTCGAGAACATAAAGTAGAGCGCGCTATTGTCTTGGCAAATGTCAAACGCATACACAAACGCGTCGTCTCGCGATAAGGGCGACCTGCAGCACACAATCGGCGCCCGGCGGTGACAGTTGCATCGGCGTGCGTTCCCATGTTCGGGGCTGCATGTGATTAGCGTCAGAATGACGTCCACATGCGGTGGCTTATCGAAAAAAACAATGAGAAAGGCAAATAACAGTGCTCATGCAAGGGGACATTTTTTTGGGAGGCAAATATTGACGTTTGTACTTACAAATGGCGCATGGATATGCTGGACGCCTCCTTGGCCTGTATGCAGCTGCGGATACTGGGTTGGAGACAGCACGACGTGGGTCAAGGCGCCGTTCTCGCTGACGTACTGTTGCATAACCTGACCTTGTGGCACTTGCACTGGGACCGGCATATGAGGCGGGCGATTCTGTGAAACCATTTGTACCGTTGTTGGACCTTGAAATAGACACAAGACGAAAAACAATTAATACACAAAATAGAAAACTTCAAAGAGTGCAACTAAATATAAAACCGACACCGAAACCGAAACACAGGCCGGCCTGCCCGAGTGGTGGCGGGCGGAGGGAGGTTAAATTGCAAAATTTCGGAGGTTCCTCGTTTGTTTACGCTCCGCTGGATGAATTTGAAAGGAAAACTTTCATCCAATAAAATGTGAGCCCTTAGCCGCGGCGCTAATGGCGGCAGCAGGGGAGAGCAGTTGGTCTTTGACTTTGTGTGGCACTGGCACCCCCAGGGATGGGGCTGGCTGGTCGGGCGGAATACTGATGGTGCAGCCTTTTGCGGGGACGGCAAGTGAACGGAGGGAATATTAATTTGTTTTGGCATAACTTAGCAGGACCGGAGTCTGCTGTGCTATCAAAGGTCTCTGGGCGAGTGGCAAACTTTGTGTCATGTGTATCGAGGAGTTTCCGGGGGATTGATGACGACGACGACGACGAGGAGGAACGAAGTTTTCCATGTGACTTTGTGTGCTATCAAAGCATGAGCGCCCCTCGGGCTCAGACGAACAGAGTGTTTACACTTGACAAGAGAATATTTCGGCAAAACTTCTCCTACGAGCTGTGGCGGTCAATCAGGGGAGTGCAAGGACACGGCCTGGTGAATCTTTGATGGAGTGGATCACGTGAAGAAAGTAAGCACGGAGGGGCTTTTTACTTGTGAGACAGCGTCCTCGAGTGGCAATTGGGTAAAAATTGCAAAAAGAGACTGGGTTATGTCAGCCCTCTCAGGCATGGGGGTAGAGTGCATCTCATCGTCTTCTTCTGATGAAGCTCACATTGAGTGACTAACTTGACGGACTGCGAATGACTTCATTCTTGGCTGAACACACAGTCTTCGGAGATCTTTAAGACAGCTGAACACAAACTGGCTTGGGACCTGTGCTGGTTGGTCATTAATCAGCAAAGCCAGTGAATTAAATTCCAGCAGGTTCACAAGAAAGGGGGTTGCCGGAACTTGGTGTGTCTTGGAATATCGGATCTTCTCCTCTCTGTCCATCAACTTGAGACCATTCAAGAGTCTACCGAAAATTTAGACTGACGGTCGACATTCAAGTGAGTGGAATCGAACACACCCCCAAAGGGGCAGTTGGTGAAAATGAGGTGCACGACGCTGTCAGCAAAGACAGACGCGACACGCAACTCATACTTCCCCATTCCTACAGCTTCTTTGCTATCAAGCGTTTCGTCTTGATGATAAGTCAGAAGATGAAGGGCCGAAAACACACAGTTACACGAAACGAACTTCACCAAGCAAGCCAAACTGGTGGATTTGGAGCGTTGTTCATCACAACTGAACTGAGATTCGGAAACACGTTACGAGTGTCTCCGAATCGAGTGTCGATGTGAGGCAATTTATAGACTGGGGTCTCACTGACCATCAGTTTGTAAGTGCATTATGTTGATTCCACAGCGTCAATAACATTATTTCCCTGAAAGTGAAGAGGCCGATGCAGACCAAAGGCTCCAGGCTGACTAAATAGTACACTCGCTCCCTTACACTACATCTTGTACATATTAATGTATTTAACACCATCCAAGACACCGTTGGGAAAAGATAAGAGCATTTGCGTGGAAATGAATATAATTTTGCTATCCCAGCCCATATAAATAGCACTGCATTGCATTAAAACCGTTAAAGTCAATATTTCGGTAGGACACTCTTCTTTTTATTATTGTTCAGCGCTGCTAAGCATCGCTTTAAAAGACTCTCCACTAAAGCTTGACGTTTTTTGATCGTTTTTTTAGAAATATAATAATTCCATTTTGGTGCCAAAATCGAGTTGCTTTTCTTAGTTAACGGTCTCATTGTGATGTTGTACATCGTTCCACAGATTCTCTATCAGATTGTGATTGTATTACTGGGCAGGCCAATGTAACATGGTGACATTTTGATTGCTAAGGTTACATTTCCCAAGCCGTGAAGTGTGCTTAGGATCGCTATAACGACGTATAACGACGTATTTTTTCGCTTTCCGTCAGCAAAGACAATCATGTGCTCTTAAGCCATGTTTATGAAGTTTGGTTTCAATTGGTCGCCACGATCCTGTGAGCGAACAACTTTTGAATTGTTTGGTTGTTTTTAGTTTTGTGACCTATTATGCGTTAAATATGAGAAAAAATCATGAACAAATAATCACACATTTGAATCCACAAGCAATATTTAATTTTATTTGCTCAGATTCTGACTCTTTAAGCATCTTTGGATTTATGAGTAAATTAGCCGCAAACGTAGTGGATTTTTGTTAAAATCGATTCCAAGGTCACTTCCTTAGTACATTGAGGGCGTTCTGTTCAAAACCAAAATGTGTGTGCATGTAGGAAATGAAAGTGGATTTGCGTTGTTATTAAAGTGTTACACGAGATTTGCAAAGCTTCAGCGGTAGTTTTTATTTATTTTCGCTCACGTAATACAGGCCTCGCTAATTCTAATCACTCTGGACTTCCACCAACAACATATGATAAAATACTGAATGTAGCTTGCGCTGACAGACATTTGATTAAAACCGTTTGGCAAAGACTCCTTAAAGGGTTTGAGTGTCGAAAAAGGAACTCAATAAAAGAACCATTATTGATTATGAATCGAGCAATACAACTTTGCGGACAAAGCAAAAGCAAAATGAATTAGGCTGGAAAGGTAACCAACCGCTGTTCTCACTACGCCTTGGTCGGTCTCTCTAATACAATTTGGACAAAACGCAAGTTCAATTCCGGATTTGGTCATAACCTACATCGAAAAAATGTCGTTTAATTTGTCCGATAACTTGGCTCTTCTTTCTGAACTTTTGAAGAATTCATTATTTGATCATATATTAAATACAATTAGATAGCAAACACATATCGCACAAGCTACCAAGTGCTTGTGAGCTAGACCACTTTCATAATATATAATATGGAGGGCCAGAGCCTATTTTCTCAGCAACCACTCGTGTTGTGCGTGCTATTGTCGTGAGTGGAAGGGACCTACAGTTTTATGCCGACTCCGAACGGCCAACGGCTTTAAGAAGCTTTTTCTAGACAGAAGTACACTTCAGGCATTGTCAGTGACTTGGAAGAAGTGGGACCTTGATTCATTTTTGCCACACAGAGCAGGAATCGAACCTACGACGTCGAGGTTGGGGTCGACGCATTTACCCACGGGCTACCAATTTTTGTTATATCTGATCTTATAATTTCCCCATTCCGAAGAGATTTCCTCGGTCAAGCAAGGCTGAAGTAAGTTGAATCGTAATTTCATTTCAATACACGATAGGTTGACAAACTTCAAATTAAATGGCATTTCTTCATGTTTTTTGTTGTCAAACATTGAATGAAGTGTCATCAAATGATGTCTGAGTTACTTTCTCAATCGCATTCTTGGTGAATACACATGAAACAACAACAAGCAATTTACTGCGTTTTGGATTTGCCGCTTCAGCCTTTTTAGCCCCGAAATTAGTTTGGATTTTGACAGATGAAGAAATAATCAGCTTTATGCTCATTCTATTCAAACTGTGGACGCTACTGACTTTGTGCTCCTC